>JAKSZT010053887.1:74125215-74205434 GCA_026826555.1 Tolypeutes matacus | reverse complement strand
TTTTGTTTTGTTTTGTTTTTAGATTTTACACACAAAGCAAGAGAAGTACAAGAAAAAATAGATAAATAGGACTCCATGAGAATTGAAAACTTTTCTGAAACAAAGGGCTTCATCATGAAAGTAAAAAGACAACCTACAGAATGGGAGAAAGTATTTGAAAACCACATATCTGATAAGGGTTTACTATCCAAAATATTTAAAGAAACCCTACAACTCAGCAATAAAAAGACAAACAATCCAATTGAAAAGTGGACAAGAGAGTCAAATATATATTTCTCCAAAGAAGATATACAAATGGCCAAAAAGCACATGAAATGATGCTTATACCATCATTAGCCATTAGGGAAATGCAAATCAAAACCAAAATGAGATACCATTTCATACCCATTAGAAATCCTACTATTTAAATTAAAAAAAAAACCCAAAAACCCAAAAACAGAAAACAACAAGAGTTGTAGAGTATGTGGAGAAATAGGAATATTTGCTTATTGTTTGGTAGGAATGTAAAACCATTTGGCAGTTCCTCAGAAAGTTAAGTATAGAATTACCATTTGACCCAGCAATCCCTTTCAGAAGAATGGAAAGTAGGGGCTGAACAGATATTTGCACACCAATGTTAATAGAAGCATTATTATCAATTGCCAAAATACGGAAGGAACCAAGTGTCCATTCAACAGATGAATGGATAAACAAGGTGTGATATATACACAGAATGGAATATTATTCAGCTGTTAAAAGGAATAAACTTCTGATACATGTGACAACATGGATGAACCTTGACGACATCATGTGGAATGAAATAAGCCAAACACAAAAGGACAAATATCGCCTGATTTTACTATATGAAATAATTACAATAAGCAAATTCACAGAGTCAGAAACTAGAATGCTGGTTACTAGTGGCTGGTGAGAGGGTAGGAAGTGGGAAGTTAATACTTAATTGGTACAGAGTTTCTGTTTGGGGTAATGGAAAGGTTTTGGTAATGGATGATGGTGATGATGGCACAGCACAACATTGCAAATGTAATTAGCACCACTGAATTATGTATTGGAATAGGGTTAAAAGGGGAAATTTTAGGTTGCATATATGCTACTAGAATAAATTTTTTTAAAAAGAAAACATAGGACTGAACAACACAAACAGTGAACCTACTGTAAACTATGGATTACAGTTGAGTATAATTATTATAATATTGTTTTATCAATTGTAATAAAAGTTCTACACTAGTTCAAAGTTTTAATAGTAGGGAAAACTATGTGTGTCTGTGGGTGGGGTGGAGGGATATGGGAACTCTGTATTTTCTGCATGATTTTTCTGTAAACCTACAACTTCTCTAATAAAAAGCACGCAAGCAAATTGAAAAGGAATGTGATTCAATGTTATTTAATGCCATCTTTGTATTGCTAAGAAGACGTTTTCTCAAATTCCGTTACTGACACATTCTTACACCTTGAGAAATGCTGCAATCCTCAGAGTCACTGCACCAGAGTCCAGGGCCAGCAGCCTCCGCCCCTCTTTCTGTGCAGAAAGGCCCATCAAGGGTACTAAACTATAAAAGGTTTCAAGAGTATTTTCTTGAGAATGCCTGACTGTCCCTCATTTCCACAGGAGAATACATGTTGACTTTACGCATAAATTTTAGTAAATTTCTGAGGGACTATCTTGTTCACCCTAGAAACAATGTGCAAGATAATTAAATTTTCAATAATAATCAAGGAAATTGAATCTCAGCAGTGGAAAATGCTGTGATTTAAATTGCCAATATACAGATACTTATAGTTCTTGGAAGCTGCTGCTAACTGTGCCTTCCGGAAGTTAAATTCTCAATAGCTTCCTATGATTGATGCAGGCATTAGTCATTAAAAAATAAAAATAAAAAAATAAACTACGTAATTTGCATTTAAAGGACGACATCAGTTAACACCAAGCGCTTGTTATTTCAGACTGTAACCACTAGATGGAGCACTTGCAATTCAAAAATTAAAATCTGAGCTTACCAGCCTTTTACCAAGGATCTATTGTACCTCAAACCTCCATCTACACAAGCGAGGAGGCACTCACTACTTGCCCTGGAGATTGTATTCTTTTCTTTCCTCCCAGACTTTGATATACCTCTCCCTCTTTCCTCAGGACAGGTCATTTCTTCCCACAGGCAGTGTTCACCTTTTTCAACTTCTAGCTTGTCATTATTCTTTTCCTATCCCTGTGACTGAGTAGAAAAATGTTTCTTAAGATGTGGTTTCTTTCTTCCCTCTACCTTGACACTACTTACTTCCGAGTACTAGGGCTCCACTCGGCTCCTTCAACTCCCATTCCTGGATGCTAATCCAATGCAGCCGGCTAAAGCACCTTGATTTGTAGGATAGTCATTCTTCTCCACGAATTACACACTGCCTTTATTCTCCTCTATGATGATAGCAATAAATCTTGTTTAAAGTTGTTTTTTTTCCCCAAAGAAAGTCCATATCGGTGGAGTAGTTGTTCTTATACAAACTCTTGAACTATGGTGGCAGAGCTTATTGGGCCCCTTGGGGGAAGGATGCCATAATGGAGTAGATGAGCCCAGTTCTCACAGTGAGGGCAGGAGGTAGAGGTGATGCCGCCTTGCTATAGGGTCTAAAGCAATAGAACACATTGAGACCACTGCAGCAAATCAGTGAGCTTATTTGCAAGTTCAAATCCAGGGCTTCGCCCATGGCTAATGGTGCTGTGTGTGTGTGTATGTGTTGTATAAAGGAGGAAGGCATGCAGAAGAACTGAAGCATTTACTTATCTTCTACAAATAAGAATGTCAACAAAATCTAGCCCCAAAAAGCCTCTTTGTGGATGGGGTTTCCTGGCTGCCAGACCCTGCCAGGAGGCCTAAGAACCCAAAGCTCCAGTCCCAGGTGGCCTCTCCTAATTTGCTAAATAACCTTGGGCAAGTCACTTAACCTTCCCAAACCTCAGCCTCTCCATCTATAAAAGGAGGGTGAGGACCTGTCTCTTCCCTGTTCTCTGGGAAGTTGTAAAGATTAATGATTAGAAAAAGGCAGCCAAAGGCCTGGAGTTGCTTTAAGAACAGTGCTGCTTACCATTGGATTAAAGTCATAAAAATAAATAGAATAAATACACACCAGCAATCCATGACAACTCTGGGTCTTGTGGTTTCTCACATTTTGTGTTCCTTAGAGACAGTTGGCAGGAACAAAACAAAACAAAAATACCTAATAGAGTCTTTGTTTAACAAAATTCTCACTAGATTTTCATCTGATTAATCCATGTCTATAGATCAAATGATTTTAATCATCTTGAAAGAATTGAAAGGGAGAAAAAATGGTTCTGCCCAAAGACGCTGGCTATTCCTGGGTAGCCCTTCATCAGAGTGAAACACATTTCACCACACCAAGAGGACAGGACCCCTCTGACGATTAGCCTTCTATTTTGGTGACAGTAATTATCACCATTAGGGACCTTTCCTTCCCTCTTATGATGAAATATGTATTCATGCTGTGGAGGCCCCAATCTCAGGACTATTTGGACAGAACTCAAAATGCAAGGAAAGGATCGATTTTAACCTATTTTAAGACTTTTTTTAAAAATCTAATTTGATATTTCTAGTTTTCAACGGCTTACAGCAAATAGATGAAAATAAATGTCTTGTCACATGTCGTGCTGCCGACTATGCCTTTTGGTTTTCAAAGACTTCTGAAAACAGGAGGAGAATCCTCTATTAGCTCTGTCTGATGCCTCAGCATCTTCCAGCTGTCATGGTTCAAAGGTCTGTTTTTTGGAGCCTTGTGGAACAACCAAATGGGTTATTTGCTTTAAAATTCTTTAAGTGATCTGTTTCTCAGAGTTCTTCAACTATTGTAATGGAAAGGGATGGGACAGAGAGGTAAGTGGCAAGTTGTCTCAGGTATGTGTGCAGCAAATATGCATTTTTTTGTGTGTATTTTCAGCACTAGAGATCTAATTCTGATATTTGACGAGGAGAAAGAATAATAAATAATCATGTATTGTGCTGCTGCTAGCTTTCTTTTCTGAAGTCTAATTATTGTAGTGGGCCTGCTGCCTTGATTAAAGCTTTCCTCCCTAAATAATTAATTTGCCTTTATGCAAGTGTATTTGCTTCTTATAAATCTCACAGACAACACCTAGGACCCAGGCTTGGCAAAATCACTTTCAAGCACAAAAACAATTGCCTTGGAATAATTAACAATTAACCTTGGTAAAGGAGGGCTAAACATTAGTATACTATATTAATTCAAAGCAGATATTGGCCATTTGGTGTTTGGAAATGTTATAAACACATATATATTTATAAACCTACATGGTTGGTAAGTTTAGTTAGCTGGAATACATTAACTAGTACAAAGGAATAGTTTCAATGTAAATATTTAACCAATTTGCTTCAGTCTATTTCACAAGAATTTATGCCAACCAGACATTTTTTTTTAAAAAATTAAGGTATCAAGAGGAACTGGGATTGAGGGTATAAATGTGCCAGCAGGATCCCTCAGCCCACCTGTAGTAAAAACTCAACACACCTGGTCTGTCAACAATGGGTGGGTGGCATCTTCATAGGTCAAGAGTTCAAGAGTGAAAATACACACGAGGGCCATCTCAAGCACTGAGCCACTGGATCATAGTGGGCAGGTGTTTTGTAAACAAGCCTAGTAGGAGAGATCCTCCATTTCCTAAACTTTGTCTCTCTCGGCTACCGTTATCATTGGGTAACAGAATTTCACAGTGCGGGGGCCCACCTGCCTCATGGTACAGGTGAGGAGGAAGCAGCCCAGTTTGTGCTCTCCCAGCTCTGTTCTTTTCCCTCCTGGGCTCCAGGTTCAGATATTGCCTTGTTCCCTTTCAAACCAGAGTGAGAGAGGGCAAGAGGACACTCCCACTGGGAGTTCTGGAGTGCCCCCTGGCGCCCCCCAAGCCCTGGCCCAGGGCCATCCCACCCAAGCCCTCCAGGTCATACTCATAAAACTGGCTTCCCCACACTGATGCTGTCAGGTCAGGAGTAGGGCCCCAGTATCACGTGGCCTTGCTCTTACTCCTCACCAATGTTCCGCCATCAGCTGCGGTACCTGAAAGGCTGTACCCCCTGGTGTATTAGTCAGGGTTCTCTCGGGAAACAGAATCAGCAGGAGATATCTGTCAATAATACGAGATTTTAAAAGAGTCCCTCATGCGACCGTGGGGATGCACAAGTCCAGGTTCTGCAGGCAGGCTGCAAACCAGGGGCTCCGATGAAAGTCCGATGAAAGGTCCTTGATGAGTTTCTGGGAGAAGGTGGTTGTCCAAAGGCGAGCTGGGAAATTCTCTCTGAATGTTGAAATCACTTCCCCTTTTAAGGCATTCAACTGATTGGATAAAAGCATCATCAATTGCTGATGCAATCTCCCTGATTGATGCAGATGTAACCAGCCATCCATGCAGTAAACTCATGGTGATCGAAGTCCATAGATGCGCTTGTATTACAATTAGCCCAGTGCTTGCTGGACCTAACACCTGGACACAATTACCTGGCCAAGTTGACACATTAGCCTAACCATCACACCTGGGCAGTGCCAGTCAGGCCCACACATTCACGCAAGAGGAGTTCCCATCATTGCTGATGGTGCTGAGCCAGTGCAGTTTCCTCCCAACCAGTTATCAAGCATCTGTTGTCAGCCCTATTCCACTAAGTCTGTGCCCCTGAAGCTATGTTGGTACTTATGATTTCTACTCGTATCTGGAAGAAACCCTTTCTTCCTGAACTTACAAAGTTAGGCCATGCCTGGGTGAGCCTTACAATTTTTGAGGTGGTAGATTTGATCTTTTTCTTTTCTTTGTTTTGTTATTGTGGATGTTGTTCTTATGAACTGAAATCCCAGAGGATGGTAGTACCAGGAAGAATCACTAGACATGTGTTTTTAAAACCCCACACAGCTTTTTTCCACAGGGGAACTTCCCTTCTGCCACTTGGGTTTGATCTCTTAAAGATAAAATTGGGAGCATCAGGGCAAACAGAGGCACAGACTGAATTTCTTGGATAGGCTGTATTTTCCCAAGCCCCAAGAGTTTTTAACAGACTGGCTTTCAGGAAACCATTCTCTTGGAATTCTTGGTAAACTCACCACTGTCTTAAATTGCTTTTGGCTGGTAAATATCAAGAGCGCGACAAGGAGAGAGACAGAATAAATTCCTCCTGGATGAGCTGTGCCCTGAGGAGGTATTCCCAGCAAGAGCAAGAGACAAATGGGAAGAGCCAGGAATCATCAGCATTGATAAGTAGAATTGATTGTGTGCCTACCTGGCTCTGGACAGCTAAGGAACAGGGGTGAAGATCCGAATGCAAAGGGACAGGGTATTTTGGAAACTTTATAAATGGTTGTGTTAAAAGGAAGTTGCTCATGAGCCTAGAAATAAGGTATCAAAGGGGGAAAGGGGCAGGTAGACTCTCCCAGGCTTAATTTCAAGATATCCCTTGAATAACTGGACTGATGAAGGAAGGAAAGAGTTGGCAGGCATGGATTAAGAGTACATAAGCTGGTGATTTGTACTTTTTTCCTGTGTATTTGCTTGGGTTTTTTGGGGGGAAGGGGTGAAGTGGGGGCCAGTTTGCATATTTGGAATTTCCCTTTTTGATCTTTAAATAGTCCTGGGGGAAACATTTATAAAGCAGACAAGATGTTTGCAAAATTTTGTATAATTAAAAATAAATATTACAGGATGGATTGTAGACCAGATCAGTCATTGTAGTGTAATTAGCTAGGCAAATCCACCCTTCCTTCTGCCATGATTATAGCAAGGTCATTCACCTTAGTTTTTCTGTCAGTAAACTGTGGATGCTATGTTTTACCAACCAGCTGAGTTGGTAAAAGGATTTTAAGCATCTCTAGAACTCCATGCTATATTCTAATAAGATTTATAGCTCTGTACATTTGGTGAAATGATAGGAAGCTACTGTTCTATATCATCATTATTCTGAAATCTTGAGGTCCTTGCAATAATTCAAGATTTTGACAATGAAGGATTTAGCCAAAGAACCTGGCATATTGCTCTATTCTTATTCTGGGTAGGGTTTTGAATTAGTCCAATTGAAATTTTAAGAAAAGGTGCCTATATTTTTCCAATATAGTGTGATTATTAAATTTTTATACTTCTGCTGTATTTCTTAACCCTTTATGAGCATTTTTAAAATGTGTTTTTTCTGTGGTTTCTCCTAAATGGGCTTTTGTGACTACGATTAAAGCACAATTGGTTTCATTGACTAACTGCCATTGAATATTTACCAATAAGCTGACAGACATGAGAGACCAGATTTGTTCACATGATGAAGATGGTTGCCGCGATAAACTTTTGTAGTACATTGTTTTTCAAGTTGCAGAAATTTCACTTCCATTAGAAGGAATAGCTGAGTCTCAGATATTTCTTTAAATCTTAGCATAGCTTTCCCATTACATTACTAAATAAGATTTACAAAGTACTTAGGAAAGCCACAGATTTCCAGTAAAAAAAATGGATTTATGCCTGCGATTTGGAAACACAATCTGATGGTTATACATAATACTGAACAGATCAAAGCAGGAAGTTTTAGAAACGTCCTATTATCACAGGAAGGGAAGTAGCATTTATTAAATACCTGTAGTGAGCCATATTATGAGCCAAGCACTATGCTGAATATTTTCCCTAAATTGTCAAAGAAAACACTAATTACAAGTCCAAGGCATGGGTATTATAAAATGATCTCTATCTCATGGACAAGAAATTTGCCCAAGATCATCTAGTTAGAAAGTGACAGGTGCTGGATTCAAAACTAGACCTGACTTCATGGCCTGCCTGCTTTTCCCAACCAGGTCACTGTACATGACTTTGCAAACTTGACTTCTTCTCCCTTCTGTCTAAATTCTTTGGGAGTAAACATGATGGCCTCATGTTCATAGTGTGGGGAGGCCACCCTCTAACATACTAAGCTGTGTTCAGCACTCAAAATAACCAAGAGCCACAGACTACACCAACTCCTGCATATTATAGAGCGTCCCTGATGGAAGCAGAGATGTGAAATTATGCATGGATCAGTTAAATATTTGAAACATGCTGGCTAGACTAATTGAATTTTCCATCTTTGATGAGGCCTATAAAGATGTTTGTTACTGTCACTAACCCCTCTACCTACTGAGTTCCCAGAATAAACAGCAGAGCCAGATGTTAAGACGTCAGCTGCTTTGTTTTTCAGTTTGTACCACCTCCCCGAAAAGATTTAATGCCTTTGTTTCCTAAATATGTTTCCTAAAGCATATATAAAAAATTTCAATATTCAATTAGGGCTTGTGTATCTCATGCATGATATTACTTTCAGCCTTGCCTTAATTTATTTCGAAGCAGTTATATATGAAATAATAAACTAAATGTGGATCTTTCTGGTATTAATAAGAATCTGCCTAAAATTTGAATCAATTCAGAACATTTAACTTTGACCATCAGTCCAAACAAGGACTAACTTTCTATTTCCAGGAGTTGTGGCTGGAAGCAGTTCTTTTCCCATTAAATGAGCGGACCCTAGTACCAGGAACCCAGCTCCACAGGTCATGAGTGAAACATAAGCAGATCTGGATGCCAGTGGAGAAAGGGGGACCTAACTGGATTTTTAGGGTCATGGTTTCTCAACCCTCAGGCAGGGTACCTGGCATGCTGGTGGGGGAGGAGGGATCCCTTCTGGTAGTTTTATGATCTCCAACAAAACCAGGTACTTTCTTGCCCATTGGTGAAGATCAGTAGGTCAACAGGCTACCCTGAGACAGTTTTTAGGGTGTGTCCTTTCTGGGATGACCCACAGAGCCCAGATTCTGACCCCTCAGCTTAGCCAGGGAGTCAGGAATCTGGATTCTCAGGTGAAAATAAATCCTCAACCTTTAAAAGCTTATAGGAAAAGCCAATCATGCTCTAACTTTTCAAATACAACATTGGCAACTGGCTTCAAACTGGTGTGTTATAATCTGGTTGTATCGGCAAGGTAGATATAAGCTTCAGATGCTTCAGAAGACAGGCTATTACCAAAAAAAGAAAGACTTATAACAGAGTGGCACTTGCTTGGAGAATCTCTGGCTCCATAAAAAGGTTTCAAAGAATGCGCTAGGACACTAGAGGATATACATAATTTTAAATGTAAGCATCTTTTATTCCCCAAACCCAACTAATCCATCATTGTGTGCACCACTGAATCTCTACCAACTGCAATTTGACCATACAGTATCTCATTTCACACAGTTTCTCCTATAACACCATGTTTTCCCCTATTCATCCTATAGTTTCAAGCAGGAAGGGGGGAAGGTTTTGCCTTGACTTTTCTCCAGCAGTCTATGAACTAGTCCTTGGCATTCTGAACTAAGTATCACCGAGCATTGCTCTAGATCAGGGATACTCAATGGGCAGAGGTAGGAGAGGTGATGTCAGAGTCCCCAGGAAGAGCGTTTATGGGGTCCCCCGTAATCCTGGGGTGGGGTGAGCATGTGAATGTGCCAACACTCCCAGGTGCTTCTCATCTGCCTTCCTCTCCTCTACCAGCTGAGAATGCTTTCCACTCCCTGCCAAGCAAACCTTGTCAGACAAGGCACTCCAGAGAAGCAAACCCTGGACTCTAAGGATCTTTATAGTTCAAGTGAAAAATAGAGGAGAAATAAATTCTTTCTTGGTCAATATCTTCTTCTTTCCCATCATGAGATAAATATTGGGTAGACTGATAGTTTGCTTAAAGATGCACATGCAAATTTCCAAATGCAGTGAGAGGGAAACTGTTTCCTTCTTCTTGAATGTTTACCTACATTTCCTTTCTGATATCATTGTCTCCCATTTGTTTCTTGTTTTCTGCTTTTTGATTTGGAAAAAAAAGTTTTTTACATTTAGACAAGTACAGAGAACAATAAAGCAAAGAACCTTGAACCCTAGTTCCAAGGATTTAGTATTAGACAAAAAACATTAGTATTTTGTTCTATTTCCTCCATATCTTTCCCACAATAAGAAAAAGAACATAACTCATAAAGTTATGCTGTCCCCTGTATGCTTTTCCCCAATCCAGCTCCCCTCCCTCCTTGGAGGCTATCACTGTCATGAACTTGGTGTGCCCCATCCTGTTTTTATACATTCAATGCATATATGTGCATAATAAATAGCATTATTTTGTGTGTTTTAAAACTTGTACATAAATGGTATCATTTGTCTTTCTGCACTCTTTTCTTTAAGTCCATGTCTGAGATCTATCCATGGTGATCCATATTGATCTAGTTCATTCATTGTCATTGCTACAATTGTATTCAATTAAGTGACCAGAGAGTGATACGCAAAATACTCAACAACTGACGTGGCTCTGGCACCAACAAATATACTTGGTTGCTCATCATAAACAACCTCTGTGTACCTTTGCATACATACGAGTCCTTGTGCAAACTGACTAATACCAGCCCAGCTACCACATTTTATCTACCCATTCCCTTATCGTGGAAGTTTAGTTGTTTTCCAATTTTTCATTATCATAAACAATACTGCTAGAAATTTCCTTATAGTCGTCTCCATGCACATGTGTGAGAATTTCTCTAGGGTAAACACTTAGGAGTAGAACTGATGGGTGGCCTGTTACACATATGTTCCATTTTATTTTTCTGGTTGGATCAGAGTTGTGGCTAAGACCTAAAGATGAGGATAAAAGATGTTAAGTTTCCCCCATTCCCTGATCACCACCATGATGACAGAGCAGTGGTGACCAGCTACCTCCCAGGAGGGGATACCGAGAGGCACCAATGCTGAGAACGGGTCCTTCCTCTCACCACACCCATCCTGGTCAACCCAAGGAAGGAAAAGGCAGAGAAGAGGGGTCTTTGGGGAAGCACCAAGTACATAAAGAGAGGAGATTCCCTCCCTTCATGTTTCCCCACGATATCCACCTTGAAAACAAAGGAAGGAAGACCAAAGATAAAGGCTGATAAAGATTTTCAGGGGTGTCTACCAGAATCCTTCCCCTTCACACACAGCTGAGTCAGAACCCAGGGTTCCGCTCTCACGGGAAGTTAGGTGAGCCCTGGGAACCACAGACTGCCTAATGCTGCCAGGCTGTGGGGAGAGAGGCAGGAGAGAGAAGTCAGGGCTGAGAGAAGGGCAGCTGCATTCTCGCAGTTGGGCATGGCAAGCACACCACCATAGGTCCTTGGGAATTGAGAGGACACCATGGAGGGTGGCTGGGTTTGTGCCATCTTGGTGGTACTCCCACAAGGGGGCCATCCTGGGAGAAAGGTGATGCTCTGGGGAAGCACGGGGACAGTGGGATAAGTTCACCGAGATGAGATTCCATGTCTGGGAACTCCCCAGGGTCAGGTCCGCATGGAGCCCTTTACAGAGCCCACTTGTCCCCGTGAGAGGCCAGCGGTGGGGTCCCGCGGTGTGAGGACGCCAACTGCTCACTGGTGTGGAGCACGGGGGCAGCAACGACTTTTGAGAGCAGGCGATGCCCTGGCCCGGGCAAGCATGAAAGTACTGGACCGTTTTCCTTTCCCTCTTTCCCACTCACCTCAAGACTGGGGAAGAGAGGGGAAGGCGGGGCCGAGAGTCGACCTGGACCCCCACCTCCCCCAGCCGAGAGAGCCTTAACATTAGCTTATGCTGAGAGGGGGAAAAGAACTCTGAATCGGATAAGAGAGAGAAATTTAAAAATAAGCAGAACTGAGTTTTAAACATAGCAGCAAGACTGTTCTAACAAGTAAAAGTGGCCAGAAGTTGGTGAATCCCGCCAGAGCTTGTGAAGGGAGCTTGTTTCCCAGCTGGCAGGGGGGCTCAACACAGTAGAGTTGAAGCTTTTTTCTGGAGAGAATAAAACCTCATAATGTTTATAGCCCAGTGAAATTAGACTGCTCAATTAACTGGTGAAACTTGATCAACTAGTGGTTCCAGCCGCTGCCTTGTTGCTCTCCAAGCAGGACCGATTTCCACTCGCTGCAGCCTGTGTAGATTTCCATTGTCAATCTGAGGACGTGCCATCACTGTGCCACTTCTACCTGTGTTTTCATCTCTAAAAAGCAACGTTTTTAAGAAAACAAAAACAAGGAAACAACCAATTTTGACCCGAAACAAAGAAAATTGCCAAAGTCATCATTCTATAAATGGGTCCGTTTTCATTTTCACAAGATCTCGCCTGGAAATATTAACATTGGAGTAGCCAAGTAAACCTTAGTTAAATATTTTCCCTTCATCAGAATCCTGGCATCTCAAGGTCCTTGAAAGCGCTCCTCCCTCCCTACTTCCCTTCCTTCGGTGGAGATCAGAGTCATCCTATTAAATGAGCTTGCTGCCCGGGGAGGCCCGGAGGCTCCGGAAACCAGGCCCAGCTCTACCGCTATCCTTTCATTAGAGCCCTCTTAACTCCCATCTCTTCTCAATTTTCCGTCGCGTCTCTGCCAGAGCCTAGCTCCTTCAGACCGACTGCTCGGGTGGACTGTCAGCCTGATGTTTAGTTGCAGACTTCCCTGCATGGTGGTGGCTACAAGTCCACGAGCAAAAGGAATCTGCATCCTGCCTCCTCCTCTCCATCGCCAAACTCAAAGCTACCCTCCCAGGTTCCTGTGTCTGGGAAGGGAATTGGACAGACCTTGAATCCACCAGAAAGGAATTTGAACACACCCTGCATGCAACCCCGTGCATTTTATTTTTAAGTTAAATGGATAGAATTGCAGGCTAATTGTTATCTTGCCACCTTCAGCAGTTGGGGTGGATAAAGGGATGCCACTTGATGGTGGAAGAATATTACAGCTGGATTTAAGTAATAATGCATCTCTCAAAACCCGCACCAGTTGCAGTTTGATGAAAATTCCAGTCAAACCTTTTGTTGTAAAACTGCTGTTTATTGGAGAAAAGGAAAAAAAAAATCCTGTAAGAAATAGAAATGGTATCTGAGATAACCTGGCAGGGTGCTTGGAATCATTATGATGTGCAAAGAATTCCTTGACAATGACAGATAACCTCGAGAACATCTGAGCAGGGCCTTTTGTGTTTCTTCACTTGCCTTTGCATTTATGTCATGTCTTTAACTTGAGGGTGAGATTTCATCTTTGCAAGTTGAAACAATTTTTTAAAACTTTTTTTTATTGAAGTTTATCATTCATACATGAACATCCATAAACCATAAGTGAAACGATTTTAACTCAAGAAAGAGGTTTACTTAGTTTTTCATGAACTTGTTTCTTGTGTGTGTCCCAACACCTCCCGCCCCCCCACACACACACTTTTCCTTCTCTCCCTCCTTCCCTCCCTCCCTCTCTCCTTCCCTTCCAGCTGGGGAGTGTCACTCCTGGGTACCAGATGCAAAATGATTAAGCCAGTGTGGTTCCCAAAGTTGAACTTGTTATTGATTAGCACATCCTAAATCAAACAGAATAGCTGGTCGCTATTGCAGGGTATCCACCAGTTGCCTGGGATCCAAGTGTGGCCACCGTGTTTGTGCCTGAGCAGGCAGAGGGGGATTTTGAGGTATTCCACCCACTTAATCACTGCTGTTGCCTGCCAGGGAGAAGAATAGCAACTTTCATCATCAATTCGTGTTTCTTAAGCACCCACTGGGTGTGCTGCAGTGTGCAGTCACGGAGGGGATTTTGACAATTAGCAGGAGCTGCTGTCTTTACTCTCCTTAACGGTGATAATTAATGCCTTAGGACATTTTTATGAGTTGGTCTGTGCCTGGCACATGATGCATAATACTGAGAGCGTCAATTATATATGGCGCTTTTAGAAGGATGGGGAATTTAACAAAGAGGCCATTTTGTCAATTTGGTTGTGGATATACTAGTAGGTAATTTGAAATGCTAGCAAAATAAAATCAGACGAGAGGTCTGTTTGCAAATCAGCCACTGCCCAGTCATCTGTCCAAGTGCATGAAGGTCTTGGGTCACTGCCCCTCCAATTTTTGCTCTGTTGATATATCAGGACACAAGTCAGTGATCTCCATGTACACATTTGTGTCTTTTCATCCTTCCTCTCTGTAAAGAGACTGATGAGCTTTGAGGAATTTTTTTTTAACTTTATGTTTTGAAATAATTTCAAATTTAAAGAAAAGTTACAACAGTAGTATAAAGAATTCCTGTATGCTCTTTATGTCTTCACCAATTGTTAACATTTTGCCCCATTTTATTATTCTCTCTCTCTCCACACACACACAGAATTGTTTTTCTAAACCATTTGAGAGCAAGTTGCATAATTAAGCCCTTTGCCCCTAAATGCTTCAATGTGTATTAACTAAGAAGAATATTCTCTTACATAACATAGTATAATTATTAAATTCAAGGCATTTGACATTAATACAATTATGTAAACTTTATCCATATTCGAGTTTTGCTGGTTGTCTGAATAACTTCCTTTATCGTATTTTTTCCAGTGCAAGATCTAATCTTGAATCATTCATTGCATTTATTTATTATGTCTCTTTAGTTTCCTTTAATCTAGAACAGTTTCTTCACTTTTTAAAATTTTTTGTCTTTTATGACATTGACATTTTTGAGGATCAGAAGCCATGTTTTTGTATATTATTCCTCATCTGGGCTCATTTGATGTTTCTTCATGGTTAGATTCATGTTGTGTATTCTGGGCAGGAATTCTAAATTAGTGGAATTATGGCCAACTCAGAGCATCATATCAAGAGGCATATGATGTAAGTTTGTCTCATTTTTGGCAATATTATCTAAGACAAGTTTTTAAGAGAGTGTGTTAGCTTGCTTTTTTTTTTTTTTTTTACTTACAGGCTGCCAATATAGCTGGCCAGTGGGCAGTATTGAAGACTTTGAGTCCCAGCACTAAGGATTAAAGAGCAACTAGCAATATGTGATGTTGGGTCTGACTCTTGAGATTGACCTAAAATGCCTGCAAGAGCTCTCCTTTGCTCCTAACAACAGCACAAATCCAATAGCTTGACAAATAGGACCAATTTGAGTATGACTAATGGTTCTTAAACATGCTTAAAGCCCAGGCAGAGAACCACAGTCTTGTTTTCACTTTCTCCTTCATCTTTCTCTCCATCTACATATACTGAGTGCGGTGATTATTGTTATTATTATTATTATTATTACTATTATTACCTAGGTTACACCTTCTTCATCTATAAAGTAAAGGGCTTGGACTTGAGGATTCATAAAGTTCTCCCTAGTGGCTACAGTTGTCCATAGCAAAGGCAGAGCACCAAAAATTTGTAAAATATAGAGCATGGGATTTAGGAAATAGAAAAATGTGCTTGCAAGAAGAATGGAGAGGAGTTTTCTCCAATGTTTAGCAGCCAGTAAGGGAGGGTTCAAGGTCAAAGGTTGTCTTGATACAATTTGGAATTGTTCTTTGGAACATATCTATCTCTATGCTTTCTTGGCCACCAAAATATCTCACAGGAGATAAACCTTACTTTAAGTAGGGCATGGAAGCTATCACTTCACAAAATTAAAAAAAGCAGCTGTTTCTAGAACCCAGAAAATAAACAAAATTTAAGTAATTTCCTGTTCTTATTGTAGGTAACCACAAATTCCTTTTATATTGGTTATTAGTGGGAATAGTTTGGTGTTTGAGGTTTTTTGCTTGCTTATTTGGTTTGTTAATTTTTCCCTGTTGACAAAAAACTTTGGTCTATTCATTTTAAATTAGAATCTCAGTTGCTATCCAAAGCATTGCCAGCTGGCCAATGGGTGCACCCCTGATGACTGCCAGGTTTCCATATGTGGAAGAACCCCACTTTATTTAAGAACAGGTTCAGCTCAGGGACAGAGCAGGGATAAGGAAGGAGAACTACATAGCTCAGAGAAGATTCTAAAAAACTTCTCAGTGTGTCACTAAGAAAGGACTGGGTAGACCAAGGCTAGGCATTTGTGCAAATGCATTACCCTATAGATCATAAGAAAGGGACCTTATAAATAGTTATATTACAGATAGTTAGCTGAAGTCCTGAGAGGGCTTGTCTTATCCAAGATCAAGAATCTAGTACTATTTTGTAAGTACCTACTATGGGTCTTGCACTTTACATACATTACCTTTAATTCTGCCAGTACTCCTATGAAGTATTATGACTCCTTATTTAGAGATAAAAAGTCAGAATGAAAAAAAAAAGTTGTCCAAGCTTACACACCTAGTAGGTAGCAGGGCCTGGACTTGAACTCCCTGCATGGGCAAAGAAGAGGCTGACCAGAATGCCTGCTCCTCCTTTCCCTTACCATTCTGTGAGAGGAGCATGGAACTTGTGTGGGCTGTTGCTATTTGCATTCTTCAAATACACTTTCCACATCAATCACTTATCATGTATTTTTCTTATGGATTTTCTGTCTTCTCCTTCCCTGACTACAAGTTTCACTAAAGCAAGAATCCTGCCTTTTGTTAGTAACTATACCTCTGGCACCAGCGCAATGCCTGGAATACAGAAACAGTTCAATAAGTGCCTAATGAGAAGAAGGAAAGAAGGAAAAGAGGGAAGGAAAGGAGAAAGAAGAATGAGGGAAGCAGATGTGGCTCAAATAGTTGGGTGCCCACATAACACATGGGAGGTCCTGGGTTCGGTTCCCAGTGTCTCCTAAAGAAGATGAACAAGACAGCAAGCTGATGTGACAGGCTGGCGCGGCGAGCTGATACAACAAGATGATGCAACAAGATGCAACAAGATGATGCAATGAGGAGACAAATGAGAAAACACAATGAGAGACACAACAAGCAGGGAGTGGAGGTGGCTCAAGTGATTGGGCACCTCCCTCTCATGTGGGAGGTACCAGGTTCGGTTCCTGGTGCCTCCTGAAAAGAAGACAAGCAGACACAGCGAGCAGACAGCAAGCACAAACAATGGGGGGGGGGCAGGGGAGAAATAAAATAAATATTTTATAAAAATTAAAATAAAAATTATAGAGAAAACAAGGGGAGTTCTTACTTTATAACATTTTAAAGACTTTGCTTGTTGCAGATTGCAGAGGAACCTAATTTATTGATTTCTCAACACACACAAAAAATGGTATTATATTTTGGTTTTATCTACAGCAGAGAATATTGCAAACAACTTAATTACTCAAAAATTAGTGCATGAGTAAGTAAAATAGGTACATCCACTCAAAGAAAGAATTTGTAAATACTGAAAGTAACTACAGCAAAGACTAGGAGGAAACACAGGAAAGTGTATTGGATAGGAGGTAAAAAAAGGAACCAGAATATAAAAATGTAAAGATGTACAGATGGATGAAGACAAAGAATTCATACACAGATAAGACAGTGGTCAGTTTCTATGTTGTACTTCTTTGAATTCATAAGTCCTAGTATAATGTTGGTACCTAGTAAAAGTCAAAATAAGAATAACCATAATCTACAGAGCATTTATACTGATTTCTAAGATGGAATAACATGAATTGGATTTACCCTACAGCCTCAAACAACTAATGGCACAAACAAAATACGTGAAAAATAGTTTTCAGAGATTGGATAATAGACTAAAGAGTGCATCAATCCCTGAGAGAAAGGAAACAAATGTGGTGAACCCTATGATTGCCCCAGTTTACTGCCTGAAGAGAGTTTCTAGGCCACAAGGCAAGGAGGGGGAACCCAAACAGAATCTGGAGGTTTCTCTGGGTCGAGAAGACAAAGTTGGGAATTCAGGAAGGCCAGGGCAATTAGAATTCTTAGGAAAGAGATATTAAAAGGAAAATGATGCATAGTGGAGAGTGCTACCCAGAAAGGGAGCTCTGGGGGTCTGCAGAGGGTTCTGGGGATCTGCAAAGGGCTCCCCTAGAGTCTTCAACTGAGTCCTGATCAGTGCATGCATGTGAGGAAACTACCAAAGACAGGGGAAAGAACCACTAGAAAGGAATAGGTCAGGAACAATTCAACTTCTCCCTAGTCAGAGTGGCAATATGGGACATTCGCTGGAGTATTCAGAAAGGTATTGCCTCAATAATGAGGAAAATAAGCTCTAGATTAAAGGCTGTTCTGGTCTTTCTAATAAATCTTAAAAGCAAGCTTTGAAAGGATCAAACTGTTTCCAAGTAACTCAATAGCATCCCAGAAAAAAAGCTCATGAATATTTAAGAAAATACAAAAATACCTACCAACCAACAAGGTAAAATTCACACTGTCTGGTATCCAACTAAAAATTACCAGGCGTGCAGAGAAGAGGAAAATATGACTCATAATGAGGACAAAAACCAACTAATCAAAATAAAAGACCCAGAAATTATGATGGAATTAGTAGATAGGGTCATTGTAACAATTATTACAACTACATTATATATGTTTTAAAAAATAGAGGATAGCATGGAAAGGAAAATATAAAAATGATGTATGTGAACTTCTAGAGATGAAAACTACAATGTCTGATAGGATAAATCCACTGGATAGGATTAATAGCAGATTAGACATTGCAGAAGTAGATTAGTGAACATAGCAATAGAAACTATCCAAAATGAAACACAGGGTGATAAAAGACAAATAATATGAGAAAACATCATTAAGCAGTGGGACAACTTCAAGGAGTCTAATATACCATAATTGTAGTCCTTGAAGGAGGAGAGGCATGAAAATATTTGAGGAAATAATGGATACAGCTCCAAGAAGCTCAACTGAAACTCAAACCCAAGAAACTTGAGGAAAGCTACACCAAGGCACAACACAATCAAATTGTTTTAAAATAGTGATAAAGAGAAAACCCAAAGGAAAAAAGACACGTACAAAAAAACAAAGATAAGAATAACAGCTAACTTTTTAACCAGAAACAAGGAACCTAGAAGACAGTGGGGCAATATCTATAAAGTACTAAAAGAAAAATTGTATGTGGAGCAAAAATATCTTTCAAAACCAAAGGTGAAATAAAGACTTTTCAGACCTAGAAAAACTGAAAAAGTTTGTAACAAGCAGAACTTCTATATAAGATATGTCAAAGGGAGACTCAGGAAGAAGGAAAATCATACCAGATGGAAATCTGGGTATATAACAAGAATGCAGTAAGAGGAAGGAGTAGCACCTCTGAAACAAGAAAAGGAGATTATAAGACAAGAACAGGATTTTTTGAAGAAGAAGAAATTAGAGATCTTAGAAAGGAAAATAACTCCTAGTTTATAGAAAGGAAAAATTATTTAGGCATCAAGGGGTACTGTTTTTTTAATTTTCCAATGAGAAAGAAACTGCTTTAGTTGCTATAATGAACTTGATGAAAGATCTGAAAACTATTAAGTAAAAACTATAGAAAATATAAAGTTTCACCAGAACCAAACAGCTAACAAAGTTACTACAGAGGCTACCTTGTTAATGTTTTGTCCAGTGGGGGTGGGGGTGAAAGCAGTTATAGAAAGTGAGTTTTTCTAAATGTATAGCTGTTCACTTTAATAGCTAACATAAAATATGGCAGGATACAAGAAGTCTGGTTGTGAAAGGCATCATATGCCCACATAAATGATTTCATCTGTGCAGTAACAATGGTTAGGAAGAAATGTCATGTGAAATACTTCTCCATTGTTCATAACCCACTTGTTATGTAGGGCCAAGCAAATTAATTCTTGAGATGGAATAAGCAAATGAAAGACTTCCTAGAATTTTAATGAGCTCTCAGATAAAGGCTTTGCAGGAGGTCATTTCATATCTCAGAAATTAGCAAGAAGGAAAACAAACACAATGGTGAAAAGAACTAAAGATTCAGATTAAGCAGCTGGATTTATACATGCTGAGACACAAGATAGTTAGTGCTTTGAATTGCTATTGGCTCTGAGGCAACAACTTTCTCTTGTCTGCTCTGCACAAACATCACCCAGGATGTAGGGATCTGAAGCCAGTTGTGTGATAATGGGAATAAACCCAGAATGCTAATGACAATGTGACTTCGCAGGGTGGATGAGGAAGCTCACACTGCAATCCAGGCTGCAAAGGTGATCATTCCTTCTGCACACTGACATGGTCCAGTGCCTCCAAGGTTTATGAGACCTCATTGCCTACCTCCTGCCCTTGAACTGTGATTTTGATAAGATTTCAGCAATTTGCTAAAGGAAGATGATTCAAAATTCAGGGGAAGGCATCTTCTTAAGTTAGATTGGGTCAAATTTCTGGAAAATTTGGAAAGAACTATTGATAGATCTTTTTAAGAAACTGCAAGTAAGTCTTTTCTATATAATCTTGGTATTAAAACTGTCATCATGTCTGCACACTGGTAACTATATTTGGATTATTCTTGACAACAGGACTAAGAAATAACCACCGTGAAATGGGCAAAATCCATTTTTTTCCATCTGTTGTTGCAAAACACTGATCCCTACAAAATGCTTAAAGGAAAAAAGAGTTATGTAAAACAAAAGTTTTGGATAATGTTATATAAGTATCTCTTAGAGATATAGAATTCTCATTAGAATATTAAAGGTGCTGAGGAGGCCTACAGTAAAGAAATTCATGTATTTTGTTTAACCCAGTACTTGACCATGGATCTATTTGTTTGCCTATCTATCTATCTATCTATCTATCTATCTATCTATCTATCTATCTGTCATAACAATAATTACATCTCATGGAACTAGTGTTCCATGGAACACACTTTGGGAAACACTATATACTAGACACATTTTCACTGCTAATTCTTACCTCTGTGTTCTACATAGTCCTCTGTATTCCCATAGAACTTTCCACAACTCACTATTTTTTAAATCAGAGTATTTTCTATTAATGTCCTGTCACAATTTCATAATATTTTTTCTTACATTTTTGAGTGTGTGCTTATCTCTTTATATGACAATATTGTACCATTATTTTATAGAGAGAACACAAAAATGATTCATTTTTTTCTGTGGCATGCTTAATCATAGTTTTTTTAAAAAAACTTATTGATAGTTTAGAAAGTTTCTTTCAGCTTTACAACCTGTAACTGGTAATATCATCCTAGATTGATTCTGATATGTTGGGATGCATAACACATACAGCTTTTTCCCGAGATCTAATTGCCATTGCTCTATACACACAATTCCCTACTAGAATATATGCATAATGAAATTAAAAGTTTAAGAAATGAATTTATTGGACATAATAGCTAGTAATACATGTGTGTCTCCTCAGAGTAACTCCTTTAGGCATGAGATATTTTCTTACTTGTTTTAGCATTCTGAGTACAAAGCGAATTGTTAAATACTTGTTCAATCATTATGGCCTATAGATGAACCAAGCATATTGACCTATGTGCTGGGATACCCTATAACTCATCAGATAAGGAAATGAAAACGTTTTCCTCATTTCTCTCCAATAATTTTATAGAGAAACAAGTTGATGTTACTATGCTTAAGCCAGCTCTTAATTTGTCCAAACTAGGAGAGGATGCAGACAGAGGGCAGTAGTGGGAAGAAGGGTGAGAGAAGTGTGCATTTAAACCCCCAACTAATTCTCATACTGCAATATAGGTAACGATTAGAATCTCTTCCCCACTAGACATTTTTAACAGAGCTTATTCTAGCCAAGGTACTTTGGCTGCAAGGAACAGAAAGTCATTCAAATGATCTCTGGAAAAGGGACTATAGAAATGATACAGATTATAGAGGAGTCTTATAGAATCTAAATTACAGTAAGTTTAGCTACACTGTTAAAGCTACAGGTCTTGCATGCTCTTCTTTTGAGCTGCATCATCTCTCACCTTTGCTTTTCTCTGCATTTCTGCTCCATTCTTTTGCAAGCGCTCTTCCTCTGCAGTGTTCACAGTCCCTGCATCCCCATGACTTCAGCACACACTTTGACTGGAGCCAGTTTTGGCCCTGACTCTACATGACTTCTGAGATCTAGAGTTCACCACTCTCTGACTACTGTCTCTGAATTTCTTGACTCAAACTGTAAAGAATATTCTGTTTTAACCCTACCAATGTATTGAGTCCCCTTTAATTAGCTCTCTCCCCTTGGTCTGAACAACTGGGCTTGGTCATTAGTTGCAGGATTGACTCCAAAGATGTGTGAGCTGGGTAGTTTGAGTGAAATGAGAAGCTGAGTATGTCTGAAATAGTGACATGTCTGATAAATTCCACCACCAGAGATGGCCTACCTGCCATGCACACTTGCAATAGACATGCCCAAGAATATCAACATTGACCAGAAATAAGTGAAGAAAGAAGCCTCATAGTTGTGAAGCCTTAAGGGTTTAATATCCAGGATATATAAAGAGATGTTACAACTCAACAATAAAAAGACAAATGACCCAATTAAAAAATGGGCCAAAGACTAGAATAGGGGGGGCGGATGTGGCTCAAATGGTTGGGCGTCCGTCTGCCATATGGAGGGACCTGGGTTCGATCCCCGGGACCTCCCGGTAAAATAAAAAAAATAAAAAAAAAAAAAATATATATATACATATATATATATATATATATATATATATATATAGAAGGCGCATGGGCTGCCAGGCTCTGTGTGCTGCTGAGCCGTCGGGCCCCGGGAGCCATGCAGCAGGATGATGACGTAACAAGGGAGAGACAAGACGAGATGCTCCAAAAGCTGCAGAAGCCAGGAGCTGTGGTGGCGCAGGCGGCAGAATAACTGTCTCCTGCATCGGAAGTCTCCAGAATCGAATCCTGGTGAAGACTGGAGGATGAGAAGAGATGGCAGGAAACAGACACAGAGAATTGCTCAGCGAATGGACACAAAACAGCAAATGGGGAAGGGGGTGTTGGTTAAAATGGATAAAATAAATAAATAAATCTTTAAAAAAAAAAAAAAAGACTAGAATAGACATTTCTCTGAAGAAGAAATACAAATGGTAAAAAAACACATGAAGAACTGCTCAACATCACTCATGATTAGGGAAATGCAAATCAAAACTACAATGAGATATCATTTCACACCTATCAGAATGGCCACTATTAAAAAGACAGAGAACTACAAGTGTTGGAGAGGATGTGGAGAGATAGGAACACTTCTTCACTGTTGGTGGGAATGCAGGATGGTACAACCACTATGGAGGACTGTTTGGCAGTTCCTAAAGAAGATGAATATAGACTTGCCATGTGACCCTGCAATACCACTACTGGGTATATACCCAGAAGAACTGAGAGCAGTGACACCAACAGACATCTGCACACTGATGTTCATAGCCACATTATTCATCATTGCCAAAAGCTGGAAACAACCCAGGTGTCCATCAACAGATGAATGGATAAACAAACTGTGGTCTATTCACACGATGGAATATTATGCAGCTGTAAGAAGAAATGAAGTCATAAAGCATATGACAACATGGATGAACCTGGAGGACATTATGTTGAGTGAAGCAAGCCAGACACAAAAGGATAAATACTGTATGAATGCGTTACTATGAACCAAATATATTGTGCAATATATTGTTTGATTCAAAAGAAATTTTATATGTATCCATTAGATTTGATTGAGAAATGTATATATTTATTCATCTGTGTTTACTTTTTAGTTTTTAATTGTTTATATTTTCAATTATTAAATGTACAAAATAGAGTTAAAAAAAAAAAAAAAAAAGGCAACAGCCAGGTAAGGTTTGAGGGAAGCAGGAGTTCTGGTACTCATCAAAAGGAGATAATTAGCCATTGAGTAATCAAGAGTAAATATAATACTAGAACTATGTTGTTCATGCATGTTTTTGGTTTGCTTCAGCATCCACTCAAGTTTTATAAGATGAACAGACAAAATGGTTTTAGCTAAAACACAACACTTTCCCCACATACCTAGGATTCTTTGAGTGTTATGTCTAAAACAAAACACAGTTCTAGTTCCTATAAAGCTGCCTCCATCACTAGAGGTTTTTTTTTGTTTTTGTTTTGTTTTCCATCTTAACCCACATGGGAAGGCGAGAATAGCTGGTGGCCACTACCAAAGCATTACAGGCTGGAGGGAGAAAGCACTGCCTTGCTGACGCCTTGACCTTGACCTCTTCCGGCCACGAACCCATAAACCAAGGAGTTCCCATGGTTTAAACCAACTCACTGTGTGGTGGCTCCTTTATTGGTCCCGGACAGCTTTGTGGAGGGAAGGGATGGGGCCAACTCGGCCCAAAGCAGTGAGGACCCAGGAGTTCCTGCCGGCAGCTTGGGGATGTCACCGCCCTGGACACGTGCGAGGTCACGGAAGGCTGGTGGTGGCCGCTTGTCCCCTCGTGGCCCCGGCTGGTTCCCAGGCCTCCAGCCCCGTCTGCCCGCTCCTGTGGCTTAGATGAGGCAGGAGCTGTCCCCGTGACCTCTTAACTGAAGAGGGGCTTGGTGGGGGCTCAGCTGCTGCCGCTGAGGTCCGAGTAGGTACCCAGCTGGCTCAGGGAGGAGGTGCCAGGCGTCCAGAGTGCAGGATCAGCTGCCCTCCCATTCTGTGGGCACCTGGGGGAGAGGAGGGAGTCAGCACCCCCACATCTTGGTCCTGCAGCCCGCTCCCGGGAAGGTCCGGAGGGTCCGAGCCCAGGACAAGGGAAGCCGGTGAGCCATTCCTGCTTGCTGAGCTGTGAGGCTCAGGTGGAGAGGGGCCTGTGAGGCTGGGGGAGGCAGACACAGCCCAGCCTCTCTGGAGGATACCTGGTGGGATCCATTGCAGGTTTTGTACACTTGGTTTTGAGCAGTCTCAAAGCACATGTGCTGGTTAAAACAAAATTCTGTAAGTTCTCCTTTAATATTGACCCCTCTCAGCAACAATAAGAAATTGAATAAAACAAAAACCTCTCCATCCTATTTTTTTTTAAATTTTCTTTCATTTAAAAAATTTTATTGAAGTATATCAATCATACATGAACATATGTAAACAATAAGTGTGTAGTAAAAGTTGTGAACTTACAAAACATAACAAAACAAAACCTGCCTAACATCATACCGGGCTCCCACACATCACCCCACCACCAATACTCTGCATTGTTGTGAAACATTTGTTTAATTTTTAGTGCTAGAAGAATCTAAGAACAATCTTAATATTGTGGTCCTGACTGTCAGTTCCCAACTCACAACTTTGCAGCTAGTTGGAGATTTATAAGGATTGTCATTGTTTTAAAAAGCCTAACAGGGGGACGGATGTGGCTCAAATGGTTGGGCATCCGTCTCCCATATGGAGGGACCCGGGTTCGATACCCGGGACCTCCCGGTAAAAAAAAAAAAAAAAAGCCTAACAAAAATCAACATTTATCCCCAATAAACCCCAGGGTCTGGCTAACACATAAGTTTTCTTTACTTTAGGCTGAACCATTATTTGCTCAATGTGATAACAGTGGCAGTTTTACATTAATGAGAAGCTCTGAGGGGAACTTAGAACTACAGGAATTCAATCTTCTCCTCCCCCCACATTCTTGCTTCGGCCCCCAGAGGAAAGATCTTCTGCTAACTTCAGCTCTCCTGCAGAAGGGTGATAGAGGTGGCTTCCATCCCGCCTTCCATCCTCTCTTGGGTCAAGCAGATTTAACAGGAATCTGCTTGATGAGGTTGACAAGAGTCTGACATTCCCTGGGCCTTGTTGCTCTATCGGGCAGGATAAGTGCATTAAATGTGTGCTTTGTGAGGTAGGACCTCTTGCTGTGTGCTTCCACTTGGAGCTGACTGTGATTACCCCAAGAGCTAACCCAAACAGTCCCACTGGCCTTTTGCTTCTCCAATGATCATCCCCAGAGGCTGAGGTAGGGAGTGGAGATGGTAAGTGAGGATGGCCCAGGAATGCCATGCTCCTAGGTGGGAGGTGAGTATGACAGCCACATTTTCAAGGATGAAGAAAGGATAGCATTTGAGGCCCACTCAATTCAGTAGTATCTTGCATTAATTCAGGATCTGCCGAAATCTGGAGAAGGGTGAATAGTTAGTAGCATTCAAGCACCAGACTCTCTCTTTAAACCCCTGACAATATCTTCAATTTATTTAAAGGGTTGGGGGAATGAAATATTATTTATAAATGGAATTTGATAGGTGAAATCTTTAAAACATGTCATCCGTGTAGGAAGAAGGGGCTTAAAAGATGATCACTGATGGTAAAACTTTAGAAAGCCCCAGTCTAGTCTAATTCTTCCATTTCATAGACCATAAAGCTGAGATCCAGAACATTTAAATCAAGATAAGTCACATTTCCAGCAAGCAGCCGAGCCAGCTCTGAAGTCCAGATGTCCTGATCATTCTCTAGGGGTTCTCTTTCCTCCCTACCATACTGTCTCAAATCCAGGTGGTGAATTAGGTTGGAGAATCTTGGGAACTTAACATTATTTAAGTTAATGATTCTGATCACTGTTCTACAAGAGGCAGTTTGGGCATGGGACTCTCCTGAACACAGTGGTTTGCAATTATGACTGTACATTAGGTCCACTTGGAGGAACTTTTAAAAATCCCAATGTCCAGGCCACATCCCAGACCAATTAAATGAGAACTCAGGAGGTCAGACTCAGGCACCAGAGGTTTTAAAAGCTCCCCACAAAAAGATTAAAAAAATGTAAAAACTAAAAGCTCCCCAGGTGATTCCCATGTGTTCAGCCAAGTTGAGAACAACTGCCCTAGCGTTTTTCTCAAAGGCAGATGCAAAGGTTTTGATTAAGAATTACCTTAAACTCAGCCAGTCAGAGGGCAATTAAGAAGCACTTAAAATCAACTCAACTCCCTCTAGCACAATGCCTTGGCATAGAGGTGATCAATAGATATTTTTTTGCCATAGGAAAATGGGACACTTAAACGGCAGCTTTGACTTAAACCACCAAAAATAATAGTTACTCTTTATTGAAATTTTAAGAGCATTTGGGTTGGTGAGGCAGACTGGAGCCTGTTCTCTTGAACACAAACTTTGTGGAGAACAAAAAATATCATTCACTCTGTGGGAGCTCAGAATTTGTACCTGAAATCTACAAAGACCAGACATGAGCTAAATTTGGGTGATTCTCTCTTTCTTTCTATTCTTCAAATGGCCCCTCTCTAAAACAGAGAAAATGTTTTGGCTAACTGCCCCCTCTTAATCCCAAAGAAAGGGGATGATGGATGTCAGAGTAACTCCCCTGAAGTGTGATCATGGTAAGTAGAAGAAAGTTGACACCAGGAGGGCTTTTGGGTGAAGAAAAATAGTTATTTTCTGTCTTCTCCAAGCTTGGGTTCAAAGATAGGGTGGAAAAGAACCCTGAACTAGGGTCAAAGTTTTCGTTCTGGTTTTGCTGCTAAATAGCTGTGATCAGATCTTAGACGTAAAAATCTCTCAGTTTTCTCATTTATAGAATGGTGATTTTTCTTTATTTTATGGGGTTGTGTGAAAATCATATTAAGTAGTAAATGAGAATGTTGTGCCCAAAGCATAATGTTTTCTAAAGATGTAACCAATCTGGACCTTGGCAAAGCTGACATTCCATCTAGTGCTTAGAAGGCAAAAGCATCATATCCATACTTTCATCCAACAAGACTTAATGAGAAATTATTAATGCTGGGTGCTGCTCAAGGAACTGGTGACACAAGATAGAATTAGATAGACATGCTCCCTGACCTCAGGTTGTTTACTGCTTCTCATGAAAAGTCTACTGGGAAATAAAGGTTACACGAATCAGTCAGCTTTCACTGGGTACATAGCAGCAACAACCTCCAAATCTCAGTGGCTTACAATAACAACTGCTTTTTCCCCCTTCATTCATCTTATATGTGTTGGCTGTGACTCTGCCCACATGTCGTTTCATTCTGAGATCAGGGCTGAAGGAGAAGCCTTTATGTAGGATATGCTGTTCCCATGGCCAAGGGAAAGCAGGTGGGCTAGAGAAAATGTACATGGCTTGTAAAGCTCTCAGACATGATGTGCATCCTATTACCTTCCAAGGCTACAGCTAGTCACATGTCCAAGCCTGATGTCATTGGAGCAGGCAGGTACCTTCCTCCATGAAATTCCTTTAATGGAGAAACAAGTGAAAAACTGAGAAGGATAATAGAATCTGCCCCACAGCCGCAATCTCAAGGTGGTGTGATAAGCTGTGATAAGGGAAGCTTAGGATACTACCAGAAGTCAAAGGAGAGACATCTAACTTAGATAGAATTGGGAGTTTGAGGAAGGCTCCCAGAGGAAGTGACATCTGAGAATGAGTAGGAATTAGCCAAGTGAATGGTGATGAAGAAAAGGGAAATGTTTTAGGCAGGAAAAAGAGCAAGTGCATAGCGCCTAAGGCAAGAGTTAATATGGCACATTCAGAGATATGAAAATAGCTTTGCATGGCAGGAGCATGGAATTGAAGGTGGAGCGGAGATAACTAAGGCTGGAAGGCTTGAAGTCTTATATAATTGGGTGCTCACATAATTTATCTTCTACCATATAAATAGGGTAGCAATATAATTTATCTTCCAAATATAATTACTTCAAATAGTGATGAGAGATGCTCTTAATAAATATGCTGGCACAACAGGCATGAACCAGTACTATTCCAGACAAAGCACAATGGACGATCCATTAACTGACAAACCATGTAATGGAGCTTGGACTTTATCCTATTGGCAGGGATAATGGGCTCTAAGCAGGGAAGAGGCAGGTGCTCAGATTTACATTTTAGGAGGCTCCTTCTGGCTGCGTGGAGGAGGGAATGGCAGGGGGGAGAATGGAATCAGGGGCTTTTAGACCATAGTAATAATCCAGGTGACAGAAGATGGAGGGCTAGACATCCCCCCACCCCCAACACATACACACACATACTATGGTATTTGTTATGCAAAAAACTGGGCTTAGTTCAGTCAAATGAAATATTCTTGGCATGCAAAATCCCATAAAGTCAAGTGTTTGTCCCTATGGAGTAATCAGGAACAAACAGAGAGACTCACATTTTCAGGGCATAATATACAGTTTAAGGAGTACTTTAGTGATTGTGGGAGTCCTTGCAATCACTAAACACATGATTAAGACCCCAAAACATGTTTTGGGGTCATACATGGCTCTTGGTGTTAAGAGAGTGGCTGTCTCTGAGGATTTCTGCAGAAAGATGTGATTGGTATGTACATCCAGCAGAAATACCTGTCCTGCTCTGTGCCTAAGACAGCTCAGAATCGGGATGGATTTCACTTGCCTGGGTTGGTAGCATTTTTGAGTCATGCCTGAGATCTGCTGGGTGCCGATGCTGAGAACTCCAAGGTGAGAGGGGCTAGGATGATTGTTTGGACCCTTCCAGCTCAGGCAAGAAGGCCTTAGTCTGACCACATTTAACATAAACACTCTTGCTTCTCCATGATGTGAGACAATGAGCCACAGATTAGGAAAATCAGCTTGAGGTGGTGCACTTCATTTTGTGTGAGAATCTGGAGATGAGTAGGAATTTCTACCTGAATCATAACCAGAGAGAATGAACCCTAAGTGGTGACAGAATAGGACACTGACAAGGAGTGATCTGAAGGCCCCAGGAGGCTCCCCACCACCCTGATGATGTCACCCCATGACTAGAGAGTCATCCTTTTCATGTCAAGCTGGGACTCTTTTCTCTCTCAGTCTATTTTTTTTTTTTTTTTTTTTTTTTTTTTTGCTTGCTTTATTTTAGCACCTATTCCATTATATCAGCCATATGCAGAGCTCTTTGGAATAAAAGTACAGCAAAGATAGTCATTTTTTTATTCCAAGTTCTAACTGGCAATGCAGCTACCCCATTCTTTTATGACCCTATTCCCATCAAATCTTCAGCATCACACATTTATGCTCTATTATGCTTATTTTGTAGCTCTGTCTGACAGGCACACAACCTGACTCCTTCCCTCACCCCTGCCATTCTTCCCCCTCTCTTTTTCCTTCCAGGGCCTTCCCAGACAGGCTTCAAAGCTATTACATGGTGTTTCCACCACCACCATCCCCTCCCTTGTCTTCTTGTCACCAGCAGCTACATTGATGACCCTCTTTCTCCTTTTCCTTTTCCATTAGCCAAGCTTCTACTGTTCTCAAAATATTTTAAAAGCCAATGCCTTTGAATAATAATAGCTAACATTTTCTGACAGCTTACAATGTAACAGATGAGCAGTGAGCTCTTTGCACGGACTGCTCATTTCGTCCTTGCCATGGACAATGAGGAAAGTGCTTTTATTAGCCTCATGTTACAGAACTGGAGATGGAAATTAAGCACACTGCCAGAAAATGGTAGATCTGGGTAAGTAAAGCACCAGTTTTGGTGCCTGACACAGAGTATGAGCATGAGTTGGAATTGTGTTTGGCTGCAAGTAACATGAAAAAATTCCAATGTTTTAAACAAATAAGGTTACATTTTTCTCACATTATAAGAAGTCCAGAGGTAGGTAGTTTCCCAGATTGGTTCAGCACTTTGATAATGTCAGGACTAATGTCACACAAGATGGCTGCAGAGCTCCAGTCACATATTTACCTTCAAAGCTGAAAGAAGGACCACGTCCTTAAGAGTCATTGTTTTTTGAGAAAAGGAACACCCTCGCTGCTCATCATCACTACCAGCAAACTTCCCCTCGCTTCTCCATGGCCAGACCTGGGCAACATACCCCTTTTAGATTACTTACTCCTCCAAATGGTAAGGAGTTTACCATGCCTGATCTAGACCAAACAGAATTCATTCCTTGGGGCTGGAGTGGAGACCTACACTCTGTGTCTGCCAATGCTCAATGAAGGTTAGTTCCTGTCCCCACCCCCTTTAGAGTAGAGGCAAATTAACTCCAGGTGTACGTTTCCATCCTGATTTTTCACTCTGGCTGCTGGGTTCAGGTGGATGCCCCTGTGGATGGCATAAAGCAGGTCCAAATCGTCAGTAGAGTCAGTCAACGTTTCAGCTAACAATTTGCCTCATTCCCCCAAAGCCTGTCTGACTCTAAGAACACTAAATATTTTGTGGGATTTAATCCAAATGGACTCAATGGTAATTTGAAAGACCAAAAGGCTAGATACGAGTCCCCTAACTCATTTTAAATGAACTGATTTCTGATTATCTGATACGCTTATTAAAGGGCAATTGGCAGGAGCACATCTGGCTCAAACAGTTGGGAGCCCACCTCCCACTTGGGAGGTCCCAGGTTCTGTTCCCCATGCCTTCTAAAGAAGACAAGTAGATATAACAAGCATGCAGTGAGCAGACAACGAGCAAACACAATGAGCAGACAACAAGCAGACAGACGAGGGAGCCATCTCAGGGGGAAAAAAAAAGAGCAATTGGCCATCTTGTCAGCCAGTGAAGTAACCATCAGTTTTGTAGTTTTCCACCCATTAACTACTCTCCCCTTCTTCCTTGGGAGGTAAAATGCCCAACCAAAAAGAAAAACATCAAATTCCCAGCCTCCTTGTAAGGTATAAGTGGAGGTTTGCTGGTGATTTGGGGGAACTATTTTGTTTTCCTAATATGGGGCCAGCACTTCCTCCTTCCTGTGTCCCTTATTCCTGCTGGAATGTAGATGTGAATCCTGAAGGTGCAGCAACCATCTTGCAATCACAAAGTATCAAGCATGAGAAAGGAGCCAATGTTAAGGATGACAAAGCAGAAAATTAGGAGACCGAGACAATTGTGTCACAAATTAGTGACAGAGCCAGCATTCAAATCATGATTTAGTCTGAACTGAGACCTGAATGCCAATACTCCTGAAGCAAGAACCACTCAGCCAAGACATTTTTGTACTGCTGCAAGTACAAGCACAAGTGGGGGACCTCTTGGGCTTCAGCAAGCGTTAAGACCAAACCTTAGAAAATAACCCACTGAGTCTGAGCTGCCAGACAAAAGGGACTTGCCTGGCCAGCTGGGTATTTCTGTTCCCTGGCTGCCTGATGAACAGGATGGGGAACTTAATGGGATTCTGAAATAACACCAAGATGGCCTGTATCTCCAGAGAATCTAACCATTAATTCAAACCTCACTTCCCATCTCATGCTAGAATCACCTTTGCCATATCAACCAGTTCAATGAGCCTCTTCCTTAAGAGACTTAAAGATTAATCTTGCTGTATAATAAGTTGATGAGGGAGAAGAAATCTTGGAGTCACAGCACCCCCTAAAATGCTTACATTCCTTTCCTTGTTCCTTCATTGAGCAACTATGTATTGAGCATCTGCTATGTGCCAGATACAATGATAAAAAGACAGTCAAGTTCTCTGTTTTCATTAGGCTTTCACTCAGAGAAGGGGAAGCACACAGGAAACAAGAAACCAACGAACAAGAAAATCCCAGTCATAAAGTGCCATGAGGAAAAGAAAATGAAGAAACAAGAGAGATGGGTGGGAGGGTTACCTCAGAGGAGGTGGCCAGGGAGGACCCGTGAACTGAAGCCCGAAGGACCAGCATGGTGAGGGAAAACCAGTCTGAGAACATTTGGGGAAGAGAGTTCCAAGGTCCTGCCAAACAGCAAAGCCTGAGGAACGAGAGACCTTGTCACATTCAAGGAACAGTAAAAACAGGCCAGTGGAGCCAAACGTTGTGAGTTACAGAAGGGAGGTGTGAGATGAAGTTGAAGACATAGCAAGGAGCCAGATCCTGTGGGGTCCTTTTGGCCACAGGAAAAAGTGGAAATGACTCTCAGTCCAATGAAAAGTCCTTGGGGTGCCACTATGGTGAATATACAACATGTGCTTCTTTGTGCTCAGAGAGTTTTGTGGACCCCAACTGTACCACCCCCCATCCCTGTGCCCAGGCTCTGTTCACCTTCTCTGAAAGCCTTTGTGTCTACTTATGTCTTGGTCTATTACTGATTTCTGGTAAGATAAGTGGAATACAAATGAAGCTCTCGGGATGGTGTGGAGCTCCATCTTTCCACCCTGTGTAACCATCCATCACCGGGAGATGACAGATACTCCACGAAGCTGGAAAGCCAAGTGAAAAATGTCCCTGTATTTCTTTCTCCTCTTCAGCCCATATATATTTCAAGAAACAAGTCCTTTTCCTACCAGCCTGTCCCACAGCCATCCTGGGCTTCTGCAGGGTGAATGGGCGTGGTCTTTTCATGCTAAGCCGGTAGGAATACATTGAATACTGATGAAGCAAATCCTCAGTTCAGCTGCTAAGAGTTATTTGCTGCAGAGAACATCTTTGAGTAAAAAGCGACCTTCTCAGTTATCTGAAGTTATTCCAGTGATACTTTCAAGAACCCAGAAAGGTCAGATATTTTAGACCAAGCCCATCGCTAATTAATTGTAGTATTTATGTTTAAATAGATCAATAGCCGAGTTTGACCTCAATGTACAATGTGAGCTATTACAATATCATTGCAAGATGAAGGGTGCTGTAATATGTTGGTCAAGCAAACCGCTTATATTGAACTCAGCAATACGAATGAGAAGCTTTTGTTCTAATGAACATTGTATTTCAATGTTAAAAATGGGAAGCACACACTCAGGCTTCTTCCACTGCTAAGCTCTGACCCAGAAGGGAGCAGCAGGAAGATCCTGGGCAAAATTGTAGGCTCCTTTTAGCAATTAGATGAACCAGGTTGGCTGAAAACCACAGCCATGGCTCTCAGTCCCTTTGTCTTCTTGAAGGAGAAAAAAATAGAGAAAAGCGATCAACTCTTTAATAAATTACATGTATGCTATACTTTTATAACTAAAAGTTATTGAATTTTAAAAAAAGAGCCCTACTTGTGTAGAGTTTGTTGGGGCCAAACTTGATTCGGGAGAAATGTCAGCATGTTTTCAAGAATGTGTATTTTACGGAATGGTCCCAAGGACAAGGAACCATACCCCAAGAAGGAACTTGAAGGGCATTGGGCAAGCATTCAGTCCCTGATGTTGTGTCTAAAATTCCACCATTAAAATTCTTTACTTTGGGTCTTGAATTTTGTTCTGTTTTCTGGAGATATTTATTAAAATGCAGATGTTCTTTGGTAAGGATGATACCTTCAATTACCAGGTCATTAATGAAGAATTTAAGGGAGTTATGATATTGGGCAGAAAATATGACTGCATATAGGAGTGAGGCCCCAGTGTGTGTGTGAGTGCATTTGTGTATGTGTGCACAGGTATGTGTATATTCTTGTTTGTGTTTGTGTCCAGGTGTGAGAGTGTGCACACCTGTGTGTGTATGTGGCTACGTGAGAGTTAACATACGTGTCTATGTGTGTGAATGTATTTGTGTGTGTGCATGTGCATGTGGGAGTTTTCTAAGCCTGGCTCTCCTATTAACAGGCTGTGTGACTTGGAGCAAATGGCATGTATTCTCTGAACTCAGTTTTCTTATCTGTAAAATCAGGAGTTGGGACACACCATCTTTCAGATCTCTCCCTGCTCAAATGCTCTATGATCCTGTGAGTCTAGTGAAGAGAGACAGGAAACTCAGATCCGAGGCCCTTTTTACAATTTCCCGCAGATCCAGCTCTTCCTGGCACCAAGTAAACATTATATAAGTATTAGCTATAGTGTTTAATTTTGTCATTCAAAATATAAGTATTTTTACATGAGTCAAGTGCACCATTGAGAAGTGTAAAGCTAGGATGTAGGTGCCAGAGAATTTCAGGGATTCTTTTCCTTGTGCTACTACTGAATATTTTACATTAATACCTTATACTCCCATATATGCATTTCCACATACCGAACACTGCCAAGTGCCAGCAAATCTGGCGACTGCATGGTTTCCTGGGGTGCTGAAAATGGATTTCCATAACCACAAAACACAATGATCCCAGGGAAAGCTTAGAGCATCCTATAATACTTACTGCCTCCCCCTCTCCACTGATATGATATAAATCAGAAATGACAGTTCCTTACAGCTTTTGAGCAAATAATGCACTTAATTTTGCCAGTGTAGAAGTGTCTCTTTTTGGTGCCAAATCTTGATTTTTAGTTGCCAGTGAAAGCATATTCCTATAGTTTGAATCTCTTCTCTACTGAATTGGCTGGTCCTGGAAGAGTATCTTCCCTCTCACACTACCTGGGTGTGCCTGCAGTCTGCTTGCTGTACTCTATTCCATCCACCCTCTTTACCCAACACAATTGTTTCAGTGACAGCCTGAAAATAGACAGTCATAACATAGATGTGCCTAAATAGAGCTCTCTTTGTTTCCATGTAAATTAATTCAATTTAGCTTTTGAAGCCACATTTCCATATGCAGCTGAAAAGTTAAACTTCAAATAACTCAGTCCCTTCAAATGGAATCTTTGGGTTTGATAATACGTATGATTCAAAGCCCCCACCCCCCTTCCTCAGGAGTGATGATGTGGACATCAGATTGTTGCCTTGGCTTTGGCGTGAAACATCTTATTCTTGTGCCCTCCACAGTCACCTCCACCCCCACTAAGGTATGGATGGTCCCCCTGTCCCACGTCCTCTCCAAAGCCTTTCTCTTCACTTCTAGTTTTGATGTTCTCAATTGATGCAACTTGTGGCTTTTGTCACTGAACTGTAGTCAGCACAAGGAGATTTCTAATTCCTATGGCAGGCAGAGGGGATGCATGTGCAGCTCGGCTCCATGGAATGCCCCACCTCTTATTTGACCCATTGGAACTGCTGATCCTCTAAGGCTCATCCATGTCCATCATCAGGGGTGCACTGGGCAACCTAGAACACAAGAAATTTTTGCCCAAGCTGCACCACCATCAAGGTTGAGCATGCCCTCAAACTTTGACCACCTTCCAACTGCATCTCCAGGGATCCTGGGGACTTATTTGGATCTTCTTCAAGACCCTAGAATTGAGAGAGCCTTGAGGGGATGGAAAGGTTTGAGTTTACTTCTCTCTCAGGCTACATCACATCCTCTTTGCCCAGACATACAAGGCACCGAGTTCTATTTTAATGTTTGTGTGGAATGAGCCAGGCTCCATAGAGTGCAACCAAAAGCAACTTTATTCTTTCCTCATGACTGTTGTGTCTACCCATTGTATGGAAGTTTGTACAAAGGTTGGGTAGCTCTTTCCCCTGTCACTTCTTTAGATGATAGCCCAGTAGACCCTATGACTATTATGGTCACTCTTGGCTAATAAGTCCTCTGGTCACATTAGTTCCCCCAAAGTCTCAGGTCAATAATAAATGTGCCTAACCCTCTCTACTAATCAAAATCTGAACATTATGTTCTTACGTCTTCTCTCCTCATCCAATGGCGTCTTGCTGCAAGTGGGGGAGGGCACTGTGGTGGACTTCATTTCTCCACTCTATTTAGTCTCCTGGCCTCAGTTCTGACTCCTTGTAGGAGAGGGAGCAGGGGAGGTGTTACTTGACTGGTTTCTTTATGACATTGGGTCCTCCAGCTGGTACAGATGGCTAAAGACAGTTCTTTTTGGGGGGGATGAGGGGGACCCGCTTCCACTGAACAGTTCCCTGAGAGTGATAAATGCATCTTCTAGGACAGGTCACCTACAATTCCTCTGAAGTCTCTGGACATATGGTTCATCTCGGGCTCTTTCAGCTGAGGTCTCCTCACCCCTGCATAGGGTCTCCTTGGATGAGCTCTAAGGAGATGGTTACTGTTTTCAAGATCCAGCACACCTGTCAAAGGTGAGCTGGAGTGGGGTTCTGTTCTGACTTCCCTCACCACCACTGCCTAGTCCAGCCTTAGGGAGTTAGGAAGCGCCTAACGCTAATATGTAAACACTGATGTTCCTCTCCCATTGTTTTCAAGCCCAGGAAGGGTTTAATTTCCTCCAGTGTGGTTTGATGAAATTCCTGCCATGGATTTTAAACACTCTACTCTAGTCCTTCAGGCTCTAGTTGGTAGGCCTCCACAAGTTGCTTTTCTCAACAAAGCTCATGTCATGCAAATAAGAAGCATTTAGCCTTTAGAATATTGGTTTGCTATATGTTTTTAACTACAGTCTATTCAAAAATTCAATGAATTTCTTTTTCTAGGCAGATTCTTTTAGGAAATAATCCTTAGCTTCATACTTAATTTTAGCTGGGGGAGAAAAAGAATTCCTAAGAAGAAATACATTTGAGGTACTATTTAAAGCATTAACCCATGAATAATTTTTGTGCTGACATGATTCATTATGAAGATTGAGGTCAAACTTCCTTGACTCCCCATGCCCTGCTCACACACTGCTGCATCTGCATCCCAGGCTTTCTTCCCTTCAGTTTCAGAGAGAGGCTTCACTACAGCCCAAGACCAAGTCTGGCCCTTGAGTCCTCCTTCCCTCCTGATTCCTTTGCAAGCTGGCTTCAGAAATTGCTCCCTTTTTCAACTGTGTCTTCGAGATCTTCCTCTCTACTTGTTTGTTCAACCACTCTACCTGGTATATACATTTATTATGACTCTCAGACTACCCCATGCCTCTCTCTAGAGAGAGCTCATTGAGTGCAAGGAGCATACATTCCTCTTTGTGCATCTCCCCACCCCCACCCAGTGTGGTGCCTGGAGCATAGATGTTGCTTGATTAAATGCTGAATGAATGAATAAGATCTACATGATTGGAGAAAACACTCAGATGTTTGGTGATGACTGGATAGCTGGTTGGACAGTTTGCTTTCCATTTTGTCACTTTGATCTTACACAAAGGCTCTACTTGGTTACAAAACTTTTTTTTTCAAGTCAAGAAAAAGATGCATTGTTTTATATAATGCTATATAAACTTGTTAACTAAACTTCATATGTAGTAGGTAAATTATTCAATAATTCAATTATTTTCGAGTTGCTTATATGCTGGTCCTATTTTTTTTTTCCTAAGACTTATTTTTATTTATTTATTTTCTCCTCCGCCCCCTCATTGTTTTGCACTTGCTGTCTGCGCTGTGTGTTCTTCTGTGTCTGCTTGTCTTCTCTTTAGGCGGCACTGGGAACCAATCCTGGGACCTTCCAGAGTGGGAGAGAGACACTCAATCTCTTGTACCACCTCAGCTCCTTGGTCTGCTGTGTCTCTTATTCTCTCTCCTCTGTGTCTCTTTTTGTTGTGTCATCTTGCTGTGCCAGCACTCTGCTTGGGCCAGCACTCCTGTGTGGACCAGTACTCTGTGTGGGCGAGCACTCCACATGGGCCAGCTTGCCTTTCACCAGGAGGCCCCAGAAATCGAATCCTGGACCTCCTATATGGTAGATGGGAGCCCAATCGCTTGAGCCACATCCACTTCCCTGCTGGCCCTATTTAAAGAAATCACCCCTTTCAAAGAAGTGATGCATAGAATTGTTGTTTACTGAATTTTGAAGGCCTATTTTTTTTTCCTCCAGAGAAATAGCACGATAATACTAGTAAATCAGTGTTAATCCTCAGAACTGCTACTATCTCACACATCTTCTTACTTCTCTTCCTTTAGTTTGTTCACTGATTTCAAACTAAAACAAACTTGCAAATTTCTAGCAGTCTGAAAGCTTCACTCTGGCTAGATCTTCCAGAAAATCCATACACTATGCAAAATGATCATTACTCCTGTGAGGGTGCAGCAAGCCTTCTTCTTTTTCCTTTCTCTCTTCCTTTGACTTCTTTTCTTGCTACTCTCACTCACAAACATGTTACTGTTATCAAATGCAAGTACCCTGAAACTATGTGAGCCATATACCAATACAGTCAGCATTATGCAAGAAGGAGGAACTGAGGTCTACTCTTTTTTTTTCTTTTGCTGTAATTTGTCTTCATCATAACACTGCTTGGTAGGTGAAAAACAGCAGGACAAATGAACTGATAGACAACTCTTCAGCCCTTTCCTCACCAAAATTCCTCAAATAATATGACTACAAATTAACCCCAAAAGCAAAAACTTCACTGCCCAGAGACATTAATAACCCTGAGCAATCTGTTCTTTAACCAGTCAAAGCATAATGCCAGAAGGGGAAATCACCTTTGTGATATCAGGGCTCATAAGGTAGAAGAAGAAAACACTCTGAGAAAGTGATCTAATTGGTAGGGGGAGAAAGAGGCTTGGTGGATTTCAGTTTTTCCACCAGGAAGTATGGATGCAGCATACTTTTAATTAAAGAAGTTTGAGAGACTTCTTTATCACATGGGTAAACAATTTCTTAGAGTAATATAGAGGCTGTCAATGATTCTTTTATGTTCAAAAAACCCTATATTGTGCTGTAGGTCAATGAGAAGCTGTGGAAGGTGAGATCTGTTCAATACTCATGGCCTAAGGTCTGCAGAAATTTCCATAATACAAAGAAGGATTCTACAGGGACAAGAATGCTAAACTGCAGAGTTTTGTTTTTTTTCTCCTGGCTATCCTGGCTCCTTTGCCTCATCCACCATAAATATCACTAACAATATAGACTGCTAAGTAGCCTTCTTTTAAATAAACCTAGGGATTGAAATTAAAACTTTGGCCAATCAATTCATCTTAATAGTAAATTTATATCAACCCGACCATGCATCAGTATAGGAAAACGTGTGTGGTTAGCATGAGATTTTAAAATGCAATTATGGAAGAGGCAGCTGTTTATTTGATTATCTTCTATCTTGGAATCTTGGAGTTGAGCTCTATAAATGCCTGATGGGCTTTCTGGCCCTACCCACTGCCAGGATTCCTCTTTCTCCTGTATTTTTTTTTCCCCACAATTCTTCCAAACCAGTTGGTTTGGGGGGTCTAATGGTCAAATAAATATTCGGAAAAGAATCACATTTTCTTAGCTTTCTTTCAATCTATGGCTGCAAATCCAAATTTTTAGACTCCTGAACCTAGCAAAAGAACATGCTGTTCTTAGTAAATAGAGACAAAAGCATAAAATCGGAAATCTTGCCCAGTTTAAAACCTGATCATGATCAGCTAAAAATGAATAATTTTAACACTAACAATAGATTCCATGCAGCTATGTTAGACAAGAACATCATATGGGAAAAAAAATCTTCTCCTGCATCCATCCTTACTAATGATGATGCATCCTTTTCATGAGGGAGGGTCAAGCTGCTGGGCTACCTGTATGGTTTGAAGGGAGGGCCTGATGCTTTTCCAGAGATATGATTGAAGGCATCGGGCCTCCCATTCATGGCATTGCTGGTCTGGGGGATATTTTTGTCTTTTGTTTTTGACTGCCAAGTGCTTCATGCAGTTGGGGACTTCCCCCATCTTGTGAGTTTGAGAGACAGGTAGAGCCTACTCCAACTAGAAAAGTGGAATATGCCCTAGCCTTGCTTTTCCAGACTCCCTTGCTGCTATGGTATGGGCTCATGAACCAACCTTAAAGAGTCAGACTCTCCCATACCAGACAGAATCAGAAGCGAAAATGCATGGATTCTTTCTCTGGTTACTGCTTGGTGGCCACAAAGAGACCATGCTCCAATGGTTGCAGGGGCCATGGCTTAAGAAGCATCATCTGGTGCTTGGTGGGTGCTGCAGTGGTTTCCTCATCCAGCATGCCTGTGGCATGATTGTGGTTGTTGTCTCTGGCTGCTTGGCCTTCAGTGTGTTTCTCCAGCCCTCACACTACTCTATAAAATACCCAATAACTATTTTTGGCATCCTATCCTGTGAAAATCAGCTGAAGTTTGTTCTGTTGTTTACAACTATGAGCACTGATGTTCATAAATAAATATCAGCACCTCCTTTGCTCTAACTGCTTCTGTAGGGCACAGAAAATTTTTCATTTATATACCCTAAGGGAATGTTGTTAGTGGATGTTGATTGCTTTTCTTTAGTCTAAATTAATTAAATGACACAATATCTATTGTAGGAAACAAATGAAGATCATTTTACACAATATACTGTAAGTAGTGATTATGCTGTGTGATCTTTCTAGAGAAATAATGGGAAACAATGCATTCATTCCAACAGCTCCTGTTGGAAGTAGCAAGGCTGTCCGATACATTGCAATCCATATCCTCCTCTCTAACACAGTAAGCGCCACAGTGATTTAATAACTAAATGACAGGAGTAAAGTTCAGTGTGGGGATGAATTGGAAACAAAGTAAGTGAGTGAATCTTGTTATATCCAAAACATATGTGAGGATACAAACATTTCTCCATAAAAGAAATGAAAATAAGGAATCAAGCTGTTGTCTCTGATTTGTGGAACAAGAAAGGTTGTTTTCTATACTCAGCTCCATCTCCTAGGGTTCCCCCAAAAGCTAGAGGCCCAGGATGCAGCATTAGCTTATTTTAAAAGTAATCCTGGGGAGTGGGTATAGCTCAGTGATTGAGCACCTGCTTCCCATGTACAAGGTTCCAGTTTCCATCCCCAGCACCTCCTAAAAAAAATAAATAAATAAAAGCGATTCCATCCACTGAAACTTTGCTTGCATTTAATGTTAATATGGGGAGAGAAGCTGTTCCTAAGACTGACCAATGGACACCCCTGATCACTCTGCCACACAGGGAACCCCTTCCTCTCACCTCCGGATATCTGTATTGCTTTCTTAGCCCTTAACTCACTTCATATATTTACTTAAATGCTGTGCAGCATTCATAGGCTCCCCAACTGTGGCCCTGTCTCTTCTATCTCTTTTTCTTTTCCTAGAGCTGAGTTGACCCTTAACAGACATTTATTTATTACTAAGTCAGAAGATATAATAGATATGTGTACAGACTGTAGCTGAACTTTTGGAGAAAAGACGTAATGAAATAAATGTCCCACCCCCACGAAGGAGATTAAGATCTAGAATCATGTTGAAGGAGAAACCACCTGGGAGAGTGATAGGTGTATGGGCTTTGGAGACAGGGGAAAGGCTTTCATTTTCCCTTCTTTCTGAGAAAAGCAAAAACCAGGTTTTAGTTAGTTAGCTGGTTATTTGGTTAGTTTGTTTTGTTTCACTCTTTCACACAGAGCATCAGAGCTGATGGGGACAGCTCAGACTCAGGGCAACACTGCATTCAGCAGTCTTCTCTACCAACTGGCATTAACGCACGGGGCATGCAAACTGACTTGTCAATACTAGTCCACATTTACTGAGCACTTTTTTTTTTTTTTTTTTTTTTTTGAGCACTTTTTAAGCTCAAAGCACTATAAAATGTTAACTTATTTAACCCTCAACAACCTTATGTGGTAAGTTTTACTTTTATTCCACTTTAAAGATAAGGAAACCAAGGTTTGGTGATGTCTACTCCTGCTTGCAGGCCCACAGCTAGTGGGTACCAGGGATGGATGCAAGTCTAGGCCTTCTTCAACCATTCCTGATTATTTGTTAAATATCTCTTCAAATCTCTTTTCGAATATAAAAATGAGTGTCCCAGTTTGCTAAGGCTGCGATGACAACTATATAAACTGATTGGCTTAAACAACAGGAATTTATTGTCTCACAATTTGGGGAGCTGGAAGTTCAACATCAAGGTCTTGGCAGCTCATGTTTCCTCTGAAGTTCCAGGGTTCTGGTGGTGGTGCAGCCTCTGCTTCCATCACATGGAGATCTGTCTCCTCCTCTGGCTTCTATCTTCATTTCAAATTTCCTTTGCTTATAAAGCTCCAGTCATATTGGATTAAGGCCCATGCTCATTCAGTTTGACCTCACTTTAACAAATAATAACATCTTCAAAGGTCTTATTTACAATGGCTTCACATCCTCAGCCCGACTCACCTTAACTAGTAACATATTCAAAGTTCCTATGTACAAATAGGTGTTAGGACTTGAACATGGGTTTCATGGGGGACATGATTCAATCCCCAACAGCAAGTTACTGTGAAAAAGTGATGAGAGCTTTCGTTCACTTATCTGTTTGTACTACATTGCCCCTACTGGAATACTCAGATTTTTTACAACTGAAAAATGTGTGCTATTATAGAGAAATCGAACTAGAAGAGAATTAACTGAGTCACTTAAGTATGAATGCCCCAGGAATGGCTTTAGTCCTCTGCTGTCCTCCCAGAACATGCTCATCTTCTGAGAAGATAGTGTCTGGCTTCTAGCTCCACCCCAGTCTGGAAGACTCCTGAATATCCATCGCTATCCCTTTTCCAATCCTTTCCCTTTTGTCCCACCCCTGATTCTGATCCTGGGTTCACCTGGCTGTCTCTCTGCCTAGTGCCTTGGACAAGATTCCCTGTGGAGAAAGCATTTGATGGCATTATCCCAGAACTACTCCTACTCTGGACACCAAAGATGCTCTCTGAGAACTTGATGTTCTGCTTTTACCTGGGAGCAGTTAATATCTTTTATTAATATTCTGTGATACAGATGGAATATTATGCAGCTGTAAGAAGAAATGAAGTCATAAAGCATATGGCAACATGGATGAACCTGGAGGACATTATGTTGAGTGAAGCAAACCAGACACAAAAGGACAAATACTGTATGAATACATTACTATGAACCAAATATATTGTGTAATATATTGTTTGATTCACACACACAAAAAAACAAAAAAACAAACAAAAAACAAAACAACAACAACAAATTTACATGTATCCATTACATTTAATTAAGAAATGTATATATTTAAAATATATATATATATATATTCTGTGATACAATCGAGTTTCCTTGTTCCCAGCTGAAATGCAGAAAAGAGCCAAGTAGAGTAGAGAAATTGCAATCGTTTCCCAGATAATTCTCTAGGAAACCTATTTCGAAAATTATTTGGGATAATTTTTTGGGTGTGGAATAACTTACTCTGAAGACGTGAAATAAAACATAAAAATTGTTCATTCTTCATTCAAATATGGTTATTGGGCACTGTATTCAGGTTTTCCAGAGAAACAGAACTGACAGTGTATACACACACACACAGTAAATATCAAGAAATTTACTATAGGAATTGTTTCACATGGCTGTCATGACTGTCATCTGAATTCCACAGGGCAGTCCACAAGATGTGCACTCGGTAGTGACACTGAATTCCCCAGGAGAAGGTACAAGTTGGGAACTCTGATGAAGGTGACAATTTCCCAGAGAAGCTGGCCGAAGTAGAGATAGAAATTCTTCTTTCTGACTGCTGAAATTCTCAGTTCTCCCTTTAGAGACTCCACCTGACTGGATGAGGAGATCCCCTCATTGTTGAAGGCAATCTCCTTTGCGGCTTATAGATGTAAACAGCCATAGATGTCATTAAACTTACTGATGATTTAAATCCATGAAATAACAATCACAGTAACAACCAGGTCAGAGGTTGCTTGACCAAACAACTGGACACTGTAACCTTGTCAGGTGGACACTTGAAATCACAGGTACTTACATACAATAGGCAATTTACACAAGCTATCTCATTTGAGCCTCACAGCAACCCTGGGATATATTATTATTATTATTATTATTATTATTTTCCCATTTTTATGGATAAAGAGTATCAGACTCAGAGGGATTTGGGGCTCAAGAACCCCCAGCTAGAAAGCAGTAGTGTCAGGCTTGAAGCAGTGTGACTCAAAGCCAGACACATTCTTCCCCGCATTACAGCTACCTCCATGGTCTAGTTCATCTACTCAACCAGAGAAAGAAGTCAATGTGAATATCTGCCAAGGATTTATAACCTGGAAATTAATTAGTGAACACATTCATCTATTCCTACTTGACCTCATGCAGGCGTGAGAAACACTTAGCTTTATTACACGCAAACTTCTTCTGGTCTCACTTATCTGTCCCAATGTTCAAGCTCAAGCTGCTCCACAGGTATAGGGAGAATTGAAGGGGTGGCACCTGGCAGGTTACAGGACATCGCTGCAAGGTGTCATGTTGCATTACTGGCTTTAACTGGTATTTGTAAATTTACATTGTAAAGAGACCTTTGATTCACTTAAATCTGGCTGGCATGGGAAAATAGAGTAGGCGACTCAATTGTGTAGACTTTTAAAGTTTTGAGTCAGGAGGTCAGGCTGCAACGTGTTTAAAAGAAGCAATGAGATTCTAAAAACAGCAACATCTGCTTGTGGAAGAAAAACAAATAAATAAAACCCTCCAAATTCATTTTTTGGCTGTAGAAATAAGAACACAATAAAATCAATATTCATGTCTCTGAGTTATGTGTTGGAGTGATTGCTAGAACAATTCTTAGCAATTTAATCAAGTGCAAAACTTGCTGGAGACAGTTGATAAAATTGCAACATGGATGTCTCCCCTTCCCCCTCCCCCTCCCCAAACAAGTCACATATAAAAAAATAAACAAGTACTTTTTATTAACATTTAAATCCTTTACCATTTTTCAATTGTGTTCCCAACAGCCCATCACCAATTTTCAAAAATTCTAACAGTTTAGGCATATGATGGTAATAGTCATTCCAGAAAGCAGAAAACCCTGGTATTGATGAAGTCTACCTCTAATAACAATGAAAACATACTAGCTCATATCACATTTATTGGGTTTCCTGGAACTGTGCTTACATAATAAGACCTGTGCCCAAGTTTAACTAATCCATGTCCATTCCAATTTTTCCACTTATTTCTTTGTCCAAATTATTCTTTTTGTAATTTATTCTCTGTGTCCAAGAACCCCTCCCCAAAATGTCAAGCATCTTTTCTCTTCCATTGTTTCATGAGGTTTGGATGGCGAAAGAAAAATAATAAGAGCAAAACATATGGAATCGTTTCTGGGCTTAAATCAGTGAGAATGAGGACATGTCTATATTTGAGCAATGTACAAGCAGTATATGTACACTGCACACACTTATGCTATGTATCCATGTGGTCACACTTCGTTCTGTGTTTTGTCTCCTTTCAGAGCATTTGGATATGTCGACATAAAACAATGTGCGTTTTTATTTTATGGTTATAATTTAAGTGTTGTACAAGCAGTATTGGAACAATAGCAGACATTTTCGAATGAGGAGGATTCCATTTCTCAACAAAACATCTGTTTATGTTTTTCCTTTTCTCTTCCATCTCTGTCTATGGGTACATGCAATATTTTACACTGCTGTAATTCTCTAAGATAAATTTTGTCAATTCATGCATTACTTAACATTAAGTGACATCGTTTTAAATATAACACCAGACTATCCATAATCAAATTAGTCTTACCGTCTCAGCCCTAACACCTTGAGAGGCAATTATTTAATTATTCCCAAAAGGCTGTCATTGTGCCACAACTTTTGGGCTTCCATTTACTAAACTACTTTAGAGTTTGCTGTTACACTTTGGACACACTTCAAATGGGATAAATCTTTGTATTCTGAGAGTGGGTTTGATTTTTGAACTCTGTCACATTTTGTATCAAGTTAATATTGATAAATGATATTGATGTTTGAAAAAAACAAGCAAAAGTAAAAAGCAATGTCATCTTTGATGACCCACAGAGTTTCTTGAATCCTGTGTGACACTTAAATTGGCTTCAAAGTTAACTCCCAAAGAGAGCTTCAGAAACTAGCTGAGTAATGGCAGAATCAGTGTAACACTGTGGCCACAGGGTCACTGAGAAGGGCATGATGCTCATTTGGAAATCTCAATCCTTGTGTGCGATTTGTAGAGCAAGTTTCACTAATTCATAGCTTGACATCACAGCTCATTATGACCCCAACGACTGCCATGTGCTTGTTCTCCTTGAAGCCCCAGCAGCTTTTGCTTCTCTGGGGATGGCTGCCCCAGAGGCTCTGGGGTCTGCGGAGCACAGGCCCTTCAAACCCCTCAAGCCAGAGGTTCAAAGCATCTGCTGTTAGAGAAGCCAGGCCCCTCCCAGACTCTGCTACATTCAAGAACAGCCAAAGGAGATTTTCAGATGTTCTTTGCAAATCATTTTAATCTTGAAGGGCCTGGTCATCTGTAGCTGAAAGTATGGTGGTTCGTGCAAAGAGCCTTTAGGGGTGAGGATCAAAAGACTAGTTTCCAGTCTTAGCCCACTACCAACTAGTCTTTGGGAAATCATTTCTCCTCTCTAGGAGGGTGTTTCAATGCTGTTTATTCTCCCTTTATCCCCCATCTTCGTTTTCCTCCCTCCTCTCAGCCTGGGAGGCTGATGTCAGTTGTGGTTTCCTTATTCTCTGGCTTCTCGTTGGGTTTGGTAAAACGGAGTCACCTGCGGGAGATGAGAGGGTGCAAGGAGAGAAATGGGAGCATTACCTGCCGCCCCCCCCCACACCTCCCCCACACTCCCTTCCTCTGGGGCGTGGTCTGGCAATGAGCTCATCCTATCAGATGGCCTTACTCCCACAGCTTCAGCTCTTGCCAGGTTCTAGTGACGGTTGCCCATTTTGTCCCGTCAGCCCCGGGGTGGCAAAAGCTCCGCACTGTTGCCAGTCTCAGAGTGCTACGATATTCGTAACTCTGCCCAGACCTCTGTAAATCATCCCTTCAAACAATTTCCTTTAATTAACCATTTCAAATATGCCTTCTATTTCCTGTGGGGACCCTGTCTGCTGGGGTTTTGTAACCTGTAAAATAAAGGGTTCAGCCTAGTTAAGCCCTTTAAGCTCTACCATTGTCTGCATCTCTGACCACATTATATCTGCTGATGGGAGCCGGGTAATTTTACAACCACAAACTAGCTCAGACAACAGTAACCTGCTTTTATAAGGAGGCCTTGACTTTCAATTTTATTTTTAAAGTCAACCTAAGGTGACTTTAATAGTCAGTAGTCATCATCCATTATGGGAAACTGCTTATTCAAAATATTTGGTTTGGAGTTGGCAAATAGACTCAAAAGGCTAGTTCTATTTACCTAGGTCTTATTTAAGAAGCTCAAGATTTAAAAAACTTATAAAAAACCTATAATAATTAGGGCACCTTTTCTTTCTCCTGGTTCATGAAGTCCACCTTGCCCCAGCCATGTCCCCACTGACCTGTCTGCAGGTTTGTCAGCCTGTCTTTCTGGACCCCATCCAGCTGGCCTATCTAATTGTAATCGTTGGGACGTAACTGGACACCAATGGCATTCTTCTTTTTGACTAATCGCATCAATGAGTTATATTAGCTGTCATATTAAAGTAGTTCTCTGCTAACCTCTGGTAACATGAGAACATAGTCACCATTAGCCTTTCTTGCAGTTGGGTAGCACCATCTCCCTAATGTTTTTGCCTCCTTAATCTAATCTGGGATAAAATGCAGGAGAAGGAGCCGAAAAGTCAGGGAGTTCGGCAGGGATTCAATGTTTCTTTTTCTGTAGGTATTATTTTTTTTCTCTCAAAAAACAAAAACAAACATGTTAAGCAGAGATTTCATGGGCCTTGAGAATGGTGATCCCCTGAGTGTGAGCTCACCTTTTCTTAGAAAGGGAGGAAGATGATAGGGGCTTTGGGGCCTTGGAAATAACTGGGGGTGAGGGGGTATAATAGATGTCATTTTCTGCATCAATTTTTACCAGTTTTGCTCCTGCCCCAATGACATTAGACCAGAATTAAAATAAATACAAGCATTCTTTTTTTTTTTTTAATTTATTTTTATTGTGGGTAAAAATCAAAATTCTCACAATACATACAAAATTTGCAAAATGATATATAAATATATATGCATATATGTGTATTTGCTTACAAAAATGTTATTTATATATATATATATACATATATTTTAAGAGGTGCTTAGATTACCCAAAATATTATACGGAACCCACTGGGATTCCCATGTTGCCCACCTCCCACACCTCCCACAAAGTGCTAACACATGGAATAACGTGGATGAATCTTGAAGACCTTATGTTGAGTGAAGCAAGCCAGGCACTGAAGGATGAACAGTATATGGCCAAGCATTCTTTTTTACGTAGCTGTTATATTCCATTATTCATCCAAGCTGAAAGAGCAAGTGGCTTTTCCAGTTCTTCATCTCTTGAAACATGGGTTCAAATTGTTTTACCAGCTTTTGGAAGAGTGTTTACAAACACCCAAGATTGTGGGGTTTTTTCCTATTTAAAATGGATTAAATATGCTTTGTATTCAATGTCTTGTGACTCCAATATATTTCTTGATGAGTGTGTGATTCAAAAACAACAAATACCAATTTCATAAGTTGATGTCACCTGTCATGAATTCAAATTTCCAAACCTTGTTAATCTCAGCCTCTTGCTACTTGGCATTGTCATAGTCCCAACCATCTTTCTGCACTTGCCCTGAAGGCAGGAAGATAGGAAACAGGAAAATCAAACTGAGAACATAGATGGAAAGGGAACTTGAGGGGACTGCCTTTGTATACAAAATTCAAAGTAGAAGTCCTCTATTTGTATACACACTCACTTTTCCTCCCTGTGTGCCTCTCACTGTGGAGATAGGTTGATTGGTTAACAACAGTTCTTAAGGAAGAACACAAACTGATTTATTCAATTCAGTAGAAATGCATCTAATCAAAAAGTTATAAATTTGGTTGTTCTGTCCTTTCTTTTCTCTCTTCTCTCTTTCTCTCCCTCTGTCCCTTCCTTCTTTCCTCCCTTCCACTCTCCTCTCCTCTCCTCTCCTCTCCTCTCCTCTCCTCTCCTCTCCTCTCCTCTCCTCTCCTCTCCTCTCTCCCTCCCTCCCTTCCTACCTTCCTTCCTTCCTTCTCTATTCAGGAAAGTGGTCAATGGAAGAACAATGAAAAATAACAGAATCATATAAATAGTAATGTAAGATAGAATTGGTCTCCTTGAAAAGATATTAATTAGATACCAGTCATGGCATCTTGTGTATTATACATACATTATTTTGAATGTTGGGGAATGGGTGACTATATTTGGCAAGACTTGCTTATGTCCCATTAGTACAAATACACAGATTGAATTTCTAGTCTTTTGGCAGACCACTTCTGCTGCTTTCAGCAGCAGCTGCTGCTCCTGCCACTGCTACAATTTTCTACTGCTACCCCTTTCTTGGTGGAAAGTCTGTTTGGTAAATTGCCAAGTCCAGAGATCATTTCTACAGTAATACAGTGCCCAGGGCCATGGAATGACACACAGGACCATCAACTTCTGTCTAAAATGAACAACTGTGATAGTTACAGTAAAACAAAGTCTTTATAATTAAATGCCTAAAAACAGAGCCAAGCAGAGAAAGGGAGGAGGAAAGAAATCTCCTTAATGAATGCAATACTAATCACATAACATAGTTTTTTTTTTTCACTTCCAGCAATCTATTTGTTATAAAGAAGATAAGGAAGTAATCCTTACTTTGGACTATTTGAAAATATCTTTCGAATTATCATCTGCTTAAACACACCAGATCCTGACTGAGTGGCCATTGACAGATGCAGAGCGGTAACATTCACCCCAGTAATAGCTCTACCTGCATGGCATCATAGACTTGGCAGTGGTCTGAAGAACTCATGTGGCCCAAGAAAATGGGAACCTGCCAGAACAGATACTTTCCTAGTCTATTCTTGAAGATCTCCAGAGTTTGAAGCTCCAGAACTTCCCGCAGTGATGTACTCAAGTGTTACATGACTCTGGGGTACTACGTGAATGTTCTAGCTTAAAAGGGACTCCATTTCCTGTTCTTTGTTTCTCTGAGAAATAGAAGACAATGATTCATCTTACTGGACCTCGTTTTCCCCTTTCTATAAAATGAAGATTTCTGACTAGATGGTCTATAAATTCCCCTCCGCCTCAAAAATTCTGATTTCCTTCACTTTTGGTCTCTTAAGAAGCAGACAACACTCTACTTGAAGACAGGAGTACTAACACATAGAAGGAGCCAAAAAATGTTTGTTGAATGAACAAACCCCATTCCCTAGGCAAAGTGATTTATTTTCTTTCATCTTTCTTTTCCCCCACTTATCTCATTTTTCAGCATAAAATTTAGGGGGTAAGGATACACAGAGAAAAAAATAGGCTTACACACTGCAGATCTATTAATTACATAAATGGGAAATTTTGCTTAACCTCTCTGAGCCTTGGTTTCTTTCTCCATAATATGAACCAATGAAACTTACCTGAAGGGTTGCTATACAACATAGATAAAGACTCTGGCCAAGTTGGAAAAAAAAAAACACAACAAAACTTTGCCCCTTTTCTCCAAAATTTCTTTGAGATTCTTCTTTCCTTTTCTACAGGAAGGTGTGGCAGAGACTGCTATTTGCCTATCCCAATCTACATCCTTTATTTCTTCATAGTAACAAGACCCTAGTTTTGAACTGGCTAAAGATTACATTTTCTAGCCTCCCTTACAGCCAGATGTAGCCTTGTGAAAAAGTTCTGCCAATTAATATAAGCCAAAGGACCAGATGTTATCTTCCAAGAAATCTTCTCAAAAGGAGGATGAATACCCTTCTTTATTTCTCTTTCCTGATGTTTGGAACATACATATTATAGCTGGACCTTAGGCTGCCAGTGTGGACTTTAGGGATGCATCTCTCACCCTAGAGATGGCAGAACAGAGACCTAGAAGGAAGAGTTTGGGTGACTTTGAGGCTCTATTGGGCCATACATGCCTACAGCCAGACTGCTTTTGCTGGAGAAATAAACTTCTCTCTTGTTCAAACCATTGTTATATGGGGGCTTTCTATTATGTGTAGCCAAGCCCAGAAGATAACCCAAGGGGACAAAATATGTATTAAATCTCTAACTAATAAAGAATTAGTGAGTTTTTCTTAACCAATTGTGTATTAAGTTTCCTCTCATCCCTGCTATCATGGTGATTTTGACTACAGTAAACGCCTAATGGTTGACACTTAAAATGTGATTTTTCTTTTAGTATTTGTAACTCTCCTATATTGTGATGCTTGTTTCAACCTATTTTCCTACATGTCAAGGTCCTTCCCATTTGAATTTTTTTTCAGGATTATTAATAATATTACTTATTCGTAACAATTTAGAAAACAATGTGGTAGCATTTGAGCTAGGACTTGGAGACTTGAAGCTTGAAGGCCTAAATCAACCCTAGTTGCATAATCTTAAACGAGTAATTTAACCTCTTTGAGCCTCAATTTTATCTACAATAGATGGAGGTAATAATTATCTTGTTTTATTCACTCATTGGTATGTAAAGAGAATCAAGTAGGAGGATATATTCAAAAGTACTTTGTAAAAAATAAACCGCCATACAAATGCTGGTTGTTACAAATACTATTAGAATCTGCAAATATAAGAGGCATATTCAAAGTTCCTTTATCCACAGATATTTGAATAGAATGATGATCCCTTTTAATGACTCTAGCATGTGAGAGTTTCCAATATCTTTTATTACTTTTTTAAAAGTAGAACAAATTTCAATTAGAGACCTTACTGCAAACTATTAATGCATCAGAATAACAGTTATGGACTATGAATAACTTTTGCCTTGTGAGATGTAAGATTTTGAATTCTAAACAATGAATCTGAGTACCTTTGTACTCTTGGTGTCTTCATCTTCCTTCTCCCAGACCAAAGTTGCATGGATCAGTGGACTCTGAGCACATTGCCCTTGAAGAGCATGACAGGGAGGTCCAAGCCATTCTTCTATAGCTTGCCAGTCATTTGAGACACAACTGAAAGTGTCAGGGAAGATAGAGATAACTTATATCTCTTATTTCCTCATTGTCCAGGGGGGCAATCACAGCAAGAATTATTTAAGCTCAATTTCTCTTCAAAAGCTGTATTGACTACTGCATATTTTCTGATGGTTCGAGGAGCTTATGTTAACTCCTCAGATCAACTGGCAACACCTACTTGATTCCTACCAGTAAGGTAAAAATTCCAGTTACAGAGAGGCTCTGAAGAGAAATATGCTTTAATAGAAGAAACAAGTTCAAATCCATTATATTTATGTTTCAAATTATGACTTTACTGAATCTGGTGCATGGATGTACCTTTTTAGAGTAGAATGACCATACATCGTAGTTTCCCTGGGACAGTTCTAGTTTATGCCTGTTGTCTCATTTATTAATAGTCCCTTTTATTCTCTAAAGCACTCTTGTTTGGATGATAAACTATAGACTTACCCTATTTTAGAGACATTTTATGGTACTAGTTGAGTAAAACGGGATGTCTTTATCAGTTCGAGGCAGGGACCTTCTTTTGTGCACAATCTGCCCTATTGTGGAGCCTTTAAACAATACCTCTCACAATTCGTATATTCTTGAGATCCATGAACAAGCCCGACCGACTAATTCACCCTCTTCTTAGGGAAGAAAGATTTAAAAATTTCATCACCTCTGAACATCTATATCAGGTTAGCAAACTGTTTCTGTAAAGGGCCAGGTAGTAAATATTTCAGTCTTTTCAGGTTGTCATTCAGGATTTGGTATCGTTCTTGTCAGTCTCTGTTGCAACTACTCGACTCTGTTGCTATTGCATAAAAACAGCCATAGACAATACACAAACTAATGGCTGTGTTCCAACAAAATTGTATTTACGAAAGTAAAGGGCTGGACTCGGTCTATGGACCATAGTTTGCCAGCACTGGTATATAATGTTTTAATATTTTCTCTTGATAACTGACTAAATGGAATCCATCTTCTCCAGATTTCTTTTCAAATGTTAAGAGGAGCAAAAGACAGTTGGCTTTAGAGTGTAACTAATATAATGGAAAGATACTTCCACTTCTTACAAAATTTAAAGCTTCTAATCTTTCTGTCATCAGCACATACTGTTCAATCCAATGAGTTACAGTCCACATTTAATTTAAAGAAGTGCAATGAAGCTGCTGCTTCTTTAAATAAGCCACCTCAAAAACACTATGGATTTGTCAGGCAACACCACTCTTTGGGTGTTTTAAAAATGGTTTCACATCCAACATGTATTACAAAGAAGTTTCTGGAAAATTTCATTTTATTTTGTATCACCTTGTATTTTCACAGGATGGGTCAAGATTACAAACCTAGCTTTGGGAGGTACATTTGAAATGCACAGATAAACAAAGCTTGTTTCTATTAAAGATGACTGGGAAAGGGGAGAATTGATAAAATGCCTTTAGTTAGAATATAAGAGAAAAGTCCATTGGCCTTTAAGTAGCAGCAAAAGGAAAGACATGATGTAAAGCCTTGAATAAAATTAAATGAATGAGGAAACTATATACAGAAACACATCAAACCAATGGATTGTTTTCTTGCTATGTTGAGAATTATGATAACATGATATGGTACACAGGTGTAAGTATGTGTGTGTGGTATATGTGTGTGTGAGAGAGAGAAAGAGAATAAGATTTAAAATCAGACAGCAACAAAATGTTAAGATCAGGATATTGGACATTTAAAGCAAAGAAATGTACTCAGTCAATGTAAATAGACAAAATGTGACATGCTCTAAATGATGATGAGTTGATGAATTCTTTGCTGTCTGACCTGGAATATCAAGACCCAGTCAGAAATGAGTGGACTGTCTCTCCTGGAGAGGTAGATAGTAGTTGCAGCCTGGGGAAAAAAAAAAGACATAAAAGCAGATCTAGATTTGCCTTGCAATGACAGCTGCATATTAATCTAAAGAATTTCTAAAAAATCAAAAAGACATTTTTCAGCAAAATACACCCCTAGAGTTTCAGTGATAAAGCAGGGGAATAAACTTGAAACAGGATTGATTTCATCTTAAAGGGAATATTTCTTTGAAATGCTACCAACTGTAGTTGTCTTATTTGGTTTTCAATCCTATAACAAAATTGTGCCATATTGTGTCAAATAAGAAGAAAATATAACAGCTTTAAACAAATTTTGTAATTATAGGATCAATTAAAAGTGCATTAAATTTGTGTGTATTTGGGAATTTATGCTATTGAATACTAAGTAGCTCTAAATATAAACCTTCATTTTCACTTCGGTTCCAAAACTTTGACTCTAACAGAGTGAGATTTCTCTAATAAAAGTTATAGACCAGAAGGGATCCTGTAAATTTCAGTTCAGAATTCTCTTTAAAAAATGCCAGGCACTTCCCTGGCAGAGATTGAAGTTGTTTAGGCATGAAAAAGATAACTATGGTCTAATGCCTCTTTTATCAGACCCCAAGTACAGTTCCAACCTTTGAGCAAACAGGTTTCGTTAGGACATAGTTTCCATACACAAGAAAAAATGGATTGCTTGTATTAAGGGAAGAGTTGACAATTGGATCCAATTTGTTTTGATTTTTACGAAACTGTCTTTCCAGGATTTGATGCCCTTAGATTGGAGAGGGAAAGAAATGAGTTGGTTAGAAAGGCCTTGTGAATGTTCAAAGAGTCAGGCAGACTGAGTTTGAAGTCCTATTCCCATACTTATGAACTTTGGTAAGTCATTTCCTTTTTCAGGCTTCAGTGTATTTATCTGTAAATTGGGAGAAATTGTAATACTCTGTAGCAGTTTGGCATTATTTACGAATTCCCAAAATAGATATTGGATTATGCTTGTAAACTGGTCTGTTCCTCTGGGTGTGATTAAATTATTATTAGGGCTTGATTGTGCCACATCAGTAGGACATTGAGTTGCTTCCCCTTGGTGGGTGGGGCCTCAGAGATAAAACTACGTGGCAGAGCAGAGGAGTTAGTTGGAGTTTTGATGTTGAAGTTCTGATGTGGATTTTTTAATGCTGGAACCTGGGGAAGTAAGCACACAGAGGAGCTTGGTTGTGAGGAAGGAGAGAAGGCCCCAGGAGAAGAGATGAGCCGTTCGCCTGATAGTCTACAAACTGAGCCCGGATAAAAACAGAGCCCCAGGAAGAGAGACAAAGCCTAGAGAGCCTGACCATGGAGCCTTAAGAAGAAGAGGAAGACTGAACGTTGGCAGCCATCTTGCTCCAAAATGTAGCAATAGACTGGTGAGGGAAGCAACTTATGCTTTGTGGCCTGGTAACTGTAAGCTTCTACCCCAAATAAATACCCTTTATAAAGAACGACCAATTTCTGGTATTTTGCATCAGCACCCCTTTGGCTGACTAATACATACCCTTTCTACTGGGTTGTTGTGAGACTTATATACGACAATGTATGAAAAGTATTACTCAAAATCTGGCACATAGTAAGGGCTCAACAAAATATAGCTGTTGATAAGACCCCAAAGTCATAATTAACTAAAACCACATGGGCTTCTAAGTAAGTTTGGTGGGAAGCAGATTTGCGAGATGTGCTCTTTAAGATGATTCTATTTTCATTGGCACCAAAAGTAGGTTTAATAATCTGGAGTAGGATTTGAAAAGGCAGAAGATGGAAGCCTAGAGAACTGGATAACTCCAGATACTTTTTTTAAATTATAGAAGTTGTGAGTTTACAAAAAATCATGCATAAAATACAGGATTCCTGTGCACCACCCCACCAACAACACTTGCATTGATGTGGAATATTTGTTACTATTGATGATAGCACTTTTTTATAATTGTACTTTTTAAAAAACAGTAGTTACCTTTGTCACGAATGATGAAAGACTGTTAAAATAGTTCTATCTACCATCCATTCTTTACATTTGGTGTATTTTCCCCATACTCTACCCTATTATCACCACCTTGTAATAACATCTTATATTTGTTATAATTCATGAAAGAACATTCTTATACTTGTACTATTAACCATAGTCCATCACCTACAATAAGGTTCATTGTGTTGCACAGTCCTATGTTTTATCTTTCAATTTTTTTATTTCAGTAATGTATACATCATAAAGTTTCCTCTTTTAGCCACATTCACCTACACGGTTCAGTGCTCTTGATTACACTTACAATATTGTGCTACCATCACCATCATCCATTTCTAAACCTTTACCCTCTGCCTAAATAGAAAATTTGTACACGTTAAGCATTAATTCCCCATTCTCTAACCCCAATGTATCTCTTGTTAACCTATATTCTTGACTCTAACCCTATGATTTTTTCTTATTATACTTAGTTCATAACAGTGAAGTCATACAATATTTCTCCTTTGTGTCTGGCTTATTTCACTCAGCATAACGCTCTCAAGGTTCATCCATGTTGTCATATGCATAAGTACTTCATTCCTTTTTACGGCGGAATTATATTCCATTGTATGTACAGACCACATTGTGTGTTTTTGTTTTTTTGTTTTTTTGTTTTTTTTTAAAGATTTTATTTATTTATTCATTTATCCCCCCCTTGCTGCTTGTGCTCACTGGGTCAGCTAACCACGCCTTGCGGGCGGGCCTGCCTTCACCAGGAGGCCCCGGGAACCGAACCCGGGGCCTCCCATATGGTAAACGGGAGCCCTACTGATTGAGCCACAGCCGCTTCCCCACATTGTGTTTATACATTCATTGGTTAGTAGACACTTGGATTGCTTCCATCTTTTGGGAATTGAATAATGCTGCTATGAACATCGATGCAAATATCTGTTCCAGTCCCAGCTTTCAATTCTGCTGGGCATATGCCTAGTAGCAGTATTGGTCTGTTGAGGTCTATTTTTTCTAGAGTCAGTGTATGTTCTTCATGTGTTTCTAGGAATTTGTCCAGTTCATCTAAGTTGTTTAATCTGTTAGCTATATGTAGTTGTTTGTAGTATCCTCTCTCATATGATACTCTATTTCTGTGGTGTCAGTAGTAATGCTCCCCACTTCTTTTTGATTTTATTTATTTACATCTTTTCACTTTTCTTCTTCTCAGTCTAGCTAAGGGTTTGTCAATTTTGTTGATCTTCTCAAACAGCCAACTTTTGGTTTTGTTAATTCTCTCTATAGTTTTTTAATTCTCAATTTCATTTATATCTGCTCTAATCTTTGTTATTTCTTTCCTTCTGCTTGCATTGGGATTAATTTGCTGTTCTTTTTCTAGTTCCTCCAAGTGTGCAGTTAGATCTTTGATTTTAGCTCTTTCTTCTTTTTTAATGTAGCATTTAGGGCTATAAATTTCCCTCTCAGCACTGCCTTCACTGCATCCCATAAGTTTTGATATGCTGTGTTTTTGTTTTCATTCATCTTGAAATATTTGTTGATTTCTCTTGTAATTTCTTCTTTGACCCATTGATTGAGTGTGCTGTTTAACTTCCATATATTTATGAAATTTTCAGTTCTTTGCTTGTTATTGATTTCCAGCTTCATCCCATTATGATCAGAGAAAGTGCTTTGTATAATTTCAATCTTTTAAAATTTATTGAGACTTGTTTTGTGACCCAACATGTAGTCTACCCTGGAGAATGATCCATGAGCATTAAGAAGAATATATATACTGCTGTCTTGGGGTGTAATGTTCTATATATGTCTGTTAGGTTTAGTTCATTTATCATATTATTCAAGTTCTCTGTTTCCATATTGATCTTCTGCCTAGATGTTCTATCTGTTGACGAGACTGGTATATTGAGGTCTTCAACTACTATTGTAGAAGTGTCTATTTTTCCCCTTCAGTTTTTCCATGTGTTTAGGGCACCATGGTTAGGTGCATAAATATTTATGATTGTCATTTCCTTTTGGTGGATTGCCCTTTTTCTAAAGATATAGAGTCCTTCTTTGTCTTTATGACAGTTTTGCATTTAAAGTCTATTTTATCTGCTAAAAATAAAAAAAGCTGCCCCAATTCTTTTTTGGCTACTGTTTGCATGGAATATATTTTTCGAACCTTTCACTTTCAACCTTTTTTTGTCTTTAGGTCTGATGTGAGTCTGTTATAAACAGTATATTGTGGGATCTTATTTTTTTAATACATTCTGCCATCCTGTGTCTTTTGATTGGGGAGTTTAAGCCATTAACATTCCATGTCATTACTATAAAGGCAGTACTTATTTCAGGCATTTTATCCTTTGGTTTTTATATGTCATATCTTATTTTTGTCTCTTTTATTACCCTTACTGATAATCTTCATTTCCATACTCTCCTCCAAGCCTCTCTCTCCTGTCTTTTCCTTTCAACCTGCAGTATTCACTTTAGTATTTCTTGTAGGGCAGGTCACTTATTGACAAACTCTCTCATTTCTTTTTACCTGTGAATATTTTAAACTCTCCCTCATTTTTAAAGGACAGTTTTGCCAGATAAAGGATTTTTGGCTGGCAATTTTTCTCTTTCACTACCTTAAATATATTGTATCATTGCCTTCTCACCTCCCTGATGTCTTATTGCACCTCCCTTGTATATGATGAATTACTTTTCTCTTGCTACTTTCAGGTTCCCCTCTTCATCTTTGGCATTTGACATTTGGATTAGAAGGTGTTCATAGTATGTCTATTAGGAGTTATTCTGTTTGGAATATGTTGCGTGTCTTGGACATGTATATTATGTCTTTCATAAGTGTTGGGAAATTTTCAGCCATTATTTCCTCAAGTATTCTTTCTGACTCTTTTCCTTTTTCTTCTCCTTCTGGGATACCCATGATGTGTATGTTTATGTGCTTCATTCTGTCATTGAAATCCCTGAGACCCTGCTCAATTATTTCTATCTTTTCTCTATGTGTTTTTCTGTCTGTAAGATTTTACTTATCCTGTCTTTGCATGTTTAAATCTGCTGTTGTATGCTTCAATTGTGTTTTAAATCTCTATTGTGCCTTTCATTCCAATAATTTCTGTTCTGTTTCTTTTTAAACTTTCAAATTCTTCTTTATGCTCACCCAGTGTCTTCTTAATATCCTTTTTTGTTTGTTTGTTTATTTGTTAATTTTTTTCTTTCTTAATATCCTTTACCTCTTTATGTATATTTCCTTGAATTGTTTTAGGAGATTTCTTTGAATATATTTGATTAGTTGTCCCAAATTCTGTATCTCCTCTGAAGTTTTAATTTGTTCTTTTGCCTGGGCCATATCTTCCTGTTTCTTAGGATGGCTTGTAATTTTTTCCTGATGTCTAGGCATCTGGTTACCAGAATGAGTTTACCCTGAGGTCAGTTTCTCTCTCTTGCTAAGCTTTTATTGTTGATTGACTTGGTGTTAAGGTTCTTCTTTGATACTTGGTTCAACTTATTCACCTTTAGAATAAACTGTATTTCACTGATCAGATTTTTTTCAGCTCTTCTTCATCTGATTCTTGGCCTGGATATGTGATACAACTTTAAAGATTGCACTCTATTTGTGCAATTGTTTCACCCCCAGGAAAAAGCTTCATTTCTTCTGTTCCTTCTCTGGGAATCTTGGTCAGTTCTGTTTGTTTTTTGTTAGGCCTCTATAGCTTTTTTACACAACTTTCATTGTCTCTAGCTGCTTTTGCCTGGAGGGCAAATTCTGGGAGAAGGGTTGTCTGGGAAAGGACTTTCCCAAGTTAGTATTCCCAAACCACAAAAGGGCCGGGGCACAAATGGGGCACACTGGCTCCAAACTGCCCTGGGGAAGGGTCAGGAATGACATCAAATGCCTCTTTGATGGCTCCCTGAAGCTGCACTTTCCTGGTCTTCCCAGCAGATGTCACCCTCCAGCAAACTGTTCCTCACAGCCTTAAGGAGGTACCTTGTCTTTAAATCTCCATCACCTCTGTCCCATTCATGATGGGTTGAAATAGTACCTCAGAGCCAGGACATAGCAATCTGAATTCACTAATCAAAAGCCATGATGAGTGCTCAGCCATGCCCACTCCTGTTCTTAAGGAAGAAGATATATAAGTCCCTTTCAGGCAGCAGCAGCTAGTCAGGAGCTGGATTCCAGTGCAGATTGCTGTGAGGGTGGGAGATGGTCACTGGCAGCCACTATGTGGCTCTCACAGCTCTTTACCTCAATTTACTAGTCTCTTCCTCCCACTCTACCCTGGATGTTGTAGAGTGTTCTTCTGGCTCCAGAGCCTCAAAACAGTTGTTTCAGATAGTTCCTGCCTGTTTACTAGCTGTTTTGGAGCACAGACTGAGTCCTGGAACTCCTTACTCTGCCATCTTCCCTAGAAGTTTCTGAACTAACTCAAATCTTTCTCGGCAATTTAAAGCTTCCATTTTTACCAGTGACCTGAATATCTTTGATTTCATAGATGCCAATGTAGACAACAAAAACCCAAAATACTAAAGAGAAGATGTTCATTGCAATGGTAACTTTTTCATCTTGTTTAAGCTGGTTGGTAAAGTTCACATTTCCATGTCTAAGATTCCAAATTTTATACTCTTGTTAATGTTGTGAAGGAATGCTTAACGTTTGTTTTCTTGACCTATGATTCCATTTTAATTTTGGTTTATTTCTTCTATAATTTGTTTTGAAACAAAAAGCCCTCACATTTTCATAAATCTTTTAAGGGTTTGGATATGTGCCACCATGAAATGGCCTAATTATGTATTTTTCCAGTCCAATCCACAAGCAAAAACAATCTATAGCATTAAAAACAAATGAATCTGGGAAGCGGATGTGGCTCAAGCAATTGGGCTCCCATCTACCATATAGGAGGTCCAGGTTTTGATTCCCAGGGCCTCCTGGTGAAAAGCAAGCTGCCTGCATGGCGAACTGGCCTGCACAGAGTGCTGACCCGCACGGAGAGCTGGCACAGCAAGATGTGCAACAAAAAGAGACACAGAAGAGAGACAATAAGAGACTCAGCAGACCAGGGAGCAGCCTCTCTCCACTCTGGAAGGTCCCAGGATTGATTCCTGGTGCCGCCTAAAGAGAAGACAAGCAGACACAGAAGAACACACAGAGAGCAGACAGCAAGTGCAAAACAACAAGGGGTGAACGTGGGGGGATAAATAAATAAATAAATCTTTAAAACAAAACAAAATAAATGAATCTGATGATGTTCATTTGAGGAGGCTTCCTAATTTAAGATTTTTAAATTTACACATAAATGATATATATTGCATTTGATTGGAAATGCAATTATTGTACAGAAAAAGGCACATGTGTTTTAAAAGAAAGTGAATCTTCCTCACTTTTTGCAACAGATAACAATATCAGTTAAAGTCAACTCCAGGACCAACACCTCCACTTTTACTTTCATCAAAGAATGTTAGGTCAACTGAGAAATAAGTACTCAGTAGGGAGAGGTGAGTGTTCACTGTATAAACACTAAGATCATACAAAGGAGCCACAGATACAAAATGGTTGCACTCAGGATGGAGGTTTTTTCACATCAAATTATAATATCTTAGACTTGAGTTCCGCGGTTCTTCTATCTGTTCTCTTCAAAAGATAACACTATTCAGATTTAATTTAAAAAATGATAGATACTTTGAACAGTCTATTTTAACTTAGAAAATAATGCTATATAATTTTTCAGCCACTCTACTGGCTTGGTTTTTGTGTATGGATACCTTCATTTTGATATATCTTGCTCTTTGGAGAAAATCAGTTTTTCATGCTTCCGATATTACTGTTATAATGTAATATAAATTGGCTAAACAATTACAGGATTTTAGATCCCACTCACTCAGCTGGCAGCTGGCTCACTCTAATCACCAAGTGTTAAACCTGCATATGGTCACTAATGCACTAAAACATTGCTAATGACATGGAAGTATGACAAGGTAAGACCAGTCTCATAATGAATGACTCCACAAAAGCAAAATTTGTTTCTTTACCAGGCCATATCTTCCTGTTTCTTAGTATGGCTTGTAGTTTTTTCCAGATGTCTAGCATATGGTTACCATGATGAGTTTTTCTCTGAAGGTCAGTGTCTCCCTCTTGTCTAGCCCTTTTTGTTGATTGGCTTTGTGTTAAGGCTCTTCTTTGACACTTGGTTTAACTTATTCTATTTTTTTTTTTTTTTAAGATTTTATTTATTTATTCATTTATCCCCCCCTTGCTGCTTGTGCTCGCTGGGTCAGCTAACCATGCCGTGCGGGCGGGCTTGCCTTCACCAGGAGGCCCCGGGAACCGAACCCGGGGCCTCCCATATGGTAAACGGGAGCCCTACTGATTGAGCCACAGCCGCTTCCCTTAACCTATTCTAGACTTTTAGAAAAGCCTGTGTTTAACTGAAAAGGAATTTTTTCAGGTATTCCTCATCTGATTCTTGCCTAGGATATGTGGTACAATGTTTAAGATTGTACTATTTCTGTAATTGTTTCACCCCCCAGGAGAAAGTTTTCTTCTTTTGTTTCTTCTCTGGGAATCTTGATTGGTTCTGTTTTTCTTTGTTGTTGTTTGTTTGTTTGTTTGTTTGTCTGGAGGGCAAATTTTGGGTCTCCTGGAGAGGACTTTCCCAAGTCAGTATTTCCCAGCCACAGCAGGGCCGGGAGCCTACAAATGAGAGCACAAACGGGCTCCAAAGTACCCTAGAGAAGGGGTCAGGAATGACACCAAATACTTCTTTGATGGCTCCCTAAAGTTGCACTTTCCTGGCCTGCCCAGCAGATATCACCCTCCAAAAAACTCTTCCCCACAACCCTAAAGAGACACTATGTGTCTCTGCAACTGCAGCTCCTCACCAGGGTGGTTTGAAATAGCTCTGAACTGGAACTCAGTGATCCAAATTTGCTACTCAAAAGCTGTGATCAGTGCTTGGCTGTACCCACCCCTGTTCTTGGGGAAGAGGATTTCATGTCCTTTTCTGACAGCAGCAGCAGTTAGCCAGCAGAGTGGTGAATGGTCTCCAACAGCCACCATATGGAGAGTGCTCACATTTCTTTACCACAATTTATCAATCTCTTCTGCCAGCTCTTCTCTGGATGCTGTACTGTGTTCTTCTGGTCTCTAGAACTCCAGAACACTTTTCAGACAGTTCCTACCTGTTTACTAGGTGTTTTGGAGGAAAGACTGAGTCCTGGAGCTCTCTACTCTTCCATCTTCCCCAGAAGTTTGAAACCACTTCCTCCATACACTTTTATACTCTTATTTCCAGAAATTTCTTCTGTTACTGGACTTTTATAATAAAAATATTTTACTGTAGTCCTTTGGTATAAATTGACTCTTTGTGTTCAAGCTTCTGATATACAAGTTTAGAATGCAATAATAAATCAATATATTTTTTTCCTCCTCATGTTAACATGCTTCATTGAAGAAAGTAAAATTTGGAGCTTTCCATTTTCTATTTTAGATTATTAAAAACAAGTTCCCTGAATGCAAAGTCCCTGGTAAAGTAATAGTTTATCCTTTGTCACTTAAGACTGATTCAACTTAGATTTTTTTAAATGAATACATTGTAGCATAAACTGTACCTGACATTTATCACATGAGCATTACATGAATCTCAAAGAATAAATAAGTCACTCAAACCACACAGGACCTACAGGAAAAGATGACAGGAAGAAATCTGAGTGAACTTGTCCTTCACTAGGCACTAAGGGCATGTCAAGACTTACACTGGGTACTTTATATAGGCTTCATTGTATAGCTAAGGACACTGAGAATCAGAGAATTGAGTGGCCAGCCTCACATAACTACCAAGTAGTCACATAACTACCAAGTGGAAGACCTGGGATTTGAACCCAAAGTTTATACCTGAGTCACCTGAGTCAAGTGTTCTGAATCAAGTGTCCATTAGCACCTGTTCCACCTTTCAAAAGCACACAGCATCCAAGGGTGATTCTCTTCCTTGAGCTATACTAGAAGATCTGTGCTCCTCCTACATTACAGGACCTGTGGGACAAGGATAGGAAAAGAGTTTCTCTAAAGTAATGTTTTGGTCCTGGACCAGAAGCATCAGCATCACTTGGGAACTTGTTCACAAAGCAAGTTCACAGGTGCTATCTCAGACCCACTGAATCAGAAACACTGAGGTGGGGCTCTGGAATTTAACAGGCCCTCCAGGGGTTTCTTTTGGGTGCTAATGTTTGAAAAACACTGTTCTATAGCTGTGGCAGTTTGATATTATTGCTGAATTCCCAAAAGAAATACTGATTATGTTTGTAAACTGGTCTGTCAGAGTTTTCACTATTACTTGATTAAATAATGGTCATAAGCAAACACGCTTGATGGGTGGGGATTAACAGAGAAACTGCACCGCAAAGAAGGGAGGTTGGAGTTTTGATCCTGGAGCCTGGGAGGTAAACACACAGAGAAGCAGATATGTGAGAAAAGAGAGAAGTCTCCGTTAGACACGGCAGAGGCCCTGGGAAGAGAGGCAAGCTTTTCATCTGATAGTTTACAACTGACCTTGTGGAGAGAGCACAGCAGCTGAGCCCAGAGAGAAACAAGCCCCAGGAAAGAGATGAGACTTATCCTAGCCTATAGCCGATATTGGAAGAAGCTGGGACCATGGAGCCTTAAGAGGAAGAGGAAGACTGAACATTGACAGCCTTCTTGCTCCAACATGTGGCAACAGACTTTGGTGAGGGAAATAACTTAAGCTTTATGGCCTGGTAACTGTAAACGTCCAACCCTAATAAATACCCTTTATAAGTGCCAACAGATTTCTGATATTTTGCATCAGCACCCCCTTTGCCTGACTAATACAATAGCTATAGTCCTCCTGTCTTCAAAATGCAAGCTCTATACCTACTGTTTGCCATGCCTTTTCAATCAATGACTAACAGGTGCTGCACATAGCCTGGGAGGACAGGGATGAGAAGTATCCTATGAATAATATTTTTTTTTAAGTTTCCATGTAGAAACCAATGTTAGCTTTCAGCTTCTCCAAAAAGTAGTACCAAACACACTCTGTCCATTCCTGACAACAGCATGGAAGCTTTTTAATTAGTCCACCCTGGAGGAAAGAGAGATGTGCTTGTTAAGTAATTGCTCTGATTATCAGAGCAAGGATGTACATTGTTTTCTGATGCATTTGTTAGGAATGAGCAGTGTTAACAAACTGAAGGTTTCTTACAGAGGGTGTTAACATGAAAAGACTCCTACAAGCCATGTGGGGGAGAAGCAGACAGTGTTGATGGCAGGAAGAGTCACTGAGCCAAACACACACACTTACATCTACACACACACACACACAAATGCTGATTCACACTGTGCAGACTGATCAATGGCCTGTCTCCCAGGAAAGCGAGCATCAGTTCTCTCAGTATTCCCTGAAAGTTCCAAGAAAATATCAAAACCTGGTACCTTCCTCCAAGTTCCCCTTGCATGGGGTCAAATGTCCACATTTTATTGAACATGTCACAGTTCAGTGAGAAGACACATAGACCCAGGATATAGGAATATAAGAAGCTGAGGTGCACATTGTTTATAGGAATGTCCTCATCAAGCCTAAGTAATGATATCACATTGGATACCATTGGTTGGTTCCCTGAAAAGAACTCTGAGACTGTCTTCTCCACCTGCCTTCCCAACTAAAGGACCCTCTCTATAATAGCTCTGTACCAGCATCATATAATACCATCTTTCTGAAGCCACACAGATCGAATCAGGTATCTGCTGACTGGGCCACAGCCACTATAGACACACAGAGAAAGGGGTTCTGGACCCAAACCACAGAGGCCAGTTCCAGGGACTGTGGTCCCATAAGAGTTCCCTGACAGGAAGGAGGGAACAGGCCACAACTAAATGGCTAGACTTTCTGTCCTTTAGATCAAATTTCTGGAAATGAGAATCTAATTGACTTGGTCTAATTAAATAGCTTTGGGTGAAGTGTCAACTCTGGTCCAATAAATGGCAAACAAAGGCAGTTCCTTCAAGGGTCAAGGGAAGGACAGATTCTCTAGGTGACACCAGGCAATGGGAGCTAACAGTGAAGCATCAGTTACCACACTGACTTAAAGTTAGTGGTGTTCATGTGTGTTTCTTCTACTAGAACATGAGCAACAGGCATCACAATGTCTTATTTATGTTAGTAAAACCACTTTCTAGAGGAATCTCAACTTGCTAGGTTGTAATCATGAATTAATTTAATTTTTTTCCAAAAATTAGTTGTAGACTTTAACGATAAAAACAAATATTTCAGTTTTCCTCCTTCTAGGCTCATGGTAGAATTTCAATTTCTCCTCCCCATGATTTTAGCCATGACCATGTGACTTTCTTTGGCCATTAAAATGTGAGCAGAAGTAAAGGCCACATCTAGGTGATGGGAAGGCTTTAAGAGCCAGTGCATGTTTCACTGTAAACCTGCTTCTGACATGAGGACAGTTGAAGCTCACATGAAGATGTTGCCAACAACAGCTGGGTCCTTGAGCGACTATTATGAGCAGGGTCCACTGCCTACTCACACAGCACATGTCGCATGACAGAGTATTGAATATCTGTTGTTAAGGTACTGAGATTTGGGTTGTTTATTAATCACAGTGTAACCTACATTATCCTGAGTGACAGACAATGCTTCTAGCTATGGTATCTCCAACCCTCTCTGAGAGGTAGCATCTTGACCCAATTTCACAATTATTTGATTGTTTTCATTTTTAAAAATTGGTTCAGTGCAAATTAAAACTTCATTTCATATGAGTCAAATCTTTCCCTCCCTCAACTCAGGCTAGACTTGAGGCTCTAGGTGCTTGGAGTAGGGTGGATGATATTTCTGCTTTTCACACACTTCTTCCTTTTCCTTCTTCTAGACATGCCTGCTGTAGTGAAGGAGGGAAGAAGGAAGGAGAGCAGGGCAGGAAAAGGCTAAGTACTGCTCTCCTAGTTAGCTAGCTAGCAGGATAAGCCTCACTGGCCCAAGATGGCTGTGGTAGGCATCCAAAACTGACTTGTATGAGAATATAAGATGGTGTTTTGGAGAGCTCTGTAGAGCCTCCCCACCTCACAGGTCCCAATGTGTGGAATCCACTCCAGCCTGACCTCAACTACCACCTTAGTGGCACACCCACAGCTTCTTGTGGCTGGTGAATCCCTTGGCCCGGAGCAGTCCTCTTTAATGGAGTTACTGGGAAGATAGTTCAAGCCAAGATACAGTCTGAGATATCCATTCAAACCATGGAAAACTCACATGTCCTTGCTGTACCACACAGCTGCTGCCTCTATCCTCTCTTTCCAATTCTCTTTTCACTACTTAGGTAGGCACAAAGACTGATTAGCAAATCTGCGGCTTCAGCAGGTGACCAAGTGGAAAAAAGCAGGCAAATCTCCCTTTCTTGCAGGCACCCCATTCTTTACAAATAAAGTTCTAGGATTCCACCCTCACTGCAATTTTTAAGAGAGGAAAGCATCTCCTCCTCCACTTCTCCTGGGTCAATCTGCTGACTCATAATAAACCATGTGGTGTGATGTCTGGCTACAGTTCGTGTCAATACATCAGCAGCTCTCGTTGTGATGTGAATTCTTGGTATCCTTAATTCCAGGATAACAGGAAAAATTTCATCCTAGCCCAGGGCTGGACATCTAACAGGTGCTCAGAGTGTTTTTGCAAGTGACTAAACCAGACTCAGAGATTCTTTTGCAAGGATATCTATTCCATTATTGGATTGTTTTTTTGTTTTTTTTTTTAAAGATTTTATTTATTTATTCATTTATCCCCCCCTTGCTGCTTGTGCTCGCTGGGTCAGCTAACCACGCCGTGCGGGCGGGCTTGCCTTCACCAGGAGGCCCTGGGAACCGAACCCGGGGCCTCCAATATGGTAAACGGGAGCCCTACTGATTGAGCCACAGCCGCTTCCCTTGGATTGTTTATAGTTTGGGGAAAGAGAGTACTACTATGTGTGATGCATCAATTTTCTCATTTCATCTCACAACAAACCTATAAGGTAGACTTTTGATGCCTAAGTACAAATGAGGCATATGTAACTCAGGGAGATTACATTGCCTAAGGTCAAGATTCAAAGGAGGTCTTATTCCTAGCACTACACACATCACTTTGTTAGAAAACATTTTTTTCTTTGAGCCCCAATCTGGCTCTCTTCAATTTTCCCCCACTGGTCTTAGTTCTGCTCTCTTTAGTACCCAAAAAACATGGACTGTCTTTCTGCTCACAACAGTCATCCAAAGGCAGGGCTTTCTTTGGATGTGGTCTGACCAGTACTGGAGACAACACTTGTTCCAAACACTATTCTTCTGTTGGCATTGGCTTTTTGTTTTGTTTTGTTACTTTTCTTGGCATTGGCTTTTTAAATAACCATGCCACTCAGCTGGCTCTTCATGAACTCGTGCTCAACATAAGCCCTATAGCTTCTTTTGGGTGCCCTGCTGTCAAGTTGAATATCCCTCGTTCTATCTTCATTCAATAAATTTTTTGAACACAAATTCAGTACTTTACATTAATATTTTTTTTTGTTGTTATTTTTTACTAATTGTTTGATAACCACAACAAACTTGTACAAAGAATGCCCTATACAAATCAACACAATGTGTTCAGTCTCTGGTGTTTGAACTTTGGGCTGCAGTCCTTGTTTTTGGATGGATAACTGGGTTTGAGACACAGTTCATGCTTTAATCAGATTAGAGCAGAAGAATGGCCAGGTAGAAGATAATGAAGCGCTTGGTTTCATGTGTCACATAACCTCCAAAGTTCCTCCATATGACTGCAGTGCCAAGTGTGGGGGGGGGTTGTACATCTTGTCAAACTCCTTGATATGGGCCACAATGTCTTTCTTTCTACTATATTTCTCCACACATGAGTAACACACTCCACCAAGTACTGTTTCATCTCCTATGACATGTCTGCATTTTTTAGCATGTCCTTTAGGTTGTACCTGGTTACCGAGGGGCAAGGTTGGCTGACTGCAGTGGTCTCCTGGGGGGCAGGGATAGCATGGCTTAGGCTTCGGTGGGAGTGGCCTTTGCCACTGAAGAGGTGAGGCATCTAAGCCCTACAATTATTTTTTATGATTACAAAATGAAATACATGTTCATTATCATCCTCATTACATTTTGTTTTCTTTTTTTGCCAGAAAGTAGTTTATTGGTGGGCACAAGTTGGGTGAGGACAGGGCTGACAAAGCCTTCACTAGTACAGGACCCATCATTTGTCCAAGCAACCATGATTGGCAATTTACTTGACCCCACAACCATCTGGGATGAGGCATTTCTCAGCCACCGTGTCTTCAAATTCATCAGCATTTAACTTGGTGAAGCCCCACTTCTTGGAGACATGAATCTTCTGGTGGCCAGAGAACTTGAACTTGCCCCTGCAGTAGCACCTCAGTCACATGCTCCTTGTTGTGAAGCTTGGTGAAGATGGACATGATGACTTGGCCTATGTGAACCCTGACTACCGTACCCTGGGGCTTTCCAAAGGCACCTTGCATGCACGTTTGGAGGCTAGATTGGGGATGGCTCAAGGTCAGACATGACCATCAACAGGAAAGAGCGGCCTCCAAGTTCCCTTCAGGCAACCCATACAAGCAACAGGCTGTATACACTATCAAGTGTCTGCAGCTGCTGCACACCGGGCCCCCATGGGGAAAGGAGCTCATTACATTTCATCTTGTTGTTTTTGACTTACTGTTTGTGACCATGAAGAGCTTTGGAATCTTAATGCTGTATCCTGTATACTTGCTAGTCCTCTCAGCTAAATTGATAAGTCTTTGAGATACCAAGGAAAAGCCCAGAACAGAGCTCTATGTCACCCTTGGACAGCCTCCTGTAGGTTGACATCTGTCCGTTAATCTGGTTGTGTTTTTAGGACTGTGGTAAACTCACAGCACTACCAGGATCTAGTCAACCTTCCTCTTCAGAGGTTCCTTTCTTGCCTGGGTCAAAGAAGCCAAGGACTCTGTCCTTTCTCCCTTTCTCTTAGGCTATCATGCCAATGGTTAAGTCCGCTAGGACTTGTGCCATGTCTTCTTGGCTGCTGGAGGTTCAATTTTTCTGTTGGTTCTAACTTAGGGAGCCTGTATGTTCTGGATCGTGTTGATTCAGCAATCACTCAGTGGATCTGCCCAAGCAGAGCTTGCCCAAGAGGAAGCCTGAAATGACACCCGCGGGTAATTCTGAAGCTCAAGCAAGCCCTAGTTCTGCCAGGAGGCCAAGCATTCCAAAGGGATTTCCCTTCACTAGGGTTCCTGGGCACTGTTCTGTGGCCATTCTCAAATTCATATACGTGGAATAAAAAACAGTCCACAATTTAATCTGCTGCTCCAGCCCTTGCGAGGACACAGCTGGTGAGGGTTTGTGGGCTCTATTCACCAGCCAGTCCCTTCTCTCAAGCCTTGCAATAATTTTGTTGTCTTTGTTATTCTGTATCCTGTGGTGACTTCCCTGAGTGCAGTGAGTGATTAATTTAGCTGGTGTCACAGGCTACAACATGTTGATATAAAGGGAAAAGGAAAGAGAGAAAGGGGCGTGTGGCAACGGTGAAAGGCTGCTGCCACAAACACACAGAACTGCAGCTCCAGCCCTGGCGCAGAATGCTCCACTGGCCAAAATGACCCCATGACATTGTTTTTGTGAACATGAGTGTGAATTTCTGAATGGTTGAGTTCTGAAATTCAAAGCCTGAAACTCTCCCAGGGTTTTCTCACTTCCCCCCACCGCCTCTGAAACATCAATAGCTTCCGTAAATAATGAAAAACAAATCAGCACTTTAAAACCCATGGTTCTTTATTAAAAGGGGTGGGGGTGGGTGGGTGGGGGCTGCTTCTATTGTTCAAATGCCGGTTTACAACGAAGCAAGACTCAGGACAGTGTGTGAAAACAAACTCCAGGTCTTCTTGTGGTTTTATTGCCCAATTTAGCCCTTTATTCTTGGCTCATGAAGTTGAAAAGAGCTCATGTGGCTGTGGATTTGTGAGGCATCTTATTGTTCATGAATCCTGCATGGGACCTTGTCTGTACATGTAGTTGTCAATATCAGTGAGGGAGGGGATTTGTCCAAGTGGTAATTATATTTATACCCCACATAAGGTAGTTTTTATTTAACACCATGGAAAGCATTTACTTTCATTTTGGATAAACCTCTGAGAGCGCATCTGTGAATCATCAAGAACCTCTCTGTTATATGGGTTTCACCATCTGTAATCCCACCTCTCCCTCCCCTTTTTGTAATCTTGCTTTACATATTGGGTGAAGAAATTATTTGAGAGAGAATTTTTTCATTTTGACACTGTCTACATTTTGAAATTTTATCTTAAAATGATTTAAAAAAAAAAACTGTAATAATTTTCACTAGAAAACTGTTACAATTTCATTAAAGAAAATATAGAAATTTTCTAAAAAGTCACTCAAACTCTTACTACTCAGAGTTTACCACTGTTAACATGAAAATGCACAGAAAATGTAGGTTACAACTTAATATGCACAACATTATCCCATTTTTAAAAATAAAGTATAGAAATAAGCACTTACATAAATATATTTGTGACTGGAAAACATGGAACCTGCCAGTTCCTATTTCCTCTCTCTAGAGGGAGCCATCTTCTAAAAGTTCTCTAGGCATGTACAAGCATGAGTTTGTCTGGGATGGTTGTTACACACATACATAATACATGCATGGATATATATATATATATACATTCCATTTTATGTTTACATAAATTAAAGCACACTACACATATGCTTGGCATCTAGCTTTTTTTTGGAACTAATAATATATCTTGGAACTTTTTCTAAGATTAACACAGTCATAGCCACTTTTTATTCTTTTTTATAACTGCGTAGTATTCCATTGTTTGTATGTATCATACTTTGTTTAAGCAAATAAACTTTTGTAGACTAATTTTTCAGTCTTTTTCTATGATCAACAATGCTTCAATGGACATCTTGCATCATACTTCTTATTGGCATATATGCAAATATAATGTGGGACAAATTCTCCAAAGTGTCAGCTGCTAAGCCAAACGGTATTTGGTAGATATTGTCAGATTGTCCTCTAAGGAGGGCTAACTAATTTATACTCCCAGCGATAGTGAAGGAGCATGTTTGGATGTTTGCCTCATGTATTCTAAAATTTTCTCAATCTTAAAAATTGCAAAGTATTGTCTAATTATTTAAGGGAATTTCTTTTGTGGATGAGATCGAGAATCTTTTAGTGTATTTATGAAGCTTTTTTTTCTTTTTTTTAAACATGGGTTTCATGTTCTTGTTTCTGTTCCTTACTGAGTTGAGAGAATTCTTTATATATTGAGAAAATAAATCATTTGTCAGTAATACATGTTTTATGTTTTCCAGTTGGTCATTTGTCTTTGACTATATTTATGATAATATTTTTGCTGTACAGAGAATTTATTTTTTAAGTAGTGAAATTTATTTACCTTTTACTTTATGGCTATGGGTTTATTTTTTGCTTAGAACTTTCAAAATTATAAGCAAATCTCATGTTTACTGCTAATACTCCTATGGTTTCATTTTTTATATTTAGTTCTAATTCATCTGAAATTTATCTTGCTGTTAGGTATAAGATTGAATAATTTCAGTTATATTATTTTTCCCAGAGGTCTAGCTAGTTTTCCTAAAACCATTTATTTAAAAATCCATTTTCCCACTGATTTAAAAAGGCAGCTTTATCATGTATGAAATTTCCATATAAAGTTGGATCTATTTCTAGACTCTTAATTCTAATCTTTCTAGTGTATGCTTATACTCACAGTTTTAATTATTGTAGCTTTTTATAATATATTTAATACCTGGTAGGATAAGTGTTCCTCAATGTTCTTTTCCTACTTTTCTTCACTATTCTTTAGAATAATTTTGACAAGTTCAAAAATAAATACACAGTGCACAAAGAAAATAAAATACACCCTAATGAGATTTTTGAGATTGCCTCAAATTTAGAGATTAATTTAGAGATAACTTGAATATTTACATTATAAGTCTTCCTGCCCATTTATCTATGTCTCCTTGGATGTCTTCTAGTAGTTTTAGAATTTCTGGCACATTTCTTATTGAGTTTGATTTGAGATGTGCAATGGTTTTCGTTGCTGCTGTAAATGGGATAATTTCTTCCATTAAAGTTTCTTTCAGATATTATTTGTCTATTTAAAGCAAACTTAAATAAGACCTTTCCCCTGCCCCACTTCAGTGCTGATTTTCTTATTTTTATAGAGAATTCAGATACATAACCAGCACATTCTCAAATAGAGCCATGCATAAGACCCACTCAAAACCCCAACCGGGTGTGAAGTAATAAAGAAATGGCAAGAAGCACCAAGTGGATTGTTGAAATACCAATGATGGGCAATCAGTTTAATCTTTAGATAACTGTACAGTTACAGAGGCTTTTTATAATTTAAAGTAAAAGCAAAAGACAGTGTCGTTTTTAGCAGAAGACAATAATTTAATATGAATCAATGCTGATGACCAACTAACTATGAACATTTTGTCGCCGATTCCTGCTCCCTCTTTCCTTTCTTCCTGTCTGTGTCAGAGATGCTTTCTCTTAATGCACTCAAAAGGGCTATTTTGGGACTTAAATCACCTTTCTCTCCTTGTGTCTCTGCAACAGACATAATCCATCAACCTCCTATCATACACAAAAGGAAAAAAATGCACTCTTTAAGATAGCGGGAGGTCATTTAGTGCTGTGTGTTATCATAAGGGCTGAGCCCAGGTTCTCTGATGTTTCTAAGTGTGAATTCTCAGCCATCTCAGATGCCCACATTTGGTGCCCTGCCCGGCTCAGTTTAGAATGAAACACTTTTCCTGACAAGTTGTGGGGTGCTAATTATATTCCAATTACCTGTACAGCCAAAAATTTGCAGGAACCCAAAGAACACAGCCCTTCACAAGTTCTGATAGGAAGTAATATAAACCAATGCGTGGTTATCACATGAAGAGGTTACTCCCTGAGCCCAACTGATGTCATGAATCTTTGTATCAGTAACTGAAGCATTAGGTGCTAATTTGGCTTGTGATCAGAAGCAAACCCCCCTAATCATAGGAGAGACAAGAGGAAAAGGGGAACCCATGGTTTTGCAGATTATGCAACTGGGTGGCAATGGCTGCTGTGAAGATGAACCCTAAGTAAGGCACCTCACATAACAATTATTCTTTGTGAAAAAGAAACTCGCCCTTTAACCAGGGGCTAGACCCTCTTTCTTTGAGGATGCAGCTACCCCACTATTAATTTACAACAACTCTATTGCCCAACACTTGGGAGGATTGAAAGAGCCTAGAAGTAAACCATAATGTCCCCTGAATTTCAGGCTCACATGCCCAAATCCTGTCTGACATCGCCATTCACTTTTTTTTTTTTTTTTTTTTTTTTTTTTTTAGTAAGGGCAGGAAAAAGAATTTATCAGAAAATGAGACAAAGAACAGAGCTTGCTGAGAAATGGGAGAAAAAGATGGAATTACACACCAAGATTTGGGGAGGGATCCTCTAGGCAGAGAGAGCCCCCACTCACTTTTACAGGACCAAAACTGACCTTCTTTCATCTCTGAAGCCTGCTCCTCCCACAGTCTTTTTAACCCAGAAACTCCCTCCATGCTTGACTCCTCTCATTCCCTCACACTGCGTATCCGGTCCATATCAGCACATTTAAGCAAATTGACCTTCAAACTCTCCAAAATCCACCCACTCCTCGCCATCTACCCTGCTGCAGGTCCAAGCCACCATCCTCTCTCCTAGACAGTTGCACTGGCTTCCCACCTGGTCTAGTCTCAATGAGAAGCCAGAGTAATCTTGTAAAAACTAAATTATTCCAGTTCCTCCTCTGCTCAAAACCTTCCAATGCCTCCCCATTGTCCTGAGAGTAAAAGCCAAGCTACTTACAATGGCCTACAAGGTCCTGCATCATCTGCCCCCAGTCACATTTCTGCTCCTGCACTCATCCACCACACTCCTCTTGCTGAGTACACGCTAGTCTCCCTGGCCCACTGATGCTGCTCGAGCACAGCAGGCAGTTCCCACCTCAGGGTCTTTGCACTTGCTGTGCCGTCCCCTCTGCCTGGAACATTCTTCTCCCAGGTATGACATGGCTCACTCCCTCACTGCCTTAAGGTCTTTACTTAAATGTCTTGTTATCAGTGAGTCCTGCTCTGGACACACAATCTAAAATTGCAGCCTCACCCTGCCACTTCCTCTACCTCTTCCCTTCTTTATTATTCTCTTTAGATGTCAGCATTAACATATTTCACATTTTACTTGTTAGTTTATTGCCTGCTGGAATATAAGCTTCTGGACGGAAGGATTTTTCTCTGATTTGTGCATTGATGTATCCCTTGCACCAGAACAGTACCTAACACATAGTAACCTTTTAGTAAATATTTTTTGGGAAAATGAATGAATGGATATTTGAGGGCAAAAGCATAAGAAAATAATAACATGGAACTTTACCAAGATACTTACATTTTCACTTCTTAAATTAGGTATTTGGAAGGCTTATTGATAATAATGTGAGTTAACATCTTTTTCTTATTTGTAAAATAACACCATTAAGTTATCAAAGTTTCACCATTTTAACTATCAATTGTCAACTTCAAGTTGTTTTATTTTTCCTTGAAGACTCTGAAAGGCAAGGGAAGGTAAGTCTATGTGGTTCTCAGCTCAAATTGAGGACTCCATAGTTTTCATTACAATTATGTTGTCATCAATAAAGACAACAGTGTACTACGTTGTTCTTTACAGAGGGGTAGATTGCTGGGAAGGCTTTCATTGGGCCAGTTTAACCATGAAAATAATGCTGCTAATCATAAAAGCAAAGTCCCAGGCTTTGCAGGCTAACCTGGGTCAAGTGAGTTCTGCATAAAGAAAGACAGATTTTAAGATTTTACTACCGATTTGCATCATTGATATTAAAACTAATATAAAAAGAGATAGGAATGATCTAACTTTAGCATTCTCCCAATGGCACATTATAGTGACCCAGAACCTGCAGTGATATATGTCACAATATTCTCAGATCGTGGGGTCCAATCATCTTTGTCACTTGAAACGTTATAGCTCACTCTTTGTATTCATATAAAGTTGTATACTCATTAAGTACACGCCTGAAAGTGAACTTTTGTTAAATAACACTAATTTATACTCATTACACAGACAGCTGCCATTAGTATATAGCCATTTTGTTGTGTTTTTTTTGTTTGTTTTATGTTGCTCCTCATTTATCAATTCAATTTGTAATTTGTCTTTTAAGGATTATAAAACTAGCAACTATTGATATATAAACCCAGGTTACTTTAGTAGTCAAAATAGTAAACTACAGCCAAACTAAAAAATAAACTTTATTCTAAGACAAGTTCATGGCGCAAGGGAGAGCAGGGAAGATTTGGAGAGGCTATTTCCAGATTAACTACAGTACAATTCATTTTACATGCACTGTATGATTTGGAGACATGAGTGTGACTTGTTACCTCCTAGAACTTCTTTACACAGAGCAAAAATGCATACATAAAGACTTTTATTATGCCTGATTTGGTCTTCCCTGATCAATAAGGCTCTCTGCTCTAATTCCCAGGTGGAATTCAGTACCATTATAATACCAAGCTAGTTCTATGCAATGAACTATAGAGGACTGCATATTTACACTGCAATGTAAATATCTGAGTATAAATAATGTATGTCCATGGTTCAGCCTATAGGAGCAATTTTCCAGTTACATTGGTTCATGAGTCACTTTCTTAAAATAGTGGTATCTAAAGTATGAGATATCAATTCCTTACTTAGGTGGGGCAGGGAGATGTAGTGTATGAAGTGCATCTAATGAGAAAGGCATTCTGTTTCACAACTTGTAAATGTCTGAGGAGATAAGGAGAAATATTCACCAAGCATCATCAGGGCTCTAGGCTTAGTTTTGTCCTGCATTTATTTTTAACTCCGTTTCAGGGCTTTGTGCTGAAAGGGAAATGTTTGAACATTGTGTCTCATCCTATCACTACATGGGTGACATTACAGAATTCTGCTGTCTCTGGACCCAATTTATGTATTATCACAGAGCCCCTCACCAAGTGCTCACAGGTACTCCAGACCCCGATTGTTGTAGCTAGAGCTCAGTCTCTAGCTCTAGTAATGACTTGTCAGTTATTATATTCAGTCTCACGATCTAGAAGGGCATTTTCCACTCTGCCTGATTGTGAAATTATTTTAATGTGGCACAACCATATTTTTTAATGAGATAGGTTAGAATAGAAGATATCAAAGGGTGTCATATATAATAAGGACAAGTATTATTTTATGAAGTGTGTGTGTACTGGGTATTGACATGAAATTGATTGCTCTTTCTCCGTCTGCAACTGAATTGAGAGAACTCCAAGGACCCAGAGGAAGGTGGAACAATGAGATGGGAGTAATGGGTCCCTGAATGTGCATGTTGAAGTTTGCCCATCAACCCACACTGAACCATGGTGGGAGTGAAAAATAAACCTTTGTATTAATCCATTGAGATTTGGGAGTTTGTTATAGCACCTAGTTTTACTTATCCTAACTAATACTCAACAGATGGAAGAGTAGATTCCAAAGTTAGGTGCCCTACATTCTTGCTTCTGATCCTATCACCTGTTCTCTAATAGACAGCACCCAAACAAGCACTAAGCTCCACTTATATAGAACATTTATGAGGCTTAGATTTTTCACAGCCTAGCTGCGCTTCTACATCTTAACTATGACTCAGTCTCCCAGGGGGGACCTTGTATTTCCACCCTATTATGTTCATAGTCTTGGTTCAATGCATTTCAGTAATTCTGAGTCCCACCCAGCCCCTATGACTTACCCCACAGCCAGATCTTCCCCACCAATCTTCTATATATCTCAGTAGGTTACCTGTGATCTTCTCCAATCTTAAGAGACTACCAATTTCTAACAAATTAATTTATGATAAAATTCTAAGATATGTAAGAACATTATCTTTCCAACAAAAGTATTTGATAACAAGAACAATGAGTATCAATAGTTAGCATGAATTGACACCTATCATCAGGTATTGAGTTAGCCACTTTATATACATTATCCATAATTCTCACAACAACCCAGTAAAGTAGGTTTTATTACACCCATTTAACAGATGAAAAGACTGAAACTCAGAGAGGTTAGGAATTTGCCCCAGGTTGCATAGCTAGAATGTGCCAGAGCCAGGATTTGAACTCATATCTGTCTGAGGACCAAACTCATACTCCTTCTAAAATATTATGCTCCATCCTTTTAATATTCAAGAAGACAAAAAGCACAAATGTTCATCTGGGAGAATTTTATATTTCTAGAAGCTGAAGAGGCTTCTTGAGAGCCCTCAGATCACCCTACGTAAGAGGGTCTCTGCTCATTGGAAGTCTCACTATGCACTGAAATCTGCTGGCCTTTTAATTCACTTGTGTTTGTGGGGAACCAGGGAGATCAGAACTAAGCTATACAGCTCAATGGTGGCTACAGCACGGTGGCAAGAGAATCTCAAGCTTTCAACTAAATAAAGTGTCCAGTAGCATTCTCCAAAACTAGGTCAAAGAGTTAGGAACTGTCAGGATTAAATGAGGCCAATAGAGGCTTATTCCAGCATAAACAGATCTGGCCAGATAGTATCTTCAGACATAAAATCTAGATCAATGGTCTCTCATGTGAGCGGGGTCCTCAAGACAATCCACTGGGGAATGGAAAGAAAATATTAGAACTGCTCTCAACATAGTAATTTCATTTAAAAATAAGACAGAAATTAAATTTTTCTAATATTTAATACATGGGTTACCACAGGTGTTCTTGTTCCTTCTTTAGTTTACACATCACAAACAGCATACATGCCATGTTTTGAGGGAAGGTGGGAGTTCCAGGACACAGAGGGGTTGAGAGCAGAGCCCTTACTCACTATTTTGCCTTACGTGTTTTGCAACTCATTTCAGTTTACATGGCCCAGTTTCAGTGGATTTACAAGTTCTCTGGTTTTAACAAAACCAATCTTCAAAAAAGATCATCACATGGCTTTAAAATATTCCTACAATGTATCTGAACACTGAAGATAGAATTAGTAAGGTAAGCACTGGTGAACAATAAGAAAATGACAAAGCTGACACTTGTCATACTTATGACACCCTTTGTACTTGTTTTGATCTCAGCCATATTTTGAGGCTACAACAATGAGGATTGTCTTAAATATAAAACAAATCATCAAGTCTCTTTAAAATCTGAACCTATCCACTGTCAACAAAGCTGAACCTAAACCCAAGTGTATGTTGTATTGTGAGATATTAGCTAATGAATGAAGTACATGTAGATCATTTGTAAATCAACTGGGAGTGCTGCCCAACCATTTTTTTCCTGATAATACCTGATTAAAAATGTTTCGAAACCACTGATGTAGAAGACCTTGATCCTGCCCATCCTAGGGCATGTTCCATAAATCAGAAGGCACTGGCAGAGTTAAAATGGCTAAATTCCGATATTCCATTGGAAATGCTTGGGCCTCTGAAGTTACACTTCCCTGCCCCTCTGTCTGGGCTTCCAGAGCTGCACTGGTGCTACCCTAATTGCCTTCATAAACACAGGCAAAATCATTTTCAGCTGCCTGGGACTCTGTCAGGCAGATTTCGCTTTTCATCAAATTCTCGCTGTTCTCCATCAAACATGGTTGGAACGATTTGGTCTTGATTTGGATTCAGAAGCTTCATTCATTTACTGCTCTAAGGAAAATTTAATCAAAATATTTACTTCAATAATTTGGTCCAAAAGTTTCCTCAAATTAACTAAGGCAAACTGTTCAGCCAGGTTATTGCAGAAAACCCTAGAGCATGGCAGAGCTGTGAAAAAAAGAGAGTATCCGGGAGGGCAAAGCTACACGCTGACTAGATGCAGTCAAAAGTATATACAACATTTATTAGCTGAAGTACCACGAAAAGCATTCTAATCAGTTGGTTTCCTCTCATTAAATGTTAATTAGTTCATATAAGCTTCCTGCATAGGAAAGCATCAAGGACTTATCAAGCGTTAGGAATGAGACAAGTCACACAGGGATTCCTGAACACAACAGACTCTGAGCATGGTTTCCTTTCTGAGTGACGACATTTTCGTTTGAAGACATGTATGAGCTCCTTGAGGAAGTTCCAGAAGATATGCAAGAAACAAACACAGGCTAAAAATTTTCATTCTGGTAATGAGTCTCTGAAATAACATTTGTTAAATTTCAAAAACACTCTTAATGGGATTAGCTCCTGAACCAAATACTGTGATTAAATTTAGATACATTTGCTCGCAGTGTTTAAAACCCCCGAACAGAATAATCACAACTAATGAACTGGCCTTTTTGCTGGACTGTTTTATTCTGCTGCTTTATAAACCACTTTGGTAAAACGTTATAAAAGTAAGGGGAATCAAACTGAAGGACTGTGCGGATCATGGACTCATAGGTCATGGGATGAGAGATGCTTGGGGCTAGAAGGACTC
>JAKSZT010053887.1:73872419-74125205 GCA_026826555.1 Tolypeutes matacus | reverse complement strand
GGACTCATAGGTCATGGGATGAGAGATGCTTGGGGCTAGAAGGACTCATAGGTCATGGGATGAGAGATGCTTGGGGCTAGAAGGAGCTGTAAAGAAAACTTCCTGAGGCTGACATGCAGCCTGGACACACCAGTGTGCCCTCCCCATTTCTTAAGGAAGCCCCTATTCTGATGGGCCAGTGCCTGACCCCAAGTGGATGCGGAATATAATGAGCATCACCCCGGATAAGGTCTGAAGCGGTCATTTTACAGACCAAGACAGTGATCCAGAGAGATTAAATGACTTGCCCACACCACACAACTTATGGAAAAAACAACTTGGACTCATCCAACAGTGCTTCTTTGGTGGCCCCACATCACCCTGTAGCCATTTCTCTTTATAAATTGAAGATGCAGGGACTTCCGGGAAGATGGCGGACTAGTAAGACACGGGAATCTCTTCTCCAGAAAAATAGCTAGAGGACAAGCTGAAACAGCCCCAAAAAAGATCTTCTAGGGTTTAGGTCAGCAGGTGAAGGCTGCACACCACCCAGAGGAGAGAGGGACAGAAGAGGGAAATCGCGACTACAGAACTGTGAATAGCAAGTAGCAGCTTCTGCTGCTGCCGGCACCCTCCTCCACACTCTTCAGAATTCTCAGGCCTCTGGGCCTGCAACCACAGACAAAGGGGGCTTCAGGGATCTGACACTCCCGGAAAGGGGAGAGAGAGGGGCACAACCTTAGGCTGACTCAGGTTCAGACCTGAAATTTGGGCTGCGGAGGCCCACGGACCCTTCCACACGGTGGTTTGCCCTGGGAGCCTAGAAAGGACTGGAGAAATCTGACCCTCGCAACCTCCCTCTCTTCTAGCCTGGACTAATTGTTGAGGACACCACGGGAGAGGGGAGAGAGAGCCTGGGGCTGACCCTGCTTTGGACTCCCAGATTTGGTCTGCCCTGTCCTGAGAGCCCTTCCAGGCTGGGTGGCGCTGCACCATTGTTTGCCTTGGAGTCTGCAAGCGGCTAAAGATATACAAACCTCCCAATCTCATCCTCTACTACCAGGGACAGATTGTTGAGGATTCAGAAGGGAGTGGAAATATTTCCTAGCTGGGAAAAGGGGGGCGCTACGAGAGAAGTCTGGAGAACTGTCTCAGAAAGTTTGAATCATAGGGCTCCTAGCCCCCAGACAGGAAGCTCTATCACATTGATCTGGTCTGTGTCACAACAAATACGCTCCGACCAGGCATTGAATTGAGAGCAGCCAACAAGCGCCATCTCCTGGCAGACCAAGGAAGTACACATAAGAAAATTAATAAGTAAGAGAGTCTTTTCCTGGCCTCTATAGCCTCCCTGCCCAAGGCCTTAGGAAACAACTCTACAACCAATTACTTGGTCCAGTGCCCAGTTTTGAGCAACCAGCAGAACAATCCTAACAATCAAGGTTGAGCCAAAAATCAAAGAGCGGTGGTAACTCACAGCCTCCTGCCACTAAAACCCCATAAAAGAGAAAGAGATAGAGCATCTAAGTAAAATACAAACTAACCAGATGCCTAAGCACCAACAAAAAATTACGGGCCATACTAAGAAAATAGAAGACATGGCCCAAGAAAAGGAATACAGCAAAGTCCCAGAAGAGATGCAGAATTTGAGAGAACTACTCAGTGAGATGAGCACACATTTCCAAAATCAAATTAATGAGATGAAAGAGAATATAGTTAAAGAGATCAATGACATCAAGAAGTCATTGCGCGAACGTAAAGAAGAATTTGAAATCATGAACAGAAAAGTAACGGAGTCCATGGGAATGAAAGACACAATAGGTGAAGTAAAAAATACATTTGAAGCATACAACAGCAGACTCGAAATGATAGAAGAAAGAATAAGTGATACTGAAGACAGAGCAGCTAAAATTGAAGAGAGAAAAGAACAGAGAGAGAAAAGAATGGAAAAAATTGAGCAGGGGCTCAGAGAGCTGAATGACAACACAAACGCAAGAACGTACGTGTCATGGGAGTTCCAGAAGGAGAAGAGAAAGGAAAAGGGGCAGAAAGAGTATTTGAGGAAATAATAGCTGAAAATTTCCCAATTCTCACGAAAGAAATGAACTTTCATGTCCAAGAAGCACACCGTACCCCAATAAGAATAAATCCAAATAGACCTACGCCAAGACACATATTATTCAGAATGTCAAATGTAAAAGATAAAGAGAAAATTCTCAGAGCAACAAGAGAGAAGCAAACGATCATGTACAAAGGACGTCCAGTAAGACTTTGTGCAGATTTCTCTTCAGAAACCATGGAGGCGAGAAGACAGTGGTATGATACAATTAGGAAACTGAAAGAGAAAAACTGCCAGCCGAGAATTCTTTACCCAGCAAAACTGTCCTTCAAATATGAAGGTGAATATAAAGTATTCACAAACAAACAGAAACTAAGAGAGTTTGCAAAAAAGAATCCACCTTTGCAGGAAATATTAAAGGAAGCCTTAGAACCTGAAAGAAAAAGACAGGAGAGAGAGGCTTGGAGGAGAGTATAGAAGAAAGAAAAGCAGAAAGGATAACCAAAAGAGTAAAAAGAAAGAAAATAAGATGACATATGAAAACCAAAGAATAAAATGGAGGAAATAAATAGTGCATTGTCAGTAATATCATAGAATGGGAATGGATTAAATTCCCCAATCAAAAGATACAGGCTGACAGAATGGATAAAAAAACATGACCCATCCATATGCTGCTTACAAGAAACTCACCTCAGACACAAGGATACAAACTGGCTGAAAGTAAAAGGTTGGAAAAGGATACTCCATGTGAATAGTAAACAGAAAGAGCAGGGGTAGCTATACTAATACCAGACAAAACAGACTTCAAATGCAAAAAAGTGATAAGAGATGTGGAAGGTCATTATATATTAATAAAAGGGACGATCCTCCAGGAAGATATAACAGTCATAAATATCTACGCACCTAACCAGGGTGCCCCAAAATATATGAGACAAATTCTGGCAAAACTGAAGGGAGAAATAGACATTTCTACAATAATCGTCGGGGACTTCAACACTCCTCTCACATCATTAGATAGAACAACTAGACAGAAGATCAACAAGGAAACAGAGAACTTGAACAATATGATAAACAAGTTAGACCTAACAGACATATACAGAACACTGCATCCAAACTCAGCGGATTATACATTCTTCTCAAGTGCCCATGGATCTTTCTCCAGGATAGACCACATGTTAGGTCACAATACAGCTCTCAATAAATATAAAAAGATTGAAATTATACAAAGCACCTTCTCAGATCATAATGGAATGAAACTAGAAATCAATAACAGACAGGAAAAAAGGAAATTTGCAAATGTGTGGAGACTGAACAACACACTCCTAAATATTCAGTGGGTCAAAGAAGAAATTGCAAGTGAAATCAGTAAATATATTGAGACAAATGAAAATGAGAACACAACATATCAAAACTTATGGGATACAGCAAAGGCAGTCTTGAGAGGGAAATTTATAGCCCTAAATGCCTATATTAAGAAACAAGAAAGAGCTAAACTCAAAGATTTAACTGAACAACTTGAGAAACTAGAGAAAGAACAGCAAACCAATCCCAAAGAAAAAAGAAGGAAAGAAATAATAAAGATTAGAGCGGAAATAAATGAAAATGAGAACAAAAAAGCAATAGAGGAAATCAACAAAACCAAAAGCTGGTTCTTTGAGAAGATCAATAAGATTGACAAACCCCTCGCTAGACTAACAATGAAATGAAATGAAAGGGGAGAAATTACAAATGACCTCACAGAAATAAAAAGAATCATAAGAGGATATTATGAGAAACTATATGCCAACAAACTAGACAACCTGGATGAAATGGACAAATTTCTAGAAACTCATAACCAAACTACACTGACACAACAAGAAATACAAGAACTTAACAAACTAATCACAATTAAGGAGATTGAATCCGTCATCAAAAATCTCCCAGCAAAGAAAAGTCCAGGACCAGATGGCTTCACGGGTGAGTTCTACCAAGCATTTCTAAAAGAATTAACACCAATCCTGTTTAAACTCTTCCAAAAAATCGAAGAGGAGGGAAAATTACCCAACACATTTTCTGAAGCCAACATCACCCTAATACCAAAGCCAGATAAAGATTCCACAAGAAAAGAAAATTACAGACCAATCTCTCTCATGAACATAGATGCAAAAATTCTCAACAAAATACTTGCAAATCGAATCCAACAGCATATCAAAAGACTTATACATCACGACCAAGTGCGATTTATTCCTGGTATGCAAGGCTGGTTCAACATAAGAAAATCAATCAATGTAATACACCACATTAACAAATTGAAGGAAAAAAACCACATGATCATCTCAATAGATGCAGAAAAGGCATTCGACAAAATCCAACATCCTTTTTTGATAAAAATACTTCAAAAGATAGGAATAAAAGGAAAATTCCTCAATATGATAAAAGGCATATATGAAAAACCCACAGCCAACATCATACTCAATGGGGAAAGATTGAATGCTTTCCCTCTAAAATCAGGAACAAGACAAGGATGCCCACTGTCACCATTGTTATTCAACATTGTACTAGAAGTTCTAGCTAGGGCAAATAGACAAGACAAAAAAATTAAAGGCATCCAAATAGAAAAAGAGGAAGTAAAACTCTCACTGTTTGCGGATGACATGATCCTGTATTTAGAAAATCCTGAAGTATCCACAACAAAGCTACTTGAACTAATAAATGAGTTCAGCAAAGTGGCAGGATATAAGATCAACACGCAAAAATCAGTAATGTTTTTGTACACTGGTACTGAACAATCTGAGGAGGAAATCAGGAAGAAAATTCCATTTTCAATAGCAACAAAAAGACTCAAATACCTAGGAGTTAATTTAACCAAGGAAGTACAAGACCTATATGTAGAAAACTACAAAACAATGCTAAAAGAAATTTAAAAAGACCTAAATAAATGGAAAAACCTTCCGTGTTCATGGATTGGAAGAATAAATATTGTGAAGATGTCAATCTTGCCCAAACTGATTTATAGATTCAATGCAATACCAATCAAAATCCCAACAGCTTACTTTACAGAATTAGAGAAGGCAATTACCAAATTCATCTGGAAGGGTAAGTGCACCCAAATAGCCAAAAGTATTCTAAAAAAGAAGAGCAATGTGGGAGGAATTTCGCTGCCTGACCTTGAAACATATTACAAAGCTACAGTGGTCAAAACAGCATGGTCCTGGCATAAAGATAGACATATCGATCAGTGGAATAGAATTGAGAGTCCAGAAATAAACCCTCACCTATACAGTCAACTGGTTTTTGACAAACCTACCAAGCCCATGCTGATGGGAAAAAAACAGTCTCTTCAACAAATGGTGTTGGGAGAACTGGATATCTATAACCAAAAGAATGTAAGAGGACCCCTATCTCACCCCCTATACAAGAATCAACTCAAAATGGATCAAAGATCTAAATATAAAAGCTAGAACCATAAAACTACTAGACGAAAATGTAGGGAAACATCTTCAAGACCTTGTAGCAGGTGGTGGTTTCTTGGACTTCACAACCAAAGCATGTGCAACAAAAGAAAAAGTAGATAAATGGGACCTCCTCAAAATTAAACACTTTTGCACCTCACAGGACTTTGTCAGAAGGGTGAAAAGGCAGCCAACTCAATGGGAAAAAATATTTGGAAATCACATATCTGATAAGGGTTTAATATCCAGGATATATAAAGAGATATTACAACTGAACAATAAAAAGACAAATGACCCAATTAAAAAATGGGCTAAAGACTTGAATAGACATTTCTCCGAAGAAGAAATACAAATGGCAAAAAAACACATGAAGAAATGCTCAACATCACTCATGATTAGGGAAATGCAAATCAAAACTACAATGAGATATCATTTCACACCTATCAGAATGGCCACTATTTAAAAGACAGAGAACTACAAGTGTTGGAGGGATGTGGAGAGATAGGAACACTTCTTCACTGTTGGTGGGAATGCAGGATGGTACAACCACTATGGAGGACTGTTTGGCAGTCCCTAAAGAAGTTGAATATAGACTTGCCATATGACCCTGCAATACCATTACTGGGTATATACCCAGAAGAACTGAGAGCAGTGACACCAACAGACATCTGCACACTGATGTTCATAGCCACATTATTCATCATTGCCAAAAGTTGGAAACAACCCAGGTGTCCATCAACAGACGAATGTATAAACAAACTGTGGTCTGTTCACACGATGGAATATTATGCAGCTGTAAGAAGAAATGAAGTCATAAAGCACATGGCAACATGGATGAATCTGGAGGACATTATGTTGAGTGAAGCAAGCCAGACACCAAAGGGCAAATACTGTATGAATGCATTACTATGAACCAAATATATTGTGTAATATATTGTTTGATTCACACACACAAAAAAACAAAAAAACAAAGAAAAAACAAAACAACAACAAAAAAATTTACATGTATCCATTACATTTAATTGAGAAATGTATATATTTATTCATCTGTGTTTACTTTTCAGTTTTTAATTGCTTATGTTTTCAATTATTAAATGTACAAAATAAAGTTAAAAAATAAAGTAAAATAAAAAAATAAATAATAAATAAATAAATAAATAAATAAATAAATAAATAAATTGAAGATGCAATGACCTCTTTTTTTTTTTTTTTAAAGATTTATTTATTTACTTTATCCATTTTAAACCCCCCCTTCCCCATTTGTTGTTTTTGTGTCCATTCACTGGGCAATTCTCTGTGTCTGTTTTCCCGCCATCTCTTCTCATCTTCCTCCTCCAGTCTTCACCAGGATTCGATCCTGGAGACCTCCGATGCAGGAGAGAGGTATTCCGCCGCCTGTGCCACCTCAGCTCCTGGCTTCTGGAGCTTTCAGAGCAACTCGTCTTGTCTCTCTCCTGCTACGTCATCATCCTGCTGCATGGCTCTCGGGCCCGACAGCTCAGCGGCACACAGAGCCTGGCAGCCCATGCTCCTTTGGGAGGTCCCGGGGATTGAACCCAGGTCCCTCCATATGGCAGACGGACACCCAACCATTTGAGCCACATCCGCCCCCCACCACTTTTTGAAATACAGTGACAAGGGTAGTTAAGCTGATTCAGCCAATGCTTTAGTAATAGGGAAAAGAGCTGTGAATTCCTAATTCTTAAAGGAATGGCAAACATTTATTGAGTGTACACTATGTGACATATAAAGATACTTTACAAATATTAACTCATTTAATATAAAGTATTATTATTAATTCCATTTTACAGATTCTAAGATGGCCTCCAATGATACTCCTTCATGGAATTCACACTCTTGTGTAATTCTCTCCCTTTGATTGTGGACTGGACCTAGTGACTTGCTACTAATGAATATAATTTGGCAAAAGTGAAGGGATATCACTTCTGTGATCAGGTTGCAAAAGACTTTAGACTGTTACTTCTATCTTCCCAGTAAAATTCGTTCTCTTGGCCTTGATGAAGCAAGCTGCTATGTTGGAAACAGCCATGTGGAAAGGAACTGAGGGCAGCCTCAGGCCATCAGCAAGCAAGGAATTTATGCTCTTAGTTCAACATTCCTCAAGGAATGGAATCTTGCCAACAACCAGCATGGAAGCAGATGCTTCCCAAGTCAAGTCTTCAGATAAGACCACAGACCCTGTGCAAATGCCTTGATTGCAGCCTTTGAGAGACTGAAGCAGAGGACCCAGTTAAGTCATGTCCAGATTCCTAATCTCCAGAAACCATGAGGTAATAAACTTGTGCTATTGTAAGCTGCTTAGTTTTGGGATGATTTGTTATGCAGCCAAAGATAAAAATACAGTTGCCTGAGACCCCACATCTAATAAGTGGTAGAGCCAGGAATTGAACCTGAGTAGTCTGGCTCCTGAATCTATGCTCTTAACCACTGATACCATACTGCCTCTCAAAAGGTACACCATTATCCCCATTACCATCATCATCACCATCATTACCATTATCCCCTCATCCTCATCATCACCATCATAATCATCATTACCTCTACCATCATGATTACTATGTACTAAGTGCCTTATATAAATAATTTCATTTAATCCTCAAAAGAAACCAGTGGTCCCCACTTTACAGTTAAAAGTAACTGAGACTCAGATAATATAAGCAATTCACTCAAGGTCACATAGAAAATTCAGAGCTTGGCCCAGCTAACTCCAAATCTCATGCCCTTCCCACTAAGCTTATTTATTTATTCATTTCTCCCCCACCCCACCCTTCATTGTTTTTGCACTCCCTGTCTGTTTTCTGTGTTCTTCTGTGTCTGCTTGTCTTCTCTTTAGGCGGCACGGGGAACTGATCCTGGGACCTTCCAGAGTGGGAAAGAGGCACTCAATCTCTTGCACCACCTCAGCTCTCTGCCCACTAAGCTTTGAGGCTTCTATGTAGCCAAACAACTGTGTCCAACTAGGTAATGATCCTTGAGAAATAATTCTCCTCAATGTTGAAAAACTTAAAATAATGTATTAGTAAATCATTGATTAAGTCCACTTGCTTCAGACTTTCCTAACTCTAACATAGTTAACAATTCCATGGAAAATTTCAGAACTATGGCTATGTGGGAATGTCATGGAAAACTGAAAAAGAAAAGAAAGCATTATTACATGGTATATAGCACTTCTTGTTAGAACCTATAACAAAGCATGAATTGAAACAACATCAATTGCCTGATACTAAGTTTATCTCAATAATAAAAGTCACAAAATGAAAGTCTACTATAATAATTTGTGTTTCCTAGAAAACCTTGAATAATTTCCTATTGTGTCCACACTGTTTAAAATAGCATTGAGGTCTGACAATCTTAGTCCAAGTTAATTCATCTTAATCCTCTATACAGTCACCACTCATGAAACATAAGTCTGATAATGTCATATCAGGGACCTAGATTTTTGCTTCCGGACCAAGCACATTGCTTAACAAAGTCTCAAAATAAAAATTTTTGAAGGAGGAAGGGATTGATGGAAGAGAGAAAGGAAGGGGGTGGGGAGGATAGAAAGAAGGAGAGAAAGGAAGGGAGGGAGGATGGAAGGGAGGAAGGGAGGAGGAGAGGGAGGGAGGAAGGAAGGGAGAAAGGGGGGGAATATTTTATTTTCACTCTAGTTATGAATCCCCAAATTCATTAAAATGGTCTAATTCTAGCATAAGTGAGTCACAAAGTGTCCCGATACTTTGTTCATAATGTAGAATTCCCACTGCAAATTAACCAGAAAGAGAGAACATTGGGAGTGTAGTACTTCAAGTATTTGACCATAAGCCTGACCCTCATTGCTGTCTTTTCCACATCCTATGCTTATGGTCATAAAACCCCTTCCAATTTTGCCCCCATAGTTAATTTCTGAATCAGAATTAAACAAAAAGTACCATGAGTACTTTTAGGGTGACTAAGGACTCTGCTAAGTCTGATGTACTTAACTACAATTAATTATAATGACCCTAATCATGTTCTTCAGAATATTTTCAGGGCTAGCTAGGAACACATGACATGCACAGAACTATCCAAATAATGGGCAAGCCATTAACATAATTTTAAATGGCACTTGAGTTCACATAGTAGATGAGACTCTTGGCATGGTCCCATTCACTAACTGTCACTTCGTTAACTGTCAGTTCGGGGACGGCTTCTATTTCTGTATTAAGTCTCTGACCTGCTGTTTTGGTAGGCTGGTGTGGTTGTCACTGTCTTGACAGAGTCCTTCAGACTTCAGCTGTCGGCCTTCATCTCCCAAGCTCACACCCTCTTGTACCTACTGCTTTAGAGTCAGGGAAGAGGAAAATGACCTCAGGGGTGTTTGTTTGGTCCATGAGGATAGAGGCTTGCTGGAAAAACAAGTGGTGAGGCACTGCCCATCATTCCAAGGAAAGCCTTGGAAAAGAAGGCCATGAAACCTGCCTCCTTCTCATTTCTTAGATCCAAAGTGTCAAAGTTCAACTGCAGCTTTGCCACTTTTTGGTGTGCAATTGTACTTCTTTTCAACCTTTTCTTTATAATTTGCCCAGAACTGCTTGTTTAAACAATTTGCCTAGAGCTCTATAACATTAAAGAATACAAATACTATTAAGTCAACCATTTCTTGTTTCACTTTCCCTCTCTAAATCTCTATTTCTTTTTTAATCCCTAAATGTTCCCTCCTCCCAACACCCCTGTTCACTCCCTGTGAGGCACTTCTTACGCCTTTTAAGCACAAACGCTGTTTTGTGGCATCTTTTAAAATGTCTTTGGATGGAAAGCTTTATAAACAGATTATGCCCTTGGACCCAGCGATGCCCCAGGGACGGCTAAGGTGTGTAGAACTGTCTGCCCTTTCACTAAATGGTCCCAGATGGCTATGCTTTTTGAGTTCTTATGTCTGATTTCTGTTATTTTCTGCCTCACTCTCTGCTATCAACTCATTGTGCCTACTTCATTTCCAAAAATTCTTGACCCACAAAATATGTCTCCTAAAAATCAATTTTTTTTTGAAATCAGGAAAAGCTAGGATCTTAGCCATCTTTATTTACTTTCTAACAAAGGAGTTGAAAGCTCAAACACAAGGAAATTCTTTATTAAGTATTCCAAGGAAACTGAAAAAAACACAGTAGTATAAGATATAAAAAATAATCACTGTAGGAATAAAAACAAAAATAAACTATTTTATAATGGTGGTTACATTTTATATTTAGCATTTTTATTTCAAAAATGAACTTATCATTTATTCTAAGTCCTGGAAATGGCCAGATTCATTGTAGGCAGTTTTTCCTGGAGTCACATCTGTCTGACTTTATTGAATTTCCTTTTCTTAACGAATCATGAGGGTTGAGTTAAATGTTAAATAGTAGTGTTTATATAAGGAACATGCCTGTTTGCTTTTTCTTCAATTAAGTAAAAACTGGTTGACCTTTGTGTCGCTGAGGCCTGTGTTTGTTAATGGCATAGTTTTCCTCTTTAACAAGCCATTCTGGTAAAACCTACCACACCAATTCATGAGCATAAGAAGCATGTGGCAACTGACTACCTATCATATGACATCTGCACAAGGAACCCCTGCCCCAAATATTGGAAGCTGCTTGTGATGCTGGGAGTGCTTTTGTCTCTGCACAAATTTACTCATTAGGATCCTGGAAAGGAAAAGGGGTTATTTTAAAAATTCAGAGTTGAGAGGCAATTCAGTGTAAGTTTGAGAACCCAAATACATGTAGAATCAACTTGAGAACTTTTTTAAAACTAAGGAATTCCAGGGCCATGCCCAAATTTACAGAATCTATTTCTAGGGAGTAGAGCCTTGGGAAATGGTACTTTTTAAAAGCACCTCCCAGTCTACCCAACCTCCACCCCTCAATGCAACTTGGGAATCACTGCTTCAGAGGCTATTAGTCCCATGCTTTACCAGACATGTGGAGGAATTCCTGTTTGAATACCTCCATAAATGAGAAACTCATTATCTCATGAGGTAACGTGTCATCGTGGGTCATCTGTTACCATAAGAAACTTCATTCCCTATAAAGAAGCAAAGTCTACCTCCTTATAATATCTTCTCATCAATTCAGACTGTTTTCCTTTGGAAACACATGAAATAACTCTATGATACATGATAGTTCTTCCAGCATTTGAGGACAGCTAATGTATCCTTCCAAGTCCTCTCTTCCCTTGGTGGATGTCATCCACTCCAAGTCTTTTATTACTTGTTTTATGCTGATAACTCCCAAATTGATATTTTTAGCTCATACTCTCTTCTGAGTACAAAACCTGTATATTCATCTGCCTACTGGACATCTCCACATAAATTCCATGTGGATACTTCCAATTCAGCATGTCCAGAAGTTTACTAACTTTAGTGCCCTTCAAACCTCTTCCTTCTCCTGTTTTCCCCATCCATACACTAACTCCCTTCCATGGTCAGGGTGTCATCTCTCACTCCTTTCTGTTCCTCGGGAGATTTGTGTTCATGTTGAAGTCTGAGAAGCACTGATCTTTTATACATTAACCCTGTTCTTTCTAAATTTTGGGCCTTCAGACCCACTGTTTCTTCTTCCTGAGATAGTCTTCCTGGCCCCACAACCAATGCTTTTTCTGGCTAATATCTTTAGGAATCCACAGATGCCATTTTTTACAGAAAACTTTCTCCAAACTCTCATGAATGAGTAAAACGACCCATCATAGCTACTTCCTTTGTGCCTCTCATTCACATTTGTCTCAACTACTTCATAATTAGCTTCTTGAGGGATCACATGGATTACCTATGGCTGTATCCTGTGTCTAAAGCATTATAGATGTTCAATAAATATCTGCTGAATTCACATTAAATGAATAACCAATGCTTGATAAATATCAGTTCCAATCTCTCAGCTGAAATCTATAATGTACTATGACCTTACCATTTCCTTGATATGCAAGACTTGGAACTCTTTCACAGGAGAAAATGAGGTAAGACTGGTCATACTTATTTTTCACAAACTCTTGCTGGATCTAAGTGACCACCTCTTCCCCTCCTGGAGGTTCAAATGCCATCTTTGAAGAATCATACCGGTTCATAGGTGGTAAGAACAAAAAGAGATCTTGAAATTCACATAACTCAACCTCTGGGTCTAGAGATGAGAAAACTAGGACCTGGAGCTTGATTTTCACAAAGAAGCATTATCGGGTTTGTGCCCGTGCCCACACATCCTCCTCCCTTTGAAAACCAGGACATAATGCTTATTCCTAGCATTAGTCTCTTCACACTCTGTGGCCACTCATGATTCCTCCAAGCTACTCGAGAGCCTACTGATTCTCTAAAACATTTTCAGTCCAGCAATAGGTATTTAATTTATCATTAGCCCGTAAAGTGATGTGTTCATATTTATCATATACTCTGGCCTTGAAATGACTTTTCCTAAGATGGGATCTACCATATCTGCTGGGTAATACATTTCCATGAGAAAGAAGATGGAAGTTGGAATTAGTTGAGGAACCCTGTTGTGGACAATGGGCTGTGGTTAATAGTACAAACATAAAAATGTTCTTTCATGAATTTTAACAAATGTACGACAGTTATTCAAAGTGTTGATAATAAGAGGGTATATGGGGGAAAATACACCTAATGTGAACTAGGGACTATAGTTAACAGTAATCTTTTCATATTCTTTCATCAATTGTAACAAAGGTACTACACCAATGTTAAGTGTCAACAATAGGGGGGTATATGGGGATGCTGTACTTTTTTACATGACTTTTCTGTGAACCTACAACTTATCTAATTTAAAAATTACAATAATTAAAAAACATTATGCTAAATGAAAGAAACCAGACAGAAAGTACTACGTATTGTTTTATTGCGTATATATAAAAGGTAAATATAAATTTATAGGGATGGACTTAGATTAGCACTTTTGTATGGCTGGGGAAGGATAGAGGTATTGAGAGGAGACTTCTAAGGGATATGGGGCTTTTCTTTTTGGAGTAGCAAAAATGTTCTAAAATTGATTATGGTGATGAATGCACAACTCTGTGATTATATGAAAAATCACTGATTGTACACTTTGTATGGATTGTATGGTATGTGAACATATCTCAAAAAAAAAAAAAACTTGTGGGAGATGTTTGTGTGGGATGTGGTGGGAGGTGTGGGAGGTGGGCAACATGGGAATCCCAGGGGGTTCCGTGTAATATTTTGGGTATCTAAGCACCTCTTAAAATATATTTATATATATACATAAATAACATTTTTGTAAGCAAATGCACATATATGCATATACATTTATATATCATTTTGCAAATGTTGGTATGTATTGTGAAAATTTTGATTTTTACCCAAAATAAAAAAAATTAAAAAAAAAAATAGTTGAGGAGTACTCATATTAAATTATCTTTCCATAGCAGCAGGCTTACCCTTGTTGCTCTGGCCATGTCTTGAAAGGCTTATTTTTGTCATCATTGACATTTTTGAACCATCTTCACACCTTTGTAGTCCAGTAGGTAAACACTAGCCTCAGGAGGCTATTAAGTACTTAGAATGAGGTTCATCCCAATTCAGGTGTGTTTTAGGTCTAAAAATACATGACTATTTCAAAGACTTAAGAAAAGAATGAAACTATCTTATCAATAGTTTAATATTGGTTATATGTTGAAATGATAGAATTTTTAATTTATTGGATTAAAATATATTATTAAAATTAATTTTCCTGTTACTTTTTAATGTGGCTACTACAAAATTTTAAATTACACTTGAGACTTCCATTACATTTCTACTGAACAGAGCTCTAGGCTTTAGTCATCAAGATTGTTCTCTCAATTTTATATTCCTTTTTCTAAAACTCATCTTGGTAATATGTTATTTCATGTTTTGTATATATTACTAAAGTAGGCGTTCCATCTGGAGCTTCCTCTACTGCCATGCTCATCTCTGTACATCCCTCCCCACTTGAGTTTTCACCAGCATCTTTTGCTTGAGGTTTGTGAGAAATTTATCTTGAGGTGCCCCAAAAATTCCCAAGTCATTTTCCCTTTTAACAATGATAATGTAGCACCATACTAATTATCGTACAATAAATGCTAACACCAATAGTGATCACTTGCTGAGGAATTACTTTGTGCCAGGCACCGTGATGAGTATTTTACATATTTATACTTACAATAACCAAATAAGCTAAGTATTGTAATGTCCATCTTACAGATAAGAAAACTGATGCTCAGTGACTTGGTGGCAAACACAGTCTAGCTCTTCCCCAACTTGTTTATCTTTCCTTCTCTGTTCATAACAACACTCTTTCACAGCTGTGACAAGCAAAAACGTCTCCAGACATTGTGTTAAATATCCTCTGGAGGCATAATTGCCTCCATCATGCCCCTATTGAGGACCATTGGTATAGCGCAGCAATTCCCTTTGTTGTTCCCTTTAAATTTGGAGGATGAGATTACTGGTAACCTGGTGTCAAGGATTTATCAGCTCCACCTTTTAGCCAAATGAGCCTTCCTACATATCTCCAATATTTGCAATCTGTCTTCTTTGTCCCTGGGCCGGCTTCAGGCTCTATCAGGAACACTGGCCACTTTATTTTTCTGGCTGGTGAGTCCAGAACAAAGAACCCCACTAATTTCCCACACCACTGTTGTTCTTAACTCAAATCCTCTCCAGGGTGGTGCCAATCCAACAGTCTTAACTGTGAGCGGCTTCCCTGCCACGCTCGCAGGCATCTCCATCCCAGGGGCAAGAGCCAGCCGGGAGATAGTTTTGGTTGACAAAGGTGCTGGATTTCTGATGGCTACAAAGGAGAAAAGACGATCAAGAGGTACCTTTACCAAAAAGCTTTCAATAGGCACAGGTGGAAATTTCTTCACAGTACTTAGTTCAAAATTTTATTCCCCAACCCTTTTACTTACCTACTTCCTCTAAAATTATGTGGTTACAAAAGTACAATAATTCCAGGGCTCAATCAAATGACTTGGAAATCAGCTTGAATCTATTTCTCAGTCTTTCTCCCTAATATATACTGTTTGCAATGCACACTTGTTGTGTCTGATTTCCATAATGCACATGACCCAGGAACAGGTCGAGGATTCAAACCCCTCCCCGAGATCGGAATCTTCATTTGGTAAGTTCCGTGCTCTTTTCACTGACAGCACAAGAGTGAGGGTAATTGTGTGTGTACATGGGTATGTGTTTAAATATTGGCTTGAACTTGGAGCTTATGTCTTCTTTGCTGGTTTTGATTTCTAGATTATTTGGTATAGATGAGAGGGCTTGTTTCCTTTCCCTCATCCACTTTCAAATCAGGAATGGTTTTGAAGAAAAGTAATAATTTTTTAAGTCCATTTTCTTTCCAATAATGAGGACAAATATAAAAAGGTATCCTGCTGCTTCATGTAGAATTATTTTAAGGTTGTTAATTTGGTCTTTCTAACTTTAATCGGGTGCAGACAAGAGCTTGCTGATCTCTGCATTCTGAAATTTCATTGCTCCTTCACAAACTCACTGCCTGGAAAAAGAAAGCCTGATAGTTGGAGGGCTGCACTGCCTGACTAACTGGATTAATAATGAATGAGCTCAACTTGTATAATCAGAGAGGGGAGGAAGGCTACACATTAGAAACAGCATGTTTCTCATTACAGGTGGCAGCAGGCTCCTGCTTAGGGGATCGCTGATGCTCAAATTAGCTGTGGGGCACAGGGACCACTTCCTGCCTCTCACTGTTTCTTAGTTTTCTCTTGAGAGCCTCCCTCTCAAGGGATTTTCAAAGTGAGAAATTCTCAAAATTCAAATTTGGGAGATGCATTTGCACCACATAAGAATGACAATTTATTGTTCATCTAGGGTGTACAGATTTTGTAAATGGGTTATATTTACATCTTAAATTAAGGTTTCATATTTTCCATATAAATTATATAAAAATTATGCCAAGATGAGAATTTTTGCAAGATTTCTGGTATTCTCAGGAGATGCTTACTCTGAATATCATGTGTTTTCAGAGAAAACAAGCTGCCCATTTCTGAATGAGGGAATACTTGCTGGTGATTTGTTTGGCTGGAGCTTGTTTTGTTTTAACATATGCTACCAAGGAGTAGCATCAGCATTAGTATTAGTTGTTGCGTGCATGTGTTCATACCAAAACCTCAAAAGCTACAGAAAATAAATGACATGAAAGATCTCAGAGAAGGTACAAAGGAAAGCCAGTTAGCATCGCCTCATCAAACAAACCTGAAGATGTATTTATGAAGGACAAAGAGTGATTAGTCTCTCCATGTAAGCACCACAAATATCTCACAAAATGTCACTGATCCAAGAATGGTCCTTGCCGTTGAGAAGAGCCAATAGCCTGCAGATATCTCTAGTGGCTTTGGGAGAAGGAAGGGCAAAAATTCCACTAGCTTGTGACTCTGACTTGATCTACTTATCCTGGTTTCCATAAATACCTTTTTAAATTTTTTAAAATTTTTTTATTTTTTGAAGTAAGTAATGCCTTTATTTTTTTGAACATCTTTACATTTATTTTTTTTTAATATATTTACTTTTTCTCCATTTTAACCGCCCTCCCCACCCCCCCACCCCGTTTTTGCTGTTTTTGTGTCCATTCTTGGGCAATTCTCTGTGTCTTTTTCCTGCCCTCTCCTCTCATCCTTCTCCTCCTGTCTTCACCTGGATTCCATCCTGGGAAACTCCAATGTGGGAGAGAGGCATTCTGCCACCTGTGCTACCTCAGTTTTTTGGCGTGTCTCTTCTTGGCTCTCCCCTGCATCTCTCTCCTGTTACATCATCATCTTGCTGCTTGATTTGGTGGGGAATGACAACTCACCCACTCACGGGGCCTGGGGGCTCACCTGCTCATGGGCCTGATGGCACACCCACGCACCATCTATATTTTTCTTTATTTTACTGGGAGGTCCTAGGGATTGAACCCAGGTCCCTCCACATGGGAAACAGATGCCCAACCATTTGAGCCACATCTGCCCCCTGCTATATCTCTTAAGGTTGACCAAAGATACCTAGAGTTACAGTCATTTCCCATACAGGATGATCGTATAATAAATCAGGCTTAGTTTATCACCAGCATTCTAAAAGCCAGATCTAGGGAGAAAAACTAGGTTTGGGGACACATGCATGGTTTCTAATATAGTGAATGTTTAGCCTACCCTGATTATCCAAAATCAGGACAGCAAGAATATTCTCAAACATAAGTACCATCTTGCTTCTCCCATGCCATGAAGGTTTCTTATACAGGTGAGAGTGGTTAGAGGTCAGTTTTGGTGGCCTGTAAGCCTGTGGCTCTTTAAATCAATAGAGAGAGGGTGTGGACATCCCAGCTATGCCATACCTATTTTGTGAGGAAGACCTGTGCTGGGTCAGAATAAGAATCAACTGATGTAGCAAATATGATGTTTTCAGGCCACTATAATTGTTTCCAGAACATGTTGACTAGCAGGGGAGATATTGTTCAGACAAAAACAAAGTAGCTCCCTATTTGTCCACCTATTGGCAGCCAGTATGTGGATGACAGCATCAGTTTTGATCTGGAGGCCTTGAAAAAGCTCTGCCAAAATCAAGACAACACCTGCAATTGCTGATTAGATTACAGGGTAGGAGAGCTGGGGGTGTAAGACCCCAGGAGGAAAGAACAGGCCATGTGTGTGGCAGCAGAGAGCCTTGGCAAGGCTGGAAATAGGGCTGCCTTAGTTAGGGTAGCCAGACAGTGGGTGGCACAGGCTCCAGGGGCAGGAGCAGATCTGTCAAGAAACAATGGCCTGTGGTCACTCCTCTGGCCCATCCTGCCCTCAGCAGTAACTGTGCCTGGGCTAGGCTTTCAGAAAGGACCTGTGGAACACAGACTCATGGCCTCCCAAAGATGCCCACAGCCTAAGCCCTCCAACCTGTGGATGTGTGATGTTATATGGAAAAGGGGAATGGAGGTTGCTGATCTACTGACCTGGAGATAGGGAGATGACTCTGGACTATCCATGGGGGGCCCAATATAATCATAAGTGTCCTTTAAAGTGGAGAAGAGAGGCAGAAGCAAAGGAACCAGAGGGAGAGAGCACCGTGAGACAGCCATTGCTGGCTTTGAAGATGGAAGCCAAGGAATGAGGGCAGCCTCTGGAAGCTGGAAAAGGCAAGGAAGCCAGTTCCGCTTTAGAACCCCCAAAAAGAAATGCAGCCCTGCCAGCACCTTGCTTTTAGCCCAGCGAGGCCCATGTCGGACTTCTGACCCCTACAACTGTAAACTAATAAATTTGCGTTGTTTGAAGCCACAAATCCGTGGTAATTAGATAGGAAACTAAGAAAATGATCCCGATCATATCCTGAAATATGTACAGAACTAGTGGCAGAGGGGATGATGCATGCGAGTCAGGCCCCAGGGCAAAACCTCAGAACAGGGTAAGGATGGGAGAGGGAGGCGAGGAGGAGCACACATGGTGTTTGTCACTCACTTTTGTTCCCATTCTAGCATCCCAGGGAGGAGATCTGGGGGGCTGCAAAGTAGTAATTGAAAGCACTGTTTTCAATAAAACTGCCATAAAGCAGCAGGCACAAAGAAGGACTTCTTTGGAGCCCTGTTAACTGGGTGCAAGGCAGGAGGACAGAGAGACACGCCTCCACTGTGCTCCAGCCATAGAGTGTGCTGCAAAGGGCCGTGGCACCTGAGAAATGATGCCTAGCTGTCTGTCTGGCAGCAGCCTGGTCGTGGGGCCCAGTGTTTGTGGGGGAGTAAGTGGCCGGGCCCAGCAGAAATGGTAGATACAGCAGGGCTTCCTGAAAGGGACACCACTACAAAAGTGAAATGGGGTACTGAAGAGGCAGCAATGCCCAGCAGATACCCTGCTGTAGCTGACTGTGGTTATCCAGCCAGGCCCCCTGGAAATCATGCTGCAGAACTTTGTGGCTGGCTGAGGGGCCTGTATGGACAGGTGAAGCAGACTGTCATTCCTCATGCCACCCCCGTAACTCTCGGGTGGGGTGGCCTGGGGTATAAATGATGATCTAGTTCCTAGGACTGTACTGATGACAGCTCTAAAGAAAAGGGAGGATTCATTGATATCAGGTTGAGGCGAAACTTTCCTGGGAACCTGGCATCTGGGACTTCTAAAAGATTTCCACGTGGGATGTAAACCAGACTGATGCCTAAGGCAAGGGAACTGTGAGAAAAATACTCTAAATTGCTTTGTTACCAAACTGTTAGCAGAGCATATCTCATCGACTGTGCCTTCCCTGATGTGGTATCAGCTCAGCAGAAACTTATCCTGGCAAATAAAAGACCTAACATTCTGACTTAGACTCTACATCCTGGAGAAATCATGTTTAACGTCAAGGGAGGCTGTGCTCTTACTTGCAAGGCATCCCCAAGTTTTGCAAACTCCGTACAACAGAGCACACCAAGGTAAGGGGTCTTGCCTTGCTTCCACCAGGTAGGAGCATCACGGCAGCCTCTTCTTGAGTTCTGTGTGCGTGAAACAGTTTTTCAAAAGCGCCACCTCGCTCTGCTGCCAGCCACCAAGATGCCTCAGCTGATGCGCTTTAAAGTAGTTTTTCAGTTTATGTCGCCATTGTTGCTGATGATTTTTCCTTTAGCCCTATACTTACAAATTGATTTTCCTTTTTGTTGGAAGCTTCACTGGATTCACTCTTGGAGATCTCCTGCCCTCTTTTTTGTTTGCCATATGTGTTAAGTAAAACCCCTGCCATTTACTTTGATGAGATTTGAGTGTTCCTCTCAGGGAGGAAAGACTCTTACTTGATAAGATGAATAGGAAAGAGCAGAGATTGGTTGCACTTAATCAGGGCTCACACAAACCCTGAGCAAAATGAAGCCGAAAATACCTTTTGACTGATTCAAAGTCAAATTCAGTTACAGGTTTTGGGCAGCTGCAAATCCCAAACCATGAACCAACGCCCTTCCCCATGAGCTCATTCATCTGCTTGAACCTAAAAATAAGTCGTTATTTAAAGCTTATTTTCTTTTTGTTAGGATGTAGGACAGTAGTTCCTTTAATTCAATCTTACAGTCGTTTCTTGAAGTAGAACAGGGTAAGAAAAAATTAGAATATGGGGTCAGAAGACCTAAACTTCAGCCTTGAACGTCAAGTTCATGGCTGTGTGACCTGAGATAAGTTACATAATCTTTTTGAACCTCAGATTCTGCTTCTGCAAATTCAAGATTTCACTACCTCACAAGATTGTAAGGGAGTGATTTTTCTTGAGGTATGATTTTACTGCCCTCACAATATTGTTGGGAGGCACAAATGAAGAAAGGGTAGGTGAACACAACTTGCAAATTGTAGAGTGCTATGAAAATATTATTATTATTATTATTATTATTATTACTATTTATTATCATTGCTAGATGCTCTGAGGGATAAAAATGTTTACAACTTATGGCCCAGATCTTCAAGGACCTTACAGCCTAGGAGGAGAGTCTGAGGTATATACAGCTGCCTGTGAAATATGCAGAATGTGGTCACTGCTGTGGGAGCCCAAAAGACTTAGAGGCGAGAGGAAGTGGGAAGTTCATGGAAAACGGGGCACTGAGATCCATCTTGAATGATGGGTAGCATTCCAGGGGGCTGATGAGAAAAGCACGTTAGCAGAAGGAGCGACGTGAACAGAGGTGCCTAAAGTGTGTGTCTTCATTTGCCAGACTGCTGTGACAAACACCACACATTCATTGGCATAATAGGAATTTAGTGGCTCATGGTTTCAGAGTCTAGAAGTCCAAAATCAAGGCTTCAGCAAGGCCATGCTTTCTCCCCAAAGTCTGTAACATTCCGGCACCGGCTTGCCACAGTCTTTGGGGTCCCTTGGTTAGCATCTGCCTCCCATCACACAGCCATCTCTCGTTCCTTGTGTCTGTTCTCATTTCCGCTGACTTCCCATGGCTCTCTCTTTCTAAGGCCTCCAGTAATACAGATTAAGGCCCAATGGATTCAGTTAGGCCATACCTTAATAGGGTTTTAGAAGATCCTATCCACAAATGCATCCATACCTTAAAAGATAATATATCTTCCAAGGGTCCTGTTTACAAATGAGTTCATGTGAAACTCCCAGGAGTGTAGATGAAGATTAAGAACATGCCTTTTCTTCTTGAAAAGGCTGTATTGCTATTGATGACTTTCAGCCAGAGGCTTGGAAACTGTTGATGTTTTGCTTTCTTCACAGCCCTTTCATGGGTCACCATGAAGGTCTGCAGGAAGAGAGCAGTAAGGTACATTAGTGGGGTTCTTTTATCTCCATCTCACCTGGAAGAACATGGGTACTGAATCCTAAGATGGAATATTGTGTGAATATGAATAATGAATAAGATGATGGGGAGTGGCAGAGAATATAAGTAAAACTGTGGTCTCAGTTATCATAATGTGTTGAGGGTCCTCTTCTACAGACTTGGTACTACCACAGAGGGTCACTGAATTGTTGGAAAGGATTCCTCTACCAGCTGAGCATGAAATAGAGCAGGCCAGCACGTTGAGACTGAGGTTTTCACTGGAGCAGAATGATAAGGTATCTGAGACTGCGTATGCCTTGGAGGTAGCGGGAAATGAGGGTCACCCTCTCCTTTGAAAGGAAATGGTTTTTATATATCAAAGATTAATGAAAAATTAGTTTTAATCTTGGTAACTGGAGAGCAAAGTTAAACAATACAGTGTGTGCATGTAGGATTTGCGCGCCACTCTGCACGCATTTGGCACCATTTTATTTAGAATACAATCTCTGTTTTAATAAAATTATTTTTAATATCTGGAAAAAAAAAAAAAGAACATGCCTTTTGTTGAGGTGCATAACTCAATCTACCTGAGTGTGCTTGAGGGATAGCAAGGAGACCCTTAAGGCAAGGGAGGAGGGTGCTTGGCACGTGGGGTCAAGGCCATCAGGAGATGCTCCACAACTCCTAGAATGGAGAATATGGGATGGCATGAGTATGAGACACAGGTCCCCACCAACCAGGAACAGAGTTTGAGTTTGAATCTTAGAGGAAAGTTAATAAGAGCATTGAATTCTACCCCAGCACTTTTCCATACATTATCTCTCCCATAAAACTGATCCTTAACTTGTTTTTTCCATTAATTAGAGAAAATAAATCTTTCCAACTATTTTCCACTGGATTTTTGTGTTTTCTTCATATCCCTCACCCGGCTCAAGATGAGGAAAGCTTATCCTTTAAGAAAAGCCCAAGGTGAACTGTAAACATTCCAGAAGCCACAGTCTATTATCTTTTTTTGCAGCAACTGAACAATGCACGCCGTTTAATTTCCCTGGCCTACACATGCTCTTTGGCACGAAGGATCCCCATGGCCAAAAGAGGGTTTGCAGCTGTCTTGCAGCTGAGGAATAAACTGCTCTGTGCTTCTTGGTAAGCTGTACTCTTTGTGCCCTCCAGTCTTATTATCTTATACATCTGCACACCCCACATAAGCTCTTAAACTGAGCCATCTCCTACATTTTGGAATAACTTGGTCCCATTCTTTGTCCCTCCTTTCAGAGCCACCACGAGGAAATTCCCTCTGTCAAAATGTTAACTTGCCCCAGGTGATTAATATAAAGTTTGAAGAAAGGTGATATTTGTGTGCATTTTAGAGACATCTTATCCATTCTTTCCAGAATTGTTTCCTTTCTCCTACACCCAACATTTACTGTTCCTCAAGTCTTTTGATTTGATTTCCTATTCTCCCAGACAGTACGATTAAATGTTTTAATGTTAAAAAGCCTGTTACGAACTCCAGGGTCAAATATTTTTCTCCTTAACCTGTTAAAAGATGCCCCTTGTGTTCTTCCAATTATTGTATGCTGGCTTTCACTAAACACATTTTTAAAAAGTTTCAATTATTTCCTTTAATATTATGTTTAACCTCAAGCACAACTTTTAATAAATAATGCATACTTATGCATGTACAACATGTAATTTATGTAGCCAAAATATAAATTTCCAGATCTTTATTTTGCTTCACATGTTACAACTGTGGTAAATGCAGATCGGAAACAATGATCATTTTTAGGTTATTGATCAATGCAAATAAAAGAATGTGAGAATTAATAAGTGTGAGATTGAAAAAAAATCTCAAGGTAAAACTTAGGAGTTTTAAATATAACATTCAGGTAATTCTTTTTAGAAGAAATGACCTTTTATAGAGATAATCCTTACCTCCTAGAAATATGCCATTTCCAGAGATACATGCACATATAATAAATAGAACAAAAGACATTTAGAATCACTACAGAAAACTATCATGTATTTGATATAATATGCTCAAGATTTTATTCCAGCTGTAACACACAATAAACACATGATGTAGTTCAGGTATCCAACAACTTTAATCCTTCTATTCTCCCCACTCCCACCTCAAAATGAGCCAAAATTCAGTGAGGAAAAACATCAGAATAGCTATTTAGCATCAACCAATCATTTGAGTGATTAGAGGAAAAATATTTTTCAAACTTTGAATTGATGACAACAATTGACATAAAATATTTGATATTCTTATCACTAAAAATATTATATTGCTTAATGAAGCACTCTCTGTAATTTGAGTGACAGAATCTACTTATATATTTTAATTGCTCTTTGAGATATGAAACCTTAGCATGCAAACCAGTTTTTCTTAGTATATTGGGTACAACATTAGTTAAGAGGGAGAAATAATACCACTAACAACATTTAGTTTAACAGATCTAGGACAAAGAATAAGGAAAGACAGCCAAAAAGGAAACATTCTGGCTGAAATTACTTTCTGCCAATCATCTGGGAAACATGTTTTCAAAAAAAGAACTAACAGTTCTAGATTGAAAGTTCCATGAGGGCAATGACTGATTCTATTTTGTTCATAATTATTTTCTCTGTATTTCCTAGAAAAGGGCCTGACACTTGGTGGGTGATCAGTAAATGTTTACTTACTGAGTCAATGAAAAAAAAATGTATGAACTAACTTTATTACTGATAAGTATTTTGCAGAAAACATAAAAAAGTAAAAAAAACTATGGCAATATAAATCAGATTATTTGGTAGTCAATATATTTATTCATTTGGCAGTTATTTATTGAACTGGTATTATCTGGCAGGTCCTGCCATACACTGGTGATAGAAAGATGAATACCATGCCATTTTTCTTCCTTGAAAAACTCACACTCTAAAGTGGGAGATAGAGACACAATCAGTCAAATCTGATGTGAAAAGTACAATGATCAGATTTTCTAAAATATTCAATGACAGTAAAGATGTTAATTCTACCTAGGGAAAGGTCAGGGAATGTTTCCCAGAAAAGGTGACATTTGATTTACAACTAGATGGATGAGTAGTTTTAGGTCATTTGGAGGACCACTGGAAGAAGGTCATTATTGTAGGTAAAATGAAAGAACACAAGCAAAGGCATAGAAGCATGGGAAAAATTGCAAATTATGATATTGCTTGACAATAGCATTTTTGAGGTTTCTGGGCCCAGAAATGTAGGATGAAGTAATGGAAGCAAACAATGAAGGCTCTTACAGGCTATGTTATGCTATGTATGCCAAATTGGTAGGCAATGAGGAGCCTTCAAAGGTTCTTAGGCAAGAGAACTGCATTTTTAAACTGTACCTTCCAGTTTTGACAGCTCATAGCAGATCAATCCTTTTGTCAAGAACAAGAAAAGATTGATTTTTTTTTTTTACCTCTCACTTTTAAATACATCAGAAAGCTACCAAATCATCCAGGACTTGAGGGGCCAGGCTATCACAAAGTACAGAAACACACTGAGGTGAACATGATATTCTCTGACACTCTATACTCCTTTTCCCCTAAAGGTTCTTCATAATCATCATGAGTGGAAGAGCTTATAAGTAAGGAGAAAGCAGATACTAAGAGACTTAGGAACTGAGCATAGCTTTCAGTAATATTTAGCTGCACTAAAAGGTTTTGATAAAATTCAAAACTTATTCACCTTAGAAACTTTTAGCAAACTAGGATGGAGGAAGAGTCCAATAATCTGATAATAAATATATAAATAAGTAAAAAAACGTACAAAAAGAGTATAGTTAATGGTTAAAGCCTTCTCTCTTAGATGAGGAAGGAGACAAGGACATACACTGCCCATTACTTTTAGTCACTGTTGTTCTTAGGGTTCTGGCTATTGCAATAAGGCAAGAAAAAGATATAAATTGTAGTAGGATTAGAAAGGAAGACTGCCATTATTCATAGGCAACATATTTGCATGCCTAGAAAATTCAAGAGTTTATAAACACTATTAAAATTAAAAATAGGGGGATGGATGTGGCTCATACAGTTGGGCATCTGTCTCCCATATCAAGGGACCTGGGTTGGAGCCCTGGAACCTCCAGGTAAAAAAAAAAAAAATTAAAAAGAAAAATTGACAAGATTATTATATACACAGGCAATATACAAATCAATTGTTTTTCTGTATTCTAACAACAAACAATTAAAATTTTAAAAATGTTTCTCATGGTATCAAAAACATCAAATACCTAAAAATAAATCTAATAAAATGTATATACCATCTACACTGAAAACTACAAAGTATGATTGGAAAAAATTAAAGAAGACCTAAAAAATGTATTGAACTGAATTTTAATGCAATTCAACATATCAAAACATTCATGTAATAGAAATTTCAACTTTTTAAGAAGTAAATTCTCCAATAGTGCTATAGATTCAATGGAATCCCAATCAAAATTCTCAAGCAGGTTTTTGTTGTGAGAAATTGACAAGTCAATTTAAAATTTTATTTGGCAATAGAAAAGGTCAAGAATAATCAAAACAACCTTGGAGAAGAAGAAAAAAGTTATAGGCCTTCCTTTAATAGACATAAAGACAGCATAAAGCCACAACAGTGAAGACAGTGTGAAATTGGTTCAAAGCAAGGCAAATAGATCAACAGAACAAAAAATAGGGCCCATAAACCGACAACACATGTATAGTCATTTGACTTATAATGAAGATGACCCTAAGCTAAGTGAGGAAAGGATGACCTTTTCAATCAATAGTACTGGGTCAATTGATATTCATATGAAAAAAAAAAGTAATCTTGATTCTACATCATACCATACTCAAAATATCAATTCCAGGTAAATGTAAATAAAATTTAAAATGTAAAACAATAAAATTTGTAGAGATGAGCTCTTAAAAGAACATTTTTATGATTTGTGATAAGCAAGACTTCTTAAATGGGACACAAAAATCACTAACCATTAAAAAAGACTGATAAATTGGGTAACATCAAAATTAAGAACTTCTGTTCAACAAGAGACATTATTGAAAATATGAAAGGCATCATACAGAAGGAGAAGGTATTTGTAATATATATATTTGACAAAAGACATATCCAGAATATATAATAAACTCTTACAAATCATTAAGAAAAAGATAATACTAGAAAAAAATGAGTAAAACATTTGAAACAGGCACTTCAAAAAAAGGATATTCAAATAGCCAACAAATATATGAAAAAGGGCTCAGACTCATTAGTCATCAGAGAAATACAAACTTTAACCACAATGAGATACAGCTACATTTCCACAAAAAATGCCTAAAATGTAAAAGACTGAGGAAGACCAAGGGTTTGGTAAAGCTATAGAAAAAATGGAACTTTCATATACTGCTGGTAGGAATATAAATTGAGATAACTACTTTTGAAAATTGGTTGGCAGCAAGTACTCGGGAACATAGGCTTATCCTATGAATAAACATGTCCACTTCAAAATATATATCCAACAGAAATGAAAGCACAAAAATCATGTACAAGAGGAGCTGATATAGCTCAAGTGGTTGAGTGACTGCTTCCCATGTACAAGATCCTGGGTTCAATCCCTGGTACCTCCTAGAAAAAAAAGAAAAATCATGTATAAGAATGTTGTAACAAATTAGTCATAATAGCCTAAAACCATAATGAGCTAAATGCCTAGGAACAGAAGAATGGGAAAATAATTTGTATATATCTACAAAATGGAATACTATATGGCAATTAAAATGAATGAACTATTGCTATACACATCAATATGGAGGTATTTCACAAAAATAATGTTGAGTGGAAAAGTGCCAGACATAAAAGAGTACATATTGTCCATCTGTATAAAATTCAGAAACAGATGCCAATCCATGGTGATAAAAGTTGGGATAGTGGATATCTTTAGGGAGGCATGGATGGGTAATAACAGGGAGGAAGCACAAAAGTGGGCTTCTTGGGATTGGTCATGCTCAATTTTTGTTCTGGTTTGTGGTTACCTGAGTATATTCACTTTCTGAGAATGCATCAATGGAGAGACACTATTGCTGCCCCACCCAGATTCCTTTACTCAGCCAATGTACCCATTCTCCAGCTGCTTATGAGTGGTGGCTACTCACAGTTCATAGCTGTACCTTTTGGGGCATTACCCTAGACCAAAGAGAGTTGTTTCCCTTGGAAATACTTGGGAGGGAAGGCATCAGGGTGGTCCGCAGGTGATGAGTGACTGATATGGTTGTGCAAAAGACCAGTCCCCTCGCCTGTGGTGCCCTTAGTACTTCCAAAGCTCTTCATGGGATCAGGATGAAGCTAGAATTTAGTTGGAAGACAATTCTCCATAGGCTTGCACATCTCTGCACATCTAGTAAGCCAGAGGCACTGATTTTCTTTGTTCCTATAGTGAACGGCCTTGGAAGATAAAGATAGTGGGTCCCTGGAGCAAAGGGCAAGTTTGTTTTCTGTCCAGTATAATAAAGATAATATCTCCTCCCAGGGAGACATTCAGGCAGGTTGCTGCCCATTATAAAAGATTCTGTTTCCCTAAAATCATGGTTCATGTCCTTTAACATAACCCTCTATTGGTGCAGGAAATTTCCTGGCCCCCTTTGCATCACCTTATGGGAATTGAGTGTCAAGGAACCAGTGAGATTGCTGAGACTCTGGCTACTGCTATTTCTGTGAGTAGTAAAGTCCTTTGTTTCTAACCCAGAAAGCTTGCCAGCATTCATGAAACTTGGGCAGGCTAATGTGTTAGCTTGCAAGTAAGGTAAAATCTCAGACCCTTCCCAGTTCTTCACAACTTCTTCCCCCCACCTATATTGCCTCACTCCTTCTTTCACAGGTTTCAGTTAAGAGCACTCCCTCAATAAATCACTTGCAAAACAAAACAAAACAAACTCATCTCAGGCTCTGCTTCTGGGGAATCCATCCTGAGACAATTTGGCTGTAGACTTATGCTTTGTACAATTCTCTGTATGCACACTCTACTTCTATTTTTTAAAATAATTTATGCAAATATAAAAAGTAACTTTGGTTAGAGTGTGGTGCATAGATTAGAGTAGGAAGAGATTAGAGTGAAAAAGACCAGTTAAAAGTCCATTAATGGAATCTAGATTAGAGATAACTAAAGTTTGACCCAGGGCAGTAGCATGTAAAGAAGATAGAGGGGCAGACTTAAAAGATATTTGGATGGTAGAATGCAGGGATTATATGCAAAATGTATAACAACCAGCACCATGCCAGATATTGACTGATAAGAAAAGATACCAGCCTGCCATGGCAGGGCTGAAGCATATACAAAGATTAGCATCAGGCCTGATAGTATAGATAGGACTTGATAATCGGTTGAACTCAATGGGTGAGAAACAAATTGAAATAGTCTCCAAAGTTTTCAAGCTATGGTAACACAGAGAATGATGGTGCCTTGAACTGATAACGAGTAACATTTCTATATGCACAACTTCAATTATTTGGTTTTAGCTTAAATGACTCCCAAATCTACCCAGCTTTTCTAAAAATAAGAAAATTATTTGAATATCTTATTCTACACACACAAGTTAGAATGAGATATGTTTTTCATTTTTAAAACATGTTCATAATCTTACCAATTAGAAGCCATAAAGAAAGGAATGTAGACCAATAAAGCAAGCCAGCTTGACAGATGATGTATCACTTTTAATCACACAGCACATGAGACTGCCAATTGCTATTTTTTTCTGTTAAAGCACACTTTACCAATCATGTGAATTTTTCACAGCTCATCCTAACGTGGCATAAAGCAGCTGGATTTTTATGGAGTAAGACTGAATTGCTAAGTCACAGTCTTTTAACATATATCCCTTTTTAATGCAAAGAGCTCAGAATTAACTTTCCTTAAACTATTAAGACCCTATGGCTTTCCATCTTCTGTTCCCCTTAATTACCAGTATCTTTTAAGAAGGAGAGTGTTTTCTGTTCATTAAAGGTAATACTACCTAGGCAGAACAATCAGTAAGTCCATGATCTGGCAGTCATTGTGGAAGCCAAATTACCCTCTCTACCAGGACAAAATCAATTAACACCACTAGGGATGTCATTATTGTCACATTATGTCATCCGATAGTCTCCAGGGCCTATAAGTGATTTAAATTTTTTTTACTGCTACAATGTGTGTGTGTGTGTGTGCACGCGCTATGTGTATAGGAGATATTTGGGAGTAGAAGGCTACTCTTCACTCAGACCAGGGACATTTCTATTATAGGGAAATTAATTTTACAACATGGAAAAATGCAAGCAACTATTGTAGGTCTTTGGGAGAAAATGGTTATAAAATAGGATAACTCTGAATCCTAAATGAATTTTCATAACTAACATGTATTTTAAAGGTTTGCTTAAATAAAAGCCATGTTGGCTGGGCTCATTAGGCACTTTAATCAGGCCAGAGTAGGTCAGGGGCTGGAAATCATTCAAAACATGGAAAGCTACATAGCAGTTGAAAGTCAAACAGTCCATCTCCTGTAATAAAACCAACTTGTTTCCCATCATGACAATTAATATAAATCTAGTTTTGTAAAATTAAATTGATATGTCAGAAAGGAGGGTGGGATGCAATGAGTGTGTCTGGCAGAAACAGATTTCCTTTGGGAAGGTTGGAATTCATGCTCCAAATTCCTCGGACATATAATGAACAGAGGGTCCTAGTGCCTATTCCAATCGCCTATTCTGAGGACCGGTTGGCTCTGTATACAGACACTTGGAAGAAATGCACACTCTCTTTTGACAGCTATCTTTTTCATCCCAGTAAAACATTTCCTTAACTTCTCATCACTATCAGGGAATATTAAACGGGATCTGCATTCAGAGTTTGCTTCTATTATTGTACTTGCTATTAGGAAAGAATAAAGAAATTCCCAAGTAAATTAAGTAGAATGTTTTTAAATGGCTGGTTTCCTTTGTAAAAAGTATACCCAACTTCTATATTTTGGCCTCCATCAGGGGGTATTTAATTAAGTCTATTCTGTCTAACATGATCTGATGTCATTGTACAAGGATATGTTCTTTGTTAGCAGCACTCTTAGTTTCAGACTCCTCTGTGTATTTGAAACCATGGTAACAGAGCAGTAAGCTAAAGCCAATGAGATAATGAGATATTCTCATTGTAATTGTGTTTCATGAGGGCACAAGATCCCACGGGTGGTATCTGACTGTCTTACAACTGCTAACAGAATTTAAGAAGCAGACATATATTAGCATGGTACCGTTTTTCCATAACAGCCATGTAAACATTCGTGACATGGCATTTTTAGCCATTGCCAGTACATAAAAGTATGTAATGCGAATTTATGTCATAAAAAGCCATGCAATTAATGAATATCAATATTTAAAAATCCTTAGAACTTCAAGGAACTTCAGATTTGAAATGCACCAAGCAGGCTGTAGGGATGCTGTTTTGCATTATAATTATGAGCTGGGCTATGGTTTTTGAGGGGAGGAATTCATCAAAGCAAAGAAAAATAGGGCGGCTAGCCCTTCTTCATCTCCCAGTCACCCCACACATACCTCTTAAAGGGGGGATGAAACCAACCCTAAGCAGGGTTCCCACTGTCTTTATAAGGAAAGCAAAGTTGTGGACTTCTTAAAGCATTTTACCTTTAAGAGAAAAAATAAATAAACCTTTGGAGAATAAAACCAAAATATTTACAAACCATCTTTTCTTGCGAACTGGAATCAGACAACTTTTCAGTTGTGTCTCTTCTGTCACCATTTGAAGCTCCCCCACAGTTTCCCCACAGTTTGCATTTGAGTTGTAGATTTTATGCACAAGTCACAGAATCCATGTTCTCCATCCTGATGAGGTTGCCCCAACAGGCATTGTCTTTTAATAAATAATTTAAAACCAAAAAGAGAAAGCACAGTATAGAACAGCTGGTTGATTTAAGCAGGGCCAAGACTTACACACGCTTCACGCCATTGGGGCTTTCCACCAGGAGCTTGAAAAAAAGAGCTGACCTGAGAATGTGCATTTTGTCAGGTTTGCGTTGTTGGTGGCCCCTGGGACAGAAGAGAGCCAGTAAAATAAAACTTTATAGACAAGGATTCTGTTTCCTTTCCATCTCACAGACATGGGTGTCACTTTTTGGTTTTGAAAATGTGCTGCTGCCATTTCTAAACTGTGTTGGCATAGGGAGCAGGATCGGTATGAAACCATATTCGTAGAGAAAGGGGAGCTGGTTTTCTTGTAAGTCAAATGCCTATAGGGTTGGCGCTGGGGGAGGAATGCTCTTTCCACATGTCAGTAGTAGCACAGTCATCTTGGAATGTCCCTTAAAGACAGGCATTTCTTTCTTCTGCTCTGTGTGTGTGTGTGTGTGTGTGTATACACATGCGTGATACCTGGGTGTAGTCGGGAAACGAAATCTATGCTATAAGTGATTACACAAAAAGAACATGCCACAGCGTTGGAGAATATGGTCTTCATCTCTGTAAGATAAGTTTGGTCTTATCACTCATGGCTGCTGTAGCAAAACAAAACCACAAGTGGGTAATGAGTTTGCTTAAAAATAGTCACAATTATGCAGAATGGCTTTACTTGTACAGGCTTTACTTATACAGGTCACTCCATTTTAATCCAGATGAGTTTTGTTTTGTTTTTTTTCAGTCCAATGAAGCCTAGGCCTAGTTGTAAATCCTAGATTTACAGGACAAGGTCAGAAATAAGAGGGATTGAATATGTTTTCAAAATATTTAAATCCCAAAGGATAACTTGTAAAACATATTTTGTAATGTACTTTCTCCACCTTGAGTCTTTTACCATCATAATTTAAACTCAGAATAACAGACATCCACAAGACTTAATTCTATTTTGTTTAAATAATAGCCAGAGGGAAACAGATGTGGCTCAAGAGGTTCGGTGTCCGTCTACCATATGGAGAGACCGGGGTTCGATCCCCGGTACCTCCCGGTAAAAAAATATAAAAAAAATAAATAAATAATAGCCAGAGACATGCATTGATTTTTTCCCCCTCGTATCTCCTGCCTTCTACCCTGAGGGAAGCCACCATTTCTAGGTTAAAACAAAGGGCAGAGGAAGTATATATGTGGGGGGGTTAGTAAAATCTACATTTTACAAAGTAGAATAAAACTGGTGGAATGACATAAAGGAATGACACAGAAATCTGCAGTTCCTAGGCCTGCAGTTCGCAGGTGCTGCCCCTGAGTGAAATGTGAATGAGGTGGGCAGTAGGCAATAGTTGGTTGCACACGGGTAAAAAAAAGCAAAATGTCTGCCTTTGATAAATGGGCCATCAACCAGCACCTTTCCACGTCCCCACCACAACATTTCAGAGGCTGGGGGCGCTGCAGGGAAAGCATCCACCGAGCTTCTCTAAGGAGGGGTATCTGCCATCTGTGGCCAATGAGACTTCCTCCCAAGCAGGACAAGGCCTATGTAGAAACCAGTGGAAACACAGCCAGTTTTTGTAGGCTGAGGTTAGTGATGCTGAGAGAGGGAATATCCACCAGGGGGTGGGACAGACAATGCCCTTGCGGGGGTAGGGTGGGGATAGGACCAAGAACAGAGGGCTTTGAGGTTCCATGAACCTGCTTCTGGATCCTGGTTTCTCCGTTTAAATGCAGGGAGATCCTCGCTTGTAAAAACATAAACATACAAATAATACCTACTGCACAGCTGTACGACTAAGATGAGATAGTATATATGAAAGTGACAATTAAGATGACATAGTATATATGAAAGTGATGAGCAAAGTCCAGGGAACAGGTATATGTACATTTTCTTCCTCCTGAAAACAAACAAACAAACAAACAAACAAGATGATAGGCCCCGTAAAACCCCTATGAGGAACAAACGAAAAAATGCTTATGAAGGACCCTGGGAATGGTAAAGTACCCAATAAATAGTAGTTAAAATACTCTTTAAACATTTTAAATTCAATATGTATGTGCAGATAAATATATTTGTAAACATATATGCTTAGTCATAATTCAAATTTTAATTTCCTACCTTTTCATTCAAAAAAAGACTAGAAAGATAAAACACAATAAATAAGAAGCAAAACTTTATTTCCTAAATAATGAGTGATTAGAAGAATAACCTTGGGATCCTCTTAGCCACCTCTTTTGAGTCCATCACTGGGAGGCCAGTGACCAGGGTAGATGTTTTAAAGGGTTCAATGATTCTTGGGGAGGCTAAAGGGAAAAGAGTAAAAACAAGGCGGTAGGAAAAGGAATTGCAAACTCAAAGCACTTTTCTCCAGTGACTGGTTTTAAAAACCACACCTTTTGACGAGGAAGATCTGACAAAAAAAAAAAAAGATTACATGTAAGGTACACTTGCCCAGTTTTAGAATGAAAAATACATTTTAAAGAGAAGCAAGTCAAATTTTGGTTCTCGGCTGTCAATATTTCACTTGAAAGATGTAAGTCATGCTTTTCCTGTGTGGAGAATGAGCAGAAGCTTTGACCAAACTGTCCCAGATGTCTCTACCTTCCCTCCCAACAGTCACAGATGCATGAGAACCTTTCCTGGGCAAATCTATGCATTTTTAAGAATAAGCAAAAAACTTGAGTAGAGCCCAAAGACCCACACCAGCTGAGTGCCTGACATTTCCTATTTCTAACTCACATGGGCCACAGAGCCACTGACAGTGTGCTGTCAAAAGGAGAACTGCTACCCCCTAGCAGGATACATGTCAGTGACAGTTCAGATTGAACAATTTTATCAGACTGCTTTCTGTCACTGGCAAGGTGCAGGACCAAGGCACAAGAAAAATAAAGCTGGATTTGTGAAAAGTGTCTGCAGAGGAAAGGTCTGGAACGTGAGCCAAGAAGGCAGTACATGCGTGATGCTCAGTAGAGGTATTTGGAAGGTGCTGGAGGGGGACAGAAAGAAAGTCACCAAATTTCACTCCCCAATTCTGTCCTGTTTTGCTCTCACTCCTTCTTTTGTATCAGGGACTTAAATACTTTGGACTGTCCTGCAAAAATAGCCCAACCCCATTTAAAGATAATATACATATCGCTCTGTAATCATTCCTTCCCCAACACAAACCAGTTGGTCTAGCAGAATTCCATGAACTGTGGTTTGACAAGTCTTTTGAACTGGGGAAACTGAAAATTGCTTCCTCAAATGCATAGCTTCTATAGATGAGGAATCACAGGGGAGGCAGGCCCAACAGGAGTGCCTTATGTCCAGGGATGAGTGCTTATTCCTGCCAGGAATACATTCCGGAAAGACTTGGAGAGCCCATAAGGTCAGTTTATTTTCTCTCTTTCCAAGCAAGGGTAAGAAGCCCTTGGATATAAGAAATATCTGAAATGCATTTTTGAAACTAAAATGTAGCTATAAGAGATACAAGCTCCAATATATGAGACATGTAGATAAAATTCCTCAAGAGCAGTGAAGGTGTCTATTTTTTTTTCATTGTTTTATCTCCAGCAGCCAGTAACAGGTGCTCAAGTGTGTTGAAAGAATTAACAAATGAATGAGTGCTCTCTCCTATGCATCCCTTTTTTTCTCCTCTGCCTTTTTCTTGCAAGTCCAAGAAACAAATTCATCTGCTCTTATTTTGCAACTTTTGCATACTTCTGTTTCTCCTTCTTTATAGGCCCAACTTCCCTCTTATCTTCTTTCAGTCATTCTTCTCTGTCTAATCCCCCAGGTTAAAACAGCCAACTTCTGGGTCAGAAATTGCCACTGGTGTGTATGAATTCTTGCACACTCCAGCCTTGCTCAGGGCTTCAGTCCATCTAACATTTCCCCTCAAACCCCCTCCGGAGCCACAGTAACATCACACACATGCAGCGGATCAGAGCTAAACATACTTCATGCCACAATCATCTTGCGAAACTTCAATTCTAGCCAGCTACAGCAACCAAGGAGATTACCATGGTAAGGAAAATTATTTTCTTTAAGTGAAGGCTGGTTGACCACCACAATGTGGTCAAAATAACTCATTATTTTCCCCTTAAGAAGCACTAACTCAATCTTGACGGGGACTTGTGCTTACACTTAGCCGAAACTGTCATTTTCCTGTTTCTAACATGGCCCCTGTTGGGAGTGGGGTTCCCCAAGGTGTCTATCAAATTGAGAAGGGACTTTAATACACACTTGAAAATGCACAAACCCTTTCTCCCCTAAAAGTCTATACCAGCGCCATAATAAAAATGGCCTGTTGTTAGAAAATGCACCAAAAGGGAGTTAGGGAAAATATATATTTTTTAAAGTTCAAAACTAAAATTTATGAAAGTAGTCTTTATTCTAGATCCAGGATGCAGAATAAGCTAACACTCAGCAAATTTAATTAATTCATTATTGAGTCCCAAGACAGTAACTGAAGACACATAATATAATCCTCATGGTTTGTTTGAAATAAAAACAAAATTTCTAGGGAGAGAAAAGGCAAATTTTACAACCTAAGTTATTACTAGATGTATAAATTTTGAAAATTGTAGAAATCCAGAAGTTCACAAATATTGAATTAGATTTTCTGGTCATGATTGATTATTCCTTTAGAAACTGAATTTAAAGGACAACTTTTTATTAGTTTGTACAACATATTCAGGATTTTTCTAAAATATAACACCTCATAAATTCATTGATACTAATTTTCAAACTGAAACAGTTCAATAGCCAAATATTTTAGAATTGGGTGCTAAAAAATGCTTGATTATATTATAAAAGACTGAAAAACTGCTAGGATTTACAGATCTATTTTAGGTTATCCTGGAAGATATTACTAGTCCCAGTGTTATGAGCTTGTCTTGGGCATTTTACAGTCATCTGGTGAAAAGCTAACTATAAATAGATTGCTGCTTGCAACTCTGGTTCTTAGTGCACCTTGAAAAAAGAGCATAAAATAGAAGCACAGAATTTCAGAGCTAAATAAGACATTGGCAGTCCTTTTGCCAAAATTAACTCGTTAATTCCACAGATGAGAGAAAAGATCTAGAGAAACGAAATGATATGCTCACGGTCATCTAGCCAATAATCAACTCTAATCCAAGTCTTTTGTCTTCAGTTCCAACTAAGTTTAGAAATCACCTTATCAAAACAACAAATAGGGAAACGGATGTGGCTCAAGCGATTGGGCCCCCATCTACCATATGGGAGATCCAGGGTTTGATTCTTGGGGCCTCCCGGTGAAAGGCAAGCTGGCCCCCGTGGCGAGCTGAAGTGAGTGGAGAGCTGGCCCACGTGGAGTGCTGGCCCGCACAGGAGAGCTGGCCTGTGCAAGAGTGCTGGCCAGCACAGACAGCTGGTGCAGCAAGATGATGCAACAAAAAGAGACGCAGAGGAGAGTCAATGAGAGATGCAGCAGACCAGGGAGGTGAGGTGGCACAAGAGATTGAGTACCTGTTTCCCTCCCTGGAAGGTCCCAGGATCGGTTCCCAGTTCTGCCTAAAGAGAAGACAAGCAAACACAGAAAAACACACAAAGAGCAGACAGTGAGTGCAAAATAATGAGGGAGGGGGAAAAATAAATAAATAAAAATAAATCTTCAAAAAAATATATATATATATGACTTTAGAATTAAAACTCAGTTCTTGTTCTTACCTTTCTTTTGCTACTTTTTAATAAAATTTTCCATTCTAATTTTTTAAGAATATTTACCTTTTAAAAAAACATAATATCATAATATTTAGATCATAAGGTAATATAATGAACAATTGTATTTCATTTCACAATTTTCAAAGTTTGTCACAATACATTTTCATTTAACTTTTGGAACAATGCTGTAGAATAAGTAATCTATTATACAGGAAATAAGGCTTAGAAAGGTTTAGGGACTTCCTCAAAGATACACAGCTAGAGAGCACTAACTGGTGGCTGATACTTAGGCAGAGGGTTTTAATAAGTAAAATTGGAAACCTGGACATTAGAGGAAGAAGTGAAAATTTAGCCAATACTTAAGGCATAAGAGGTGCTAGGAGCTGTCATTGAAAAATGGATGGCCTATATGGTAGGCATAATTCTAAAGATGTCAACCCAAACTTCCTGTCCCCTGTTTATTCAACTAAACAGTCCAAACACATGGACTGTGGTGAGGGGACTTTGCAGACAGAAATAAAGTTACTAATCAGCTGACCTTAAAATGGGAATATTATCCTGGTTTATCTGGGTGGATCCAATGCAATCATAGGGGCCCTTAAAAGAAGAAGAAGGAAGAGAGATGCAGCAAAGGAGGCATGAGGCAGAAAGAGAGGTCAGAAAGTTTCAGGGTATGAGGACTGCACCCACTGTTGCTCGTTTTGAAAATGGAGAAAGGAGGACATGAGCCAGGGAATGTAGACAGCCTCTAGAAGTGGGAAAAAACCTCTGGCCAATAGCCAGCAAGAGAACAGGGACCTCAGTCCTACAACCTCATGTAGCTGAATTCTGCCAAAACTGAATGAACTTGGAAGTAGATTCATCCCCAGAGCCTCCAGAAAGGAACACAGCTCTCCTGATGGCTTGATTTCAGTTTGGCAAAACCTAAAACAAAAACCAGCTAAACCACACTGTGCCCAGACTTCTTACCTACAGAACTGTGAGATAACATCTGGTTGTTGTTTGAAGCTACTATATATGTGGTCATTTGTTTCACAACAAACTGTGAGTTACTAAACCTCCCAGTGGCCAGGAAGGGCTCCCTGCCCCCATGCCTGAAATATTAAGTAGGAGTAAAAACCCTGGCTCATTGCAGCTGACTGAGGGAGAAGATGTATTCCTCCCTATGGGCTGTTACAAGGGAAAAGGGAGGGGAAGTTAGGGGCTTTTCTTCAGTGAATTCAGCCAGTGGAGACTGCTTTAAATCTTGGCAACTGCCAGAGTGAAACAAAGGAAAACCAAGAGAGATACAACTCCATGGAAAGGTGCATCAATGAGTACCACTTGCTGGCTGGTCTGGAAATTGCATAGACATAAACTCTTTTAGAGCTCTCTTTACCCCACCTCTGGGAGAAAATCTGTACTCCATTACTGAGTCCCTGGTATGATTTTGACAAATAAAGCTGGGCAATTTTAAAGACTTAAGATAAATTGAACCAAATATCAAAGAAGAGCTGTAAAAAATAATAACAATAGACAAGAGAGAGAAATTGGTCATCAGAGTAAATTCACCAACATATTCAGATGCCTAGACATCAGCAAAAAATTACAAGTCATACTAGGAAACAGGAAGAGATGGCCCAGCCAAAGGAACAAACCAAATATCCTGAAAAGATACAGGATTTAAGACAATTAATCAATGATAATCAAACACCTCTCCTAAATCAATTTAAAGAATTGAAAGAAAATATGACTAAAGTGATAAAGGATATTAAGAAGACACTGGATGAGCATAAAGAACAATTTGAAACTCTGCAAAGAAAAGTAACAGTCCTATGGGAATGAAAGACAAGTTGGATGAGATTAAAAATACATTAAAGGCACATAAGAGCAGATTTGAATTGCTCTAAGACAGAACTAGTGACTCTGAAGATAGAACATCTGAACTGGAAAAGACAAAAGAACAGAAAGAAAAGAGAATGGAAAAAAATGGAACAGGGTCTCAGGGAACTGAATGACAACACGAAACATAAAAACATGCATTGTCGGTGTCCCAGAAGGAGAAGAAAATGGAAAAGAGGAAGAAAGAATATTTGAGGAAATAATGACTGAAAACTTCCCTACCCTTATGAAAGACATAAATATCAATATCCAAGAAGAACAATGCACACCAAACAGAATAAATCTAAATAGACCTGCCCCGAGACACCTACTATCCAAAATGACAAATACCCAAGATAAAGAGAAGATTCTGAAAGCAGCAAGAGAAAAGCAAAGCATCACATACAAGGGAAACTCGATAAGATTAAGTGCCAACCTCTCATCAGTAACCATAGAGGAGATAAGAAAGCGGTATGATGTATGTAAGGTGTTGAAAGAGAAAAACTGCCAGCCAAGAATTCTGTATCTGGCAAAGCTGTCTTTCAAAAATGAAGGGGAGAGAAGTAGATGTGGCTCAAGTGATTGGGCTCCCATCTACCATATGGGAGGCCCTAGGTTCAGTTCCTGGGCCTCCTGGTGAAGGCAAGCTGGTCCACACCTGTAGAGAGCTAACAGGCCGCACCAGCGCCCATGGGGAGCTGATGGCCCATGCCCATGGAGAGTTGGTGCAGCAAGATGATGCAACAAAGGGAGACAAGCAGATACAGAGGAAATGCACAGCAAATGGACACAGAAAGCAGACAGCAAGCACAAGTGGTAAGGGGGACAAGAAATTTAAAAAAAAAAATGAAGGGGAGTTCAAAGTCTTCACAGACTAACAAAAACTGATAAAATATGTTACCAGAAGACCAGAAGTACAAGAGATACTACAGGGAGTACTGCAGCGTGAAAGGAAAAAACAAGGGCAAGAGACCTTGAGAAGAGTATAGGAATGAAGATTATTAGAAAGGTTCAACTAAAGGGTAAAAAGATAGACAATAGTATGATATGACAACAGAAAACCAAAGGTAAAAATGGATGAAGTATAATGCCTTCATAGTAATAACATTGAATGTTAATGGTTTGAACTCCCCAATCAAAAGACATAGACACGGGAAGCGGCTGTGGCTCAATCAGTAGGGCTCCCGTTTACCATATGGGAGGCCCCGGGTTCAGTTCCCGGGGCCTCCTGGTGAAGGCAAGCCCGCCCGCACAGCGTGGTTAGCTGACCCAGAGAGCACAAGCAGCAAGGGGGGGAGATAAATGAATAAATAAATAAAATCTTAAAAAAAAAAAAAAAAAGACATAGACTGATAGAATGGATTAAAAACATATGACCCATCTATATGTTGTCTACAAGACATAATGACACAACCAGGTTAAAAGTGAAAGGTCGGAAAAAGATATTCCATGCAAATAGTAACCAAAAATGAGCTGGAGTAGTGATACTAATATCAGACAAAATAGATTTTAAATGCAAAACTGTTATAAGGGATGAAGAAGGTCATTATATATTAATAAAAGGGGCAATTCAACAAGAAGAAATAACTATACTAAATATTTATCCTCCCAACATCAGTGCCCCAAGATCCATGAGGCACACACACTGGCAAAGCTGAAGGGAGATATAAATGTCTCTACAGTAATAGTTGGAGACTTCAATAAACCATTCTCAGTATTGGATAGAGCATCTGGACAAAGGATAAATAAACAGAGAGCCTGAATAATATGATAAATGAACTAGACCTAACAGATATCTATAGAGCATTGCACCCCAAAACAGCAGGATATGCATTCTTTTCAAGTGCTCGTGGATCCTTCTCCAAGATAGACCATATGTTGGGTCACAACACAAGTCTCAATAAATTAAAAAAGACTGAAATTATGCAAAACACTTTCTCTGATCATAACGTAATGAAGCTAGAAATCAATAATGGATGGAAAAACGGGAAATTCATAAATATATGGAGAATAAACAACACACTTAAATAATCAGCGGGTCAAAAGGAAATTGCAAGAGAATTCAGCAAATATCTTGAGATGAATGAAATGAGAACACAATGTATCAAAACCTATGGGACAATGCAAAGGCTGTGCTGAGAGGGAAATTTATAGCCCTCAATTCTTACATTTAAAAAGAAGAAAGAGCTAAAATTGAAGATCTAACTGCACACCTGGAAAAACTAGAAAAAGTATAGCAAACTAATCCCAAACCAAGGTGAAGGAAAGAAATAGTAAAAATCGGAGCAGAAATAAATGAAATTGAGAACAACAACAATAAAAACAATAGAAAGAATCAACGAAACCAACAGTTGGTTCTTTGAGAAGACCAACGAAATTGACAAACCCTTAGCTAGACTAACAAAGAAAAAAAGAGAGAAGACACAAATAAATAAAATCAGAAATGAGAGGGGGCACATTACCAATGAACCCATAGAAATAACAGAGATCATAAGAGAATACCATAAACAACTGTATACCAAAAAACTAGAAAATGTAGATGAGATGGACAAATTCCTAGAAACACACAATCCACCTACACTGACCCTAGAAGAAATAGAGGACCTCAACAAACCAATCACAAGTGAAGAGATTGAAACAGTCATCAAAAACCTCCCAAAGATTGAAAGCCCAGGACCAGATGGCTTCATGGGTGAATTCTACCAACCATTCAAAGATGATCTAATAAGGATCTTGCTAAGCTCTTCCAAAAATTGAACAGGAAAGAATGCTACCAAACTCACTCTATGAAGCCAACATCACCCTAATACCAAAATCAGATAAAGAGACTACAGAAAAAGAAAATTACAGACTAATATCTCTAATGAATATGGATACAAAAATCTGCAACAAAATACTTGCAAACAGAATCCAGAAGCACATTAAAATAATTATACACCATAATCACATGGGTTTTATCCCAGGTATGCAACGGTGGTTCAAGACAAGAAAATCAATTAGTGTAATAAATCATATTGATAAATTGAAGAAGAAAAATCACACGATCCTCTCAATTGATGCAGAAAATGCATTTGACAAAATACAGCACTTTTCTTGGTAAAAACACTCCACAAGATAGGAATAGAAGGAAGCTTTCTCAATATGGTAAAGAGTATATATGAAAAACCTACAGCTAGCATTGTACTCAATGGTGAAAGACGGAAAACTTTCTCACTGAGATCAGGAAAAATACAAGGATACCCACTGTCACCATTATTCAATATTGTGCTAGAAGTTCTAGCTAGAGCAATTAGACTAGACAAAGAAATAATAGGCACCCAAATAGGAAAGGGAAAAGTAAAACTTTCACTATTCACTAATGACATGATTGTATATCTAGAAAATCCTGAAAAATCCACAACAAAGCTACTAGAATTAATTGATGAGTTCAGCAAAGTGGCAGGATACAAGATTAATATGCAAAAATCAATAGCGTTTCTACACACTACTGATGTGTAATCTGAGGAGGAAAAAAAAATTCCATTCATAATAGCAATTAAAACAATCAAATAATTAGGAATAAACTTAACCAAGGACATAAAGTACCTGTATTCATAAAACTATAAAACATTGCTAAAAGAAACCAAAGAAGATTTAAATAAATGGAGGACATTCTGTGTTCATGGATTGGAAGACAAAATATTTTTAAGATCTCAATTCTACCCAAACTGATTTACAGATTGAACACAATCCCAATAAAAATCCCTACAGCCTTTTCTGCAGAAATAGAAAAGCCAATTATCGAATTTATTTTGAAAGGTAAGGGGCCCCGAATAGCCAAAAATGCTTTTAAAAAGAGCAATGTTGGAGGAATCTCACTTCCTGCCTTTAAAGTATATTACTTAGCTACAGTGGTAAAAACAGCATGGTACTGGCATAAGGACAGACAGATTGACCAATGGAACTGAATTGAGAACTCAGAAATTGACCCTCACATCTACAGTCAAATGATTTTTTTTTTCTAAAAATATGGAATGCTTCACGAATTTGCGTGTCATCCTTGCGCAGGGGCCATTCTAATCTTCTCTGTATCATTCCAATTTTAGTATATGTGCTGCCAAAGCGAACACCAAATGATTTTTGACAAGGCTGTTAAGCCCACTCAGCTGGGCCGTAACAGTCTATTCAACAAATGGTGCCGAGAGAACTGGAGAGCCATATCCAAAAGAAAGAAAGAAGACCCCTATCTCACACCTTATACAAAAATTAACTCAAAATGGATCAAGGACCTAAACATAAAACAACAACCATAAAACTCCTAGAAGAAAATGTAGGAAAACATCTTCAAGATCTTGTAGTAGGCAGTAGTTTCTTAAACCTTACATCCAAAGCATGAGCAACAACAACAAAAAAATAGATAAATGGGATCTCCTCAAAATTCAACACTTTTGCACCTCAAAGGACTTTGTCAAAAGGGGAAAAGGGCAGCCAACTCAATGGGAGAAAATATTTGGCAATCACGTATCTGATAAGGGATTAATATCCATGATGTATAAGGATATCATACAACTCGACAATAAAAAGACAAACTATCCAGTTAAAAAATGGGCAAAAGGGAAGCGGCTGTGGCTCAATCAGTAGGGCTCCCGTTTACCATATGGGAGGTCCCGGGTTCAGTTCCTGGGGCCTCCTGGTGAAGGCAAGCCTGCCCGCACGGCGTGGTTAGCTGACCCAGAGAGCACAAGCAGCAAGGGGGAGATAAATGAATAAATAAATAAAATCTTAAAAAAAAAAAAAAATGGGCAAAAGACTTGAAAAGACAACTGCCCAAAGAGGAAATACAAATGGCAAAGAAACACATGAAAAAATGTTCAACATGACTAGCAATTAGGGAAATGCAAATCAAAACTACAATGAGAAATTTCACACCTATTAGACTGGCCACTATTAAAAAAAAAAAGTCAGAAAACTGTAAATGTTGGAGAGGATGTGGAGGGAATGTAGAATGGTACAGCCACTGTGGAAGACTGTTTGGCAGTTCCTAAGGAAGTTGAATACAGACTTGCTTGCCATGGAACCCAGCAGTACCCTTCCTAGGTATATACCCAGAAAAACTGAAAGCAGTGACACGAATAGACATCAGCACACCAATGTTCATAGCAGCATTACTCACCATAGCCAAAAGTTGGAAACAGCCCAGATGTCCATAAACTTGTGGAGTATACACATGATGGAATATTATGTAGCAGTAAGAAGAAATGAAGTCATGAAACATATGACAACATGGATGAATGGAGGACATTATGTTGAGTGAAGCAAGCCAGACACAAAAGGACAAATGCTGTATGATTGCCCTATTACGAACTAAGTATATGTGAAATATAAAAATATTATGTGAAATATGAATATGGGTAGAATTGCATGTATAAGACTTTTTCTTTGAAGCTGAGCAAATGTAGGTTAATATTACAAAATGTTAATATCAGACAAAATACAATTATACTAAGTGAAGGAAACCAAACACAGAGTACTACATATTGTATGATTCCATTTATATAAAATGTAAATATAAATCAATTGATAAAGATGAAATTAGATTAGTGGTTATATAGGTCTGTGGAAAGAATGCTAAGGGGTGTGGAGTCTTTCTTTTTGAAGTAATGAAATTGTTCTAAAATTTTTGAGATGATAAATATACAACATTGTGATTATACTAAAAGCCATTGATTATACACTTTGGATAGATCATATGGTACATGAATATATCTTAATAAAACTGCTTAAAAAACAAATAAATAATTGTGCAAGAATAGCCAGAAACAGCAGCTATGTACAGCAGGTGACACATAGAGAGATTGAGAGGTGAGGAATTTCTTGTTTGTTTGTCTGGGTTTTTTTTTTGTTGTTTATTATTACTATTATTGAAATAATGAAAATGCTCTAATAACGATTGAAGGGATACATGCACAACTATGTGATTATACCAAATACCATTGATTGTACACTTTGGATGAATTGTATGCTTTATTAATATGTATCAATAAAATGGATTTGTTAAAAAAAAAAAAAAAAAAAAAAAAAAGGACACCAGACAGTAAATTGAAGCCATAAGAATAAATAATGCATATTAGTAAATATAAAATCCTGTATTATTGTACTTTTAGATTGTAACTGCTTCCTCCGCATGCAAATGTACAAAATATTTAAAATCTGTGTTAATGGGTATACAATGTATAAAGTTGTAATCTGAGACAATAACAATATTGTTATTGAAGGACAATATATTGAAGGACAATGATATACAGTGTGACAGTTTGAATTTTGTGAATCCCAGAAAAGATTATGTTTTTTAACTAATCTACCTGTGGGTGTGAGACTCTTTGATTGAATTAGGCTCAGGTAAGGGGCCTTGATTAGATCAGTTGATTAGATCATTTTTTATTGGACTACATCAGTGAGGCAGACAATGAAGGTAGCAAAATTGTTTTCTGATGGTGAATGGAAGGCATAACTTGAAAGCAATGAATTTGGATATTTATCTGAGGCTATTTCGAAGCTAAATGTGGAAAGTGCAGCCTGGTTTCTCTTTGTAGCTTATAGTGAAATGTGAGAGGAAAGAGAAAAACTGAGGATTGAACTGTTAAGCACAAGGAAACCAGCAATTAATAATTTGTCATATTCTCAGCCTATCCAGATAGCAGGATCTCAGACTAAGACCATAAGCAGCTCTATCAGGGATCTCTCTGAGCTTTCAAGAAGTGAGTCACCAAAGAACAGAGTTCCATGTGAGGGTTTAACTGAACAATCCTTTGATAAAGAAGGTGGGACTGAACATGGATCCTGTCAGCCATTTCAGTGGAACTCAGGATTGGAAATGCAGTTACTCTGAAAGGATCTGTAGAAAGTTCAATTGTCTGATGGGTTGGACCACCTAGAACTGCATGCAAAGCTAACAAGGTTTTGGAGAAATTTGTATGAAAAGGGGGCAGAGAAGGAAAGAATTGAAAGAAGAATGGCTTCAAGGGAAAAATCAAGGAAGCTAAGGTCTGGACTGAAGAGCTCTTCTTGAGCCAAGAGAGTGGGCCCACCCATTTGTGTGGAAAGGGCAGTTCTGTCCTTGCACTTGCATGGAGCAGGTCATCTGCCCTTGTTCTTGGACGGGGCAGGCCTTATACCTCATTGTTCAGAGAGAGTAATGCCACCCCAGTTCTCAGAGATGGTGAGGCTTGTGCTCTGGTCTTTACAAAGAGCCTGGCCACCATCCTAATGCTTGGAAGGGTGGGGCCTTCACCCCGATGTTCTGGGAGAGCATGGCTGTTGCACAAGTATGTGGAAGGGGTGGGTTGCTGCTCCTTCAGGCCCAGAGGACAAATAATCAAGCCACAGATGGTTCTCAGACCTTGAGGTCTAATGGAGTTTGCCTTGCTGGATTTCAGACATGTTTGGGACACATGACCCTGTTTTCCTTCCAATTTTTCCCTTCTGGAATGAGAATATTTATCCATTGTCTGTCCCACCATTGTGTATTGGTAACAGATATCTTGTTTTCTAAGTTTCACAGGTCCATCAGACAGAGGAATTTTGTCCCAGGCTAGACCACACCCATAGCCAATTTTGATGAGGCTTTGTACTTATAATTATTACTGAAATGACAAGGCTTTTGAAATGTGGTGAAGGAATGAATATATTTTGCATGTGGGTACCACATGTCTTTTGGGGATCAAGAGTGCAGACTGATGGGAATTGAATCATATCCTCCACAAAAGACAAGTTCAGGTTCCAACCCCTGGTCTTATAGATGTGAACCCATTTATAAATAGGACCTTTGAAGATGGTATTATTTAAGGTGTGCCCAAACTGAATGAGGGTGAGCCTTAATTCAATATGGCTGAAGTTTGTATAAGCAAAGGAAATTGGACACAGAAAAAGAAGCCATGGGAAATAGCCAGAAGCTGAATGTCAACAGAACTGGAAAGAGAAAGGAAAAAATACTGTCTTGTACCTTGCATTGTGATGGAAAAGCCAAGGAACACCAGTGATTTCTGGCTAATCAAAAGATATTAACTCCAGGAGGAAGCAAGCCTTCTAGCCTTTGCAACTTTGATCCAATAAATTCCTGTTGTTAAACCAACCCATTTTGAGGTATTTGTTTTAACAACTGGGAACTAAAATAGACATAAAGAACACTGCACCCAACAACAGCAGAATACTCATTCTTCTCAATTGCACATGGAAACTTTTTCAGGATAGACCATATATTAGGGCATAAATGAAATCTTAATAAATTTAAAAATACTGAAATCGAAAAAAGTATCTTCTCAGACCGCAATGGAGTTAAGCTAGAAATCAATAACAGAATTAAGACTGGAAATTTTATAATTATGTGAAAATTAAGCAACACACTATTAAACAACCAACAGGCAAAAGAAGAAATCACAAGGGAAATTAAGAAATATCTTGAGATGAATGAAAATTAAAATTATTGGATACAATGAAGGCAGTGCTTAGAGGAAAATTTATAGCTTTAAATGCTTACATTAAAACAGAAGAAAGTTCACAAATCAATAATCTAACTTCATATCTAAAGAAACAAGAACAAGAAGAACAAACTAAAAAAAAATTTAGTAGAAGGAAATAAATAGTAAAGATTAGAGAAATGATAAATAGAGAATTAAAAATACATTAGAACCGACAACCAGCAATATGGTGGCAGAACAAGGAGCTCCTAGAGTCAGCTTGTCCTACAGGGCAGTTAGTAATCACCCAGAGCTATCTAAAGCACCTGTCTGGGTGCTCCAGGAGACCAGAAGAGCATCCTGCAACATCCTTGAAAGAATGTAAGGAGGAGACTGCCCATATGTAGAGAACATTTGTGAGTAGAGCACTCCACGCTACAGAGGCCAGTGCACATCCCACATCCAGGGGAGGAAGTGACGGTTTGGCACCAACTTCAGCTACTGATTAGTAAGTTTGGCAGACTAAAGTATAATTCTAAGAAGTTTGAACTTCTCCAAGTCAGGAAGAGGCCAGTAGCCACCATTTTGACTCCACCCCCAGCATGAAGGGAAGCAGGGCTGAGTAAAAATCACAGAGATGGTAGGGAACAGCTTCTTTCTACCCAGATCGGACTGCAGCCCTAGCCGAGGCTCCAGCCCCACCTCTGGCAGGGAGGAAGCTAGGGGTACCTGCACCAGCCCAGGTAACTACAGGTATATTCAGCTAGCACAGAGTGAACAGTCAGACACCTAGTGTTCCATCCCTGCACCCCAATAGGATAGGAGAGGAGCTGTGTTTCCTCAACCTCTCCAGGCAACTGCAGGCACTTTCAGCCCATACAAACTGATTTGTTGAGAGCCTTCAATTCTATCCACTCTTCCAACCCCATAGGATAGTAGAGAGCTGGGGTTTCTTCAGCCACTCTGGGAAACTGCAGGCACCTTCAGCCCACACAGACTGGATACTAGGGCACCTGTTGCTCCATCCCTATCTCCCAATAGGATAAGAAGGGAGCTGTGTTTCCTCAGCTTCTCTGGGTAACTGCAGGTGCTTTCAGCCCACACAAACTGAATAGTCAGACACCTATAGCTCCATCCCTGTCCCCAAGTAAGGTAGAAGGGGAGCTGTGTTTCCTCAGCCTTTCCAGGCAATGGCAGGTACTCTCAACCTACATGGACTGAAGTGCTGGGTGCGTGTAGATCCACCCCTCCACCTAATAGGATAGGAGGGGGTTGGTGTTTCCTCAGCCTCTCCGGACAATGGCAGACACTTTTGGCCTACACAGACTGAACTGTTGGGCATCAGTGGTTTCATTTCTACTCCCTAAAGGGCAGAAGGGACAGCACTCCCTCAGCCTCTCAGTGCAACTGAAGGCACGTTCAGCCCACATGAATTAGATAGTTGGGCACTCCAGAGGGTCCACCCCACCCATAGCAGGGATAGGGGGACTAGTGTTATGTTAGTCTACCTGGGCAATTGCAGTCATTTTGGATGCACACAGCATAGAATGCTGCCCACATCTGCCTCTCCATCCCTGTCCCAGGCAGGGGAGAAGGAGGGAGTGCAAAGCTTCATCAGTCTCTCTGGGCAACTACAGATGATCTCGGCCTGTACAAGTTGGATTATTATACATGGCTGTGGCTCTGTCCCTGCCCTGGCAAAGGAGAAAAGTGGGAGAAGCTTCATTGGTCCCTGTGGAGGCTGAAACATTGCAGGCAGCTTCAGTCTCCACAGCTTACAGCACCAACTACATACTCAGCTCCTACCACACAACCAGCAAGGGAAAAAGGGCAAGAAAGCCCGAAACTAAAGAGAGAAACTGCGCCCAGAATAAATACATCTAGTAAGCCAGATGCCAAGACACCAACAAAAAATTATAATCCATACCAAGAAACAGTAAGATATGGCCCAATTAAAGGAACAAGATAAGCCTCCAGATGACATAAAGGAGTTGAGACAACTAATCATAGATGTTCATAAAAATCTCCTTAATAAATTCAATAAGATGTCTAAAGAGATTAAGGATATTAAGAAGACATTGGGTGAACACAAAGAGGAATTTGAAAGCATACATATAAAAATAGCAGATCTTATGGGAATGAAAGACACAATAAATGAAATTTTAAAAGACACTGGAGTCCTAGAACAGCAGATTTGAGGAGGCAGAAGAACGGATTGGTGAACTTGAAGACATGGCCTCCAAAAGTGAACATACAAAAGAATAGGTGAAGAAAAAAGAATGGAAAAAATTGAACAAGGTCTCAGGGAACTAAACGACAGCAAGAGATGTGCAAACATATGTGTCATGGGTGTCCCAGAAGGAGAAAAAGGGAAAAGGGGCAGAAGGAATATTTGAAGAAATAATGGTAGAAAATATTGAAGGATGTAGATATCCACGTCCCAGAAGCACAATGTACTCCCATCCAAATAAATCCAAATAGACCAACTCCAAGACACATACTAATCAGAATGTCCAATGCCAAAGACAAAGAGAGAATTCTGAGAGAAGCAAGAGAAAAGCAATGCATAATATATAAAGGATACCCAATAAGATTAAGTGCCAATTTCTCATCAGAAAAAATGGTGGCAAGAAGGCAGTGGTATGATATATTTAAGATACTGCAAGAGAAAAACTTCCAGCCAAGAATCTTTTATCTGGCAAGACTGTCTTTCAAAAATGAGGGCGAGTTTAGAATATTCACAGATAAACAGAACCTGAGAGAGTTTATAACAAAGAGACTGGCTTTGCAAGAAATACTAAAGGGTGTGCTACAGTCTGAAAAGAAAAAAAGAAAAAAATGACAGGAGAGAGAGGCTTGGAAGAGAGTCTAGAAATGAAGATTATTCAGTAAAAGTAACTAAAAGTGTCAATAGAGTGGTGAAAATAAAACATGACAGACAAAACCCAAAAGTCAAAATGGGTGAAATAAGAACTGTCTTTACAGTAATAACAGTGAATATTAATGGATTAAACCCCCAATCAAAAGACACAGACTGGCAGTTTGGATAAGAAAATATGAGCCATCTATATGCTGTCTACAAGAGACTCACCTTAGACCCAAGGATATCAATAGATTGAAAGTGAAAGGCTGGGAAAAGATAGTCCATGCATGAAGTAACCAAAAAAAAAAAAAGTCAGAATATCTATATTTATACCAGATGAAATAGACTTTAAAAGACACTAGTAATGCACAATCTGAGAAGGAAGTAAGGAAAAAAATTCCATTTACAATAGCGACTAAAAGAATCAAATATTTAGGAATAAACCAAGGATGTAAAGCACTTGGATTCAGAAAACTACAATGCATTGTTAAAAGAAATTTTAAAAAGACCTAAATAATTGGAAGAACATCCCATGCTCATGGATTGGAAGACTAAATATCATTAAGATGTCAATTCTACCCAAATTGATATACAAATTCAATGCAATCCTGATAAAACTTCCACCAGCATTTTTAAAACAAATGGAAAACACAATTATCAAATCTATTTGGAAGGGTAATGGACTCCAAATAGCCAGAAACATCTTTAAAAGGGAAAGCAAAGTTGGAGTACTCTCACTTCCAGACTTTAAAACATACTACCTAGCTACAATGGTAAAAACAGCATGGATTTGGCATAAAGATAGACACATAGACCAATGAAACCAGTGTGACGGTTCAGAAACAGATCTTCACATCTATGGTCAAGTGATTTTTGACAAGCCTCTCAAACCCACCCAGCTCAAGCAGAACAGTCTATTCAACAAATGGTGCTGGGAGAACTGGATATCCATAGCCAAAAGGAAGAAAAAGGACCCCTATCTCACACCTTATACAAAAATTAACTCAAAATGAATCAAAGACCTAAATATAAAATCAAGAATCATAAATCTCCTAGAAGAAAATGTAGGAAAACATCTTCAAGACCTGGTGGCAGGTGGTGCATTCTTAAAGGAGATAAGAGGAGGACTGAGAAGGACTACTGAGGCTTAATGTATGTAGAAGATTTAACTAACTTTATTGTAAAAGTGTAGAAATGTATAGAATTGATAGTAACACATTATTGCGAGTAGCAGCTGGTTTATAAATGGGAATGTGGCTAGAAAGGGTAGTCTAGGGATGTAAATGTCAATTGAAAGAAAGCTAGAGAATAATCTAGGGACTGAATAACACAGTGAACCCAGACGTGGATGAGAATTGTGGTTGATGGTATAGATGCAAGAGTGTCCTTCTATGAGCTAGAGCCGATGTATGTCACTATTGCAGTGTGGTGGGAATGTGGAGAAGCATGGGAAAAATACAACTGGCATGACAATGGACAATGGACTGTGGTTAACAGCAATACTGTAATATTCACGCATCTATGCCAAAGATGTACTGTGTTGATAATGGGGGAGTATAGAAAAAAATGTGCCAAATGTAAGCTATGGACCATGGTTGGTGGTAGTAGCCTGATGATATTATCTCATAATCTGTAACAAATGTTCCACCGTGGTGTGGTGTGATGATGAAGGGGTATTGTATGGGAATTCTGTACATGTGCATGATTGTTTTGTAAGTTCACAACTTCTGTAATAAAAATATATTTAAAAAATAATAGGGTGGGTTGGGGGGGAAATACACCAAATGTAAGATATGGACTATAGTTCGTAATAAGATTCTGACAATATTCTTTCATAATTTGTAACAAATATCTCATAATAATGCAAGGTGTTGGTGGTGGGTTGGTGTATGGACCTGTGTATGATGTTATGCATGCTTGTTTTTACAATACAATTACTGTTTATATATGTTCATGTATGAATGATATACTTCAATAAAATTTTAAAAAATGAAAAAACAATAGAACCAACAAATCTAAAAGTTGGTTTTTTGAAAAGATCAATAAAATCAGCAAACCTTTAGCCGGACTAACAAAGAAAAAGAGGGGACACATAGTTAAAATCTGAAATGAAAGTGGGGACATTACCACTGACATTCTAGAAAGGATTATAACAATATTTGCCAACAAATTAGAAAACCTGGATGAAATGGACAAATTCCTTGAAACATACAAATTACCTAGTCTGATGTGATAAGAAATAGAAAATCTTAACCTACTATATACCTATATATCTATACTATATAGGTATAATCTCAACCTTTAACAAATTAAGATATAACTAATCTTGACCTATAACAGGAAAAGAGATTTAATCAGTAATTAAAAACCTTCCAACAAAGAAAATTCCAAGACTGGATGGCTTCACTGCTGAATTCTACCAAACATTTAAAGAAGATTTAACACCAAGTGTTCTCAATCTTCCAAAAAATAGAAGAGGAGGGATTACTTCCTAACTCATTCCATGAAGCCAGCATTACCCTGATACCAAAGTTAGATACACAGCACAAGGAAATAAAATTACATTATGAATATAGATGCAAAACTCTTCAACAAAATACTGGCAAAATGAATCCAATAGTATAATAAAAGGCATATACACCATACTCAAGTGGATTTATTCCAGAAATGCAAAGACAGTTCAAGAGAAGAAAATCAATCAATATAATACACCACATTACTAAAATAAATGAAAAAAATTACATGATCATCTCAGTTGATGCAGAAAATGAATTTAAGAAAATCTAATATCCTTTCATGATGAAAACACTCATAAAACTAGGAATAGAAGGGATTTATGAAGAATCCAAAGCAAATATCAAAGCTTTCCCCCTAAGATCAGGAACAAGACTAGAATGCCCACTCTTATCACTGATCACCAGCATTGTACTAGAAGTTCTAGCCACAGCTATCGGGCAAGAGAAAGAAGTAAAAAACATGCAGATTGGACATGAAGAAGTAAAATTATCCCTATTTGCAGATGACATGATCATATACATATATAGAGAGAGAGAATCCACAAGAAAGCTACTAGAAATAATAAACAAATTCAGCAAAGTTGCAGGGTACAAGATAAACATACAGAAGTTAGTTGGGTTTCTATATACCAGTAATGAGCAATCTGAAAAGGAGGTCTAGAAAACAAATATATTTACAATAGCATCTAGAAGAACAAAATATTTAGAAACAAATTTAAGCAAAGTGAAAGACTTGTACACTGAAAACTACAAAATATTGCTGAGTGAAATTAAAGAAAACCTAAATAAATGGAAAGACATCCTGTGTTCATGGACTAGAAGTTTTATGTTGTTAAAATGCCAATACTTTCCTAAAGCTATCTACAAATTCAATGTAATCCCATAAAAATTCCAGCAGACTCTTTTTTTTTTTGCAGAAATGGAAACACTAATCCTCCAATTCATACAGCATTGCAAGCAGCCCCAAATAGCCAAAACAATCTGGAAAAAGAACAAAGTTGGAGGACTCACACTTTCTGATTTCAAAACTTAATACAATGCTACTGTAATTAAAATACAGTGGTAATGGCCTATAGATAAACATGTTGACCAATGGAATCAAATTGAGAGTCCAGAGATAAATCCATACATCTATGGCCAGTTGATTGTTAATAAGGAAGCCAAATCCATTTAATAAGGATATAATAGTCTCTTCAACAAATGGTGCTGGAAGAATGAATGTGGACACCTACCTCTCACCATATACAAAAAATAATTCAAATTGGATCAAAGCTCTAAATATAAGAGTTAACACTATAAAACTCTTTAAAGAAAACACAGGGAAGTAGCTTTAAGACCTTGTAGTAGACAATGGATTTTTAGATTTTACACCAAAAGCACAAGATACAAAAGAAAAAATAGATAAAGTGGATTTAATCCAAATTAAAAACTTTTGTGCATCAAAGGGCATTATTAAGAAAGGTAAAATACAACCTACAAAATGGGGGAAAATATTTGTAAACAATATATTTGATAAGGGTTTAATATCCATAATATATAAAAGACTGCTGCAACTCAACAACAAAAAGACAAATAACACAGTTTAAAAGTGGGTCAAGGATTTGAGCAGACATTTCTCCACAGAAGATATTCAAATGGCCAATGAGTATATGAAAAGATGCTTAACATGATTAACCATTAGAGAAATTCAAATTAAAACTACAATGAGAAAACCACTTCACATGCACTAGGTTGACTATTATTCAAAACACTGAAAATAACAAGTGGTGGTGATGATGTGGATAGATAGGAACCTTGGTACATTATTGGTGGGGAATTAAAATTGTGCAGCCATTGCGGAAGACAGTTTGGCAGTTCCTCAGAAAGTTAAACATAGAATTACTATAGGAACCAGCAATTCCACTTCTAGGTATATGCCCAAAAGAATTCAAAGTAGGGACTTGGACAAATACTTGTACACCAGTGTTCATTCCAGCATTATTCACAATTGCCAAAAGATGGAAGCAGTGCAAGTATCCATCAACAGATGAACGAATAAATAAAATGTGGTATATCCATACAAAGGAATATTGTTCAGCCATAAAAAGAAGTGAAGTCCTGATACATGCTGCAACATGGATGAACCTTGAAGAAATAGCATTGAGTGAAATAAGCCAGACACAAAAGGACAAATAGTGTATGATTTCACTTGTATGAAATACTTAGAATAGCAAATCCATAGAGACAGAAATCAGAATAGTGATTAACAAAAGGGAGGGAATAAGGAGGGGGGCCTTGTGACTAAATGAGTGTGAGTTTGGTTAGATATTATTAGAATAGCCTAGAAATAGTGGTGGAACACAGGATTGTCAGTATATATAATGTCAAAGAATTATCCACTTAAAATGGTTAGAATGATTTTTATGTTATATATATTTTATTACAATTAAAATAAATAAATTACTAAAAATAAATTACCTAAAAAAGGTGGCCCAGTGAATGTTGGATTTTTTTCAATAGGGTTAAGCAGTCCTGTCCCACTGAGAAAAAGTAAGTTGTGGAATGTGAAGTGTGCCCTGCCACACTCTCTTGGCCGGGAAGAGGGATGGAAGTTCCTTCTGTGAGCAAGGCTGCCATATGAGGGGAGCTAGGAGGGCTCTCCCTACCATTTCACAGGCTGAGTATTCTCTTTGGGTGGTCATGGGATGGGGAGGAGAATGTGCAAAACTGTGAATAAGTACCATTTGGAATTCTTTCTGAATCTGGCACAGTGAGTTCCTTTAAAGTATTAAATCCCAGATGCTTTTAAAATAATTGTGATGACAGAAACAATCACTGGATATAAGAAAAGGAATAAGAATTAGATCTTTCTCCCTAAGTCTAGCATTTGATTCTCACATGTGTTTAAAATTCCTGACTGATATAAAAATGGATTGCTTGAGGGGAGTCCTTTAGGATGGTATCAATATTCACTGCTTTCATCTCATGAGTAAGAGTGAGGAGAAATGATGTCAAGTGGTCTGAAACTGGGATAAATGGAAGAATGGTCATAATGGTTACTTTGGGTTTATAGAGTTTGAAGAGTTGAACCATCAGAAAACTGGTCTATGTACATAAAGACTGGAGGTAGAGTGAGGTGATGGCACCAGTGGGGAGGACTGTGAGTTGCAGAGGTAAGTTGTCAATTTCAGGACAAGGCTTTCAAAGGTGCCAGAGGTATGTGAGATTATCTAGTAGCTGAGTGGTTCTTCAGTAAAAGTTTATAAGTGCCACTATTTACAATATCCTTGACCCTAATATTTGTCCCAAATTTGAGAATATAATACAGTGGCAGCATCTCGAGAATTCAGTTGATTTCCCACTTTCCTTGGTTGCATGAAAGCAGTTAACTAACCTCTCTCTTATCCACGCAAAAGAAAATGTCACACGGTCCTTATATCTTCCACCTCTTTATACCTCTTAGATGTCTAGGTGGAGATGTTGAGAGTCTAGTGCTGGACTGAAGATACACATTTAAGATCTATCAGTGTATGGAGTTATTAAAGCATGGAAGTGGGAGACAGTACAGGTAGAGGATCATAGCCATGGGTCCTTCCACATGTAGAGGTCTGGGAGAGAATGGCAAACCAGAAATGGAGATGAGATAAAATGGTCCTGAAATAGGGGAAACCAGGAGAGTGGCTTCACAGTAGCACAGAGGACAGTGTACCAAGGAAGGTGGAATGAAGGTTTGAAACAGAGTGTGTTCAACAACATCAACTGCTGCTGAGAGATGGACTAAGGTAAGAATGGGAAGTTGACCATTCACTTTGGACAGATACAGGTTATTGGTGACCTTGATGAAAGGTGATTTAGTGAAATGATGGGGATGAAAGGCAGGGTGAATTGAGTTGGGTAGGTAAAGAGTGGTGAGGATGTGGAGACACCAAAGAACATTCTTTACCCGAGTTTTCCTGGCATAAGTAAAGGAGAAATGAATATTTGAAAAGCTTTATGTTGTTCCTTTTTGTTTATTTTGTTTCTCAGATGGTGTGCCAATGGAGAATGATTCCTGACACACACACAGAGAGAAAGAGGGAAAAGATTGATGATGCAAGAGAGATGTGCAAACATAAACTTACCCAATACTAAAATATTTCAGAAAGCATAATAATATGTAAACATTAAGGGTAGTATGGAAATTTGATGTAATTATGAATTCCAAAAATAGATATTGGATCATGCTTGTAAACTGGACTGCTAATCTGGGCATGATTAAGTTATGATTAGGGCGATGACTGGGCCACGGGAAGAGAGGAACCCGAGAAGCCTGAACCCTGGCAAACGTCAGCAGCTGTCTTGCTCCAATACGTGGCAATGGACTTTGGTGAGGGAAGAAACTTACACTTTATGGCCTGGTAACTGTGGACTTCTACCCCAAATAAATACCCTTTATAAAGACCAACCAGTTTCTGGTATATTGCATCAGCACCCGTTTGGCTGACTAATACAGGTAGTATTTGCTTAGCATTATCTCAAATGAACTGAAAACTACAAGGAAAACTCAAGGATGTCTTCCTAATCTAGAAACTCAACATTTCACTGTCACTGTCTGAGTTCATAGTCCTTTTAAAAAATGTAGGGTATAGATAGCAGCAAATTTGGTACCTGTAAAGGCATCTGCTGGTATCACTATGCTTTGCAATCCCTACATACTGGCATCTTATTTAATATTTCAGAGATAGCAGAAAGGAAAAGCATAGTGAGGTGGTTTCTCCAACAGGGCTCAGGAGCTAGGAGCTAGAATTCCAGTATGCAAACTCTCTCCCTCTTAAACACACAGCCTGCCAACCCCTTAATTAAGAAAGAGCTGACAAGCACAAATTAGTGGCTTATTAAAGTCTTTAGCTTGTCAAAAATTTGAGGGCACAAGTAACATGGAGAAAACTAATTCTACAATATACCACCCACATCTACCATGAGGTCTTAAATGTGATAATTTTTTTGAATTATATATATATATTTTTTTTTTTTTTTTTTTCCCTCAAATTGAGGAGTGATGAGAAAATTGTAGGCTGACTTGTAGAATAAATCTCCACTGATCTCCAATATTAAATGCATAGCCGGGGTTAGGCAGAGTATATGAATTTCATTTTATTGAAATTGATGAAGAAATAAATGTTCAGCTTTTGCTGCCTTTGTAACATAGAGGTAAGGACTTTGATATAATTTAATGGGAATTATAATAGAACTATCAGTATAAATAAGAAATTTGAAACAGCCACTGCCTTTTTCCCTTGAAATGAGTGATTCTAGTTAGCAAGATTATTCAACTTGAAATAATTAAGTTTCTGGTTCCTGTAATTTATGTCTTACCCATCACTGCAAATTATCTAAATTGTTTTATAACTTATATTTATATATGTACACACACATAATTGCATCATGACTGTAAAACCAAAAACATTTAAAAGACATTTATATTCGAAATTTATATTGTTTTCTAATAGGGAAAAAGTCTAATACATTTGTAATACACTCTAGACAAAAGTAAGTATATTTACATCATTTTAAAACCATAGGATATTGTTTATTACCCTTTGGTGTGGTTATAGATATAGATTTCTTATGGATGCTTATCATATGTGCTTGAATTTTCTTCCTGAAGAAATTTTTAAAGACCATTCAATAACCTATTAAATAACTGTAATATTTGGGGTGCAAAGATGTTTTAGTTTGTAATGATAGCTTGCCTTGTACCACAACCTTCCATATCTTACTAAATCCAGTTTTGACTGTAGGGAATTCATCTGATTCCATTAGTTAGCTAAGTAGAATTTTATAGCCATTAAAAGCAAAGCAGTAATTCCTTTCACTGAAATGAGCATAAGACATTGTTTAATACATTTAATACATTGTTTAATAATCCATTAATTACAAAACCTAATTGAGTCTTGGGACACTGGTGGCCCATTGATGGACTTCAAATGTTATTATTAATTTAATAAAAAATTTTATTGAGTTCTTAATCTATGCCAGGAACTAAACTATATACTTTACATACATTACTTTGTTTAATTTTCTAAGTAACCATGTGAAGTAAGTACTACTTTTGTCCCAAATTTACATATTAGGAAAACAGATTCAAAAAGGTTGTGTGACTTGCCCAAGATCACACAGTTCCCTGTAAAGCCAGGGATGTAAAGCATCTAGGTTCTATCTAAGGCTATAGTATGATATTGAGATAGAGAAATTCTATGGCCCAAACCTGATAACTCTGGAGCATAGCCTTCCATATGATGAAACCTACCCTTTAGCCACCCAATTTCAAGCAATTTGCTGAGATCAGGGATGCTCATGGCTATCCCTTATGGTATTCTTTTTTTGTTTTTAGAAGATACCGGGGATTGAACCCAGGACCTCGTACATGGGAAGAAGGCACTGAACCATTGAGCCACATCTGCTCCCCAATGAGAGTTGGTTTTTTTCATTTGTTTGTTTTGTTTTGTTTTTAGGAAGCACCAGTGATCAAACTTGGGACCTTGTACATGGAAAGCAGGCATTCAACCACTTGAGCTACATCTGTTCCTCTGGTATTCTTAATTGTTCCTTATTACTTAAGGGTAAAAATGGGTCAGCATATAACTGTCACTCCATATGTGTATGTGGGTATGTAACATTCATTCACTCATCCATTCAATCATATACTATTTATTAAACACCACTCTGTTCTAGCCAGTGTGCTGGATTGAGGAACAGAACAGGCATGGCCCTTGTCCCTAAAAGATCTTTCCATTGAATGGATGAGACACATTGAACATATAAACCCACAAATAAATCAGTATAATAAGTACTTTAAAGAATAAAAATCCTAGTTTCTATAAAAGAGAATAACCAGCCTTTGGTTATTCTGTCGTAGGGGGTAAGGGAAACCTCTACAAAGAAAAGATGATCAAACTCAAATCATTACAGGCCTACCCCCAAAACGGTGCAGATTAAGAGACACCATGTGCACTCACTCATCTAACAAATATTTGCTGAGGTCTTGCTTTATGCAAAGCACTGTACTAGGTGCAAGGGCTACATCAGTGAACAATTCAGAAATGGTCCTATCACCTTAGATGTTCTAGTCTACTGAATATTTTAAATATAATGTCTCACTGAAGCTGCAGGAAATGAAGTATAGAACAAAATTAACTTAAAAAGAAAAGATACCGTTGAATGTGATTACCTATGTTGGTAATATGGTTTGGGGGGGGGGAGACAGAGAAGGTGAGTTAATTAAGAAGAGTACCTGAGAAATATTCAGCCAAAACACTCTGAATCATAGTGTTATGCCTTGAAAGCATTATCATTAAGTTCTCAAAAATTAGTACTTAACATGCTACATTCATTAAATTCAGATGGTTGAAGAAAACCAGCAATCAAGTTTCTAGGAACTAAACCTACCTTGTGGCAGGGAGTACTTCAACACCCACAAATAGCTTTCTTACAGGTGATGCTGTGCAGCTGAATTATTTCAGGTGACTTCAGTGGTGTATTCCGTTCCAACCACATGAACAGGGGTATGTTAGCAAATTATTTTCATCGGCCTAAACATTGGCCATGTTTGGTAACTTTTTTTTTTTTTTTTTTTTTTTTTCTTTTTTAAGGATTTATTTATTTATTTACTTTTATCCATTTTTACACCCCTTCCCCCTCCCCCCCGTTTTTGCTGTTTCTGTGTCCATTCACTGGGCAACTCTGTGTCCATTTTCTGCCCTCTCTTCTCATCCTTCTCCTCCTGTCTTCACTGGGATTCAATCCTTGGAATCTCTGATGTAGGAGAGAGGCATCCTGCCCACGCAACCTTAGTTGCTGGTTTTTCGGTACGTCTCATCTTGCCTCTCCCTTGTGTCACTCTCCTATTATGTCATCATCTTGCTGTGTGGCTCGCGGGAACTGGTGGTGCGCCCACGCACAGGGCCTGGCGGCCCACGCACCTTCCATATATTTTTTAAATTTTTAACAGGAGGTCCCGGGGATTGAACCCAGGTCCCTCCATATGGGAGATGGACGCCAACCAGATATAGCCCCCTGCTATATCTCTTAAGGTTGACCAGAGATACCTAGAGTTACAGTCTTTTCCCATACAGGATGGACATATAATAAATCAGGCTTAGTTTATCACCAGCACTCTAAAAACCAGACCTAGGGAGGAAAACGAGGTCTGGGGACACATGCATGGTTTCTAATATAGCGAATGTTTAGCCCACCCTGATTATCACAGAATCAGGACAGTGAGAATATTCGCTTGTTTGGTAACTTTTCACATCCATAAGTGTGTGTGCCAGATTGGGGATGGGCCATCTTGTGATTGATGTCGTATTTATAGATGCTGAGAAAAAGCTCCGTTATCTATTCATTTGACCTGCAACTTCATCACCTCAGATGGGATGTGATCAATACCTATTAACTGCTTAGTTTCCAAACAACAGAGTATCTGTTCTCTTTTTTTTTTTTTTTTAAGGAAGAAGAATCCCTGCTTATGATGATCATATAGAGCCAAGGGTTCCCTTGTCCTCTAGAGATTAAACCCCTACTATCTCCCTCAAGCAAGGTGCCTCTGCCCTTTCTGTGAGTTGAGACAATTGTTGGTCAACTCTCCTTAAGAATCTTTGAAACAAATAAATAAGCAGGCCAGATAATGAAGAACAGCAATTAACAAAATCCTACTCTAGACTCAAAGTACCAAAAAGCTACTAGGAAGCAATCTCCTTAATAAAATACTGCCCAGATCCTCTAAAGTTGGCCTCGAGGAGACAATGTCCTTGAGCAATGGGGCAGGGCCAAAGCCCTGACTTAGGTTCACTCTTTCTCCCCCTGGGGTATTTCTCCCTAATTTCTGCTGCCACCACCACACCAATATTTCAGGCACTTCCTCTTTTAACACTCTGGACCAAATCCAGCCCACATCCTTGCTTTAATGCCCAGTTGAGACCAGGATGGGACATTTAAGAAAATACTTTCAGGAAAAAGGTTGAGGAAGAAACATGTAACCAGATCACCTATTGAGTTGGCGAAATAGGGCTTGTTCTACTGGGTTCAGGACCCCTCCCCTCCCATCCCTTGTGGTGGATGCCATCTTGATACCCACTATTGCAGAACACATTCCAAAACAGCTCAGCTCCTATGAGAGGAAGTTCAAGAGAACTCTGGGGGAGGATGGAAGGGGAAAGGGGGAATGTTTGTAAAAAAGGAAAAAATAAAAATGAAAGAGAGAACTACAGGGCAGGTATTATCCCTCTCCTTCCAGCCTGTGTCCACTGCTCTGGTGTTATGCCTCAGGTTAAGCCTTTTCCCTGGGGATTGAAACCTGGGATGATCACCTTCTTCAGAGAACACACTCCCCTCTACTCACAGAGGGATGCTTTATCCTAAGGCCTAAACAGCCATGTGAGTACACCCAGATAATGTTCATACAAGTGTTACTGGTCAAGAATAGCAGGAAGACCTTTACACACACATACACACACACACACACTGTTTTTCAGATGAGGAAGGAGACTGTTAAGCACTACCTTTTTTCAGAGTGGGCACAGAAAAGCAAGACTAGACTTTAGGAAATTCTCTGGATTATCAGTAACCAATTCTTCGGTGCTGCTGCTCTTAAAGTGCAGTGAGATGGGGGAGATGGTGAAATTAACCCTCTGGGGACACCACCATGGCACAGTCCAGCCAAGTAAACTTAAAGTTTCAGGTAAAAATAGAAAATCTGGAGAAGAGTTCTGTGACCCAATGATGTTGCCTTATCTAGATACATGCACCCTACTCATCACCTCCTCAGGCATCATCAACTAATCTGAAAACTTTGAGTAATATTGACTTTCAAATATATCTCTGGACACAGCAAAAATTTACCCCAGAGGACAGACTGTCTGGAAAAGTAGGAGGTAAGTGACTCCCTGGAAACATTAAGGTACACAACATTGACTTCTTCAGGAACACGGTTTCCATGCAGTCAAGAAGAGATGGGGGGAGCAAAAGTCATCCTCTACCCCACCCCATCTCCTTCTTTCACCAATCCAACAGATACTCTGTCCACAGTACCTCAGTGGAGAGAACAGACAATTGCACAACTTCCCAGGCTTTCTGAGGCTACAGCCTTCCTCAACAAGCAGATATGACAGATGTGGAGGTGGCCTGACCACCCCTGTAGAGCAAGTGTCCTAAGCACTTCTGACTCAGTCCCAGGCAGTAAAGATGGACTTGTAAGACTCCAATTCAAAACTCTTTTCATGTGCATGCATTTCTGTATGAAATATTTATATTAAACAGTTCCTCTTTTTAAAAATAATCATTTCCCACCAACTCTTTCTTTCTACTATAGATAGAAGATATTCTGATAGGAAACAATATTGCATCTCCTGAAATATAAAACAAGTTAATGAAACGTTAATGAGATTTTAAGAGGAATAATAAAGCTAAACTATCCTGGATAAGGATCAAAGCATGATATTCCAATAGATAACTAAGAATAACAGAGTCCAGTGAATTCTGGAAGGCAGGAAAGGAGATCACGACTTGTACTATTTCTATTCTGTTCTGCAGCTACCCAGTCAAAACATCTGAAGTCATTCTGCAAATCTAACATAAAGGGTCTCTTTTCTCCTTGATGTGGGTCTGTGCAAAATTCATGATCTAAATGCCAGAGAGAATAACTATATTAACAACTTAGTTTCTAAGCCACAGGAAAGGAAGAAGTTCTCTGATCTTGACCAATTCCACAAGTGGAACATGCATCATCCAACTAAATTCTGATGCCTGAATGGCTTTGCCAACTCGCTTTTGAACACAAAGTGAAAAATGCCAGACAGATTATCTACATCCAAAATAGAAACTTCTTTTGTAGTTCCTCACTTCAGTCAAATGAATTCAGTATTGTTGGTACTATCAGTAATGAGTACTCAATAAGTATTTGAATATAAATAGTTTCATTGACATCAGAATACTATGAAATACCAAGGTGAATCTCTGTGTTCTCATTTTAAAAATTGGCTAATAACATCTACCTCAAGGATTCTGGAAGCATATACAAGGTAAATGATGTAAGCACCTTTTGACAGTAAAGCTCCATATATTTTAAAGTACTGTTTTATTATCATCATTATTTATTGTTGTGATTTAAGAGCAAGACTCATTTCCTTGGGCCATGACTCAAATTGACACTAATTATTAAAAGACAAATTAAGGAGTGTCTCCAAAGGTAATTCAAATATATTTTTTCCCCATGCCTATGTCCAAAAAGTAGCAGGAAACAGCTTGAAGGGGATATGGAGTATTGATCACTAATGCTACTCCTTGCAAATCTATCTTCCAACTACCAACTAGCTAAATTTCTTCTTGGCTTGTAAAAAGTAAGTTCATAACCTAAGGAGATATCACGGTAAGCTATATATGTGTTAGGGTATAGAGGGAGAAAAGATGAGCCTTTGCACCGTTAAAAAAGAAAAAAAAAAAGGTTGCAACTAGGTAACTCCAAAGTATGTTCAAATGGTCAAGTCAGACCCTATCACCACTCAGACAATACTTCCCAATTCTTCCCTGCCAAAATTCCTCCTCACTTGGTACCTTTTAAATTCTCATTTATATCTACCGCTCCCTATGTGAACACAGTTGCCATAATAAGGTGGGGAAATGGCAATAGGTCCCAGGAATCTGCAGCTGCACATTCTCACATTAAAAAAAAGAAAGAAAGAAAGAAAGAACAAGTATCATTTTGTATTAAAAGCATGCCTGGCCCTTCTTTCTATTTGTGTGGCATGTCTTTGGCATTCAAAGAAAGGTGATGACTAACACTCCACCCCATTACAGGGGCTTCGGATAGCATCCACTGTGACCTAGATCGTTCTTTGCTTTCTGCTGTCACTGTTTTAGTATGATGTAGCTGTCAGAAGCAAGCAATAAGATGGGAAACTAAGGGGTCCCTTCTCACTAACAGAAAAGCTCACAGAGTTTACAATATTTGTCCTCATTTTGCCACCTCTGCTTTTAAGACGTGAAGTATCTCACACAAGGCAATGGAAGAATGCGGGGTTTCAAAGTTCAACAAATTAATGGAGTTGGCAAACAAGCAAAGGATGTCAGAGTGAAGGAAAAGGTTTCAACCACAATGTGTTTGCGCCACACACTGAATCTGTCCAGTTCCAGCTCCTTAAATCTTATTTACGCTCCATTTTTAATGAGCATCCTCAGTGGCCATTACCTCTGAACTCCCACATCCCTGAAATGCTCAGGAGGTAAAAGCAAGATTATGGTTGTAATGATTAATTCTAAAGTTGTTTGATCCTCAAAACCTCAGAGTTTAGCACACTGAAATTCCAAGGACTTTTCAGAGCTTCATAAATAAAAAAGTGAGGCTGGGCTTGTCCAACTTTGGGCATTTCCATAAGATGAAATAAGCTCAGGTTCCAGCTCTGCCACAGGCTTGTACATAACTGTGCACAAGTCGATTTGCCTCCCTGAGTCTCAGTTTTCACCTCTGTGGAAATGCACGGATTAGACTAAATTGTCTCCAGGGTTCCTTCCAGCACTGAAATTCTATGACCTATAATAATTATTGGGTAGTATATTTCGATGCTTGGTAGAAATTTGAAATGCCAAGAAAAAAGCCTCTTCTTTAAACATTCTAAACTGTGGAACTCTGATTTTGTAATAATCTTAAAGGCTTAAAACCCTGCCAACACTCTCAAGTTTATATCTTTGTCAACCAAGGATGGAACAACTCGAAGAAGTTTGGTTTGAGAAAATCCCAACTTAAAATTTTTTGCCCAGAAGGGTTTTATTTTGCTTAATATTTTTACTGATGCTAATTTTGAAAAAAAAATTTTTTTGTTTGGAGTGTTTCTGAGCCATTTTGAAACCCAACAAAATAAAATTTAGTTCCAGTTATTTGCTGTCTAACCCCAGACTTTATAAGCGCATTTGTCTTTCAACGAGGTGTTCCTTTAGAAGTGACTGGAAACCAAAACTGAAAAGGCGCCTATCTGGTTTTATATATGGAGCTGTTGGAGTTCAAAAAAACTGTGAATTTGCCCAAATTTACTCTCTCTTGAATCAGACTACCTGGCTGGCTTTTACTGAGAGTATAACTGTTCTAATGGCCTAACTATGAAGTTCATTTTAAGACTATTCAACCTAATCATTCAACCTAATCTGCCCTTTTTCTCCACGCTCTAGTTTGCAAGTCTACTGAAAGCAATATACCAGAAATGGGCTGACTTTTACAATGGGGATTTATTAACTTACCAGCTTACAGTTCTGAGGCTGTGAAAATGTCCAAGTCAAGGCATCAAGATTATACCAGCTTTCTCTGCCTAGAGGAGCCCACATCAAACATTTCTGTCCTTCTTTCCCATTTCTCAGCAAGCTCTGTTCTTTTCCCCCATTTCCCAATAAATTCTTTTTACTGGCCTAAATAGACTGGTGTGTTTTTTAATTCTTTTATGCAACATAGCCAAGAGTCTAGAGGAATCCAACACTTCCCTGGCTTCATTTGGCGAGCGTCAGCCAGGAGTTCTAGAGGCAGGTAAACCTCCCCGACACTCGGCAAGGACTGGTAAGTCTAAACTTTTAATTATAGCCTGTCTGTGCCCTCTTTTGGTTCTGCCATTTTAAAGGGGTTCCTGGATGGTCTCCCACAGGACATAAACTCGGTCTCTCCGAAGTGGTAGGGGTAAGCCCCCATGCCATGTAGATCCAAGGAAGTTCTGGGTGGTGGGTGAAACCACCCTTGAGACCTGACTGGGCATGCGGCCTAAGTTGAGCAGGAGTCCAGCGGGAGTTTACTAGCCCTCTCTGTGAGTTAAGAATGGCTATCAGCCATTGTATCATTTCTTTAGCCCGCTGGTTAACTCCTTTTAATTAAAAGTGCCTTTAATCTTCCAACTACTGTTGTCCTCATTTTGGGTCTGTGAGATGCTTTACAATGCCTTAGAAACTGGAAATGCATTTGTTAGGGAGACATGAGCCCCACCATCAGTAGTGCCCTGAGGCTTTGCCCCTTCTCCACCTTGGGGAGGCCCTGACATGGGGGGGGGGGGACGGGACAGGGGAAGCTGAGGGTGTTTGCTGGCAAGTCACAGGACAATTAGTTTCTAGTTTTTTTTAAAGGGCTTTTAATGTTGGGTTTAACTGAGGAACTCGGCCCCTGGGAGCAGCTATGAGGTGAGCTTACTCATAGCCAGCTTCTAAGACTGCTGCAAAGTAGGCAAAGGAAAGGTCCTGATCCAGCCCCTTTCCTAGGGTCAGCTGGCTTGGGTGTTCCGGTCTGGGATCTGGATCCAGACATCCCCAAGACTTCTAAGGCTCTAGGGACACCCAGAGACATAAGGATCCCGATCACCAGAACATGGGGACAGTGAGCAGAGCTCCCTGATTTCCAGGACACTGGATAGGTGAGCAAGCCATTCAGGCAGGTCTAGCGGTGGGACACCATCCATACTGACAAACGTGTTTTATCCTCCCCTAGGGTAATGGGCAGCTCCTCCAGCATTCCATCAGGGAAATTACTCAGAGGCAGAACCTAGAAACCCAGCCTTATTTCAGAGAAAGCTGGTAGATATAATAAAAATACCCTCTTGGTAGATCCTAACTCTAGAGAAGGACAGATCCTGCTATGATCTCTGCCTTGGATATTTGTAGAAAGCTGCAGAAACTTTCCATGGGCCCCCAAACTTCCATTAACTCCCTTTTAGAAACAGCCTTCTCAGTTTTCAATAATCGAGACCACGCTGCCAAGATCGAGAAGGTAAGGAGGGGTGGGCACAGGGCCAGGACAGGCTTACCTTTTAACTGCCACCATTAAAGGCACTGGTCACCTCAAGGTTATTCGAATCCAGACTCCAAGTCAATACAGAAGGGGCCTGAAGCCATGCATGAACCATCAACCAGAGCAGCCCCAAGTGACCCTTGACACAGCAGATAAGTTAATTTCTTAATTAACATGGGAGCCAATTACTCGGTCCTAGTCTGCACTCTGGACCTCTCTAACCTGGGTTGTGCTTAATGAGGGGAGTGAATGGGGAATTAAGATATAGGCCGATTTACTAAACCTCTCCCCTATAGTATGATATAAGGAACCTCCTCATGTGCCATCAGTTAAGATTAGAAGGTTCCTGACTGGTAAGCAGTTGTGGCTCAAGCAGCTGGGCGCTGGCCTACCACATGGGAGGTCCCAAGTTTGGTTCCCAGTGCCTCCTAAAAAGAAGACCAACAGACACAGAGAGCACACAACCAACAGACATAGAGAGCAGGCAGTGAGTGCAAACGAAGGGGGGTGGGGGGTGGGGGTAAAATAAATAAAATAAATCTTTAAAAATAAAAAAGCGTTCCTGACTGTTCCTAGCTTCCTGCCTATTCCCTTGTAACATTGCAATCCTTCCAGTGAAAAAAGCCCTTGCAGGGCTTTACCCCTTGCCAGAAGGTAACTTATTTGCCAGAAGGTAACTGATGGAATATAGCCTCTGGAGCAGCCCTAATTCATGTCTCATCAGGGACAGGGTTTCTCTGGACCCCTTAGCTCTGTACTTAGCAGCCACCCAGGGATTTTCCTCAGGAACTAAGCTGGAGGGTCCTGCATGAGGTTTCTGCCATGGACAGACACTGGGAGCTTTGCATCTAGGTGATTCTAAAGTCAAGGTTTTCCCAAAGCTAAGCTAAGTGTGTAAAATTCTCTCTTCTGTTCTAATCTGTGCTTGCTTTAACTTTGTTAGTCTGCTTGTGCCTAGGAATTCATAAATCAGTTCACCTGCTACAAATTGGGTAACAGTGAAAGGTAACCTAAAAATGAGTCTTTAAATGTCAGTACTATCTTGCAAATGGATTTGATATATAATCCACAAGTGGAATTAGTTCAACTGTGGAAAAAGCAGAAAAACTTAGCAAAGTTGTTACTAATAAAATTGTTTTAGTTGCTTAGTTAATAAATGGAAGTGCCCAAATTGTTTTTAAGTGGAAACTTACTAGAAACTGTAACTAATAATTAAGTTCATTATATAGATGCCTTTATATTATAAAACAGCCGAAAGATAATACCTGAAATTGCTATAACCGGGCGGATTTAGCCTAGAACCTACTATCATGATGATAATTCTAAACTAACTTTACCTTTGTTTATGGTTACTCCAGGTCTAGCCACAGGCTTGCTTTAGCTACTAGTTCACCTCACCCTTAGATTTCAGCTATTGATATGGTAATTATAAACTGAGTTTGCCTTTGCTTATGGTTACTTTAGGTCTAGCCTCACCCCTAGCCTTTGCTTATATTTCATGACAACTTCTGCCCCCTATGGCTCAGGGAAAAGCAAACTCAAGACACCCTTGTCTCCTGGTCCTTCCACTGGGGCCAATAACCCTGCTTTCTCTCATGACTCCAAGTGTGGACTAAATTGATGCCTGGTGGAATTCTCGACCCTCAGGGTTTAACATCCTCTCTTCCAGTCCAGAGGCTGCAGGAGTTCTTTTATCTCCAAGGACTGGGAAGTGGGGGAGGCCTCCCACCTCCAGTGTTGAGGTTCCTAAAAGCAGCAATTCATGAGAGAAACCAGTTTCCCTGAGACTTTAATGACCTCAGTGAGTATATCTTGGAATTAGTATTTTTCATCAAGGTCTGCCAAAGTCAAAATGGGAAATAACCAAAGTTCTGAAATAAAGGAAAATAGTATTTTAAAGCATTGGGGACATTTTGGTTATAGGCCAATAATTAAAGAATGAAATTCTTGGGCAAAACTGCATGGTCACAGTGCAGATTAATTAGAAATAGCCTTCAAAGAGATCTTTTAAATGTTATCTTACAGTTAAACTTATTTTGTAAGAGAATGAAAATTATAAGTAACATTAGTGAGTTGTGTGTTTCTGTGTCTAAATCTCTGTTTGTGTCTGCCTATTTGTTCAGTGTATATCTTCATATATCAGATGGTAATATCAAATTAACAAATAAAAATTCTTAAAAGAGCTCTATTCAAATTGTAAAATTAAATATGCACTTATATATGTGAATAAGTATTCCTGGAGCCCAAATTAGGCTAAGCAGGATGGAAAAGTCTTAGAGAAATCTGGATATAAAAACTATTGAGAAAGGGAAAATGTTTTTCCTAAGCTCTTTAACCTACCAGCCCCCAGGGCCTTCTCTTTGCAAGAGCTGTGGGGGGAAGGGCAGGTTGTGTCAGATTAAAACTCATCTTCTAGGCTGGGGAATTAAGAGTCATAGTTTGTCATATAATTCCCCAAGTTAAACCTTTTAATAGCCTTTAAATAAGGGTTGTTAGTAATCCCATTATCAAATTTCAATAAGTAAAGAAAAAATCCTTAATAACTATGGAAAGATCTTTTTTTTTAGATTTATTTTATTTATTTATCCTACCCCACCCCCGGCCTCCACCATTGTTTGCACTCGCTGTCTCCTCATCTTCTCTTTAGGAGGCACCAGGACCTCCCACGTGGGAGAGAGGCACCCAATCACTTGAGCCATCTCAGCTCCCTAGTTTATTGTGTCTTTCACTGTCTTTCCTCTTTGTGTCTCTTTGTCACATCATCTTGTTGCCTCAGCTCACGATACCTGTTCATCGTGTGAGCTCACCTTCTCCAGGAGTCACCAGGAACCAAACCTGGGATGCCCCCCCCCCCATGTGGTAGGCAGGATCTCAACTGCTTGAGCCACATCTGCTTCCCTGGAAAGATCTTTTAAAACAAATTAAACAATTATAATTATTCCAGAACTTAGCAGTCACTATGCTTTTAAGACTATTCACAGTTTCAATTTTATTTAGCTTGGATGTAATCTCCCTAGTTTTATAGGAACTAATAAAATAAATCTTTGAGATGATGAAAGTTGTAAGTTCATGTCTACTAAAATTAAGTTAAAGAAAGAAATGTAGATCTGCCCTCCTTAATTGGATAAAGTCAATTTCATTGGTTACTAATTGTAATTTAATAAGCTTATTTTTAGGTAAAGTAACCAGTCTATGTGGTTATGTTTAATTATAAGAAGTTTGTAAAATATCTTCTAGACTGAGGCATTTAAATGTCTAATTCCAGGAAGCCATTATTAATTAGAAACCTAAATTGATATTAATAACAAAAAGTAACTGCATAACAGGGAAAGCTGTCAGAGGCTACCTCAATCTGCATGTTAAAGTGGTGGTAAGGAAAGATAATCTTGATTCCATTGGGAATCTTCAGTTTTCATAAAATAATTGAGAAAGTAGTTTTTCCTGTACTGTTAAAGTAAAATATCTGTTAATTAATGTCATCATGGTAAAGGTATAGAAGTGAAAAGCAAAATACTAAAAAGTTAAGTTCATTTGATATGTTATAAACTGCATTGGAAGTGTTTAGAAAGTGTATAAAAATCAAGAGATAGTCAAGAGATAGACTTCAGTATTGTCAAACTCTCTTGTACATTCAAATCAGGCCTTCAGTACACCGCATGTTGCCTCTCCATTTGAGTTATTGGCTAGGTTGGTCAGTGACCCCTAAAGCAATAAAAGTGTCTACTACATCTCTGAACAAGCTCCTGATTGGATGGAGAGTATGTTGCAACTTCAGTCTCTTGCAGCAGCCAGCAATGGCTCAATATGGCCAGATGTACAATGGGTATTGCCTCCAGACTGGCTCTGTTTCATAGTGTTAAAGGGCGCTGTGCACCAGGCTGGTGAAACACTGGAGCCTACCTTCCTAGCGTCTTTCTAGGATCAACAGTGCTGCAGTATGCTTGCTGTGTGAAGGGCATACCAAGTGGAGCAATAATTACCAGAGCGATGTGAGTAGAACTTAAACACAATTGGCATTATGACCTGCTCCCATGGAGAGATAATATGTATGATATTGCAAACCTGAAGCTTAGCTCTATTAATTGCAGCTCAAAGAGAAACTTGCACATTGATTAGTGCATTAATTTGTAATAGTACTCTACCTATATACCTGATGAATATGATAATATCTTTCTATTCTAGATCATATGCAGAAGGATATTGAGCATGTTAAAAGTTTTGGTAAACTTAATTCATTTTACAAGTAGTTAATGAATGTGCCTATAAGAGAAAGGAATAGTTCTCTTAAGTACTGTATTTTGCTTGCCATATGCTTGTCTTGTTGTTGCCTATACTATCTTTGTGAGTTTATGTCTAGGGAAGTGACTCTCTTCATACCTCTCCTAGCTGTCCTAAGCATAGGCTCTGCTGTGGGAACTGGGGTTAGCAATTTACACCAATCTCAGCAGTTCTACCACCACCTCTCCCTGGAGTTAACCAACAGCATAGTAGAAACCAGCCATGCCTTAGAAGTCCGAAGACAGCAAACAGACTCTCTTGCTGTTGTGGTACTGCAAAATTGTAGAACACTAAATATGCTAACAGCAGCACAGGGAGGGACATGCCTATTTCTCAAGGAAGAATGCTGTTTCTATGTAAATTGCTCTTGAATAGTCTTAGACAGTATTCGAAACCTGCAAGATGAAGCCCACCAACTTCAGGAGGATGCAGTCTCTAGAGGCACCTGGGCTTTCTCATTCTAATGGTCCAGTGTGTCATGGCTGGCCCCCTTTCTGGGCCCACTTATCACCATCTTCTTTATCCTTTTTAGTGGGGCCATATATCTTCAAAATTCTAACTAAGTTTATTTCTTACAAAATCAATGCCTTCCAGAACAAGATATTAGTTACATGGGGATTTTATCCAGTTCCAGCCACAGTGTTGAACCCACATTTCCTCAACCTCAATCGAATAGCCAGAGATGTTTACACCCTCTCAGGCAGATACTACTGCCCTAACCAGCAGGAAGTAACTACAGAAGAATGATCATCACCTCTCAGCACTCCCTTACAAATAAGAGAATGAACTCTCTGAGGGGGTAGTTAAGGCAGGTTAGTACAGGGAAATGAGGAGAAGACAAGCCATAACATGGCTGACAGACAACACGGCCGCCAGACCCTGCTGAGACCTTGACCTTGACCTTGAGGTCCCAGTTGGGACTCTTTCTGGGGACAAGAGGAGGCCATGGATATTCCAAAGAGGTCTCCCCTTTGGTTCCAGATAACCCCACACAAGGGGCCTCATCATTGGGCCCCCTGTGGTACTGACAGATAGCGTAATCAATCAGAACAGCAAACAGCTAGGGCCCTTCCTCCAAACATTAGCAAGGGGAGAAATAATTAATTGCTTAAAAGGTAACCATACAAGCCAAATCTCTCTCTCTCTGCCTAGAGGAGCCCACATCAAATCTCTGTGCGTATTTCCATCCTTTGCTCCCACTTCTCAGCAAGCTCTGTTCTTTCGCCCCATTTCCCAATAAATTCTTTTTTTGGCCTAAAAAAAAAAAAAAAAAAGAAGATGATGATACCCTCTTCCTGAAGACCACCTGCCAGCAATCCTGGACTCCTGTGTCACATGGCAAGGCACATGGCAGCATCTGCTGGTCTCTCCCTTCTCTTCCAGGTTTCATTGCTTTCAGCTTCTTGCTTCCATTGCTTTCTCACTTTCTGTCTGAAATTTATTCTTTTATAAAGGACTCCAGTAAGAGGATTAAGACCCACCCTGAATGAGGTGTGTCACATCTTAATATAAGATCCTGCTCACCAAAAGATCCTACATACAATGGATTCACACCCACAGGAATAGATTAACTTTAAGAACATAACTTTTCTCGGATATATACAGCTTCAAACCATCACAGCTCTCATACTTGGTCTTCATCAGGACAAGGGGCTCTTTTTGTACCCACTCCAGGCCAACCTAACATAATCTTCTTGCTTCCTTGAAAATTCAAGGAAGCAGCAGCACTAGAAGTATGTGGAAGATTTGTTCATACTAAATTCCTAACAAGGGGATATTGTTAACCAAACTTTCCCACAGCAGACATAATCAGCCCGGATCTCTCTGGCTTTCCAGAGCCAAGATGTTGGCCTGCATACATGAGGGGCACAATAAATTTTGGTAGAGTGAACGCACTCTACTATAAGGTGATACACTGCTGAAAAGAAGAAGAGGCATGAAAAGAGAAAAAAGAAATCATTTCCCAAACCTCTCAGGTTTGGCAATAGGAATTTCCCCATAAACAATTGTTTTCAGAAAAACAGATTATCTATGTTCTATAGTTTTCCCTTTAGTAATATTTGAATGAGAATAGAGGACTCCAAGTGTCATAAGCAGTTCTGGCTCATTAAACCAAAAGATATGGATAGCTATAGAATTCCATAGTGCCTGCTGTTAATTTTATCAACCATGTATTACTGTTGTCATTGAATTAACCAGTCTGATCAGTAAAAAAATAGCCATTTTGATGACTTCTCTCCACTGAATTGAATTTACTAGTAGTTTTTAACATACTGTTATCATAAACCAAATCATCTTATTGAACATTCCTTCTTTTTTATTTTTCTTTTTCCTCAGCCAGTAGTTTCTGCTTTTAGTTAGTTCTTATTTATTCAGCAAATATTTACTGAGCACCTCTTGTGTGTCAGGCCCTGTTCTAGGCCTTGTAGAAGTAGCAGACCTCATTATAGACACACTGTCTGACCTCCTGGAACTTAAATTTTAATGGGAACAATGAATAAACAATTACATAAATAAGATAATATCAGAAAGTAAGTGCTAGAGAAAATAAGGAAATGGAGGTGGGCAGGCTGCAGCAAGCAGACCACTGCGGACCAGATGATCAATTAGGGAAAGCCTCCTTGAGGAAGAAACCCTTGAGCTGAGACTTGACAGATGAGGAGCCAGTCCACACAAACATCTGGGAAATGAGCATTCCCAGCATAACCAAGAGCAGAGCCATGCCTGAGGCAGGAAGAAGCTCTGAGTATTTGAGGGACAGAAATCTAAAGTCAGTGTAGCAGATGGAGATGGTACAAGAAGAAGTGGAGAAAAAAAAAAAAAAAGAAGTGGAGAGCAAGCAAGACTGGACATGGTCTTATAGGCCATGACAAGGAACCCACCAAAGAGTTTGAAGCTAGAGGGTGATTGGTTTCTAAAAGATCCCTTTGGCAGCTGTGGAGGGAGGGTTGTAGGAGGGCATGAGTGGCCACTGCCCTGGTGCAGCATGCGAGGTCACAAACTCTGCTGCTGGCAGTGAAGGTAAGGCCAATAGGTTAGAGAGAGATCTCAGAGGCAAAGGCAATAGGATTTGTGGAATGATTGACTGTAGAGGGTGAGAGAAAGAACCAGAGTGATGCCTTATCGAAATTAATGAGATCTACTAATTAGGATAGCATTTTACCATCAGCAAATTATTAAGCACTTCCCTGCCAGTATCACTGCCCGGCCTTTAGGAATGAGGCTTAAAGATCATTAGAAAGAAGTTTGACAGGAGCCAGGGGACCGTGATGAAGGGAATTGTAGAAGTCAAGCTATGATAATATGGCACATTCTTAAAGGATGTTGCTATTTACAAAGTGCTCTCATATCAACAGTCCCTCATTCTCTTTATTTTTCTTCAATTTATGTGACATTTCAATAGAATAGGGTGGATCAGTAGGCTGGTGCATTCACTTAACAAAAGCTGGATTCTGATGAAGATTTTTTGACACTCTTCTGCCTACTATAAGTATTTTTTATTTTTATTTCTAAAGTCTTTCCTGATGACACTAATCCCTCATCCAACAGGAATAATTTTCAGTATTTTAAAAGAAACATTTTTTTCATTATTTTTTTTATTCTGTACTAGCCATAGATCACCCTATCCAGACTTCTGAAAATGAAATTCAATTGGGTTTTTAAGAATTCCAGCATTATGAAAGCTTTGGAATGATTATGCTTTACTCCCAATGAAAAAGATATTCAGATTGTTATGCATGAATTAATTAGGGCCATAACCTCCCAGGCCTGCACACAGATCAAAGCAGACTTCTGCTCCCAAAGCAGGCTGAGAGTGAGAGCTGTATCCAAATAAGGGCTGTGATTTTTTCCCCAAGTAACTGGACACAAGGCTGTCCCAGTTGGAGACAGCATTAGCTACCCTGCCCCGGAGCCTTCCACAAAGGTACTGGTGGATACTGCTCCTGGAAAGGGACCAGGAAATGCACACAACTCGTCTATGGTCTCCTCCTGAGGGAAGGCAGGATGGTGAAGAATCATGGAGAGCATGCATGGCTGCAGGAAAATGGAGAGTAACAGAATAGGCTTCCTGGATGTTCCCTTCCCATGAGAAATCTCAGAATAAAGATGGGATTAGAATCCTAGTTCCATCCGAAGAACTCAGCCTCATGAGGAAGATGCAGATAATCCACCCCCTTCCAGAGTTCATGGGAGGACCACACCAGTAACACTCTTTATAAAATTGATATAAAAACTGATAAAGGGAACGATTATTCATCATGAAAAGTAATCAGATGATGACTGATCACTGCAAGTCAATTCAATGACCATTTATTAAGGTGTGGCCCTAGGTACAGTGAGGATAAATAATTCGTTGCCTCTGCCCTCATGTTTCTCTTTCTCCTGGGGTATAGAGTCAGCTATATAATTCAAGGTAGGCAGTGATAAATTCCTATTCAAAACACAGATAAGGATCTATAAAGCACAGATTCTGAGGGAAGCATTCCTCCTAGCTTAGGATTTAAGAAGTCTTCATTGAGGAGGTGGCATTGAAAAGTGAGAGGAGTTTCAACAGGTAGAGAGATAAGACAGAAGAGAAAACCAGTAGCAAGGGCTGAAATAGAGGGAGTCAAATGGGGGAGATGCTTAAAATTAGCTACAAGTCTAGTGGAAATTATATTGAGCTAAAGAGCTACAACTACCCACAAATTCTCCAAGATACAACTTGGAAAAATGCAAGTGAAAAAGCTCAGTCTCCTAAAGAATGTTAAAGAAATGTACTCTTTGATTCACACAAAGGCAGCCAAGTGATAAAGTCCACCACTGGGTTCCTAGTGATCATTCCAGGGCACCCATGTGCCACCCAGATTCACCCTGAGCCAGGCCTGTGGCTGAAGACTGGGCTGGGTGCAGAGGACGACTGGAGTCTGTTTTGCAAGAGGGGAGGAAGAGGCAGGAGTGGGATTTTCATAGACTGAAAAACCACTTGCTTCTCATCACCCCTGGGATACTTTAGAAAGTATGCTAAACTAAATAAGCATTCTTTGTGCTCAAGATTTAAGACCATTTTAAAAGAGCAAAGACCCTCAAGGTCACCCGTTCCACCTGCTCCCTTTCCTGAATGAAAAGCAAAAGAGAGAGAAGGAGGGGTGGGGGAGAAAGAGAATGCATCAGAAGAAAGAATTGCATTTGGTGAAAAAAAGATAAGGAGAACCAAAACAGAAGGAGAGGTCAGCCTCAGGCCTATTAATAAGGCTGTCCTAAGAAGAGAGAGCAAAAGCAGGCAGTGGAGGGAGAAGCAGGAAGGAAAGAGAGAAGTATAGAAAATATCAGGAAAAGGAGAGTACAGAAGAGGGGTTAGGGAATTAGCAGGTATTGAGTGTCTGTACTTAGCTCTGTAGTTTGCACAGGAAGTAGCAAGGAGAAAGGAGAGAAGAAACCTACGTAGATTCAAAGTTGCACAAGAGGTTTGTGGCATCTGCTCAATCACTGCAGGTTGCCTGGCCTTTCCTACCATCCTTGGTCAGCCCAGGCTGCTAGCAGCCTTGTCTCAGAGCCCCTGCCTCACTCCTGGACCAACTTCTTTTCCCTCTGTCCCAAGTTCCAACATTCAGATTCGGTTCCCATCTGCCTGAGCTCCAGAGGAGCCAAGCACAGTCAGCTGTACAACATATTCTGGACTGGAAAGAGTCTTCCTCAGAGCCAGGAAAGCTCGGCTCTCCTAGGCACCCTCACTAGACAGAAAAGAAGATGGTGGTATGCCGCTGCCTCTGTTGCTGTAGGATGACAGATGCTGCTTCCATCATCGCTGTCTCCCTCCACTCATACCTGGCTGGAACCAAACACTGTGCTTGAGCAGAAGGGAAAAGAAGTCCATGCCAATGCTGTCAGAAGGACCTCAACAGTCAGATATTTCTGGAACTTTCTAAAAAGTAGCAGCAATTGCCTCAGAGATTCCCGCTGTATTCTCACAAGCCCCTTTGCCTTGGCACCCTCAAAACTGCAGATACCAGGTGGTGTCTCGAAGACCACTACTTCCTACCTCCCTCTGGTCTAAGCTAGCTCTAAACTTGTAATAATTAAGAATTTGCCTTAAACTCTGAAGAAGGACTCTCTCCAGAAAAATGCACATACAAATACAATTTTACATGCGTTTTGGAGATTTGTGTTTTCCTCTTGTCTCCAATCCCATCTATGGCTCTTAGGGAATCCATTCACTCCAGATTAAAACTCCCTGTTCTATAACCACTTTCCAGATATCTCTGGCTCTTATTTCATAACTGAAATCTCTTCAGTCATGGGGGATAGCTTTGGAAAATTCCCAGGATTGCAGCACAAGTAAGCATTGTGATCTAGGAGGGACTTAAGATTGTCAGGCTTCTTTGTTATAACCAATGTGTAACTGCTTCAACCAAAAGAACAAAGGGAAAAAAGCATCACTGAGTCTCAAAAGACAGGAATTCTCCTTTCCTTGAACCACAGAAGAAGTTAAAAAGACATGGTTTCAAAATTCCATTTTGGGTATTTACTGGACTAAGAAATGCATTAGTTGGTGGGGCGGGGGGGGGGGGGTATGGTATAAACACAGTATATAAACTAGATCCAGGCTATTTTGTAATTATATTTGCTTTTGGCTAATCATATTCAGTTTCTATTGAAGAACACTTAATACCACATAACACTTCAGGACAAGAATTTGATTTCATCATGAAGGTGTTGCTGTCACTGCCTATTTTTTCCTTGCTTTGTGGATTACAAGTGCTGATCACAGTTCAGATAGTTGTAAAAAATAAACCTGCTATCATAGCTTGCATATAATTAGTTCTAAATGTGTGGCCTATTTACAATAGCAAGCTGTACATTAGGTACCACAAACACTTAAAATGCCAGATTCTACCACACTTTTATGACAGTCATTAACTGAGCCACAGCAGCAAATATTTAATGTGACAGTTACATTAACATACAGCTCTGCCCATAAAGATGCAGGTCTTCCCATTTGCGTTGCATGAAGCAACGCTGAGCTATATGCTCTGACAGTGATGTTCTTTTACTGGTCCAGAAAGCCTTCAGGAAACATAGAGCTCCTGAAACCTCTGCCTTGTTGGCAAGTGAAGGAGAAGCATTTTCAATCAGACACTGATTGAACATCACCCACTTCTGAAAAATCCACCTCTCACCTAGGCACTCTGGGCACATGCAACTCTATGCCTCTGGGTCTCTGATGCATCTAAACTATAGCATGTCTACTTCAGACTCTTTCCTTCCATGACTTGTTTCAAAAGGAAGTGCCAGGACATGTGATGGATTAGTGGAAGTAAAAACAACTACATGTAAGATTTAAAATATATTATGGTCACCATCCTTCTGGATATATCCAAAATCAGCCACATCACTCCTTTAGGCTTCCTGCTTCTAATTCCAGAAGTGGGAACTTGGTGCCAAGTTCTCAAATGTCCAGCTTCTAAAGATATTCCCGAGGTTGGATTCCAAATGTCTTTGTTTTACTCTCTGATATTCAAGAATACTATTGTTTGCCGAAAGTAAAAGAGCAAGGACACCGCCTAATCACATGACAAAGTCGTAATTACTAAGATTATTTGTATTTAAACATATATTTTGTGACTCTGGAAATGCCATGCTAAGCTAGACCATTCTCTTTAGTCCCACTTCTTGATAGTTTCCAATCTTTCATTAACATTGTCTAGGAGTAACGGCCAGTGACAGGCATCATGGTGTCACAGCTGAGGTGCAGAAACTGACTCCAGTCAGAGACACTAATAATAGATTATGTGAAATGACCCATCTGTAGACCGAGGCCATGGAGCAATACTGAATGAACAGTATCTGATCCCACGTTATGTGTACCACCTGCCCTGCATCCCTGCAACACTCCTCTTATGCCAGTTGCTTACAGGGGTCAGGCAAATAACATTTATGAGTGAAATGGGCCAGAATTGATATAATATGGAATGGTGGGGACTGTGGCAAAATGAAAAGTGAATGCATAGAGGGAGAAGTTTTACACAGTTGAAGCAGATGGTTGCTATGCAGAAGACCAAGCCCAGGGTCATAATCCTCCAATTATTTAAGGGAGGCAGGAAATCCAGAGTTTTATGTGAAAATGCCTAAATTTTAAACATTGCCCATCTATTTTTTAAATTGCTGGGATGACCAAACAGAACACATGTGTGTGGGCACATTTGGGTCTATTGGCCAAGAGTTTGCCAGTGTGGTCTATGGTATTTAGGAAACAGGCGATCCTCTGCTGTTTACTGGAGCCTTGGACAAGGCCTTAAAATCCCAGCCAGCCAGGCCACCCCTTCACCTTCTGCAGACTGACTATTGTTGCTACTTAACTACTGCTAATAATTCCCAGTTATGGTCATAGAAATCGTTCTGAGCCTGGAATTATTCTCAAGAAGCTGGAATTTAGATTCACAGATCAGAGATCTTTGACCATGTTTTATGGAACATGTAATAATTAAAACAATAGCTGCCATTTACTGAGCACTACACTTAGTACCTTATATGTATTGACCAAAAAACAGTGACAACAATCACTTTTATAGCCCTTTAGTCAATGCCAGGCACTGGTCGACATGCTTGACATACATTAACTCATCTAATCCTCGCAACAGCCCTACTATCATCCTCTGCATTTTGTAATAAGGAAATTAAGGCACAGAGCAGTTAACAGACTTGCCCAAGATGATGCAGTTAGAAAAGGGTGAGGCCTGGACTCAAACCCAGTTATTCTGGCTCTGGGGACCATGTTCTCACCACTACACTATCCTGCCACTTACCCAGGGGGATTGATGACCACAAACAAACAAAACACCCATAGCTGAGAGCTATAGGCCTACATTCCACTTCTTAACTCTCCAATATGTTCATAAATTTATGAAAACATAATTGTCAGGGAAAGTAGGAAATGATTGTCAAATGATGCTCTGATGACAAGGGACTGACATTTATTGAGAGCTCCTCATGTACAAGTGATTCACCTATGTTAATATCTCATTTAATTTTCACCAAAACAACATGCAGAACTTCCGGGAAGATGACGGACTAGTAAGACACGGGAATCTCTTCTCCAGAAAAATAGCTAGAGGGCAAGCTGAAACAGCCCCAAAAAAAGATCTTCTAGGGTTTAGGTCACCAGGTGAAGGCTGCACACCACCCAGAGGAGAGAGGGACAGAAGAGGGAAATCACGACTACAGAACTGTGAGTTGCAAGTAGCAGCTTCTGCTGCTGCTGGCACCCTCCCCCACACTCTTCAGAATTCTCGGTCCCTGGGCCTGCGACCACAGACAAAGGGGGCTTCAGGGATCTGCCACACCCAGAAAGGGGAGAGAGAGGGACACAGCCTTAGGCTGACTCAGGTTCGGACCTGAAATTTGGGCTGCAGAGCCCCGCGGACCCTTCCACACGGCGGTTTGCCCTGGGAGCCTAGAAAGGACTGGAGAAATCTGACCCTCCCAACCTCCATCTCGTCTAGCCTGGACTAATTGTTGAGGACACCACGGAAGAGGGGAGAGAGAGCTTGGGGCTGACCCTGCTTTGGACTCCCAGGTTTGGTCTGCCCTCTCCCGAGAGCCCTTCCAGGCTGGGTGGGGCTGCACCATTGTTTGCTTTGGAGCCTGCAAGGGGCTAAAGATATACAAACCTCCCAATCTCATCCTCTACTAACAGGGACAGATTGTTGAGGATTCAGAAGGGAGTGGAAATATTTCCTAGCTGGGAAAAGGGGGGCGCTACGAGAGAAGTCTGGAGAACTGTCTCAGAAAGTTTGAATCATAGGGCTCCTAGCCCCCAGACAGGAAGCTCTATCACATTGATCTGGTCTGTGTCACAACAAATACGCTCCGACCAGGCATTGAATTGAGAGCAGCCAACAAGCGCCATCTCCTGGCAGACCAAGGAAGTACACATAAGAAAATTAATAAGTAAGAGAGTCCTTTCCTGGCCTCTATAGCCTCCCTGCCCAAGGCCCTAGGAAATGACTCTACAACCAATTACTGGGTCCAGTGCCCAGTTTTGAGCAACCAGCAGAACAATCCTAACAATCAAGGTTGAGCCAAAAATCAAAGAGCGGTGGTAACTCACAGCATCCTGCCACTAAAACCCCATAAAAGAGAAAGAGATAGAGCATCTAAGTAAAACACAAACTAACCAGATGCCTAAGCACCAACAAAAAATTACGGGCCATACTAAGAAAATAGAAGACATGGCCAAAAAAAAGGAATACAGCAAAGTCCCAGAAGAGATGCAGAATTTGAGAGAACTAATCAGTGAAATGAGCACACATTTCCAAAATCAAATTAACGAGATGAAAAAGAATATAGTTAAAGACATCAATGACATCAAGAAGTCATTGCACGAACGTGAAGAAGAATTTGAAATCATGAACAGAAAAGTAACAGAGTCCATGGGAATGAAAGACACAATAGGTGAAGTAAAAAATACATTTGAAGCATACAACAGCAGACTCGAAATGATAGAAGAAAGAATAAGTGATACTGAAGACAGAGCAGCTAAAATTGAAGAGAGAAAAGAACAGAGAGAGAAAAGAATGGAAAAAATTGAGCAGGAGCTCAGAGAGCTGAATGACAACACAAACACAAGAACGTACGTGTCATGGGAGTTCCAGAAGGAGAAGAGAAAGGAAAAGGGGCAGAAAGAGTATTTGAGGAAATAATAGCTGAAAATTTCCCAACTCTCACGAAAGAAATGAACTTTCATGTCCAAGAAGCACACCGCACCCCAATAAGAATAAATCCAAATAGACCTACGCCAAGACACATATTATTCAGAATGTCAAATGTAAAAGATAAAGAGAAAATTCTCAGAGCAGCAAGAGAGAAGCAAACGATCATGTACAAAGGACGTCCAGTAAGACTTTGTGCAGATTTCTCTTCAGAAACCATGGAGGCGAGAAAACAGTGGTATGATACAATTAGGAAACTGAAAGAGAAAAACTGCCAGCCGAGAATTCTTTACCCAGCAAAACTGTCCTTCAAATATGAAGGTGAATATAAAGTATTCACAAACAAACAGAAACTAAGAGAGTTTGCAAAAAAGAATCCACCTTTGCAGGAAATATTAAAGGAAGCCATAGAACCTGAAAGAAAAAGACAGGAGAGAGAGGCTTGGAGGAGAGTATAGAAGAAAGAAAAGCAGAAAGGATAACCAAAAGAGTAAAAAGAAAGACAAAAATAAGATGACATATGAAAACCAAAGAATAAAATGGAGGAAATAAATAGTGCATTGTCAGTAATATCATTGAATGTGAATGGATTAAATTCCCCAATCAAAAGATACAGGCTGACAGAATGGATAAAAAAACATGACCCATCCATATGCTGCTTACAAGAAACTCACCTCAGACACAAGGATACAAGCCGGCTGAAAGTAAAAGGTTGGAAAAAGATACTCCATGCGAATAGTAAACAGAAAAGAGCAGGGGTAGCTATACTAATACGAGACAAAACAGACTTCAAATGCAAAAAAGTAATAAGAGATGCAGAAGGCCATTATATATTAATAAAAGGGACAATCCTCCAGGAAGATATAACAGTCATAAATATCTACGCACCTAACCAGGGTGCCCCAAAATATATGAGACAAACTCTGGCAAAACTGAAGGGAGAAATAGACATTACTACAATAATCATCGGGGACTTCAACACTCCTCTCACATCATTAGATAGAACAACTAGACAGAAGATCAACAAGGAAACAGAGAACTTGAACAATATGATAAACAAGTTAGACCTAACAGACATATACAGAACACTGCATCCAAACTCAGCGGATTATACATTCTTCTCAAGTGCCCATGGATCTTTCTCCAGGATAGACCACATGTTAGGTCACAATACAGCTCTCAATAAATATAAAAAGATTGAAATTATACAAAGCACCTTCTCAGATCATAATGGAATGAAACTAGAAATCAATAACAGACAGGAAAAAAGGAAATTTGCAAATGTGTGGAGACTGAACAACACACTCCTAAATATTCAGTGGGTCAAAGAAGAAATTGCAAGTGAAATCAGTAAATATATTGAGACAAATGAAAATGAGAACACAACATATCAAAACTTATGGGATACAGCAAAGGCAGTCTTGAGAGGGAAATTTATAGCCCTAAATGCCTATATTAAGAAACAAGAAAGAGCTAAACTCAAAGATTTAACTGAACAACTTGAGAAACTAGAAAAAGAACAGCAAACCAATCTCAAAGAAAAAAGAAGGAAAGAAATAATAAAGATTAGAGCGGAAATAAATGAAAATGAGAATAAAAAAGCAATAGAGGAAATCAACAAAACCAAACGCTGGTTCTTTGAGAAGATCAATAAGATTGACAAACCCCTCGCTAGACTAACAAAGAAAAAAAGAGAGAAGATGCAAATAAATACAATCAGAATTGAAATGGAGGGAAATTACAAATGACCTCACAGAAATAAAAAGAATCATAAGAGGATATTATGAGAAACTATATGCCAACGAACTAGACAACCTGGATGAAATGGACAAATTTCTAGAAACTCATAACCAACCTACACTGACACAACAAGAAATACAAGAACTTAACAAACTAATCACAATTAAGGAGATTGAATCCGTCATCAAAAAACTCCCAGCAAAGAAAAGTTCAGGACCAGATGGCTGGCTTCACGGGTGAGTTCTACCAAGCATTTCTAAAAGAATTAACACCAATCCTGTTTAAACTCTTCCAAAAAATCGAAGAGGAGGGAAAATTACCCAACACATTTTCTGAAGCCAACATCACCCTAATACCAAAGCCAGATAAAGATTCCACAAGAAAAGAAAATTACAGACCAATCTCTCTCATGAACACAGATGCAAAAATTCTCAACAAAATACTTGCAAATCGAATCCAACAGCTTATCAAAAGACTTATACATCACGACCAAGTGGGATTTATCCCTGGTATGCAAGGCTGGTTCAACATAAGAAAATCAATCAATGTAATACACCACATTAACAAATTGAAGGAAAAAAACCACATGATCATCTCAATAGATGCAGAAAAGGCATTCGACAAAATCCAACATCCTTTTTTGATAAAAATACTTCAAAAGATAGGAATAAAAGGAAAATTCCTCAATATGATAAAAGGCATATATGAAAACCCCACAGCCAACATCATACTCAATGGGGAAAGGTTGAAAACTTTCCCCCTAAGATCAGGAACAAGACAAGGATGCCCACTGTCACCAATGTTATTCAACATTGTACTAGAAGTTCTAGCTAGGGCAATTAGACAAGACAAAAAAATTAAAGGCGTCCAAATAGGAAAAGAGGAAGTAAAACTCTCACTGTTTGCAGATGACATGATCCTGTATTTAGAAAATCCTGAAGTATCCACAACAAAGCTACATGAACTAATAAATGAGTTCAGCAAAGTGGCAGGATATAAGATCAACACGCAAAAATTAGTAATGTTTTTGTACACTGGTACTGAACAATCTGAGGAGGAAATCAGGAAGAAAATTCCATTTTCAATAGCAACAAAAAGACTCAAATACCTAGGAGTTAATTTAACCAAGGAAGTACAGGACCTATATGCAGAAAACTACAAAACAATGCTAAAAGAAATTTAAAAAGACCTAAACAAATGGAAAGACCTTCCGTGTTCATGGATTGGAAGAATAAATATCGTGAAGATGTCAATCTTGCCCAAATTGATTTATAGATTCAATGCAATACCAATCAAAATCCCAACAGCTTACTTTACAGAATTAGAGAAGGCAATTACCAAATTCATCTGGAAGGGTAAGTGCACTCGAATAGCCAAAAGTATTCTAAAAAAGAAGAGCAATGTGGGAGGAATTTCACTGCCTGACCTTGAAACATATTACAAAGCTACAGTGGTCAAAACAGCATGGTACTGGCATAAAGATAGACATATCGATCAGTGGAATAGAATTGAGAATCCAGAAATAAACCCTCACCTATACAGTCAACTGGTTTTTGACAAACCTACCAAGCCCACGCTGATGGGAAAAAACAGTCTCTTCAACAAATGGTGTTGGGAGAACTGGATATCTATAACCAAAAGAATGAAAGAGGACCCCTATCTCACCCCCTATACAAGAATCAACTCAAAATGGATCAAAGATCTAAATATAAAAGCCAGGACCATAAAACTACTAGAAGAAAATGTAGGGAAACATCTTCAAGACCTTGTAGTAGGTGGTGGTTTCTTGGACTTCACAACCAAAGCATGTGCAACAAAAGAAAAAGTAGATAAATGGGACCTCCTCAAAGTTAAACACTTTTGCACCTCACAGGACTTTGTCAGAAGGGTGAAAAGGCAGCCGACTCAATGGGAAAAAATATTTGGAAATCACATATCTGATAAGGGTTTAATAACCAGGATATATAAAGAGATGTTACAGCTCAACAATAAAAAGACAAATGACCCAATTAAAAATGGGCCAAAGACTTGAATAGACATTTCTCCGAAGAAGAAATACAAATGGCAAAAAAACACATGAAGAAATGCTCAACATCACTCATGATTAGGGAAATGCAAATCAAAACTACAATGAGATATCATTTCACACCTATCAGAATGGCCACTATTAAAAAGACAGAGAACTACAAGTGTTGGAGAGGATGTGGAGAGATAGGAACACTTCTTCACTGTTGGTGGGAATGCAGGATGGTACAACCACTATGGAGGACTGTTTGGCAGTTCCTAAAGAAGTTGAATATAGACTTGCCACATGACCCTGCAATACCACTACTGGGTATATACCCAGAAGAACTGAGAGCGGTGACACCAACAGACATCTGCACACCAATGTTCATAGCCACATTATTCATCATTGCCAAAAGTTGGAAACAACCCAGGTGTCCATCAACAGATGAATGGATAAACAAAGTATTGTCTATTCACACGATGGAATATTATGTAGCTGTAAGAAGAAATGAAGTCATAAAGCATATGGCAACTTGGATGAATCTGGAGGACATTATGTTGAGTGAAGCAAGCCAGACACAAAAGGACAAATACTGTATGAATGCATTACCATGAACCAAATATATTGTGTAATATATTGTTTGATTCACACACACAAAAAAAACAAAAAAACAAACAAAAAACAAAACAACAAAAAAATTTACATGTATCCATTACATTTAATTGTGAAATGTATATATTTATTTATCTGTGTTTACTTTTTAGTTTTTTATTGCTTATGTTTTCAATTATTAAATGTACAAAATAAAGTTAAAAAAAAAAAAAAAAAACAATGAGCAAGACTACAAGCAAAAACATAAAAGGAGCAGAGAGCAGATGTGGCCCAAGTGGTTGGGTGCCCGCCTCCCACTTGGGAGGTCCTCCTAAAGAGGAAAAACAAAACAGTGGAACCAAGACAGAAGAGGCCATTTACCTGAGATGCCCAAACAGGGAAATCCACAGGGCAGAACGCAGACTGGGGGACGCTGGGATCACGGGGAGTCAGAAATCGTGGGACGGGGTCTCTTTCAGAGTGAAGAAAATGTTTTGGACCAGATGGAGGTGAAAGGTGCATGGCCTTAGGCACACACTAAATGCCACTGAGACATACTCTTCAAAATGGTTTTTATATTACGTGGATTTCGCTTCATTAAAAAAAATATTTTTAAAAAGGCAAAAAAACAAAACATAAAAAAAAAAAACATGCAGTATATCATCGTCTCCATTCTGCACCTGGGGAAACGGAAGATCTCTGGAGGAGATGTGTCTGGTCAAGAGAGTCCATTCAGGAAAACTGCAGAGAAGACTCCAGAGATTATTCTTACTGGAAACTTATCGCTCTATCTTGAGTGAGCAATCCTTTCTGCTCATGCCAGTATTTGGCTTCAAACCTGCTAATGGGAGGAGAGTCAGAGGGGCAGCAAGGAAGAGAAGAGCAGAATCCCTGGGGGAGAACTTCCAAAACATGCTCAACCCCACATCCCCTGAAAGGTCCCTTAGTACAGGAGGAAGAGCAGCAGAGCCTCCTTTCCCCGCAGATAAAGGCTAAAGTCCAAAAGGCAGCACACATCCAATAAGGAAAGATGCTGCATGCTTTTGTCTGGGTGACTTTCAAAGTTCAAAGGCAGGAATGTTTCCACTCTGCCTGCTCCAGTCCAGTGACACAGACTGCTGGGGTATCTCTTCTCACCTTCCCCTTTCCAGAATGACATCCTACTTCTAATCCAGTTCCATCCCTACCCACTTAAAATACTCCCATGGTGTTTACACATTTCAAATATTTGTAGTCCATTAAAAAGATATTGAGCACATGGAGAGATAGATGTCCACATTTGGAAAGCATAAATCTGAGGCACTGGGGATTATAGACTCTCTTTATAATTTTTTTTTAAAGATGAGAAAGGTTTCCTTTGATATTAAACAGAACTCTAAACCCAGAAAGCTGTGCGTTCCTTGTAGAGTATCTCTCCCAAAGAGGTTTTCCATCCCTCAAGGAGTTTTTGGCTAGGATGGTATGTCTTTCCACCTCTCTACTTTATCTTACATAGATGGCATTAAGTCTGCCCATCCCTTCTGTCTGTTGCCAGAAGGTGCCAGGAACAGCTTCTTCCAAGCCCAGAGTGAATGTGTGTCTTTCCTGGACCCCTCCTGTAGTTTCTTAGAAGACTGCATGTAGACTCACTTCAAAGTATAAGCAAACCTTTACGGAGCACAGAATATCCAGGTGCCTTGAGGAAAAAAGATCTTACCCACCCTCAAACCCATCACCCAGGCCCAGGCATTCCCTGAGGGGAACTGGACGGTAGGCATATGCAGCCGAGAAGTCACTGACCTCAGACCTCCAGGACAGACCCTGCCCCTCCCCACTCCACTCATAGTGGTCATCCCCCTCATTCCCGCCCAGTTCCATGTTTCCACAGGAAAGGGGCAGATTCGCTCACACCAATATGGGCATTACATGCTGTGAGACCCCTTCTTGAGATGTTTACCTTTCACAGAAGGCAATCACCTTGATTTGAAGGAAAAAGATACTACTGAACTGAATGAGGGAGATATTGTAGAGAATCATAGGATTCTCTACAATCAGATGGGATGAGATGGTCTTTCCTTATTTCCCATATAAAAATTCCTGCCCCACTATAGCGGAGAGTAAAACATCTCACTTCCTCTGTCCAAATCTCCACTCCTTAATCTGTCCCTCTCTATACCTACTCCTAGGCCGCTGAGCATTTGGTGGTGGCAGTGGTGGGTGTATGGAATGTATATAATACAACCTCAGGAAAAACAAAAGTGTTATCCTCATCTTGACTAGCCTCCCGTAATGCACTGGGGCTGTTTGGAACTGCCACCTCACTCACTTCCTGTGGATGAACTGCCCTCCTTTTCTACAGAGAAAAAGAGAGCCCACCAAGCCAGGATGCCTGCATTTCCTTCAGCCTGCACCTCAGCACCCCTTTCCCACCACCACCATCATCTCCACCATCACCACTCTGATCCCAGCTGCCACCGGAATCTGTGTGACGTTCTTCCTACCAACTCATCCCTCCATCCCACAGGCCAACACCCAAAACATTTATTCCACAAATGTTTCGAAAAACAAACCAACCCATAAGCACCGCCTTGGTGTGGGCCCTCACCCTCCGTTGTTTTACCCTTTGCATTGTTTCCTGCCTCTGCATTTATCCCTCAGTAATCTAACACCTTCCCTGCCAACACAGGGATCTCACTGAGGTGGCAAATCTGATCCCTGCCCAAACTCTGAGGAAAGCCCTTCAAGGCCGCCTGCCTTAGTTTTCTATTGCTGTAGTAACAAATTACCAAAAACTGAGTGGCATAAAACAATACAAAGTTATTATCTTATAGTTCTGTAGGTTAGAAGTCTGGGCTAAAATCAAGTTGTGAGCAGGGCTGTGTTCCTTTGTTGAGGCTTTACAGGAAAACCCGTTTCCTTGACTTTCCCAGTTTCCGGAAGCCTCCTACATTCCTTTACTTGTGACTGCTTTCTCCATCTTCAAAGCCGGCAACAGCAGATCAAGTCCTTCTCACATTGCATCACTCTAGTCTCTTCTGCCTTCCTCCTCCAGTTTTAAGGTCCCTTATGATTATATTAGGCCCATATGGATAATCCAGGATAATCTCCCTATTTTAAGGCCTGCTGATTAGCAACCTTAATTCCCCTTTGCCAGTTATCCTCTATTCACATGTTCTCAGGATTAAGACAGGCACATCTTAAGGAGACCATTATTCTGCCCTCCACCCCACCTCACCATCCTCAGAATGAAATCTGAACTCCTTGACCTGGCATTATATAGAGAGGTCAAGGGCACAAGCTTAAAGCGGGATTACCTGGGTTTGGCTCTTGGTTCTGCCTCTTGTTGGCTATGTGAACTTTGAACAAATTAATATAACAATTTATCATCTCCAAAATGGGGAGGCTAATAATAATAGCACCTTCCACACAGAGTTGTTGTAAAGATTAACTGAGATAAGTGCAGGTAAAGCATTTAGAATAATTACACTAAGTAAGTGTTCAATAAATATAGCTATTTATATTATTATTATTACATAGTACTGCAATTAGGAATGCCTTTGGCTGCAAGTAACAGACAAATGAACCCCAGAATTATTTTTCTCATTTAAAGATAAGTCCAGAGGTAAGTGGTTTCTGGCACTGGTTCAGCACCTCAGTGTTATCAGAACCATAGTTGCTGTGATTCTCTTGGTCTTTCCTTCATGGTTACAAGGTAGCTGCAATAGCTCCACCAGCCATCACTTCCCCACACAAAAGATGAAAGGACCATGTTAAACACAATACTCCCTTTTATCAGGAAAGCAAACACTTTCCCAGTACCCTCCCAGAAGGTCTTTGCTTAGGACTCATTAGTCAGAACCACATCATATGGCCACCCCTTCCAGCAAGGAAGGCTGGGAAAGAAAATATTAGCTTTTGTAGACTCCCAAGTGGATGTTGCAAAAGAGAAGGGGTTGGGAATGTCTTTTGGATTAGCTATGGTGGACAAAAGACCACCTATTTGCCATATTCTTCCCTTCATGGTCTGTTTCTGTTTACCTCTCATTCTCATCTTTCTCCCATATCCATTCACTCATTCAACCAATGTTTATTTAGTACATTCTTGGTGCTAGTTTTGAAGTCCCTGGCTTCAAAAGGCTTATAGTCTGAAGGACAGACAGGTAAAGAGGCAATTAAAATATAATGGAAGCATTATATGGGAAGCATCGAATGCTATAGGTGCACATCTGACTAGTATTGGGAGATTAAGGAAGTCTTCTCAGATGAAGTAACATTTAAACTGAAACATGAAGCCTATGGAAGAATCCACTAATTAAATGGGCAGTGTGGGACGAGGTGTATGTGTTGTGTTGGGGAAATGGGACTGGGAGATTCTAGACTAGGGAAAAGAGGTATGTAGTTTCTGGAACCCCTCACACTTCAGCCCTACCCAACTTTTTAAAGTTTCCAAATGAGCCATCTCTAATTTAAAATGCTTTTCCCCACCCTGAACACTTGTCAGACTCCTAAGCATCCTGAAAGGCCCAATCAAATCGCTTCTTCTGTGGCACTTGCCCTGACTCCCCAGGCCAGGTGAAAGGTCCCATCCTCAGAACACCAAGGTAGATGGCCCCTCTGGCCACATTGAGCTTTGAGTTCCTTAAAGGAAAGGACTACATTTGTTTTTTTCACAGCTACTTCCCTAGCACCTAGTAGAATGGTTGACTATTTTATTAGATGAATAAATAAAATACCAAATACTTAAAGAATAAATATCCTAAATAAAGATACTTAATGAATAAAGGTGTTCAACAACCTTGTCAGAACCTGTGGTATGAAAGCAAAATGAGTACACTGCTCTATTGGTATGCCTATTTCTCATGCCTTGGTATATGAATAAGAACCTAAAGGCCCTGGGGTCAGATGGCCAAGATTTACATCAGTCATTTACCCCTGATTTGCAAGACTTCCAGCAAGTTATTTAACTCATCTGCTTTGGTTTCACCACCAGTTCAGTAGTAATAACACCAATTTCATAGGGTCATTTTGAGGAGAAAATGCAATGATCTAAATGAATAAGCTAGCATGTAAGTACTCAATAAATCCTAGAGATTATTATTGAGAAGAAACACAGGATAGAGCAACATTCTTAACAGACACAAAGTAAATATCTTCTCTGTCTCCACAAGTGGATGACACACACCTGAAAGCAAGGATTAGAATTTTTCTCCCTCAGGGTCCCAGCAAGCTCATGTCTCATGACCAAGTGATGTAAGGTAGGTTCACAGCAAAATTGCCCCCTCACCTAACCCATGTGAGTTCTGCTAATGAAAAGACATTAAATGCATGTTTTAAAAAGCCAGGTTTCTGACTGCTGCCACTGCTACAGCTACTGCCACTCAGATTCTGTAAAATATTCTACATAAATGAAAATGCCAACAATAAGTAAACAGTTTTCCTTCTTCATTTCCAATCTCAATGATTTTAATGTATTTTCTTGTCTTTATTATAATGGTGAGCACCTTCAAATTTCAAGAAATATAGGCTAGAGGTTCTACCTAGAGCAATCAGGCAAGAAAAAGAAATAAAGGGCATGCAAATAGGAAAGGAATAAGCAAAACTTTCACTATCCACAGATGATATGACCCTATATCTAGAAAGTCCCAAAAAATCCACAATAAAGCTGCTAGAGTTAATAATTTCAGCAGAGTGGCAGGCTACAAGATCAATACACAAAAATCAGGAGTGTTTCTATATACACTAGTAATGCACAATATGAGGAGAAGGTCAGGAAAAAATTCAATTTACAATAGCAACTAAAAGAATCAAATATTTAGGAATAAACTTAACCAAGGACATAAAGCTCTTGCATTCAGAAAATTAAAAGAAATTTTTAAAATACCTAAATAAATGGAAGAACATTCCATGCTCATGGATTGGAAGACTAAATATCATTAAGATATTCTACCCAAATTGATATACAGATTCAATGCAATCCTGATAAAAATTCCACGAGCATTTTTTTTTTTTTTTGAGGTTCTGGGGGCTGGGGAATGAACTTGAGACCTCATATGTGGGAAGTTGATGCTCAACCACTGAACCACATTGGCTCCCCTGAGTTGGTTTTAACATTTGCTTTTGCTTATTATTTGTTTCTATTTTTCCTTAGGAGGCACTGGGAACCAAACCCGGGACCTCTCATGTTGGAAGCAGGCTCTCATCTGCTTGAGCCACATCTACTCCCTTACCAGCATTTTTTAAAGAAATGGAAAACACAGTTATCAAATTTATTTGGAAAGGCAAGGGATCGGGAATAGCCAGAAACATCTTAAAAAGGAAGAACCGGGAAACGGATGTGGCTCAAATGACTGAGCTCCCGCTTACCACATGGGAGACCCCTGGTTCCATTCCCGGTGCCTCCTAAAGAAGACAGTGAGCTGGCATGATGGGCAGGTGTGGCAAGCTGATGCAACAAGAGACACAAGAAGAAAAAACATAATGAGAGACACGACAAAGCAGGGAGCAGAGGTTGCCAGTGCCTCCTAAAGAAGACAGCGTGCTGACGCAACAGGCAGGCACAGCAAGCTGACACAACAAGATGATGCAACAAGAGACATGGGGAGGAAAAACATAATGAGAGACACAACAAAGTCAGGAGCAGAGGTAGCTCAAGCAATTAGGCACCTCCCTCCCACATCAGAGGTCCTGGGTTCGACTCCTGGTGCCTCCTAAAGGCAAGGAAGGTGAACAGTCACTGCAAGTGCAAACAACAAGGGGTTGGGGAGAAATATATACATAAAATACATCTTTAAAAAAAAAGAAAGAAAGAACGAAGTTGGAGGACTCTCACTTCGATACTTTAAATCATACTACCTAGCTACAGTGGTAAAAGCAGCATGGTACTAGCATAAAGATAGACACATAGACCAATGGAAGTGAATTGATGGTTCAGAAACCAAGTTTCACATCTATGGTCAAGTGATTTTTGACAAGCCTGTCAAACTTGCCCAACTTTGACAGAACAGTCTATTCAATGGTGCTGGGAGAATTGGATTTCCATAGCCATAAGAAAGAAAGAGGACCCCTACCACATACCTTATACAAAAATTAATCAAAGACCTAACTATAAAATCTACAACCATAAAGCTCCTAAAAGAAAATGTAGGGAAGCATCTTCAAGACCTGGTGGTAAGTGCTGAATTCTTAAACCTTACACTGAAAGCACAAGCAATGAAAGAAAATGTGGATAAGCGGGACCTCCTCAAACTTGAACACTTTTGTGATTCAAAGGACTTAGTCAAGAAAATGTAAAGGCAGCCCACTCAATGGGAGAAAATATTTGGAAACCACATATCTGAAAAGGTTGTGATTTCCATTCTATATAAAGAGGTCATACAACTCAACAATAAAAGAGCATGCAAACCAATTAAAAAATGGGCAAAAGACTTAAATAGACATCTCTCCAAAGAAGAAATACCAATGGCCAAAAAGCACATGAAAAAATGCTCAATATCACTAGCTATTAGGGAAATGCAAATCAAAATGACAATGAGATATCATCTCACACCACATAGATTGGCCGTTATTAAAAAAACAAGAACCAATAAATGCTGGAGAGGACACGGAGAAATAAGAAAATTCCTTCGCTGTTCGTGGGAATGTAAAATGGTGCAGCCTCTGTGGAAGACAGGAAGCTAAATAAAGAACTACCCATATGATCCAGTAATTCCTCTACTAAGAATATATGCAGAAGAACTGAAAACTGTGACATGAAAAGACATTTGCACACCTGTGTTCACAGTGGTGTTATTCACAGTCGCCAAAAGATGGAAACAACCCAAATGTCCATCAACCAATGAGTGGATAAACAAAATGTGGTATATACATATGATGGAATACTATGTTGCTGTTAGAATATATGAAATTAGAACACATAGGATAACATGGATGAACTCTGAAGACATTATGCTAAGTGAAATAAGCCAGACACAAAAGGACAAATATTGCATGGTCTCACTAATATGGATTAAATATGAAGAATAAATGCATGGAGTTAAAACCTAGAGTATAGGTTATTAGGAAATAAGAGGAGGGTTGAGAAGGTGTACTGATGTTTAATGTTTGTCAAAGTTTTAATGAACTTGCTGTAAAAGTGTGGAAATGGATAGAGTTGGTAGTAATACATTATAGTGAGTAGAACTAATGCAGCTGGTTTATAAATGGGATTGTGGCTCTAAAGGGTAGTCTAGGGATGTAAATGTCAATTGAAAGAAAGCTACAGAATAATCTAGTGACTGAATAACACAGTGAACCCAGAGGTGGATGAGAATTGTGGTTAATAGTACTAATACAAGAATGTCCTTCTATGAATTAGAACAAATGTACATCACAATTGCAAGGTGGTAAGAATGTAGAGAAGCATGGGAAAATACAATTAATGTAACCTACGGACTATAGTTAACAGCATACTGTAATATTTTTGCATTAGTGCCAAAGATTTACCGTGTTAATAATAGCAGAGTATGGAAAAAATATTAAAAATGTGTGCTATAGACCATAGTTAGTGGCAATAGTTTGATAATATTATCTCATAATCTGTAACAAATGTTGCACAACAATGTAGTATGTTGGTGGATGGGTGTTGTATGGGAATTCTACACATGTGCATGATTGTTTTGTAAGTTCACAACCTCTCTAATAAATATATATATATATTTTAACTAGACTTTATATTTTATTGTCATTTTATTTTTTTATTTTTTTTATTTTTAAAGATGCTTTAGATTACATAAATGTTACATAAAAAATACAGGAGATTCTCATATGCCCCACCCCTCCCCCTCTCACACTTTCCCAATTAACAACATTTTTCATTAGTGTGGTACATTTGTTACAATTAATGAACACATATTGAAGCATTGTTACTAACCATGGGCTATAGTTTATATTATAGTTTATACTCTGCCCCGCACAATTTTATAGGTTATGACAAAATGTATAATAGCCTATATCCATCATTATAATGTCATGCAGGACAATTCCAATGTCCCGAAAATGCCCCCATGTTACACCTATCCTTCCTCTTCCCTCTCCTCAGAACTTCTGGTGGTCGTGCTTTTATATCAATGATAAAAGTTCTTCCATTGCTAGAACAATAATAAGTCTATAATAGAATAATAATCTCTACTTTAGTCCATTGTTCATTCCCCAATCTTGAGGATTTGGGTATGGCGATGCCCACTCTGTTTCTAACTAAGTGGTGTCTTAGATCCCATGGGGCAGATGGATGGAACCAAACAGCAGGGCTCCTGAGGGCTCTAGAGACATCTAGACACTATAAGCAGGACAGATAAGTTCTGGAATTCAGCACACTCTTAGCAGGTCTTACTTTGGAATTTATGCTCCCCAGTGTAACAGAGTTAGACTCATTTATTAAATAAAGTTCTCTATATCTGACTCTTATGCCCCTTCTACTTGAATCTATAATAAATACTATACTTGATAAATCTATGTCCCAGAGACTTAAATATTTGGTCCGTCCATGTGTCAGTTGAGCCCTGAATTTCAGCAGAGTTCAAACACCTGCCCTCCAGTTCATTGGACTCACCCAGGAAAACTAACAAAGAGATAATGACAGAGAATGCCCATCCCAAAGAACAAAGTATTCGCAACTGCAAGCAAGAAACATAAATATTTTTTAAAAGCCAGGTTTCTGCTCTAAAACTATGCCTACCTGTAATTATGAAGAACTTAAGATAAGGAACAAGTTCTGTCTGAGATTCTGGGTTTCATTGTAAAGTTCTTGAGTTAATGGGGTTATAAAAGGTACGTGGATGCATTTTTATGCTACTATTAATATCTGGAATTAGTTTCATCCCATGTAGAGAAATGGGAGTGTGAACATGAATGAATTCATCCCTTTCTGTTTATCACTCCAGCTGACCCCAGGGCTGGGCAGCCTGCTTAGCTGGCTCCATGTGCTGCATTTTGTGGTTTCAGCCCGTCAGTGAGGTCATTTACTGATGACTCGAGACACTGGCCTAAAGGTATTTATGTGATCTCCTGAGCAGGCAGAAAGCCTGCCTTAGAACACTGCAAATACATCCCTGCTCTTGATGGCTTCAAGCTCTGCAATGGGGGGGTTGACCTGACAGCTGCTTGTCCTGAGGGAGAAATAAAGGAAACTGGTGAAACACATGCTATTTCCATGAATTCCCACTCATCTGCTGTTAGAAAATTCAGCGGTGATCCTGACAATAAAGGTTATACTTGTAGTGGCACAATAGAAAGGAAAGGAGCTTTAACTCACCTTCAGCATACCAAATAGGCTGTGCCTCACAGGATCGGTAACACGCAGCACCATCGAAGATGCACCCACAGAAAAACTATCAATGGGCATTTGTCTGAATTCATATTTACAGCATCTGTTTGACATGAGGTTTTCATTTAGATGGCAATCCAGATACCGCTTTGCATTAAGTTCTGGCTTTTTGAGCTGTCCATATCAATTGTCCTTTACCAAATATCTAGTTTTCAGATGTTTACAGATGCACTAGAATATTTTCAAATCATTCAAAGGAATGATATCTGAGAAAAAATCTGAACCAAATGCTAATGAAAATTTTTGTGTTTCATGTAGAAAAGTGCTCTAAACCGGAAAAAAATCATTCTACCCAAATTTACTGCAAAAGAATAATTTGTCTGTCTTTGGGAAATGAGTTATACCATTGCCTTTCTTGCCCCATTCCTAATTTAGGCAAAAGGCCCATATCAAATGCATTAAATCAGAGCTTAATCATTTTCATAACTAGGTGTAGTTAAAAAAAATAATAAGAGCTGTAAAAAATTCCCAAAGCAATGACACAAGCATCTCTGTGAGTCAACCGTTATTTCAGGGATTTATGATAATTCCTCATCCTAAGGAAAAATGAAGCTAATTGAAACAAACTCCATACTTTATATTAATGCCATTTGAATACAGTGTGCACTGCCAGTTACAAAGTGACATGGAAAATGAGGCCGTTCTCAACAACACCACAGTTTCTCAGTTTTATGTATTTTGTAATTTCCTCTATGGAAAATCTGTTCTTCATAAAAGAACTGCTAGAGAAAAATGTGGAAAAAGTTGATTCATTCCATATTTACATTCTTTCTGGTACCTGGAAATGAACCAATTGCAAAAGTATGCCAAAAAAGAAGTTAGTTAAGTCATTTAGAAAACTCTTCTTCCCCCAGGCAAAAGGATAAACTGCCCTGGGAAAGTCCTGCTTTGAAATATAAAACACCTTTCAGCCTAATGAGATCTTTCTTCTAACCTTTTACTTAGGCCCCAATGAGGTCAACAGTAAGAAATGGCTGCTTTTCTTTAACAAAAAACCTAACCCCCACAAAACCGGCCACCAACTTGGGAAAGTCAGTATTATCAGAATCCAAAAATTCCTCCTCTGATATTTGAACAGATCCAGGAACTTAGCACAAATGCATCCAACAGCAAAGAACACCAAGTTTTACTCCACAGCTGCCTTTAAGTCCTCCTGACCTGATCTGCTAATGCTATTTACCAGTTCACTTTGAAGAGTTGGGCAAAATAAAAGCAAGGTGTCGCTCACACGGAGTAGAGGGTAGCCAGATTTGTCCCTCACAGAGCTGCCAGATGCATTTCCCATTTGGATTGTCATTAACGGCTTCATTTCATTTCATCTACGATAAAAACAATTTGGAAGCATGGAAATGACATTACAGTTAGGTTGCCCTGAACATTGTGGCAGTTGAGAAAGCTATTACACAATTGCAGCTTTCATTTTGAAAACCTGTGGCTTTGCTGGGTCAAACAGAGCAATGGAAGTCAAGGCTTTTGACTTGTACAGGTGACAAAATTCTCCCAGAACAAAGGAGCCTTTCACAATTCTCACATAGAGAAAAATGTGCTCTAACACAAGGAAAGGGGGGGAGGGGAAACCTGGGCTCCAAGATGGTGACTGACTACCTTTTAGGAATATCATTCAAGAAGTCTCTCCCATCTTTATAGTCACAGAACCTCAGAGGTTAGTGTGGTGTGTTGGCAGGAGGTGAGGATTGGGGATGGTGGCCTCATTTACCACTGCTTGGTGCCAAACTCCTGCTGCTTGCTCTAGATAAGCCAGTTTCTTCTCCATGCTTTTCCTCATTCAGCTCCCTTTTCTACCTTCACCCTAGCAGCAATATAGTACAGAAGGAGAACTGGACAAAAAGTCAGAAAGTTCTAACTCCAATTTATGTCATTGGATAAGTCTCTCTTTCTCTCTAAGTTCAGTATTCTTACCGGTTCACCAGTAATCTGTTGGACTAGGTAGTCCCTGTGATGGCTGGGTTCATGGCCAGGTGATCGTGCCTAGTTGATTGGTCAAGCAAGCACTGGTCTGATTGTTATTGTGAGGACATTTCATGGACTTAAATCATCAGTAGTTGATTGCATCTATGGCTGATTACATCAACAATCACCTAAAGGGATTGCCTTCAGCGATGAGCCATGTCTCATCCAATCAGCTGAAGGTGTTAAAAGGAGAAGTGATTATTTCAGTAGTCAGATGAAGAATTTCCATATTTACTTCAGCTAGCCATCTTCTCCTGGGGAATTCATCATAATCTTCATCAGAGTTCCCAACTTGTGGCCTGCCCTACAGAATTTGGACTTGCACATCCCCACAGTCACATGAGACAATTTTATAAAAATCTCATATTCACAGATATCTCCTTAGGTTCTGTTTTCCTTGAGAACTCTGATTAATACAGTCCCTAAAGTTCCCTCCAATTCCAAAGACTCCATTCATTAACTCATTGGTACATACAAACTTCCATCCACATCTTACATGTGCCAAACACAGAACAGCACTGACATGGCCTTCCAGGTCCAATGCAAGTTTTACTGCCCTTGTCTGCAAAGCCTGAGCCCAGATCTCTATATATCACTGTCCATTAGATATTTCCATCATGTGACTATCCCATAGACACCTCACACTCAATGGATCAAAACTGAACTTACTGTCTTCCCACCCAAACCTGTTCTTCCTCCTATTTTCTGCATCTCAGGGAAGGGACACCCATTTCCCAAACCAGAAACCCAGGGGTCATCCTCAACTTCACCATTTCCCTCACCTTCTACACTCAATCACCAAGGACTGCTGATTCCTATTCATGAATATCTACCTTTCGTTTCCATCCGGTTCTCATTAGTCCTTAATTTTTCCCTTTTCGCTACAGCTCTCCTGGCCTCCACCCTTGCTCCCTCCCAATCCATTCACCACACTGCGGTCAGATACTCTTTCGAATCATGTTACTCCCTTTGCTAGATTCTTGCAATGGCTCCCCACTGCTTATTTAGGACCAAGTCCAAAATCCTAAGCATAAACAACAAGACCATTTAGGACCTGCTCTCTACTTTCAGCTTCACTTCTATTTCCTACCAGCTCTTTAAAAAGATAGGCTGAGCAGCCACAAGTTACCCCAAACCTGCCACACTTTCTTACTTCTGAGCTTTTGCACATGCTGCTTTCCCCTTCCTGGAATGTATCTTCCTCCCAGCCTTAACTCAGCTTCTCTATGTTCTTCAAGATTCATCATGGACACCATTTTCTCTGAGAAGTCTCTAAGTACCCCTACGATAACTTCTCATAAAATTCGGGATAAGGCCCCATGATCTTACTCTTCACACTGTAGAATAATTTCCCGTTTATTCTTCTGTCTCCTGCCCCAAACTCTAAGCTCCTTGGAAATAAGAAGAATGTTTTATTCTTTTTTGTATCACCAGCATATAAGTTTTGTTCAATAAACAGGTTTTAAAATCCATGAAAATTTCATCCAAGACTTTTTTTACCATGCTTTATTCATATGCTGAATTTTCAGGAAGTGCCCTGGTTCACCAAGACCTTCAAAATGATATAGAGAACCCACTTACTAATGCAATTACTTAGGAGAAAAAACTAGACACTAATTATGAAAATATCACTTCTTTAAAGATAGGCAAAAAGAAAAGTGTTCACATTATAATAATCATTCACGTGGCAGTTTTCAAAATCCTTTCTCTTATGCTGTCTCAAATTAATTTTTGATGTATTACACCAACAATATTATAACAGACATAATTAAAAATAGAACAAAATCTCATGACATCTCTAATTCTTTTTAGAAAGAGGCATGATATGAAAAGTTAAAGTAAGAAAGAACCCACCATCTCAAAAAAAATCTGCTAGGTATTATTTTTCCATTTCCCCTCACTTTTATCCACTTGCAAACATAATTTTCACACAATAGAAATCACAAAATAGGCACAATTTTGTATGCTGTGCTTTTCATGTTCCCATGTGCTATTTAGTCTTAATAACTATTATTTTCAGTACTGAATAATATTCCACCATAAATTGTGGGTACCAATGATGACTCATACATCTTCTCTACTCATACTTTCAACTGCCCACCTGGATCCCTCTCAGGAGTCTCAAACTCAAGATGTATAATACTAAATCCATATCTTTCCCTCCTTTTTTTTTTTTTTTTTTTTTAAAGATTTTATTTATTTATTCATTTATCCCCCCCTTGCTGCTTGCGCTCGCTGGGTCAGCCAACCACGCCGTGCGGGCGGGCCTGCCCTCACCAGGAGGCCCCAGGAACCAAACCCGGGGCCTCCCATATGGTAAACGGGAGCCCTACTGATTGAGCCACAGCCGCTTCCCTCTTCCCCTCCTTAAACCTGATCATGGTTCTATGTTCCTGATTACAGGGAATATGGCACCATCACCCTCCAAGTTCCCTAAAATTCTCTCTGTGCCCATTCCCTCACTTCTCACATCAAAGTCAAGAATTCTCATCAACTTTACCTTTTGAAATCTCTTAAATTCCTTTCCTCTTTCCACCCACTCTGCTGTCACCTTTGTCCTCAATTCTACTTGAGTTTTGACAGAGCTTCCACCTTTGCCTCTTCCACCTTCCACCAGGCCACCAAGGTCATCTTTCTAAAATGGAGATTGATCTCCTTATTCCACTGCTTAAATTCATCCAGTTGCTCACCATCACTGTGGATAGACTCCAAATACCTTAACCAAACAAGCAAGACTCAGCATTCTGTTCCCTTCCAGCCACTCCAGTTTTACCTCCTACCAAATTCCCCATTCCACTCTTACAAAGGGGGATGAGCTCTGAGCCAGGAGCTCAGACAATAGTCATGGTCTATTGTCACTTGCCTGTATGCTGCCTCACAGAAGGGAACCCAAGGAAGGCAGAGCCTGTATTGGGGACAGGCTGGATTCATATCCCAGCAGACTCCACACTAGCTGGGCAGGAGGCAAAGAAACCAAATTCAGGGAAACCACATAGAAGTGAAAGCATCAGAGCCCAAAGCAATTCTCTAAATTAAACAGCAAGTGACTGCCATACTTTTATTCAGGGACATGAAGCCACACACAGGCTGAGACAGTCCAAAGCTGAGATTAATTTATAGCTTTGGACTACAATAGGCGCTTGTCATAAGTCACCAGAGTGTCAAGGTCTTTCCCACCTCCATATATATGTGCTGTTCCTTCTGCCTGGAGTCCTATCTCACCCCTTATCTGCCTGGCAAAGCCACTCTTCAAGTATCCTTTCCGCTGTGAAGTCGTCCCTGAATCCTGAGGCAATGCAGACTGGATGACATTCTGGAATCAGCAGAATGTAAAGCACATATTGTATTTGGTAGAGAACATTCAGGTCAGCTTAGAACCACAGAAAATCATTAGAAATGCATATAAAAGGAGGAAGCCCTTTCTCATGCTACTTAAAAAAAAAAAAGGAATTTGCTGTGCCTACTGTGATTTTTAATGTGGTATGTTGACAAATGGTATAAAGAAACTTTAAAAGCCTAGATGATCAAGATCAGATGGCTTGCCTAGTGACAGGCAGTTCCTGCATATGAATCAAAGGACATTGATAAACCAAGAAATGCTACAAAATGTTTAGAATTGTTCTTAAATTTTTTTTCAATATAGTTATACTAAATATGTTCCTGGTTAATGGTAAAATAATTAAGCCTATCACCTACCTGCTCCCTCCTACAGAATAACAGATTGAGAAACTCAGACCTGCAGTGTGTTGAAAGGAAAGTTAATTTAGAGATTTGAAAACATACTCTGCAGCCAATTGGACGAACTTGATTGTCATAAAGTATTGCTTTTTGTAAATTAGATTGGCTCTTCTTTGTCTCATTCTGCAAACTATATCTGAAGAGTTAATAGTTGGGCCACCACTCAGCAAGAGATTTAAACAGTTTTACAGCTAAAAGACTTTCCTTTCCCAAGGGCTTTCTTCAACGTAAGGGAAATTAACAAATGGGCTACAGTGAATAAGGTTACCTAGTTCCAAAGACATACATTTCTGGTATAGGTAAATCCGGAAAAATGGTTTATCTCATTATCAAGGGGATTTTGCTTACATAATTCCTCTTACTGAAGCAATTCTAGGAACACCGTGGGACCTGCATTCAGGCTTCCCAAGAGTACACACTCAGAGACAGTGTTATTAAAGAGCAGAATAAGCAGAAATGATTTTTTTTTTTTTTTTTTTTTTTTTTTTTTTTACTGTATCTTAACTGTCCTTCTTGTAGAGATAGATGTAGAACCATTAGTTAGTTGGATTCTTTTAGACCCCTGGTTAGAAACATTACTGAAGTTCCTCTTAGACCTACCCCATGGGTAATTTAACAGCCTTGAATTGCAGATACAGATTAATTTGAACAAATGTGTTTTCCTCTCTGTCTCGAGAGACTAGTCTGGTGTTGAACCTACCTTCTTAGTCCAGCACTCTTGTGGATGAATCTTTAGAAAAAATTTCCCTCCTGCAATTCCAATTCCTAAATATTTATGGACCTCAGAGGAACTATTTACTACATAAAGTTCTAAAGGTTGGAAGCATGTATAACCAGGCTAAGTGTTCCACCCTCAGAGTTGCATTTGTGACCAAATAAAATTTACAATAAGTGACCAAATAAAGATGGGATCCAAAACCTTCAACCTGAGGGAATTAATTCTTGAAAATCCAACTCACTTATAATTGGATCATTTTAAAGGGTTGTCAGAGGACTAGCAGCTCTGGGTATTGAGCTTTATTCCTCATCCAGCCCTGCTCCATGACAGAATGCTGATCACTGTGGCTGTGCTGCCCATCAGGGGATCGGCAGCTGTTGGCCTCAGGAGGCCTGCTACGGCATGCTTCCTGTACCTGCTAATTTTGCTGGCCCTACTGGGTTGCGGAAGCCCAGCATGCTGGGCCAAGATACAACACTGCTTGTGCTCATAAGCCTGTTGGTCCCTTTGGTCTGGGAAGAGGGGAACTTGAGCAGGACAAAGCCACAATGCTTTTTTTCTATGACAATGATAATGGACCTGGTGGTGATTCAGTCACCCTGGAAATTGAAAAATCACCACAGATGGGATTTGCAGATGAGGAGAAAACTATACTGGATGGCAAAGGCATATCAAAGACCTACATTTATTATACACTTACACCATCCAGCTTAAGAGAGAACAGTTTATTAGATGTAAAACCTCATTCAAGAGGGGAACTATTTACCTGAAGCAAGAACACAGCCAACAGATCGCTGTGATACAATCAGCCTCTTGTCTCTCCCAGCATATTAAAAATAACAAATACATTATTCCAAAAGAATTCCGTGTCATTCTATGGTCATATCTGTGCCAGTTACCTCTGGCAGCTTCCAGGAGATTTTAATGTATTTGGGAAGAGAGCAGCCACACAGGAAGTGTTCAGAAACCATTAGGTGCTGACCTGTGTAAACAGAGTTTATGTGCAATAACTGCCAATGGTGTGTTAGTTTCTTAAGGCTGCTGTAAAATTTACCACAAACTTGGTAACTTAAAACAACAGAAATGAATTGTCTCACAGTTCTGGGGGCCAGAAGTTCAAAATAAAGCAGTCCTGGGGGACACATGCCCTACAGAGACTGGAGGGGTGAATCCATCCTTTGTCTCTTCTAGCTTCTGGGGGATGCTGGCATTCCTTGACTTGTGGCTACATCACTCCAACCTCTGCCTGTGTGCCCATGCTGCCTCCTCATCTTCTCTGTGTCTTCTCTTCAGTGTGTGGGTCTCCCTATGCTCTCCTATATGGACATTTGTGATGGCATTTAGAACCCATCCATACAAATCAAGGGTAATCTACTCATCTCAAGATCCTTAATTTAATTATATCTACAAAAACTCTTTATCCAAATACAGTCTCATTCACAGGTTCTTGGGATTAGGATGTGGACCTATCTTTTTTTTTTTTTTTTTTAAGAGAAGTTGTGGGTTTACAGAATAAATCATGCAGAAAATACAGAGTTCCCATATAACCCTCTATTAACACTTTTCAATTGTTATAACTGAATATTAACTATAATCCACGGTTTGCATTAGGGTTCACTGTTTATGTTGCACAGTCCCATGTTTTTTTATTTTAACTTTTATTCTTATAACATATATACAACCTAAAATTTCTTCTTTTAACTACATTCAAAAATATAATTCAGTGCTGTTAATTATGTTCAAAATGTTGTGTTACCATCAACACCATCCATTACTAAATTTTTCCATTACCCTAAATAGAAACTCTGTACAATTTAAGCATTAGTGGCCGGCTCCCTACCTCTACCCCTGCTCCTGGTATCCTGTATTCTAGTTTCTGAAGCTATGAATTTCCTTATTCTTACATCAGTACAGTCATACAGTATTTCTTTTTTTTGTCTGACTTATTTCACTCAACATGATGTCTTCAAGGTTCATCCATATTGTTGCATGTATCAGAACTTCATTCTCTTTTCGGGCTGAATTACAATTACATTGTATCTCTATATATACCAAATTTTGTTTATCCATCCATCTGTTGATAGATACTTGGGTTGCTTCCATCTTTTGGCTATTGTAAATAATGCCACTATGAAAATCAGTGTGCAAATATCTGTCCTATTCTCTGCTTTCAATTCTTTTGGATATAAACCTAGAAGTGGGATTGTCAAGTTTTATGGTAATTCTATATTTAACTTTCTTAGGAACTGCTAAACTGTCTTACACAGTGGCTGTACCATTTTACATTCCCAAGAAAAATGAATGTGTTCTTATTTCTCCACATCCTCATCAATACTTATTATTTTCTGGGTTTTTGTTTTGTTTTGTTTTGTTTTGTTTTGTTGTGGCCATTCTAGTGGGTATGAAATGGTATCTCATTGGGGTTTTTTTTGTTGTTGTTGTTGTTGTTGTTGTAGTTGTTGTTTTTACCGGGAGGTCCCGGGGATCGAACTCCAGTCCCTCCATATGGTAGACGGACGCCAAACCTCTTGAGCCACATCCGTTTCCCCTCATTGGGGTTTTGATTTGTATTTCCTTAATGGCTTATGATGTTGAGCATCTTTTCACGTGCTTTTTGGCCATTTGTATGTCTTCTTTATTTAGAGAATGTTAATTCAAGTCTTCTGTCCATTTTTTAAATTGGGTTGCTTTTCTTCTTCTTGTTGAGTTGTAGGATTTCTTTATATATTTTGGATACTAAACTCTTATCAGATAAGTGGTTTCCAAATATTTTCTTCCATTTTGTAGATTGTCATTTTACTTTCATTATAAAGTCCTTTGATGCACATAAGTATTTAATTTTGATAAGGTCCCATTTATCTATTTTTTCTTTTGTTGCTTGTGCTTTTGGTTTAAAGTCTAAGAAACCATTGCTTAAAACAAGGCCCTGAGAATGCTTCCCTATATTTTCTACTAGGAGTTTCATAGTTCTAGTTCTTATATTTTGGTCCTTGATCCATTTTGAGTTGATTTTTTAACATGGTGCGAGATAGGGGCCCTCCTCCATTCTTTTACATATAGATATCCTATTTTCCCAGCACCATTTGTTGAAGAGATTATTCTTTCCCAATTGTATCATCTTGACACCCTTGTCAAAAATCAGTTGGCCATAGATGTACAAGTTGACTTCTGAGCTCTCAATTTGATTCCATTGGTCTATATATCTGTCTTTGTGCCAAAATCATACTGTTTTGATTACTATGGTTTTGTTTTAAAATTGGGAAGTGTAAGTCCTCCAACTTCATTCTTCCTTTTCAAGATGACTTTCGCTATTCAGGGCCTCTCAACCTTCCATATGAATTTTTTTTTTTTTTTTAAGATTTTATTTATTTATTCATTTATCCCCCCCTTGCTGCTTGTGCTCGCTGGGTCAGCTAACCACGCCATGCGGGCGGGCTTGCCTTCACCAGGAGGCCCCGGGAACCGAACCCGGGGCCTCCCATATGGTAAACGGGAGCCCTACTGATTGAGCCACAGCCGCTTCCCCTTCCATATGAATTTGATGATTGGCTTTTCATTTTCTTCAAATTAGGCTGTTGGAATTTTGATTAGGATCGTGTTGAATCTGTAAATAGCTTTGTGTAGAATTGACATCTTAACAATATTTAAACTTCCAATCTATGAATACAGAATATCCTTCCATTATTTAGGTCTTCTTTGATTTCTTTTAGCAATGTTTCGTAGTTTTCTATGTACAAGTCCTTTACATCCTTGGTTAGATTTATTCCTAGATATTTGATTCTTTTATTTGCTATTGTGAATGGATTTTTTTTCTTGATTTCCTCTTCAGATTGCTCATTACTAGGGTATATAAACACTACTGTTTTTTGCATATTGATCTTGTACCCCACCATTCTGCTGAATTTTTTTTTTATTAGCTCTAGGATCTATGTTGTAGATTTTCAAAATTTTCTCTATATAAAATCATGTCATCTGCAATTAGGGAAAGTTTTACATCTTTCTTTCCAAAGTGGATGCCTTTTATCTCTCTTTTTTTGCATAATTGCTCTGGCTAGAAGTTCCAGTATACTGTTGAGTAACAGTGATGAGAATGTGCATCCTTGTCTTGTTCATGATCTTAGAAGGAAAGCTTTCACTCTTTCACCATTGAGTATGATATTAGTGGTGGGTTTCTTATATATGTTCAGTACGTTTCCTTATATTCCTAGTTTTCTAAGTGTTTTGTCAAGAAATGGTGCTGGATTTTGTCAAATGTCTTTCTGGCATCAATTAAGAAGATTTTGAGTTTTTTCCTTTGTTCTCTTAAGGTGGTATATTACATTAATTGATTTTCTTTTGTTGAACCACCCTTGCATACCTGGGATAAATCACACTTAATCGTGGCATATAGTTCTTTTAATGTCCTATGGGAATTCATTTGCTAGTATTTTGTTGAGGTTTTTGCATCTCAATTCTTAAGGGATATTGGAGTGTAACTACCTTTCCGGGGCCATTTATCAGCCTATCACCAAAGAAGCAATTCTCTGTAGACTGGAGCAGTCAGAGTTTGCTTCTAAACTCTGAGATGATGGGTCTTGAGCAGCAGTCCTTTTATAGGTGGCTCAGATTTCAATGGCAAGCCAAAGAAGTTGGCATTCAATGTGGAGGGAATAGCAGGTTGAAAGGTCATCATGTGTTTTTAGCAAATGAGCCGTAAGTCCATATGTGGAATCTGTGGGGAGTGATTATCACTGTTCATCAATCCCTGATAGAGAACATATATTAATGAGCTGGGTTAATCAGCTTGGGCAGTTAGGATGGAGCCAGATTATGCAAGCTCTTGAAAGACAAGTAAAGAAGCCCAAACTTGATGCAACAGGCTACAAGGAATCACTAAGGATTCTTAAATAGAGATGTTACATGATGACTAATTTTCTAGGATCCTAAACAAATTACTACATCTTCCAAGCACATGCCCTTTTGTTTATCCTATCTCATTAGCAAAATCTAAGTCACTATATTCATTATTTTCCTAAGGTATTTGTTTTTGGAAACATTAAAAACAGTTCAGTATAATTCCATAATAAAAAGATTCTGCTACTGTACTTAACCATTTCCATTAGTAAAAAAAAAAAATGTATATATATATATATACATTTCCATACTTTGCCTGAAGAAACGTCTCTTCATGAGCAGTTATTTATACATCTGGCTTATAATAAAATCATATCATTAAATGAACTGGATCAACTCAGAGATGAAACTCTGATTATAACAATATGGAGGCTTTGCAATATTCCATTTAAGGAGAAAGGAAATGCTAGTCAGCAACCCAACCAGGAAAAACTATGTTGATATATAAATTATGCAGCTTTGTGTTTATTCAATTAAGTTAATCCTAAATGAATCCTCCTGTGAAAACTCTATGTAAACACTGCAACATACAACAGGAAAGCAATGCTGAGGGGGTGCCTGCAAGGAGGGTTGCCGATTGGATCTATCCCACCAAGGAATAACTCCAGTTGCTTGTTCACTTGACTCCACAGACATCTCCAACTGTGTAAGATCAGGTTTAATAAAAACTCCGTCTGGCTTCAGGGCCGTGCAAATCCAGGTGAGGCCTCACAAGTCCTTAAAATTAGATTGTTTGGGGCTGCAGCAACACCCAAGTTTGATGGAGGTTTTATTAAATCTATGAGAACCTTAAGAAGACATTTTTTTTAAAAGGCAATATGGAGTATTGAGGGAGCTGTGCTTGTGGGCACATATTGAAAGCTCCATTTTAGTATGGGGATTTGATGGGCAATTTTACCTTTTCATGACTCTATATTGAGTAAAGCAGGCCAGTATTGGAATACCCATATGTATTAGCTATAATTCTGTTTCTACATTAATAATAAATAATGAACCTAGCCAGGTTAAAACTTAAAGCTATGAAAATCTTTACACTTCAGGAAGGATTGTTACCTCTCTGCAGTCTGCTTTATAGCTGGCATCCTTCTCTGGGCCTTAGTAACAATCACTTGGAAGCTCAGACTTGATTTCTAGCTGATAGAGAGGCTCTGTGATATAAACTCAGCCTATTCTTTCTTATCTGAAGATATAATTGACACTGATTTGACTATTTGATTATACTGAAAAGCAATTGGTGTCCCAAACAAGAGAAACAGGAGAGAGATGGAAAAGGGACAGCTGGAAAACATTATATCCCCTGAGAAAACAATGCTGGTGGTCAGATAGTGTTGCAGGATTTCGAGATAATAATAAGTGAAAACTCTTTGTGATGCCTCCCACCAAATATGGGTTATGTTAAAATTCCACAAAATGAACATTTTGATTTGATGTCTATGGTTACCAAAAGAAACATTTTCAAATTGTTATTCATTGTAGTAATTTAACCTCTCCAAGCCATCTGGAAGATGCAAAAAATTAGAAATCACTGATGGTAAACATGGTATCTTGTTTTTCTTTCTGCCATTACCATTTAAGTTAAGATTCTTGTAGATTCTTAGTGCTCATGTATTTCTATTGGGAGATTAAAAAAAAAAAAAAAAGGCAACAGAAAATGTATAGTGGTGTCAAAGGCATTTGGATGACTCATCAAAATTCTAACCTCCACCAAACTTTGGAAATACTAATGGTCAATCTGAAGTGGCTATGCTAGAGGGCCACCAACTTACCAAACTAAGAAAATACCTGTGGATTACTTTGAATAGAATGATGTGCAATTGTGGACTTTTAACTAAAGTTTATGGGTCTCATAAAATAACCACCTATTCTGGGAATTCCATGTCTCAGGCTCATAGTCAGCTCAATATTTTCCTACCACTAGAAGTTTTGTCTAACTTTTTATAGTATAAAATAAATGAACAATAATAGAACAGACTCGCAAGGTTGTTTAACATATTTGTAGTTACATGTCTGTCACATTTTTAAAGGATATTCCAGCTACAACTTAAACTAAAATTTTGTTGTTTTCCTACTCAAAAACATAAAAGAAAATGTCTCATAGCAATTTGGACTAAAGTTCCTTATGTTCAAGTTGCCAGCAGTAATTCTTTTAAGACTTCCTTTTCAGGAACTGGTTCTTAAATCACTGAGTATTTTGGAAGTGAAATCATTCAGAAACAAAAATGATGAAGCTCATGCTTAGGGACTAGGGTAACATTCTGGCTTTGGTCAAGCATGGGCACTGCAATTTTTCAGACATGTGAAGACTGACAAACAACTCTAACACTTCCCATTTCCCACTCTAACTGCAAATTACTTGTTCTATCTCTTCTGAGTATTGATGTGTATGTGTGCACATGTGTGTGTGCTGTGTGTGAATCTCTCTCTGATTTAAATTCTCCCAGTCAGGGGATGAAAAGAAGCCAAATATTGTGAATCCCATAGAGCCAATTCTTTGTTTTAAAAAATGTGAGCAGATAGAGATACTGTTTTAGTTCCCTGGCTGCTAGAACAAGCACCATACAATGGGTTAGCTTAAAAACAGAAATTTATTGGCTCATGGTTTCTGAGGCTAGAAAGCTTGTTTCCTCCCAAAGTCAGTACTTTCTGGCTTATTGGCAATATTTGAGGCTCCTTGGCTTTTCTTTCACATGGCAATGTACATGGCAGCGTCTTCTTTCTCTCCCAGTTCCATTGACTTCTAGCTTCTGGCTATTCCCTGTGGCCTCTCCCTCTGACTGACTTTCACTCTGCTTATAAAGGACTTCAGTAATATAGATTAAAGCCCAACCTGATTCAGTGGTGCCACACTGTCCAAGAACATGTCCAAACTGGGATACACAATTCAACCCACATCAGATACTATGGATTAACCAAGAAGCCATAAATTCTCATTCAGGCCATGTGTTCTATTCAAAATTCAGAAGGGCAGAATCATTTTATCTGTGAAGCAGATGGGTACTCTTTGCCTTGGGACAGCCCTGATCTGGTGCATGCAACACTGAATTCTGAACACCATTCAGAAGTGCTCCCAGTGTTGCCCTGGTGCCCACAGGGCACCATGAAGGACACAATGACTGAAGGCGTTTCTGACTTCTAGTCTGGGCCACATCTAGAGTGCACCCCTACTCTCCCAGGCAGCATTTTCAGGGCAGAGACTGGGATGGCCCACACTCAAAAAGCTTTCTTGCCCTTGCAAATGTTTTTGCTGCAATCTTGTAAATGAGTAGAATAGGTTGTCTACAGCCTTTCATTAGTTTATTCAACAAATATTAATTTTCTGTTACTCCATGTTCTAAATAGGATGGAAACAAATGTATAAAACATAGCATCAGTTCACATAGCAAACACCAGTAAACAACAAACAAGTCCAATGAATTGCCTTCCCTCCATATTGTTAATACTGTTATCATTAATTTCTAGTAAACTTTTGGCAGAGAACTTGATGCTATTCAGTCCATGGAAAACAAGCCTTCCACGACCTAACTGGTTACGATTTCAGTTAGAGAGACAATACTGCCTACACAACACAGAGAAAGATGGTAATTAATTCAGATAAGGGCTATAAATAGCATCATAGCATCATTGGCCATTATTTTGGTCAAGACAATTGATTTGACCTGATTACAGCTAGTGCAATGTCTATCTCTTCCACCATACTCATCCACAGTCTTATTTTGGGTCATCATTTTCTATGATACAATTAAATATTGGTATCCAAATATTGGTGAATTTTTGAAAAGTTCTTTGAGGACACAGAACAAGTTTCATTTTCTCTATGTCCTCCTTGTACCTAACATGGTGCCTTACTCTGAGTAAGCATTTAACAAGTTGTTAAATTGGCTAGAACTTGCCTACTCAGAATTTTCTAAACTATTTATACAATGACTAAAAATAAATTGTAACTCTAGTATAAAAAGTTGCCTACCTAGTCCTATTTTTAAAAACTGGATAAAAAATTTAACAGCATAACTTCTCAAAATAAGTAAAACTGATCCTTATCTGACAAACTTCATTTATCAACTCAGTTATTCATTCATTGAATCAACCCTTTTTTATTGAATACCTACTATGTACTTGATCTTTTACTATGGTGCATAGTTTTCAAATATGATCATACAATGGGATGGATAGGTTATCTGACATAAAACCTGTTCCTGGATAATTTTGGGTTTTCTGCACCAGAGTGAAACCTTACAGAAGGTTGAATGCCAGGCTTAAGACAGGGCTGAGTTCTTAATTTTTCTAGACTTCATTCTCACTGGTTTCATCCGTTTCCTCACTACACTCAGTTCCTTTTTCTCTAGTTCTATTATGCCCAGAGGTTACAATTACATTTCGTGTTGGAAAATTTCTTTATCTATAAAGAAAGCTAAAGAATCTGTTTACGAAATGTCCATTTGTTCAAATAAAGTTGCTAGCCATATGTTTGGCATATCAGCTCTGGTTTCCCTAATCCTCTCGGTCTCAGGCAGGTATAGTATGGGGGAACTCTCAGAAAGATTACTAACACCATGATGGTTACCTCAAATACTGATCACCTTTGGGATCCTCAAAAGGAAATTACATTTATTTTGTCCTCTTTTGTGTGCCTCTTCCCCAGCCTTCTCTTTTCAAAATATCACCAAAAATGCCTTCCCCTGGTTCCATCAGTGGCTGGTTCCTCAGTGACTCCAGGCTCTGACACCTCAACTTCCATTCCTTTCACCTCTGAGTCCAGCCCAGATCACTATTGTCATGGTCTGAGGTATGAAAGCAGACCATGGTGAATCTATTAAAATCTCTGAGACGAGTCCTCCACTGCTTCCTACTGACTAATATACACTTCCTATTCTCTCCTCAGCAGGTTTCTAAGTTTGTTATTTAGGCAGCCTTCATGACAACAGCTAGCTGTTCCCTGGACTAATAATTGTCTCCTATAGGTAATTTTTTAGGCTACTGATCATTTGTTTTACTAATCTCTCTATTTACTCTTACAGCTAATAGCAGATCCCCAAGTACCTGCTGTAATTTTCTAACAAGCAGAATTCCAATTCCCCATGAAGAAATTCTGCTTTAAAGTGTAATTAAAGATCATCTAAGAAATACAAGGCCAATTTTGTACAACCCACGAGCATTTTTTTTCCCACTGCCAGAAGGAAGGGTATTTAGGGGGAATTAAAATCACTTTGCAAAATTATAAACAAGTTTAAGCAACCATTTTGGTCAGTGGCACTTGTTATCAAGTAATTTATCTAATATTAAGGTAATGGATCTTAAAAGGAATAGATTGAATAAAAATCGTCTGCTATTCAATGGCATATTAAACAAGCAATTACTAATTCTGTTTATAAGTACAACCCTTTAGGGTTTTTTAGAGATGTGGGTTTACAGAAAAATTATGCATAAAATACAGGGCTCCCATATACCACCCCATTATTAACACGTTGAATTTGTATGGTGCATTTGTTACATTTATTTCTATTTGATGAAAACATATTTTTATAGTTGTACTGTTAACTATAGCCCTTGGTTTAACTTAAGGTTCACTGTTTGTGTTGTTCAGTTCCTTGAATTTAAAAAAAAACTTTATTCTAGAAACATATATACAACCTAATATTTACCCTTTAAACCACATTCAAATATATGATTCAATAGTATTAATTACATTCACAATGTTGTGCCACATGACTACTATCCATTACCAAAACTCTTCCATCTTCTCAAGTAGAAACTCTGTACATTTTAAGCCTTACTTCCCTATTCCCTATCCTCTCTCCATCCCCTGATAACCTATATTCTAGACCCTGACTCTATGAGGACAATATTCATTCTGTTCAGTCTGGCTTATTTCACTCAACATAATGTCTTCAATGTTCAGCCGTGTTGTAACACGTGTCAGAATTCAGCCCTTTTTATAGCTAATAACATTCCACTATGAGTGTATACACATTGTCTTTATTCATTCATTGGTTGATGGATGCTTGGGTTGCTTCCATCTTTTGTTAAAATGTTGCTTTCAATTTTCTTGGGTATACACCTAGAAGTGGGATTTCCAGGTAATTTCCGGGTGTATGGAATTCTATATCGAGCTTTCTGAGGAACTGCCAAACTGTCTTCCATAGCGGCTACACCACTTAACATTCCCATGAATGAGTGTTCCTATATCTCCACATCCTCTCCAACAATTGTAATTTTCCGGTTTTTTAATAGCAGATATTCTAGTGTGTGTGAAATGATATATCATTGTGGTTTTGATTTATATTTCCTTAATGGCTAATGATGTTGACCATCTTTTCATGTGCTTATTAACCATTTGTATAAATTCTTTGGGAAAATAACTATTCCAGTCTTTTGCCCATCTTTTAAGTGGGTTGTTGAGTTGAAAGATTTCTTTATATATTCCAGATATTAAACCTTTATCAGATGTGTGGTTTCTTTTTTATTTCTGTAGGGTCAGTAGTAAGATCCCTTTTTTCATTTCTGATTTTGGTTATTTGTGTCTTTTCTCTTTTTTCTTTGTCATTCTAGCTAAAGATTGTCAATTTTATTGAGATTTTCAAAGAATCAATTTTTTTGTTTTATTGATTCCCCCTATTGTATTTTTTTTTAATTGTGGGTAAAAATCAAAAATTTCACAATACATACCAACATTTGCAAAATGATATATAAATATATATGCATATATGTGCATTTGCTTACAAAAATGTTATTTATGTATATATATAAATATATTTTAAGAGGTGCTTAGATACCCAAAATATTACGCGGAACCCACTGGGATTCCCATGTTGCCCACCTCCCACACCTCCCACCACATCCCACACAAACATCTCCCACAAGTGTGGCCCACCACCCCCAATGGACTTACACATCCTGAGGCCTTGCCACCAACCATAGACCACAGTTCACACCGTAGACCACATTCTCTCCCACACAGTTCTGAGTGGTGTGTGCTGTATTTTTATTCTCTATTTCATTTATCTTCACCTTAATCTTTGTAATTTCCTTCATTCTGCTCACTGTGGGTTTAATTTGCTCTTCTTTTTCTGGTTCTTCCAGTTTTGAGATTAGGTCTCTGATTTTAAATCCTTCTTTTTTAAAGTAAGCATTTAGAGTTATAAATTTCCTTCTCAGCACTTCCTTTTCTACATTCTACAAATTTTGGTATGGTGTATTTTCATTTTCATTCATCTCAAGATATTTCCTAATTTCCCTCGTGATTTCCTCTTTAATTTATTAGTTGTTTAAGAGTATGTTGTTTAATTTCCACATATTTGTGAATTTTCCATTTTCCCCTCTGTTATTGATTTCTAGCTTCATTCCATTGTAGCCAGAGAAGTGCTTTGTATGGTTTCAATACCTTTAAATTTATTGAGAATTATTTCATTATGTAAGATATGGTCTATCCTGGAGAATGAGCCATTGCACTTGAGAAGAATGTGTATTCTGTTGTTCTTGAGTGAAGTGTTCTATATATGTCTTTTAGATCTAGTTGTTTTAGAGTATCATTCAAGTCTTTTATTTCCTTATTGATCTTCTCTCTAGGTGTTCCATCCATTATTGAAAGTGGTGTGTTAAAGTCTCCTACTATTATTGTAGAATCATCTATTTCTCCCTTCACATCTGTCAGTATTTGCTTTATATATTTTGGCTCTGCTGTTAGGTGCAGATATATTTAGAGTTGTTATTTCTTGTTGAATTGACCCCTTTATCTTTATATATTGATGGTCTTTGTCACTCATAATAGTTTTTTTACTTAAAGTCCATTTTATCTGTTATTAGTATAGCTACCCCAGCTCTCTTTTGATTACTACTTGCATCGTGTATTTTTTCCATCTTTTCACTTTCAACCTACGTATGGCTTTGAATTTAAGGTGAGTTTCTTGTAGACAGCATATAGTAGGTCATGCTTTTTTATCCATTCTGCCAGCCTCTGCCCTTTGACCAGAGAGTTTAATCCATTTACATTTAAAGTCACTACTGATAATACAGGACTTTCCTCTGCCATTTTGCTATTTTAGTCTTTGTAAGTCATTCCTTTTTTGTCCCTCAAATCTTCCATTAATGCCTACTTTCATATTTATTTGATTTTTATATTGTACCATAAAGAGTCCCTTCTCATTTCTATCTGGATATATTTTTCATATATTTTTCTTGTGGTGGTTACCATGGGATTAAAATTTAACATATTAAATATATTTGATTTGATACCAACATGACTTCAATAGTGTTTTAGTTTGCTAAGCTGCTCAAAGCAGATACCATGAAATGTATTCACTTTAATGGTGGGAATTTATTAGCCTCTAAACTTGCCATTTTGAGGCTGAGAAAAAATGTCCATATCAGGGCATCATCAGGTGATGCTTTCTTCTCAAAAATAGGCTGTCAGCAATCTTGGACTTCTCTGTCACATGGCAAGACACATGGTGGCACCTGCTGGTCTCTCCCTTCTCTTCTATATTGTTTTTGCTTTCAGCTTCTTGTCTCCATGGCCTTCTCTCTCTGTATTCATCACATTAAAAAGGACTCCATAAGAAGATTAAGAGCTCTCACCCCTGGGTCACACCTTAACTGAAGTAACATATTCAAAAGGTCCTACTTACAAGAGATTTACAACCACAGGAATGGATCAGCTTTAAGGACATGATTTTCTGGGCACATAGTTTCAAACCACTACAAATAGCATACACATAATTTGTACTTATTACAAATTATATCTTTGCACATTGTATGTCCAAAATCATATATTTATCATACTTTTATTCATTTGCATTTTAGCATCAGTAAGAAGTGAAAAGTGGAGTTACATACCAAAAAAAACAATACAATAGTACTGGCATTTATATTTACTGAAATGGCTATCTTTACTGGAGGTTTTTATTTCTTTATGCCACTTTGAAACACTGTTTAGTGTCCTTTCCTTTCAGTCTGAAGAACTCCCTTTAGCATTGCTTGTTGGGCAGGTCTCATGGTGATGAATTCCCTCAGCTTTTGTTTATTTGGGAATGTCTTAATCTCTCCCTCATTTTTGAAAGTCTCGCTGAATATAAAATTTGGGACTGGCAATTGGTTTCTTTCAGCATTTTAAGTATTTCAACCCACTGCCTTATTACCCTCATGGTTTCTGATGAGAAATCAGCACTTAATCTAATTGGGACTCCCTTGTACATAACACATTGCTTTTCTCTTGCAGGCTTTCAGAACTCTTTCCTTGTCCTTTGTATTTGACAGTTTGATCAGTATGTTATGGGGTGTATTTTTCTTCAAGTTTTTCTTGTTTGGTGTTCTCTGGGCTTCTTGGATGTGCATATTCAAGCCTTTTTCTAAGTTTGGGATGAGTTCTGTCATTATTTCTTTGATTATTCCTTCTGCCCTTTTCTCTCTTTCTTCTCCTTCTGGGACTCCCATAATGTGTATATTGGTCTCTTGGGCCATTTTTTATTTTTATAATTCTTTTTTCTTTCTGCTCCTCTGCCTGACTCATTTCAATAGTCTTGTCTTCAACTTCACTGATTCTTCCTTCTACCTGTCCCACTCTGCTGTTGAAACCTTCCTGGGAATTTTTCATTTCAGTTGTAGTCATCAACTTCAGCAGTTCTGTGTGGTTCCTTTTTAAAATTTCTACCTTTTTATTGAGATTCTCATAATTTTCATTCATTGTTTTCCTGGTATCCTTTAGTTCTTTCTCTGTAATTTCCTTCATCTCCTTGAACAGATTGAAAATAATTTTTAAAAATCTTTGTCAGGTATGTTCACAGTCTGGTCTTCTTTGATGTTTTCTGGATTTTTATCCTCTTGCTTTGAATGGGCCATCATTTCCTGTTTTATGTTGTTTATTAGTCTTATAATCTTGGTTTCACAGTGTACATTTCTAAAAAGAGACACATTCATTCAGCATAATGATCAGACTATTACATTTAGCAATCAACTGCATGGGTGCAAAAAAAACCCTTTGCTGGGGGAAGCGGCTGTGGCACAATCAGTAGGGCTCCCGTTTACCATATGGGAGGCCCCGGGTTCGGTTCCCGGGGCCTCCTGGTGAAGGCAAGCCCGCCCGCACGGCGTGGTTAGCTGACCCAGCGAGCACAAGCAGCAAGGGGGGGGATAAATGAATAAATAAATAAAAATCTTAAAAAAAAAAAAAAAAAAAAACCTTTGCTGGAATGCTTTACATTTTCCGCAGAACAGAAACTAAAATAGCCTGTCATACAGTTAGTCACAAATACAGTCTTTGTGCGTTTTTTGCCCATACACGAGTATTGTCTAAAACATGTCTTCTTTATAGCGGCTAGGCCCTGCCACCACCGTGCTTGGCTGAGTTCATAAAACTGTTGTAACCTGTAGCTTCCCTGGCACTTCTCTGGCTCATCTTTCCTGCTAAGCTTTATTTCCTTGCAGTAATTAAAGTCTTCTTCCACTGATGTAGCTATTGCTGCTGCTGGAACCACCACAGCCATCTTGGTTTTGTGGTTTGGCAAAGCATTGGCCTCTATCTTCATAAGGGCCAGAGCTTCTGCCTCCAAAGTTTCCTCCCTTCATGGAGGCAAAATTTGAGGACTGCTTGTTGTAATTGCCAAAATAATTGTAGCTTCCACCACCTCCAAAATTGTTTCCATCATTACCAAAGCCATTATAGCCATCCCCCCTGCCACCATAGCCACCACCACCTTGGCTGCCACCAAAGCCACCTCAACAACTGAAGTTTCCTCCATGACCAAAGTTGTCATTCCCACCAAAGCCATCTCCCCGACCACCACCAAAGTTTCCAGAACCACTTCAACCTCTTTGGCTGCATGAAGCACTGGCCATCTCTTGCTTAGACAGGCTTTTCCTTACTTCACATTTGGGGCCATTCACAGTATGGTATTTCTGAATGACAATCTTACACACAGGGTCATGGTCATCAAAGGTTACAAAAGCAAAGCCTCTCTTCTCGCCACTGCCACAGTCAGTAATGACTTCAATCACTTCAGCTTTCCCATACTGCTCAAAATAATCTCATAGGTGATGCTCTTTGGGGTCTTCTTTAATGCCATCAACAAAGATCTTTTTCACAGTTAAGTGGGACTTGATCTTTGAGACAGCCTCTTTGGTTCCACAAGTCTCCATCCACCTTGTGTGGCCTTGCATTCATGCTGCATCATCTTCCTCCACAGTGGCATATGACAAACCCAAAGCCTCTGGAGCATTTGGTATTTGGATATCTCATTACCACTCCCTCAGTGGTGTCCACAGGCAAAAGCACAATGTACATTTTAATATTTTAAATTTTTAACTCTGGGATTTATTTCCTGAGATCCCTGTTTTTTTTATTTTATAACCAGTTGGTGAAATAACAGAGATTTTTGAGTGTCTGGAGGTAACAAAACTAAGCAAATCTAAGCAAATACACCTTTCACCATCTTTGCAAATTGGCTGTGTATTGGCTGCTGCTCTCCATCAGAATTCAGCCCTCTTATCAGAAAGGTTAGCCCAAGGTAAATGGAAAGTGCAGCGTCCTCCTTGTCTTTTCTGGGCCTGTATCTTGCCCTGGGCTTATGCTTGTTGGTGGCCATAGGAGGTCCCCTGTTTACAAGAGTTTGAATGTCCCCTCTACTTCTCGGAAACAGGCCTTCTCCCTCTTCTGGGTGTTCCACTGCAGGACTTAAAGCAGTTAAACCTTTGCTCCAGGCTGTCCTCCTTAATAGTTTCTTACACTACTTTTGTTGCCTCAAGATGCTTTTGCCTAGAGCAGGGGTTCTTAATCAGGGCTCCATGACTGTGAGCTTGAATTGAAAAAAATCAGCTCAATTAGATGTCCAACATGATATGCATGTTGCCTTATCAAATACTACATCACAGTTTAATGTTCATATTCAAGATAAACAACAAAGGTCTGCACATTGACATGTGTTTAAAATAAAATTTAATTTTAACTTTTCTATATTTTTGATGTATTGGATTATTATTTAATGTGTTAAGAAAGAAGCATGTATGTATAGTATTATATCATGTTGATTTTAGTAACTGTTATTTCAATATATGTAACTGATTTCCTTTGTAACTTTATTTTACAAATTAAAAAATATTCCTATGGGGATGTGTTGGTGCAGGTGTGATATATTTATTAAATAATACACAGTACAGTGTAGAATTAGCATCATTTTTATATAAGGTAGCATGTTCTGAGTGCAGTGGATAACTGCCTGCAAAAAAGGCTGGTAAGGATGGAAGAGATGTGGGAAAAGTCGAATTTCCAAATGTTTGCCAAAAATGACCATTTGAACAGATGTTTAACTGTGTTAGGTTATCAGGTATTGAAATTATGGGAAAGTTGTAAAACGTAATTTTGAATAATTCTAAAATTTAATTTAAAGACATGCCAATGTTGAGTGTTAGAAAACTTTCTGCCGCTACATTCTGAAAAGGGATCCATGGTTTTCATCTGACTGGCAAAGAGATCTGTGGAACAAAATACGTTAAGAACCCCTGGCCTAGAGGCAAATTCTTGGAGGGGACACACTGGAGAAAAGCTTCCTGAGTCACTCTTTCCCAGCTGGTACAAGGCCAGAGACCCACAAAGGGAGAACCGGCCAACTCCAAACTGTCCTGAAGATGGGATAGGGAGGAGCCAGGAAGGGCACCAGGGGCTGCTTACACATTTCCCCAAAGCTGTGCTTTCTTCACTTGATCCCAGCAAATGCAGCCCTTCCACTGTCCTCGCAGCTCGGAGGGAGAGTACCATCTTTAAGTCTCCTCTGCTGCCGTTGTCTGTGGTGGGATGGAACAATGGCCGCCTCGGAGCTGGACCCCCCAGTGACCCAAAGTAACTAATCAAAAGAAACGATCAGTGATCTGCCTGCACGCCCGCCCTCTTGGGATCTTGGGAAAGTGGATTTTTATATCCCAGCGATGCCATGGCCAGACTGCACTGCTGCCTGCTGTGAGAGTGTGACCTGGGCAATGGTAACTGCAGTACAGAGAGAGCAATTTACTGGTATTTACCATAATTTACCAGCATTTTCCTCCCACTCTTCCCTTAATGCTGTAACAGTGTTCTACTGGACTCTGGAGTTTCAAAATAGTTGCTTCAGGCAGTTTCTGCCTGTTTAATACTTGTTCTGGTAGAATGGCTGATTCTGGAGCTCCCTACTCTCCATCTTCCCACAATTCTTCTCTTTACTCTTTTACAAGGGCAACTAAAGCAAAACTTGCTTTGTGAGTTCCTACTAAATTAGCATTGATTTTGTTTTACTGCCAAGTTAAAGAAATATCAACATTAAGGAGTTCTTTAACCCAATTTGAAGTATGTACACTTACACTGAATTTAGTCCACAGGTTGTTTATCTTGCTATTTACAATGAAACAAAAAAAAATCGATCTTAGCATAGAAATTTTATGCATGGCTATAGAAGAAAACATGGCTATTAGAGAAATTGTTAGAAAGTAGCACGACACTACTGAATAGAACACAAGATAGTTTACGCTACTCAGACATAAACCCACTGAAGTGCTGTCCAATGATAAATAACTATCACTTACATTTGAGCCATTACATAAAAGAAGGCTTTACTTAAAGCAAATATTGACAAGTGCCAAAGTTATTTTCTCAATGCCTCTTATGTTTGTAAATATTTAGCATTGTTTGCAGGCAAAGAGATGCAAATACGAAAGACAGGGAATATACATGCATTAAACAGGAAATAAAGTACAATTTTTTTTTATAAAGAAAGGCAGTTCAAATGAGAAATAAAAGCAATCAAGCACTGAAACATAAAAATTCCAAACAGCTATGGCAAAACATGGCACATTGCCGGCGGAGGTGTCGAAACCACCTATGGATGTCAACACGTGGAACTGTCTTGCTGATATCTGCAAAAGTGGATTGCAAACAGGTTTTGTTACAAATGTGGAAGCAATGTGTAAAACTCTCCTACTTTGCAAGAACTTGATCTTTTTTCAGATTATGTGAATGTAAAATTGATTGAAAGAGGAACAGCTATTAGACTTGTGTCAAGAGGCCTTTCCATAATAGAAATGTACTAGCCATTTTGAAATTTAATCATAACCCTCAGCTCTTCCTAAGCTCCTAGTAACAATTTCTTTTAAAGTACTGCGTAAATGAATTTTCCATATTCTATTTTTCTCTAACATACTTATGTTAGGATAAGCTGAGCATCCCAGGAGTTTCTTTTCTTTTTTTTCTTTTTTTTTTTTTTTTATTAAAACCAAGAAAATTAGAGAGTGAAAACCAATTCTATGATCAAGATAATTCAAAGCACTGTCAGTCATTAAAGACCTTATTCCCAAAGCCCAACTGGTTCTCAAGGATACTGGGGTATGAAAACCACTAACCTGTCTACCCAAGGTTCTTACTCAAATAATTTAACTTGTTCTTCTCCTAGTGATATTGCTCTTGTTTTAGTAATATACCTGGGGGTGTAGGGGAGCTAAAATTTATTACACATTTACCATGTGGTATTAATGTATTTAATCCTCACAAAAGCCTGATACATATCTCCATCTTACAGAGAGTCTATCAGATAGCAAGATCAATAGAGACCCAGAAACATCCGACATTTAACAACCTTTCCTGACCAGATGCAAAAATTCATTTTTGCAATTAGTGGTCTCCAAGGTTTTTTGTTAAATTGCACACTGCTATCAGTTAAAAAGAAAACAACTCTTATGCATCACCCACAATACAAGCATATTAATTTATTATAAATTATATCGTGTATAATATATAATTGCTATCAATAGCTAATATCTCAAGACATAATATCAGCTTAGGGGAAAGTTCATAGCTTTAAAATACTGGATGCAAACCACAGGACAAATAGCCTTTCTGATGATTTTGAATATTTTTGGCTAAGTTTCTTGCCAGAGTATGATTAGCTCAACATTGATTTGACTGCTTTGAAGTGGCCAAAAAAGAGCCCGCCTGGCAGTGAATGATCAGCTCTTTCATTTTTCTTGTCAGTGCTTCTACTGCACTCTTACTACTATATTTCAAATGGTTTCTTTACAGGAATCTTTTAAAACGGCTTGTCTATTTAGTGAGGTTTTTTTTTTTTTTTTTTTTTTAACAAGATAGCATTGTCCATAAACACACTTGACACATGCATGGGAGTCAGCCTCCCCACAGGCACCTCCATCCACTCCTCCCCTCAGTGCAGTGGTCTCTTCCTGGACATCTGGGGGCTTCATGTGATCTGTTAGGTGCCCCAGTGAGGCAACAGCGCCCACCTATATCTTAGATAATCAGTGAAGCTTGATTTCATTATTTGTGGATAAATGAATATAACTGTTCATATTTCCTTCCTCTACCCCATTGCCCATCTGGCTCAACCCCTGCAGTGCCTGCCCCTACTTTGGATATAACTGCTTTAGCAAAGAGAGTTAGAAGTTAGCCTAGATATGTAAATACTGCCTTCAAAACAAGGTCTCCTTGATTCATTTTAACTAACTTCCCAAGATACACTTGCCTAAATTCACAAGGCAGAATAAGGGGATAGAGACAATATTAGACAGTGGTTAAAAGCTCCCAGTCCTGTCATTTACTAACCCTAAGTTACTGCACTCTTCTGAGTCTCAGGACTTACTTCATCAATGATTGTGAAGATTAGTTGAGCAACACTTACAAAATACTTAGCTCAGGTGTCATAAGTGAGCACTATAAATATTAGCTGAATTACTACAAAATACTTAGTAATAAAATATTTTAATGGCCAGTCTCCCACAGGAAATTATCTTCCCACTCATTAGGAAATACTTATTATTACCATATAGTTTTCCTATATAAAGAATTCCTTCCCGGAGCAAAGGCTAATTATATCAACAGATCCTTGCACCAATAATTCTAAATCTGAGTCCCAACCATTTACCTGGGTTCATAATAGACAGATTCAAACAATAATGGTTTAATCTCTAAAAATAAACCAAGAAACAAAGACATACATTTTTTAATTAGAGAAATTGTATGTTTATTTTTTTAAAATCATGCAGAAAGTAAATAATTCCCGCATACTCCACACACCAACAGGTACATGTACACACACACACACAGAGTTTTTCCTATTATTAACTATTCGCATTAGTGTGGTACTTTTGTTACACTTGATGAAACACTATTATTCTAATTATACTCTTAACTGTAGTCCATAGTTTACATTAGGGTTCATTGTGTTGTACAGTTCCATGGTTTTCTTAAACTTTTAGTCTGGGAACATATATGCAATCTAAACTTTCCCTTTTTAACCACCTTCAAACATATAATTCAGTGGTAAAAACACAACTTTTTGTTTAGTTAGAATAGATCAATAGTCACCAGATCAGCAGCATCAATATCACTAAAAAATGTGTTACAAATGAGTACTCTCAGCCTTGCCCCAGACCTACTGAATCAGAAACTGTGGAGATGGGACCCTGTGTTTTAAAAGACTTCCAGGTGATTTGCACGCTTGCTAAAATTTGAGAACTACTGGTATAGATTGCACCTGTCTTATAAAAACAGAGATAAGTGTTTGATTTACAGTCTTAATTAATAGGTGTATTATCTTCTCTATATTGAAGTAAGCTTTCCTCCTCTATGGCCATTACAATTTTAGAACAGTGATAGGGATTAAAATTATTAAATTTGCCTTGATTTTATAAAACTGCTCAAAGTTGGATACAAATATTTGGCTGTAATTCAGGAATGTTTTAAATTCAAGATTGTTGCTGTTCATGAAACATTTTTTTAAAAAATTGTACCCATACCTTATAATTTCAAGTCCAATTTGGTTTATAAATAAATAAATAAATAAATAAATAAATACTCACATACAAAAACAAAATAAAATAAAGGTCATACAGTTCAATTTCTATTTGGTCACTGTTCTACTTTCTGCAGTTGATCTTAGCCAAAAGGCCAAGAAGCAATATTGTTCTACTTTATTAGTACTGAAATACGTGTATGATTGTCTCATATACGTCTTCTGAATGAGAAAAGAAAAAATTTTCTCTACTTAATTTTCTCAATATTGCATTTGGTACTATTGGGTAATTAAAAAACAGTTTATCTTTTTTTTTTTTTTTTTTTTAACTTTCTCTTAGTCATTTTAATTCACTGGATGACATCATTTTTTGTTTTGTTTTTTTAAAATCTTTTTTTTTTTTTTTTTATTTTATTTATTTTTTATTATGGGTAAAAATCAAAATTCTCACAATACATACAAACATTTGTAAAATGATATATAAATATATATGCATATATGTGTATTTGCTTACAAAAATGTTATTTTTTATATATATATATACATATATTTTAAGAGGTGCTTAGATTACCTAAAATATTATACGGAACCCACTCGGATTCCCATGTTGCCCACCTCCCACACCTCCCGCCACATCCAACACTTAAAATCTTAATTAATCTAGTTAGTCCAAATAGCTGTTTGTTTGCCTTATTTTTTTGCTTTCTATTTTCTAAAGATATCTACAGCTCCATAAAGACAAATCCATGCCTGATCTTAAACAAACGACTTGAAAGAACAGTGAAGGCCAAAAAAATCGCAATTATCTCCTAATTTGGAAATCTTTCAATAATCAAAATAGACACCTAGCTAGATAATTCTATACAGTGTTCTATTTATTGTTTAAATGTAAACAAACACATTAACAGGGCCTACATGGTGTAGTTTACATGACTTTTCTATAAAACTACATCTCTAACTTTTTAAAAAATAATTTTTAAATGACATTGTATCACTTTTATTCTTTTTTTTTTTTTTTAAAGATTTTGTTTATTTATTCATTTATCCCCCCCTTGCTGCTTGTGCTCGCTGGGTTAGCTAACCACGCCATGCGGGCGGGCTTGCCTTCACCAGGAGGCCCCGGGAACCAAACCCGGGGCCTCCCATATGGTAAACGGGAGCCCTACTGATTGAGCCACAGCCGCTTCCCGACTTTTATTCTTTTTTCAAAAGGCTTATTGGGCTATAGTTGACATATAATAAACTGCAAATATTTAAAGTGAAAAAAAAAAAGCCAGGGAAGCGGCTGTGGCTCAATCAGTAGGGCTCCCGTTTACCATATGGGAGGCCCCGGGTTCGGTTCCCGGGGCCTCCTGGTGAAGGCAAGCCCGCCCGCACGGCGTGGTTAGCTGACCCAGCAAGCACAAGCAGCAAGGGGGGGATAAATGAATAAATAAATAAAATCTTTAAAAAAAAAAAAAAAGCCAAAGACACATAGAGCTGGGTCTCCTACATGAAATATTTTCCCTTAATAAACATGACCCTTCTTTTGGACCAACCACAATTTATTAATGGGCAGGTCTCTTATTTACATATGGTTTGGGGCCTGCTGGCAGAGGCTTTTTCCCACTCACATCATATTATTTATGAGACAGAATGTGGGTAATTCTATGACTTAGATGGTCTTTCAGCATTAGCAGTGACAGATGAAATGTTATAATACATTTGCAAAATTTGATGAAAGAAGAAAAGAACATTCTCAAATAATAAAGTATGGCCCAAGTCCAGACAGCCAGCTGTGACCTTGATTCTTTAAAAATGATTTACATGGTCCAATTGCACTGTCTCTACCATTTTATTTTTACACGTCAGTCTGGATCTAGATTATATACATAAGACTGACTTGGTGTCTTTTGTTCAATTTTGATTTATGACTACACTATTTGGACTCAACTTTCTCTGAAATGTCTTCTATAAAAATGATGTAACATTTATTGCATTTATTACACTTCATGCTAAACCTTTCAATAAATTCACCAATGTAAAAAATGATCAAAATAGCATACATTTAATTTAATGCAACACAATATTTTACTTTAAGAGATTTCACACATGTAAAAATCCCAAGATATATTTACTCATGGCCTTTATGTAAGGTAACTTGCTTTCAGCAAGATACTAGCTTGGATCAAATCAATTCTTTCCCCTTTTAGATTATATTAAAATCAAAATTCCTATGTGAGCCTGATGGTTATTTGTGGGACATGACAAAGAAAGACAAAATGTAACCACTTATTTCTAGCCAAAAGGTTTAGATACTATTTCTTATTGATTAGGCATCTTTTGTGTAAGATTTAAGTGTTTTATTTTCTCCTACAAAAAAAAGTTTATAAAATTTAATTCTAAACCAACTCTCTTTTTTTGTCAAATATTTACTCATAGATGGAATGGAATGCCTTCATCAATTTAAAATGCTTTCCAAATTTTCAATTATGCTATAATCCTCAACTAGAGCTGGGTTAAAAGGGTTACTATATCTTTTTTAAGTTAATCAAGACAATTTGAACTAACTCAACAGTTTTTTTAACTAAATTCCAGACTTTATTCATATTTCCACTGATGTCATTTTATGTTCCAGATTTATCCAAGGTCCCACATGCATTTATCATTTCATTTTCAGTCAGAATTTTGAATACAGTGCACATTTGGAGAAATGTCTATTGAAGTCTTTTGCCCATTTTTAAATTGGATTGTTTGTCTTTTTATTGTTGACTTATAGTTTCTTTATATATTCTGCTATTAGGCCCTTATTGAAATATGTGGTTTCCAAACATTTTCTCCCACTGAATAGACTGTCTTTTCACTTTCATGATAAAGTCCTTTGATGTATAAAAATTTTAATTTTCAGGAGGTCCCTTTTATCTATTCCTTCTTTCGTTGTTTGTGCTTTGGGTGTAAAGTCTAAGTTACCATTACCTACCACAAGATCTTGAAGATGCTTCCCTACATTTTCTTCTAGGGGTTTTATAGTCATGGTTCTTATATTTAGGTCTTTGATCCATTTTGAGTTAATTTTTGCATATGGTGTGAGATAGAGGTCCTCTTTCATTCTTTGCATATGGATATCCAGTTCTCCCAGCATGATTTCTTTGGCCATAGATGGGAGAGTCTATTTCTGAACTCTCAATTTGATTCCCTTCGTCAATATATCTATCTTTATGCCAGTACTATGCTATTTTGACCACTTTAGCTTTGCAATATGTTTCAAGTCAGGAAGTGTGAGTCCTCTAACTTCATTCTTCTTTTTCAAAGGGTTTATAGTTATTCGGGGCCCCTTACCCTTCCAAATAAATTTGATAATTGCCTTTTTCATTTCTGAAAAGTAGGCTATAGGAATTTTCATCAGGATTGTGTTGAATCTGTAAATCAATTTGGGTAGAATTGACATCTTAATGATATTTAGTCATCCAATGTAGGAACACGGAATGTCCTTCCATTTAGTGAGTTCTTCTTTTATTTCTTTTAACAATGTTTTGTAGTTTTCTGTAAACAAGTCCTTTACATCCCTGGTTAGATTTACTGGTAGATATTTGATTCTTTTAGTTGCCATTGTAAATGGAATTTTTTTCTTGATTTCTTCTTCAGATTGCTCATTACTAGTGTATAGAAATACTACTGATTTTGCTTGTTGATCTTGTATCCCACTACTTTGCCGAACTCATTTAATAGTTCTAGTAGCTCTGGTGCAGTTTTTTGGGACTTTCTATATATAGCATCATGCCATCTGTAAATAGGGAAAGTTTTACTTCTTCCTTTCCAATTTGGATGTCTTTAATTTCTTTTTCTTACCAACTGCTCTGGCTGGAACTTCTAGCACAATGTTGAACAACAATGGAGGCAGGGGTCATCCTTGTCTTGTTTCAGATCTTAGAAGGAAAGCTTTCACTCTTTGACCATTGAGTATGATGCTAGCTATTGGCTTTTTACATATGCCCTTTATTATGGTGAAGAAGTTTCCTTCTATTCCTATATTTCAAAGAGTTTTTATCAAGAAAGGATGCTGGATTTTGTCAAATGCCTTTTCTGCATCAATCTAGATAATCATGTGGTTTTTCCCATTTTATTTTAACATGATGTATTAAATTAATTGATTTTCTTATGTTGAACCACTGCTGAATATCTGGGATAAAACTCACTTCATCATGGTGTATCATTCTTTCAATGTACTGTTGGATTTAATTGGCAAATATTTTGATAATGATTTTTGTATCTATATTCACTAGAGAGATTGATCTGTAATTTTCTTTTCTTGTATCCATTTCTGGCTTTGGAATTAGGATGATAGCTTCATAGAATGAATTAGGTAGTGTTCCCACCTCTTCAATTTTTTGAGCAGGATTGGTTTTAATTCTTGGAATAAGTGGTAGCATTCACCTGTGAAGCAATTTGGTCTTGGGCTTTTCTTTGTTGAGAGGTTTTTGACAACTGATTCAATCTCTTAACTTGTGATTGGTCTGTTGAGGTCTTCCATTTTTTCTAGAATGAGTATAGGCTGTTCCTGTCTTTCTAGGAATTTATTCAGTTCATCTAAGCTGTCTTGTTTGCATACAGTTGTTCATAGTATCCTCTTATGAAGCTTTTTGTTTCTGTAGAGTCAGTAGTAGTCTACCCCCTCTGATTTTATTTATTTGCATCTTCTCTTTTTTTCTTTGTCAGTCTACCTAAGGGTTTGTCAAGTTTCTTGATCTTCTCAGAGAACCAAATTTTCATTTTGTTGATTCTATCTATTGTTTTTTCGTTCTCAATTTCATTTATTTCTGCTCTAATCATTGCTTCTGCTTGGTTTGGGATTAATTTGCTGCTCTTCTTCTAGTTCCTCCAGGTGTGCAGTTAGGTCTTTGATTTTAGCTCTCCTTCTTTTTAAATGTAGGCATTTAGGGCTATAAATTTCCCTCTCAGTCCTGACTTTGCTGCATCTCATAAATTTTGATATGTTGTGTTCTTGTTTTCATTCATCTTGAGATATTTACTGATTTCTATTGTAATTTCTTTTTTGACCCACTGATTGTTTAAGACTGTCTTGTTAAACTTCCATATATTTGTGAATTTTCCAGTTCTCTGTCTGTTATTGATTTCCAGCTTTATTCCATTATAGTTAAAGAAAGTGATTTGTATAATTTCTATTTTTTTTTAATTAATTGAGAATTGTTTTGTGACCCAACATGTGATCTATCCTGGAAATGATCCATGTGCACTTGAGAAAGACATATATCCTGCTGTTCCAGGGTACAACATTCTGTATATGTCCATTGGATTCAGTTCATTTATCACATTATTCAAGTTCTCTATTTCCTTATTGATACACTGTCTACATATTCTATCTATGGATGAGAGTGGTGTATTCAAGTCTCCAACTATTATTGTAGAGATGTTTATTTCTCCCTTCAGTTTTTCTAGTGTTTCCCTCATGTGTTTTGAGGCACCATGGCTAGAGGCATAAATATTTATGTTTGTTATTTCTTCTTGGTGTAATGTCCCATTTGTTAATATATAGTGTCCTTCTTTGCCTTATAGTTTTGCATTTAAAGTTTATTTTATCTGACATTAGTAATACTACACCAACTCTTTTTTTTTTTTTTTTTTTTTTTTTTTACTGTTTCCAGGTATCTCTTTTACCAACCACTCACAACCTACTTGTGTCTTTGGATCCAAGATGAGTCTTTTGTAAAGAGCATATAGCTGAATCAACTTTTTTATCCATTCTGCCAATCTCCATCTTTTCATTGTGGAGTTTAATCTATTAACATTTCATGTTATTACTATAAAGGCAGAACTTACTTCAGGCATTTTATCCTTTGGTTTTTATATGTCATATCTTACTTTTGTCTCTAACTTCTGGTTACCCTTATTGAAAATCTTCATTTCTACACTCTCTTCCAAGCCTCTCTGTCTGGTCTTTTTCTTCAGCCTGAAGAACTCCCTTTCATATTCCTTATAAGACAGGTCATTTGTTGAAAAACTCTCTCAGTTTCTGTTTATCTGTGAATATTTTAAGCTCTCCCTCATCTTTAAAGGACAGCTTTGCTGGATAAAGGATTTTTGGCTGGTAATTTTTCTCTTTCACTACCTTAAATATATCATATAACTGCCTTCTTACCTCCCTGGTTTTTTTATAAGAAATCATCCCTTAGTCTTATTGCAGTTCCCTTGTATGTGATGAATCACTTTTCTCTTGCTGCTTTCAAGAGTCTCTCTTTATCTTAGCATTTGACATTTGGATTAGTAGGTGTCTCATAGTAGGTCTATTAGAATATATTCTGTTTGGAGTACTTTGTGCTTCTTGGGCATGTATATTAAGTCTTTCATAAGAGTTGGGAAAATTTGGCCATTATTTCCTCAAATAATCTTTCTGCCCATTTTCCTTTCTCTTCTTCTTGCACACCCATGATGCATGTGTTTGTGCACTTTTTGTACTGTCAAACAAATCCCTGAGACCCTGTTCAAGGGGTCTTTTCCCATTTTTTACTCTCTGTATTCTTCTGCCTGTAAGATTCCAATTTTCCTGTCTTCTGGTTTGCTGATTCTTTTTTGCCTATTCAAATCTTCTCTTATATGCCGCATCTATTGTGACTTTCATTCCCACCATTTATGTTTTTTATTATACTTTCAAATTCTTCTTTATGCTCATCCAGTGTCTTCTTAATATACTTTCTCTCTTTATGCATACTTCCTTCATCTCCATGGATTGATTTAGGAGATTTCTTTGAGCATCTTTGATTAGTTGCTCCAAAGTCTGTATCTCTTCTGAAGTTTTAATTTGTTTGGGCCCTTTGACTGGGCCATATCTTCCTTTTTCTTGGTATGGCTTGTAATTTTTTGCTGATGTCTAGGCATCTGATTATCTTGATGAGTTTACTCTGAGGTCAGTTTCTTCCTCTTGCCTAGGTTTTTATTGTTGATTGGCTTTGTGTTAAGGTTCTTCTTTGACACTTGGTTCAACTGACCTTTAGAATAACCCCTATTTCACTGATCAGATTTTTTCATCTCTATTTCATCTGATTCTTGGCCTGGATATGTGATGCAATTTTGACTGTTGCACTCTATTTGTGCAATTGTTTCATCCCCAAGAGAAAGCTTCCTTTTTTCTGTTCTTTCTCTGGGAATCTTGGTCAGTTCTGTTTATTTTTGTTTGGACTTTATAGCTTTTTTACACTCTTTTCATTTTTTCCAGCTGCTTTTGCCTGGAGGGTAAATTCCGGGAGGAGGGTTATCTAGGAAAGGACTTTCCTAAATCAGTATTCTGCAGCCACAACAGGGCCAAGGGCACACAAATGGGGCATAGTGGCTCCAAAGTGCCTTGGGGAGGGGTCAGGAAGGACACCAAATACCTCTTTGATGGCTCCCCCAAGCTGTATTTTCCTGGCCTGTCCAGCAGATGTCACCCTCCAGCAAACTCTTCCTCTCAGCCCTAAGGAGGTACCTTGTCTTTAAATCGCCATCACCTCTGCCCCTGTCCATAGTGGGTTTAAATAGTACCTCAGAGCCAGGACATAGCAATCTGAATTCACTAATCAAAAGCCATGATCAGTGTTCATCCATGCCCACCTCTGTTCTTGGGGAAGAGGATATAGAAGTCCCTTTCTGACAGCAGCAGCTAGCCAGGGGCTGGACCCCAGTGTGGCCTGCTGTGAGTGTGGGGGATGGTCACTGGCAACCACCACGCCGGGAGTACTACTCACAGCTCTTTACTTCAGTTTATCAGTCTCTTCCTCCTGCTCTTTCCTGGATGTTGTATAATGTTCTTCTGACTCCAGAGCCTCAGAGGAGTTGTTTCGGATAGTTCCTCCCTGTTTACTAGCTGTTTTGGAGGACAGACTGAATCCTGGAGCTCCCTACTCTGCCATCTTCCCTAGGAGTTCCTGAACTAACTCAAATCTTTCTCGGCAATTTAAGGCTTCCATTTTTACCAGTGACCTGAATATCTTTGATTTCATAGATGCCAATGTAGACAACAAAAACCCAAAATACCAAAGAGAAGGTGTCTATTGCAATGGTAACTTTTCATCTTGTTTAAGCTGGTTGGTAAAGTTCACATTTCCATGTCTAAGATTCCAAATTTTATACTCATGCAATTTAGGTATCTTGTTAAGGTTGCCACAGAATGCTTAAGTTTGTTTTCTTAACCTATCATTCCATCTTAATTTTTGGTTATTTCTTTTATAATTTGTTTTGAAACCAAAAGCCCTCACATTTTCATAAAGTCTTTTAAGGGTTTGGATATGTGTCACCATGAAATAGTTTAATTATGTATTTTTCGGTCCAACCCACAAAGCAAAAACAATCCATAGCATTAAAAGCAAATGAGTCTGATGGTGTTTAATTCATTTGAGGAGGCTTCCTAATTTAAGATTTTTAAGTCGTTACACTAAATGATATATTTTGCATTTGATTGGAAATGCAATTATTGTACAGAAAAAGGCAAATTGTATTTTTTTAAAAATGAATCTTTCCCATTTTTTTGCAACAGATAACAACATCAGTTAAATTCAACTCCAGGACCAACACCTCCACTTTTACTTTCATCAAAGAATGTTAGGTCAACTGAGAAATAAGTGCTCAGTGGGGAGAGGTGAGTATTCACTGTATAAACACTACGTTCATACAAATGATCCACAGATTCAAAACAGTTGTGCTCAGGATGGAGGTCTTCTCACATCAAATTATCATATCTTAGAGTTGAGTTCTGCAGTTCTTTTTTCTTTCTGTTCCCTTCAAAAGATGACACTATTCAAATTTGTAATTTTTAAAAATGATAGATAAGTTGAACTCTTCATTTATTTTAACTTGGAAAATAACAATGATATATAATTTTTCAGCCACCCTACTGGCTTGGTTTTTGTGTATGGACACTTTCATGTTCATATATCTTACTCTTTGGAGAAAAATCAGTTTTTCATGCTTCCAATATTATTGTTATAATGTACATATAAATTCACTAAACAATTACAGGGTTTCAAACCCCACTCACTCAGCTGGCAGCTGGCTCACTCTAATCACCAAGTGTTAAACCTGCATATGGTCACTAATGCACTAAAACATTGCTAATGACATGGAGGAATGACAAGATAAGACCAGTCTTATAATGAATGACTCCACAAAAGCAAAGTGGCAAAAGTAATTATAGAATCACATGGACCATTGGCCTTGAATTGTCATGGACGTCCCATTTCATGTTCAGCTAAAACAACGCGGAGATAACCTTATGTTCAGCAGAAGCAGAGGCTGTATCCCACATGTACTTCAACTGACACATATTTCTGTTCCAAGAACTAATTGTTCTATAGGTACACATCTTCAATTTCTTTATTACACAGATGAATTAAACAGTTTTCTACATTCAATTGTATTCTGACCATACAATAAGCCCTGTGGAATAAGAAATACATGATCTTTAAATGTTTTAAAGCCTTGTATTGGATTTTATTAAATAACACTCAGCACCATCATCTTCCCATACATTCCCATAAAACTTCTCAAGAAGTTTTAACTTATACATGATATACAACTAGCATAATTCCAAAAAAAGTTGGGTGCATTTCAAAATGTCAAATATCTAATCTGATACCATTACACTCAAGAAAAAAAACTAATAGACAAGCTGAATAAAGGTGCTGGTAAATTTGAGTATAAGTGTTTGAAATTATTTCCTATTATTGTAAAATTATGTTTCAAGGCAAATAAAAATGTTGTGATCAAAAAATGAAATTAGTCCATAATTCTAACAGACCTGGCATGGGAAACTAAAAATTTATTCTTTAAAGAGAAGAACTTCATCACTGAAGCAACATGGGAACAACCCAGTTGCTCCAGGATAAAACAGAGCCATACGCTCCAGCCTCTTATTCTGTCACTTTTACCCAGATGGGATATTTTTCTACACAGCCTATTAATAGGCAGTGTCAAGGTGATGATAAAAGCAGGAATCTAGGCACATATATCAATACACTCTGTGATGGAAGGGGAAAAAATGAAATAACCACAAATTCTAAATAGACTTACTGTGTGATAATCTCTACAGCAAATGCAACACTTAGAGGTATTTCTAAACAGTAACCATTTGCTTGAGTTCTTGGTTGAAAATAGCATCATCCTAATCTTATCAATTTGAGGTTGAGAAAAAAATATAGGCACGTGTTTGCTTTCATATCACATGCAGTTCCAATTACTGGTTCATTACTGAAAAACACTGAATATTGGCTTTTTGATAAGTTGAAATTAATAAAAAGTGACAAATGAAACATAATGTAGTTTCTTTCTAAAGAAAGAAAACAGTTGCCAAGGTATGGGAAAGGGAGGTTCTTGAGATCCTAGAAAATCTTGATATAGAAAAGTAGATGTATGAAGAGTATACTAAATAATATTTTACACAAACCTCCTCACTAAGCTTTTGCCAGAACAAGAATATCATTCCTATTTCTCATTTTGCCTCAGGTACCAAGAAAACCAGAGACAAATTTGGAGCCCACAGCTATCAACTGACAAAACCTTGTAATATGATTTTTTTCTCATTGTTTTTTCTCATTGTCTGCTCATTGTTTGTCTTCTTCAGGAGGTACCAGGAACCAAACCTGGGACCTCCCATATGGGAGGTGGGCGCTCAACTGCTTGAGCCACATCTGCTCCCATAATATGATTTTTTTTTTTAATGTACTTTATCTTGGTTTCATTTTATTTTCCTATGTCATATCTATTTATGGGACCTTGTTTTATATATTTTGGTAAAGTGCTTCTAATTCTCTTTAGAAAGAAGTGAGAATAAATGCCATCTTTCATAGAATCCAAGTCACCCTTGATAGTAAGATGCACCCTCATTTTATGTACCACTGAGGGAAAAACAAAACAAAACCAGGAGCCCACTGCCAATTGAAGTTTGATATACTATCAATGATAAGATGCATCCTGATTTCAGAAATGATAAATGTACAGGAACTGAGGTAGTGCAGGTGGCAGAATGCCTCTCTTCCACATTGGAGGTTTCCAGGATCGAATCCCAGTGTAAACAGGAGGAGAAGGATGAGAAGAGAGGGCAGGAAACAGACACAGAGAATTGCCCAGCAATGGACACGAAACAGCAAAAATGGGGCAGGAAGGGGGATTTAAAATGGATAAAAAGTAAATAAATCTTTAGAAATGATAAATGTGAAACAAAATGTCCCTCTTAGAATCAGTGAAATACAACAACTTTCTCCTTGGTAAATCTGTAAGTATTTATGAAAGTTCAATTTTGTGCTAGGTTTTGAAAGGCCAGGATAAGTACTCAAATTGTGAGCATGGGCAAATTGTTAGCCATCATCTTGTCCTGTTCTCTTGTTTACAGATGAAGAAATGCAGAAATAGTGTACAGTCTGAACTCTCAAGGAGCTTATCATTTCACTGCAACTGCAAAGGTGACATGACAACATTATGGGTATTAATTGTGTAACAATTACTCAAACGACAGTGCATATTTATCACCAATGTGTTTATTAGGAGTACAACCAAACCTAAACTTAGACAGCTTTTCTTTTTCTTTTGGAAAAAAAAAAAAAAAAAAAAAAACATGCCAATACCAACTGAGTATTTTTTCAGATCCTATTTTCTTCCTGCAAAATACAAACTACTTATTTTGATTTCTGTAATTTCAATTATTACTGAAGAATTCCTACCATGATTAAACTCTGCTGCTTCAGTGAAACATTTAATCAGAAAGTGGGAAAAATCATCCCATGCAGGAGAAGCCTACAGTAAGGAGAAAAATTAGCACCTTTGGTTTTTCATAACTAGAATGAGAGAAATTTTACATGGATTTTGTAAAAGCCTAGAACAAGTGAAGAATAAAATTTCTTTTGAGGTCACAGCATATTGTTGACTCAGAATTCCTTATTTTTGTTAAATGTTAAATATGAACAGATTTCCTTTTCATCACTTAAGGTTAAAAGCAGGTGGATTGTCTTTGAAGATGAGATGAAGTTGATGCCAAACTGAAATGGGGAGGACACTAATTGAGTAGGACTGTTCTTATAAGAGGGAATTTGTACTCAGACACAGGCAGAAAGAAGATGCCCATGTGATGATAAAGACAGAGATTAAACTGCTGCAACTTCAAGCCCAGGAAAAACAGAGGTTGACTGAAAACCACTTGAAGTTAGGAAGAGAGACTAAAAAGCATTTGAGAATTGTAGACCAGCAGATACACTGCCCACAAGGGCTGAAAGAGAGAAGGACAGGAAGAAATGAAGGAAGACTGACTCAAGTACAGACTCATGGCTGCAGGAGTCTGGGCCAAAGGGACCACCTCAGGCCAGGAGAGTGGGGAACCCAACCCTGGTAGATGGGAAAAAAGAAATAGGAAGCAGCCAAAAGCTGGAAGTAAATGGAACCCAGTGGGAAAAGTAGAAGATACCACCATGTACATGGCCATGTAACAGAATCCTACTTTCCAATGCCTGTGAAATTGCTGCCATTATTTATTTATTCATATGTTATAGTCATTATTCATTGTTACTCTTTTTAATTTAAATGAAAATTATATTTTATATCAACTAATAGAGAATAAAATATTTTATTTTACCTAAAAAAAAAAAAAGCAAGTGGATTTTCTTTCTTCCTTTAACATTTCTAATTGAATGGTAAATTTTATAAGCATATCTTCAACTTCAAGTTATACTCCAGTTACACTGTAGACAAGCCATCACCTTTAAAGAAGATATATTTATACACACACACAATTTGAAAGAATTCCATAGTCAAACAAAACCAAATTGTAAAATAATTGGCAGTATGAATAGTCAGACTTTAACAGTGACTTTCCCTGAGCACACAGCATTTAAACATTAATGATGGTAGAAAGCTAATTAGTAAAATTTAATTGGATATATGCAAAATGGTGTAATGAGAAGAATTCAAGCATATTTAATTTTTTTATCCAAACTCTAAAGTGGAAAACCAACTAAAGTCAATCATTATAAAAGGTAGACTGACACATTTTAAATACTACTCTATTAGCACCTAAAATGAGTTGATGTATAAAATTAAATACAGTAATATATTCTCTTGTGCCTTAAAAATAAACTTAGAAAATGCAAATTATGCTAGCTGCTTAAAGATGAAATTTTAAACTGGAATGGAATACAAATGTTTATAGAAAATGACCCCATGAAATATACTTAAAATACATTGAGTTTTAGTATATGCAGATAAGCATCCACAGCAAGCCATTCAGTAGGCCAGTGAAACCTAGAAAGCAGCCGAGGTAAAAGTAGACATGTCAGTGATAGTACCCGATTTCACAGAATCTGATATCAGGACAATATGATATGGGAGTCAAAAAGGTCAGTGCTATTTCAGGAAATATATGTTACAGAGAAGAAGTCGATAGTCCCCCTCTCTACACATGATATTAAAACCACACCCAGAGCTTAGAGGAAGGCAAAAGGTTCTGCTTAGAATGGATTGCAATCCTGGCTGCCCATTTCCATCACCTGGGGAATTTTAAAAATACCGATGCCTAGGTCCCAACACCAGGGATTCTGATTTAATTGATCTGGGGCTTGGGCATGATGTTTTTGTTTATGTTTATGTTTTTGTTTTTGTTTTTGTTTTTGAGGTACAGGGGCCAGGGATTGAACCCAGGACCTCGTATTAGGAAGTCAGTGCTCAACCACTGAGCCACATCGGCTTCCTTGAGTTGGTTTTTAAGTTTGTTTTGCTTGCTGTTTATTTCTGTTTTTTTTTTTCCTGGAGGAACCAGGAACCAGACCGGGACCTCCCATGTGGGAGGCGGGTGCTCTCCCACTTGAGCCCCATCTGCTCCCAGGATGATATTTTAAAGATATTTGTGCATCTGAGAATTCAGGTTATTCTAATGTACATCAGGGTTGAGGACCCTAATCTGGAGCTTTTTTTTTTTTTTTTTTTTCCTTGCTCTGTAATTGGTGCTTGGCTTTTGCTGACTGGCAGGTGTGTGTCTTTTTCTTGGAACTGAGTATAATTTTTTGTTCTTGACTGAATTCTTAAAAGTAGAAATATGGTGTTGGCAAGCAATAGGAGTAAGAGACAATGTCAAAATTGTGAGTAAGCCAGAGATGTGTTAAGCACCACAGCCAAGTTTGCAACACTTTTCTGTATTGTCTCTGTATGGTGGACAATGATGATAAGTATTGAACTTGGAGAGCTCATGGCCTTCTGGCTTCTCATCAGAGTACTCCTCTTCACTGTCAGATCACATTGACACAGGACCTTCCACTTGACTGGGACCTTAAAACACTTAATGGAGTAGTTGCTGTAGCTGTCAGGGTTCTTAGTAGCAACAGATACTGAACCCAATTTAGGCAGAAAAGGAATTCTTAAAAGGCCACTCTCTAGAAAGCCAAGAACCAGGCTTGAGGCTACAAGCTAGGAACAGTATCCCAAACCATACCTTAGAACTGATCCTATGAGCCGCCCTCACTGCTTTGGGGCACAGACTTGGCCATACACCAGTCACTTGTGCTGCTGACATCCTTCCTGCAGGCCCTGCTTCTCTGTGTCACTGCCTACTGACTCTAAATCAGTGAAGCCTGGGTCCCACACATCCCCCCAGCTCTCAGGGAGCTTGGCAGAACCCACATCTGGCACTTTCCACTTCTTCAGTGGGATAGGTTCTCTATTTCCCACTAAGACTCATAAGGTAGGAAATTGTTCAAACACAAAGGGGATGCGTTCACTAAGAAACCAAAAAGAATGATAAATGACCACTACAAGGGTCTTTAACTTTTCCTGAAATTAAGCAAAGCTATAGGAAACTATATAGTCTGTCTCAGATGCACAAATATTTTATTAAGCACTAAAGCAAAATCACTCTGCTCTTATGCTGGTTGCCCATATCATGCTATATAATGTTTCCAAATCTAAAATTTGCCAAGTATGAGTAGGTATTACACATTGTGAAGTATTAATGCATGCTTAATTACAACTGGAATATGAAATCACCACGCACATTATCGCACTCCAAACATTTACATCATAAGTAGATCTCATTTTTAGAGTGCACATATGCCAAGTATATACCAGGGAACCGTGAGGCTTAACATGTTTCTGTAGCCCTGAGATACTAATGTGGCCATGAAAGAAAAGCTTGTGCTGGCTTGAAGACATGTCTAAAATTTCCTGTGATACTTTGACTATTTCTAAAACATTTTTCTGGTGCTGTAAATTATAGCTTCTCCTGCCATTTGTCGGCAGTCACTTTGAAAGGAGTGGCTAATACATACTTTTTCAGAAACAACTGAATAGTATGATTTCAAACCTACATAGTCACTATTTAGTAACCTAAATTTGCTCTGACAGATGAACCCCAATCTTCTCTTTCATAATATTTTAAGTTATTTTTTCAAATACAAAATCAAATGAATCTTCAACCAAAGGTTTCTCAAAGTCATTTCTTTCAACGGGCAATTTTACTTTCTCATGAGAAGAACAGAAGTCATGTTTACGCAAGAGCAAGCCTTCAGTCCAAACAAGAAAAAATGTAGTCAATCCCAATATACAGATACCAGAAATTGCTTTTGGAAAGGGACTCCAAATTCCCACAAACTACCTTCCTAATGCAAAACTCTAAAGTTTCCTTTGGGAAATAAAACAAGAGTCAGGCTACTTGTGAAACAGAAAGCATATTTCTAAAAGCAAAGAGTCCAGCTTTAAGCAAAGAGTGATCACAAACAGAGATTTTATGAGCTCCCAAATCTATGCATTCCATGCATTTTTCTAAGGATAAGGTCCATAGCTTTTAAGAGAATCATAAAGGGATATAAGCAACAACAACAACAAAAAAAGTTAAGAACCAGTGCTCTAAATAATGAAATAAGGGCACCCTCTTCTCTGTTCCAAGAGTGAGATCTGCATTCACTACTACCCAAGTATCTAATTGAAGCAATTAGGGGGATGGATGTGGCTCAAATGGTTGGGTGTCCGACTCCCATATGGAGGGACCCGGGTTCGATCCCTGGGACCTCCCGGTAAAAAAATAATAATAAAAAATTTTAAAAAGTAAAAAATAAAAAAATAATTGAAGCAATGATATGTAAAGTCAATTTTCCAAACTCAGAAAATTCTCTGGAGTACTTGTGCCCACGCTTCTTGAATATGAGGACACAGACTGACTGCCAAGAACCTTATCTTCTTATAGATAAGGGGCTTCTTATATGGGACTGAATCGCTCTTCCATTCCTTCCAGAGTGGATGGTCTGGAGTGGGCACACCATCGGGTGCTTGGACAGACACGGTCACCCTCACTGTCATTCACAGGTTGTGCCACCACATGGTGACAAGTGGAAGAACTGCATCTTTCTGCAGTAGGAAATAGCGGCATATAGAAAGAGAGAAAGAGTGCAGAATTTAAGCCATAACAGCGGATTTTAAAAATTTGAAAATGCCACTCATCAGATTGAAAGTCTAAATAGCACAGTAGCTTTTTCTGATCCTTTCCATTTTGTTTCTGAAAAATCCAAAGCATGTAAATGACACAAGGTAAAGCTAAATGATTCTTTTAAAAATATTCTTATTTTACAACCCTGATAACCCAACTTGTATCAGTCTATGGTAATAAAATAAATCATGACTGAATAAATCACTAGCTCCTTTTCAGAAATTAGTCTCTCTTAAAGTGCCCTCCATTATTTCTAGGAGCTCCCTACGATCCCTTTGTACTTTGTCCATGATGCCAATATACCAACATTTCCCAAAACATATTCCCTGGAACTAGACCCAGGAGTTGTTCCCTGAAGAAAGGGTCTCAAAGTCTAGGAAATGTTATACCTAGAGCACATTCACATAGTCTAGATGCTGAGAAGTCCCATGTAGCTTTGTTTAATCTGAAGTCACTTAACTCCTGACCCAGAAAGTGAAGATTTTGTGTCTGAAGAATGCATTCATTCCAGCTGTAACATTCTATGACTTCTGTGACTCCAAACCTGTGAAATGGTTAGGATAGATATCAGCTGCTCCAAGTTGGAGATGAGAAAATTGAACCTCGAAAAGGTTAATTGACCTGTTCAATGCCACCCGGGGTGCAAGTGGCAAAACTGGGGCTCAAGTCCAACACTGTCTATTACCCCCTGCTTTGGGGCTTCCAAAAAGCCAGAAGAGACTGGGATGGTCATGTGCTATATGCCATCCAAGCACCTGCAGGAGTCATTGTAGAAAAGTTTTTCTAGGCACAGATTTACTCTCAAATTCCTGGTCTTATTGTCCTATCCTAATACCTCAGCAAGACCAGGAAACAACTGCTTCTTTCATCAACCCACAACCAAATTATGTGACAGCCTTTCTCAATTCACACCAATTAGTGATGACAAAACTCCTGAAAATTTCAGGAAATGGTAAGATTTAATGAATTGGGGGTAAAATATATGCAAACTTTATATTTAGGGTTTGTAAGTGTTTTAAAACCTTTACAAATGTAAAGCTGCTTGCTAGTTTATGAAACAGGAAATATATCATTTGTAATTTGATTTGCTCACAAAGTCATTAGGTTTCATTATATTTCAAGTAAACCATTCAGTGTATTAATTGAATGTGCATTTAAATGTATTATATTTTATAAATGGAACTTTATATCACCAAACTTTAAATAATCTAGCTGGGCTTGACTTTTTTTGAATTTTTGAGAAGCAGACAAACTCTTGGGAGTAAATGAAACATTATATGTTAGTAAAACAGAAGGTTATTTTATTTTCTGGGCAGGGTCCTCCAATGTAGGACAGAAAGAGGACAAAGTTTTCACAAAAAGAGCTCAGAAAAAAGAGAGAACAGGATTGGAGGGAAAAAAACTCTTTGAATGCTGAAATGGTTGCCACATGCAAGTATATCTAATCAGCTTCTGTTTTCCAGAAACTTGCAAACAGTTTCTGCCTTTCAGGAATTTCTTTTGCATCCTTCTGTGGGCTTTTGAAAATTAAAAATTTGCCCCAATTGAAACAAGTTTCTTCTTGCCTATTTTCCAATAGAGCTCACTTTCTTCTACACACTGCAGAAGTTTGGTGAGAAACAAGAATCAAATTAAAGGCCATGACCTGCAAAGAATTTGCAAGTTTGTTGCTGAAGGAATATCATTGACAAAACTTAACTCCACACTCCTGAGTCAAAAACCTGAAATTCTGTGCTCTCTGATGCTTGTCAAACACTTTTTTAACCTAAATGTGGGGTTTGCTCTGTAATCCTGTCAAATATAGGACAGAACCTTCATCATTCATATTTTGGCTTTAGACTCTCAAATCCAAGACATTTACAGCACTATTAAATGCTCACAGTATGTAAATTACACTGAACTTATACCAGTAGATACCTTCACGTTTCTTTCTATGATCTACGGTCATCATCATAATTAATTAGGTCCTAGTTTTTAAACATCAACAGCATACCTGATAGTCAACCAGCTGCTTTACATATATTATCTTTCTTGATCCTCAGGGTCACCTTTTGACACATGTGCTTTATCACAGCCATTTTGCACAGGAAGAAACTGGGGTTCAGGAGGTTAGGTAACCCGCCTCAGGTCACACCAAATTTGTATGTGTCTGGCTCCAAAGCTGGCACACCACTTCTTCCTCCATGCATAGATCATTTGGGAGGTGTAAAAGAAGCAGTATATAACTCCTCTCAGCATTCTCAAAAAATGATAAACCAAAACGTTTCCAGTTTCTTCAGGAAGAAAACTATCCAGAGTAATTTTTTTTTATTATTATTATACAAGACTCTTCATTCATGATAAGAACTCTCAGAGACATTCACACAAACTCCTTTAAACTCCAGAGTGTGGAAGCCTAAAAAAGTGAAGGAGAAGAGGAAAAGTGCCCAAGAAATCCAGCCCTCCTCCCATTCCTGAAGTCAAGAGCAAGAATTAGCCACAAGTTGTCTCCTGCCAGCCTCACCTTTAACCACTGACCCTCTCCATCCCAACACACCACGGAAGACTGAGTGCCCAGGTTGCTTCTGAGGGGAACTGCATGGAGCAACACTTTATGGACATGCCGACACAGCTCCAGGAAAAAGCCCTCCCCATCGCTGCTCCATGCAAATTCTTTGGTGCCTCCCTGGCACCTCCATGTAGGAGCCCATAACAGTGACCACTTCTCCTCAACCTACCTCACCCCACTCCCTCACCAGCCTCTGGGTGGTTCCTTCCCTGAAACTACTCAGGGGCATCACTTGTTGGTTCTTTATCGCCTCTCACCTAATCCTCACCCTACAGTTGTCTCTTGCTTTTCAACATAGGTGGGTGGCCTTAAAAACGAAATTGATAAACCAACTCATTATGTGTTTAGAAGTAGTTCATAAACTTGTCTAAGGCCCCTTCAAAGCCACTTCATTCATTTATTCAACAGACTTTTATTCAGAGCCTGCTATGGCTGGTTTGTGCTGGGTGCTGAGGGTACAGAAAGTTTTCAAATATGATGCCTGGCCTGAAAGATCACAGTCCAGCAGAAAAGACATTGGATCTGAAATAAATTACCACAGAGTACTGGTATCGTAGCCTTAGGAGCCAAGAGCCTAAGGAATACCGAGAAGGAAGCAATTGATCCACTGAAAGAGTCAGGGAAGCTTTCACAGAGGAGGTGGCCTTACAACTGGGTCCTGAAAGGTGGATAGGAGTTTATCAGTCTGAAAATTGGAGGACAGGCATAACTGAAGCAATGGCCTATTTTAATTGGAATAAATGGGATGACCATTTTTATATACACACAAAAGAATAAAAAGTTTTGGAGGTGCAAATGCTGTCACCCTCAAAATCTCCGTGACAGCAATTTACACTTTCTGACTGAAAGGAGGGACAACGATCAGCTTTTGGCATTCACTCCACCTTACCTCACTGTCCTGTCAGGAAATTCTCCCCACCTCCACCAGTAATGATTTAAATAGGTTATCCTTTCTCCCAGGCCTACCTGTTAACATCCTCTTCTTCATACCTGATAAATGAACCAGCCATTCATTCCTGTGAAAATACAGTCATAAAGGTTCATAAATAATAAATTAAAACTTGCAATCGCCATCTAGGTTAAAATGATCCTTAGCCTGGCAGAGCACTAAGTCGTAGCTTCTGAAGGAACATGGTTTTACCACGTTAAGTTCTCAATTTTGCCTGAGGGGAATTTTCCAGGTAAAGGTGGGCAGCGTAATGCCAAAATTTTTCTGAACATCTGGCATTATATAGGACTAATAACTAACTATAGTTTCAGGTTATTCATGATTCTTGGTTTTCCTCGTTTCAAAAACAAAAACAAACAAACAAAAAAAATGAACAAACCCTTTCCTTCTTCCCTCCTCTGTCTCCCTTTTTATATTTCAACCAAATTTTGGGAGAAAGTGGCCCCTCCACCCCATTTGATTTAGCCCATTCTCTTTTCCAGTCCCTCACAATGAGATTTCCCTCTAGTCACTCAAATCCTACTCTACTGATTCTGCCTCTTGAAGATCTCTAATGACCCTAATCTCCAAGCCTAATGTTCCCATCAATGCTTAATATTCTATGCTTCACTATATATTGACCCTGTCCACCTGCCCTCCTTCTCAAAACTTCCTTCTCTCTCAGTTCCTGATGCCGTCATTCATCAAACACCTATTGAACTCTTACTCTGTCCCCAAGGTCTGTGCTAAGCACTGAGGTTAAAACCGTCCTGCAGCCAAGGAATTTACCAATCCATGGGGAAGTCAGTCTATAAAGAATCCAATAGTTACAAATGGGCAACTTTGTCAGTCTATGCATTTGTCAGTTACAAAGTGACATATTACTAGAAGATGCACTGCTGGGATCCTCTCAGCCAACAAACCAGCCAAAGAAAATATCCTGGAGAAAGTGCCACTTGAGCAGGGTCCAGAAAGCCATGAACCACACACAGGAAGGAAAAGCAGAGAGGGAATTCCTGGAAGAGAGAATACTGTGCTTTTCCAGTCCAGTCTCCCTGCCTATCACTCTACTTCTCTGTTTTAATTCTGGGTATAAAGTGGTGCTGAGTCCTTATGCCTCAGTACTTTCTCTACCCACTTCCACTCGTTGGCAGAACCTACCCTCATAGTTTAACTGCCTGTGAAATGAAATGATGGTCAAATCTGAGCCTCCTAACCAGGATCTCCAACTCCCTGGAGCACAGCCCCGAATGAATGGCACACCAGCTCCTCATTATCAGTGTTTTCAGAACCTTGTTCATTATCTACCCCTGAGGAGTGGCCCCTGCATAGCTCCGTGAGTCCCAGCCACATTACCACTCTTCTCCCAGGCATTAGTATTCAAAACCTTGAGAATCATTTTTTCCTTTTCTCTCTCTAACTTGCTCAGTTTTTCATGCATTCATGAGTAAATGAATGAAACGACTATTCATCATGGCTTTCCCTTGTTCTAACATCTCTAATGGACCCTCTTGTTGGTCTCAAAATAAGATAAATTCTTAACTTAGTGTCTCAGTTTGCCAAAGGCTTCCAATGCAATATACCAGAAATGAGTTGGCTTTTATGATGGAAATTTTATTAGGGTAAAAGTTTACAGTTCCAAGGCTGCAAAAATATCTTAATTAAGACATCATCAGAAATGCTTTCTCACCAAAGGTCAGCTGCTAGCAGATCCTGGAGTCCTGCCACCGGGCAGGGCTAGATGGCAGGTCTGCCTGTCTCTCTCTTTGTCCTCAAGCTCAGCAGCTGTGCACTATCAGGCATCTCTCCCTGGGCCTTGAGCCCCTCGGGGCTTCTCTGTCTTTCTGCAGCTAAAGACAAAGCTAGAGTCCTCTCTCTCATATGTCAGGGTCAGAATGGCAGAGCTCCCTTTCTCTGTGTTTCTTCTTTCTCTGTGTGTGTTTCTCCTTTCAGTTCTCAATTCATATAAGCAAGAGGGTGGCGATCCAACCTGAGTCATGCCTCACTGACAATCCAATGAAAAGTCCTAAAGTGATCTAACTGAAAGCGATCGAACCAGAGTCCCTTAATCTAATGCAATCTGAGGGCCCCTTAACCAAATCTAATCCAAAAGCCCCACACATAATAGGCTTCCATGCACAGAAATGCGTTAGCTTAAAAAGGCAATTTTCTGGGGTCCACAAAAGACTCAAAGCAGGACACTTAGATTTAGGATTCTCCATAATTTGTTTCCTTGTCCAATCTCTGCTACCTATTCTACCCACCCTTACTACATCTATATAACATTTGAGGGTTTCCAAAGTGTCTTCCCAAAGCATTTTTACAAGCATTATCTCCTTTGATCCACCACAATACCCTTACAACACAGACAGGGAACCACTATTATTCCTCTTTATGGTAAGACAAAGCAAAGACGGAGAAGCAGATTCAGTCAGACCTTCTCATTCTTAACTCAATGATTTTTCCCATTACGTCACATCATATATAATGTCTTGATTTGTTACATAAGTGCAACATCAACTGCTTCGTCTGCTAGTCTTATATCATTGCCAAATTGTGAGCCTCTAAAAGGCTGGAAGAGTGTCCAAAGTTTTTTATGTAACTCCCTCAGCACATAGCACCAAGCACTGCACTGAGCATAAAAAGATGTTCAATAGGTGTTTTGTGAATAAATGTCCTTTTCCATGTGATTCTGCTTAGGGAAGTCACAATCATACTCCCCTGCTTAAAACTCATCATGCTCAGTAGAGAATCTAAACTTGTGACCACAGCTGTCAAGGCCCTTCGTGATCATACCCAGCCTACCCCTCTGATTTCGTCCTTTACCTCTTTCTCTTGTCCGTGAAGCTTCAGCCACCCTGGTCTTCTTTCTGTTACTCAAGTTGGCCAAGCTTATTCCTGCCTTGGAGCTTTGCATCTGCCATTTTCTCCAGCTGAGACGCTCTGCCCCAGCCTTCACATGACTCTCTCTTTCTTATCATTCAGGTCTCAGTTAGAGAAGCCTAACCTGACCACATAAATTAGAGTTAGCCACTCGTCATTCTCTCTCCCACACCCTGTTGTATTTTCCTACCAGCACTTAACACAATCTAAACTTAGTTATTAGTTATTTATATGTTTATTGCCTGTCTTCATAGAATGTAAGCTCTGTGGGATCAGAGACATTATCTCTCTTGTTCAATTAGGGAAATAAATATTTGTCAAATGAATGAATAGATGAATGAATGAATAAATTAATGAACTTCCGTTTCCTCATCTACACAATCAGGGGATTGCAGTAGATAACCTCTAAGTTGTCTCCCAACCCGAATGTCCTTGCCCTTTCGTGGAATCAGCTGAAGTATTTTCATTGGCTATCACTGGGTCATGTTTCCTTTTTTTTTTCCTTGACCTTACTTCTCTCACTGAAGAAATTCCTGTGAGTGGAGAAACAATATTGAGAAGAGGAGAGAACAAGGACAAACGATGTAGTTCAGGTAAAGAAAACCTTGCTTCATATTGTGATGCTGCTGCCACTCCTGTCAGTTTCCACAATCGCATTTGCTATCTACTGTGTTTTTTAATATGTTTGCATTATTCTCCCAATGTATTCCATTGTTTTCTCTTACCTTGATAATGATATACCGAAAATGATTATTATTTCTGAATTTTCCCCAAAGTATGAAATATATCGACTGAGAAATTGGTTTTTTCAAATGGGCAATGTCGGCACATATATGATGGGGTAAGTCAGGATGTGCCTTTAACATGGAAGTTGTGTGTATTTATGTATCATTTCTTTATATGTTAGGCATCCAATTACTGCTGGACTACCATTATTCGTAGAAAATATTACATTTTGTAGCTATTTTGAAGACAGAAGACACATAAGACATTGAGATAGAGATTGAAACCACTCAATGTAAGTGTTCTCCAATCATCATGAAGAATCGCCAACCACTTATGTGGCTCCAAATCACTGATGATTGCTGACCTTTACCTGTGATTTCCTTGGGAAAACAAAATCTAACAATGGGTACTTCCTTTGTCAAGTGTCTACAGAAAATGTATTTTTCATTTTGTTCAAAGGGTACTGAATGTTTACCCATCATTTTAGCAGCTTTAGACCTTCAATATTTCCTACTTCAGAAACATGGAGATAAATTGAACAGCCCTTCTTAAAACTTGACAAGGTTACATTGCTTTATTGTTCACAATATGAAAAGGTCAGAAAATGGAAGAAAATTTCCTTAGAGTTTTCTTCTCTTTCAATTCAAATTGTACTCCCAGTAGATTGTGACCTTGCATTCCTCACTTTTGTTTAGTTGTGTCAACTTCTGATTTGTGTTTTTGTCTATGAAGATGCCAACTGAATCAGAAAATAAATCCTTTTCTGCTTTTGCCCATACATGGCAAACACTGACTTCCTAGACTGTTATAGTTAATTAACATTTCAGAGAAACAGAAGGAAAAAAAAAAATAGAAACAGAGCTTAGACCAAAATTTAAGAGTTTTGGCAGCCACTGCTGGCAAAGTGTGCTGGCACACCTTGCCACAGAGAAGCTGGGGCAGAGAAAAAGGGGAGAAAGCACAAAGGTCATTGGCCAAGGACAAAGAGTTCTTCTCCTGAGCTAGAACACTCTCTTGAATCCTCTGCTTCGCATCTGTGTAAGCTCCAGTTATTTGATTACAGAGACAAGATAAGTGGATCCCCAAAGACTATATCAATTAAATTAATAACCTAGAATTTCAAAGACAAAGATTCCCAAGTCAAACAATCCAGAATAATGGAATATTTACAGAATAACTGTAAAAACTTGCCTTCCAAAGATGAACTTCATAAAATAAAGCCACCTCAAATGTGCCAGATTTAATTCATGATCATAAATACTGCTACAAATTTCATTATTATTAAATCTCTTCTCCCATTAAAGAGGCTGGACAGAAACAATTTAAAAAATAACTATCTCATCTATTTAAAAGCTAAGATATCATAATTAGTTTTGCTCTGGAACTTTTTATTTTTATGAAAGCTTCTCTGCTGATAGAGAAATAATTTATGAAAATAGAAGGAATGCTTACTGCAGTTTGTCTCGTGGTCATTACTGATCATTAAATTTATAGACTGACTAGTTTATTTCCATCTTTAAGGACATTTAAAAATCTGTTTTTAAAACATTTCTCATTAATACATCTTATTTCATATTATCTAAATGTAATACATAATCCAAAAGAAAAAGCTTAAATATTATCTTCTCTTTAGAAGAAAAAAATATCTTACATTCTTATTCACATTTTTATACTAGAGCTTAACATATTTTTCCTCCCATGATTGTTTCACTCATTAACAACAACAAAAAAACATATGTTTCCAAGTATTGCAACAAAGACTAAGTAACACATATCCTACTTCCCCATAACTGCCAATTCAACTCAAGGAAAACCTCTCCTAACATAGGAAATTATTTATTAAAAATAATAATCATACTTACCTGGCAAGGGAGATACCATGATCACGAAAGTGGTTTTCCCAAGGCAAGACTTACCTATAGCATTCTGGCTGTGCTGGCCCCTGCACATGTGGGAAACTCGACTGCATAATTTTTAGCAGAAGGGGCTGCATTCTCACTTTACCCTGAAAAAAAAATAATAAATACTAACAATTTAACATGAAAATATATTAATTGGTAATTATAGGTAGATGATGCTTTAAAAGATGTGACAAGAGGACACAAAAGACAAATTTACATTTATATGGGAAAAGTAAAAAAAATGATTCAAAAAGCAATATCTATTTGTACTATTAACTTCAGTCCATTGTCCACAACAGGGTTCACTGTGTTATACAGTTCCATGTTTTATCTTCTCTTTCATGAATTATAACAAATGTATGGACACTATTACAAGGTATAATTAATAGGGTGGTATATGGGAAAAATACACCTAATGTAAACTATGGATTATATTTAACAGTAATATTTTAATATTTTTCATCAATTGTAACAAAGGTACCACATTAATGCAAGGTGTCAACAATAGGTGTAGATGGGAATGTTGTATTTTTTACATATCTTCTCTGTAAACCTACAACTTCTCTAATTTAAAAAAAATTAGAAAATTCAATTGGCAAAAAAATAAAAAAGAAATACTTATACCTTCTTCTTATTATTATTTTTTTAAGATTTTATTTTTATTTATTTATTTATTCCCCCTTTGCCGCTTGTGCTTGCTGTGCCCATTTGCTTTTGGCGTTTTTCTGGGTCTGCTTGTCTCCCTTTGTTTAGTCATCTTGCTGCGTCGGCTCAGGCCGGCTTGCCTTCACCAGGAGGCCCTGGGAATCGAACCCGGGGCCTCCCATATGGTAAACGGGAGCCCAACCAATTGAGCCACAGCCACTTCCCTACCTATACCTTCTAAACCCACAAAAGACAAGAGCTCACTATGTCTTATTTTCCCATTTCCCCGCCCACAAAATCTGTTGTTTAATACATAGAATTTTCAAAGCCAACATTCAACCTTACTTTACAATGGAAAAAATCAAAACTAGAAGGGAGTTGAGTAATCCAAGTAAATTCTGTTATAGTGGTCAAACCAAAGGTAGAGTTCAAGTTCAGGACTCTGCCAAGACCATGCTTGTGTCCTCACAGATTGAGGATTATGAAACTACAGGGTGCACCACTTGTGGAGAATACAGTGTTAAATGGCAGCCCTCAACATTGGGCAGTACATCACCTGACCAACTGTATATGGCATCCCTGTTTTAGTGCAGCATTTCTTCTACTGCATCACACTGATGCTACTTTAGTTCCCATTCTCTAGCAAACATTTTCCAACTCTCTCTATTCTTTTTCCACAATCTTCCCTGGAATTTAACCTATTTTTTTACTTCCTTAGTTATGAGGAGAAAATTCTGGGTGTTTTTATTGACAACAACTATTAAGATTTCATCCAACACTCAAAAAAATAAACTACTTTGCTACTTTTAAAAGTCCACAAATTAGATTTCATTAGCAAGTTTCAGAGAGGATATAATTTTCCTTTTAAACTAAGTAATATAGAGAAAAAAGCATGAGAATTCCTGTCAGACAGATTTTCCTAGCTATGCGACTGTGGACAAGCTTCTTAACTTCTCAGAACCTCAGTTTCTTCTCCTATGAAATGGAAGACGTAAAAATTACCTTCAGATCTTCTTGTAAGGACCAAATGATAAGACCTTAGGACAGTACTTGGCACAACCTGTGCTCAGTATATGGTATCAGCTTTATTTATTTACTTTTTTTATCATCATTTTAAACAAGTGTCAACATATCATTGTGTAGGCTTACCATCTTTTCACTTTTTAAATTCATGACACACTGATGCCCATCCATGCCAGGCCATAATGAGCCATTCCAAGACTTGTGCCTAGCCTCATCTCCACATGATGACTCTTAGAAAGCCAGTTTCTATTGCATAACAATTTAACTGTAAATGAACATTTAACAATTTAATGGCACCCCATACTCTTCTCTGGATCACTTGAGTAGGGCTATGCCATTTTGATGCAGAACATTCAAGAAAACTGTGTGTTAGCAATAAGAGATCAATGCAAAAATTGACCTTGCAAGTTTGAAACTTGACAAGGCAGCCACACAGAATTTTAAATCTTCTCTTCAAGTCCACTCTGTCCAAGGGGCTTACAGTTAGTAAATAAATGGTCTCAGTGCTTGCTTTTCCCTATTCGGTAAAAATTGGCCCTTTTTCTGGATGAGCAGTAATTTCCCTAGGTGGAATAATATAACCAACCTTACTTCCAAGGCTTTTGAAATCTCAGCCTCACCTACAGGAAGGGAGCTGTGAATGATGAAGAAGGTGAGGGATTGGGCAGCTTCATACACATGTGTTTTTCCTATAAAGCAGCATATGTTTTTGAGGTTGATGTTGGCCAGATTAGATCGTTCAGGTCTTTGATTATGGGGAGTAAAAGAAATCTCTGGGCTGTCTCAAGTGGAAAGGCAATCAGACAGGTGATAACCCAGCACTGGAAGAATACTAACCACCTGGATATTTCTAGATGGATGATGGGGTGTGGGTGTATTTTTTCCACTAGGATGAGAATATGGCAAAGAAGATTGCTGGATATGCATGATCATTTTGTATCTGGAAATGAGAAACTAGTGCTATTCAAATAGGGATGAAAATTCTATCACCTCTGAGACAACTTTTTGAGTAAATGCAGCCTTTTTTGCTGAAACGAAGTGTCGGAGTCAGTCATCCATACCTCCTTTCCCTTATTCCTGATGCTCAGAAAGAAAGTGTAACTCTGGAACTAAAGGGCATGCAGGAAAGGTCAAATCTGGTGATTCAATACAGTTTCTTCAACTAAATTTTGTGCACGTTTCCTATGGGAAGACTCACTTCAAACAACTGTGACAACTGAGGCAGCCGAGTATTGAGAGTGGGGAAATGTGAAAAGTATCTGCTTTAAAAATAATACAACAGGGAGTCATTCTGCAGGTAGACAGCCAGCTCTCGCCCTCATTTAAACATGAGCACTCCAAGGCCCAAGGAAGTAAAGCGCTTACCCATGCACTGCTCCAGAGCCCAAATACAGTGTTAAATGGCCTAGCCCGATTACCTCGAAGAGTTTACTATTCCTAAATGCACAGCAACAGCTATAGCTTCTGCCTTGTGAATTCTGACCTAAAACAAAAAAGTGCCTGCAGAGTATGCCCACTACAAATTTACTATTAGGTACTATTATTATTAATCCCTAATGTTGCAGATAACCAGTAATATCAGGGGGTTAGAGAAGGTATTGGTAAACCTTTTCTGCAAAGTGCCAGATAGTAAATAGTTTAGGCTTGGTGGGCCAAGAGGAAAAATCGAAGATATTCTCTAGGTATTTATCTAAGCATTTAAAATGTAACCACTTAAAAATGTCAAAAAAAAAAAACATTCTAACCTGTAGACCATACAAAAACAGAGGCAGGCCAGGTTTGGTCCACAGGCCGTAGTTGGCCAACCCCTGGTTTAGAAGGTTAAATCCCAAGCAATTTGTGTTCTTTCAATGGAGTCCTAAGTTGCTAAGGAAATAAAAATCCTAAAGGAAATAAAATACTAAAAGGAACTATGGACCTGGGTGTGTTTTGCACCTTTTCAGCAACAAACTCTATACTGTGGAACAAACAAGTCCCTCAAAGTTGAGCACAGTGGATTGGTTGGCCCATCATGCATCCAGATAAGTCACAGATTTTAAAATCAAGGTGTTCAGGGCCAAGACCCAAGGAGCTCTTCAGGCCAAGTAAATGCTTTCCATTCTAGCATTGCTCTGGCTCTTTGTTTCAAACCTCGCTACCACACAAGCACTATTAAATTACTTTTCCTACTTGAAAGTAAATAGTAAAAAAATTTCAGGCAGGGAAGAGAAGTTTTCTCCATTCTATTGAATAGACAGAATAACAGGTTTCCTGAAGTGTCCAGGGGTCTAAGACTTCTCTTATAAAACTCAAGGGAAGTAAGCACACACCAACACATCTATTATCATAACCCATTAAGAAAAAAGGTATATTATCGTGGCCATGGCAGGCCTCTGAGATCTCTGAGCTGTTTCTCTCCAGTGACCAATTTCCAATGTTCACAGTGCAGGTTTGCAACCCAGATGGAAGGGAACCCTCTGAAGCTAGGACCTTATACATTTATTTATTTATTTATTCATTCTAAGCAATTAAATACCATAAAGTTTATAACATATTTATCATAGATTTTCTCACCCCACCTAAATATGGATCAGACTCAATACATCTCCAAAACCCTTCTATAGCTCCTGTCCACTAAATCCTTCAAATAACAAGTTCAAAAACATTTGCTGATTAGATACCCACTAAGACTTTAGTCAGAAAATAATTCTGATCCTATTGTTCCTATTAGACATAACACTAAATTATTAACCACTAATCCACAAAAACTTTAGAAGAAAAGATGTCACCTACTCTCTACTCTACAGAAAATGTGAATGATTCTCAAATTTGACAGCCACATAAACATCTTCAGGTTATAAAGGACCTTTGGCATTTATGCCAAAGAGAAGCCACTCTTCCTCTTTGTTTTTCAAGGATTCTGTATCATTAATTGATTAGAGAAACCCTCTTAATTTGTGTATTAAGATTGCTGTCATGGTAAAATTTATTTTATGGTACTCATTCTTAACTTCAACTGGATTTCAAAAATTCCAAGTTCTGACCTGCCTTACCCAAAAGAATTGGAGGTAAGTTCCTGGGACACATAGTCTTAGGACTTGTGAAATATTTCCTTTATCTGTGGACCAGTACTTGTTCCCAAAAGCCCACAAGTTTTTCTTCTTCCTTCCTGAGAGAGAAGTGGGAAAAACTGAGAGCACTTATCAGATATGGATGGAGAGACATCACTCCTCAGAGTGCCCCTGTATTGAGTGAGGACAGACTCCAGAAATGAGATGAAATTTCCATTGTCCTCTCTACCAGGTTTCAAAGGGGTTGGCTTTCCTGAAGCCCAGAACAAAAGGTGAGTCCCAAAGGGGATCCAGGCAGCTCCACATTATGAGAAGGTGACTCTTAGAAAAACGACTGTGGTCAGTATACTTGCCCATGGAGTAGCTTGATCCTTCAGACATCCATTCATGCACCTAACCAATCCCCAGTCTCCATCCCTGGATGCACAGGCTTTCCATAGTCTTCCCAATGCATGCAGCACTATGCTTTTCTGGCACCATCTACTCAGAATTCTCCAATATCATGGCTGGTCACCTGGGCATCTGTTGCCTGCTGGTCTTCTCTCCATTCCTATCCTTTCAGGGCACACACAGCTCTTTGGGGCATCCTAACTCATAGCATGGGAAGTCTCAGAGCATTCTTTCTGTTCTGGCCAATAATTACCAATCTTCTAACAGCACCTGACTCAGGACTTCCTGTTGGCCTAGCAGGTGGACTAAAAACTCCTTCAGGACCTGCAAAGTCATCAAGGGTGCTACAAAATACCAGGTAGAGGGATGAAGTTATGAGGATGCAGTTGATGCTTCCTCCATTACCAAATAATGAAAATTTTAAAAGTTACTGTTACCAGCTGTGGCAGTTTGATGTAATTATGAATTCCAAAAATATAATTGAATCATGCTTGTAAACTGATCTGTTAATCTGGGCATGATTAGGTTAGGATTAGGGCGTTGAGCCCCACCCCTTGGTGGGTGGGGAATCGAATATAAAAGGCAAGGCAAAGGAAAGTTGAAGCAGTCTTTTGAGAAGCAGTTTTGATGTTGGAAAGAAGGCCCCAGGAGAAGAGAAGCAAGCCATTCGCCTGATCGTCTACAGCTGACCTTGTGGAGGAAACAGGAGCTAAGCCCGGAGAGAAACGCAGCCCCGGGAAGAGAGGAACCCCAGAAGTCTGAACCCTGGCAAACGCCGGCAGCTGTCTTGCTCTAACACGTGACAATGAACTGTGGTGAGAGAAGAAACTTAACGCGCTATGGCCTAATATCTGTGGACTTCTGCCCCAAATAAATACCCTTTATAAAAACCAACCCATTTTTGGTATTTTACATTAGCACCCCTTTGGCTGACTAATATACCAGCTGATGGAATATATTAAAAAATAAATGGGATTGGCTTTTAATATACTTAAAGTTGCTACCATTGTGACCTGGCTAATCTCAAGATAAGAGAGAAGTAGTTTTAGTTCGTATTGCCCGTCCCAAGTATGTACTAACCCATCCCTGCAACAGCAGCTGATTGACAGTCCTCACTATCAGGCACTGGGCTAGACCCTGAGGGTTTAGAGGAAGCCAAGCCACAGATCTTGCCACTAAGTAGCTCAGATACTGGGAATGAAACTGGAGACAGCAACACAACATGGCGAGGTCTTGACAGAGCAATGTCTGGATCATTACAGGCGATCAACACTGGTTGCTCTGGTGCTGATTTCCATGGTCCATCCCACCAATATCTTGACAGTCATTTCCTCCAGGACTCCTTCTCTGATTGGCAAGGTCTCTAACAAGATTGATGCTCCTGAGGGACAGAGACTGGGCCATCTTGCTCATCATTGCCCTCTCTCAAGGACCCAACATGGTGCATGACACTGCTCATCACTATCTGTTGAATGAATGATGGATGAATGAATGAGAGAAAAGACTTCACAGAGGAGATACCCTTTGAACCAAGGCTATAAAGGAATTTGTCAAGAGGAGGAGGTAAGAAACAGGACCCATGTCCAAAGAATGTAAGGGTCTGTCTAGCAACCTACTGCCATGATAAGAAGGTCATGTGAAAATACAGCCAGGGGTGGGCAGGGAGGAAGTGATAGGAGATCAGGCAAGAGATTTAGGTTGGAATCAGCATATAAAGGGCATTGTATGCCAGTATTTTATCCCAGAGGCAACAGGAATTCACTGATTTCTGTAAATAAGACAGAACAAAGTCAGCCTGCTTTTCTTTCCCCCCAAAGATTACCAACAGCAGTGAGGAAAGTGAATAGAAAGTCACTTGGGTATAAGTCAAACACCCTCAGCACTTTCTCCCCCAGCTTTAAACCCAACCCTTACTCCCTCTTTAATATACTGCAGTGAATATTTTATATCTTCTGGCACACTTGCCATTCTTTTAGTTACTGTGTAATAGAGTTTTCATGTTGTAGCCTCCCTCTGGCATGCTGGAATGTACTGCTCAGCCTCCTGTAATCTTTCCATCTCACACAATGAAGATTCTAACCAAGAAATGTGACTGCCAGGCAGGCTCTTTGTTGGCACGGTTTTTATCATCCTTCTTACAACAAAACCTTCCTGAAGACTCCATCATATCAATTAGTGCGGTGGAATGGAGGCAGGAGCTTTCCTCCTGGCATAGACACAGCTACCTGGACAAACACCAGCACACCATGCACGCTACAATGCCAGGCCTGCAGGTTCCCCACAGAACTGAAGACAGCGCCTTCCACAGAAGTCATTCCAGCTCTAACAGCAGCTCCGTGGGTGAGCTGGTCTGCTGCCATCCTTTGGGGCGTCTCAGTGTTTGGGAGGTCGCTGCTATTTGGGCCCCTGATCCCGCATATTTGATATGAACAGCCAATCCGCTTACATCGACACCTTCTTCAAATCCTTCCTGCAAAGAGTCCACAACCTCTGCCTGCTGTTATGTCTGAGCTCACGCTTTGGAGATGAGCAGTGACAACATCCCCTTGAAAGAGAAACCAGAAAGAAAGAGTCCAGAACAGCGGTGAGCTGGCCAAGATTTTAAAAGAGCCACAGCTCTGGAAGTAACCCTACAGGCTTCAAGATAAAAACCATTTTTATCTAGTAAAGGGATTATTATGTAGTATGTGTTGACCAAGGACTTTCGTGGATTTATGGTTGAAAGACAGGAAACCTCCTTCTACTCAGCAGGAGTTAAAAACAAACAAACAAACAGAAAGAGCCTCATTTATTTTAAAGACACAGAGTGGAATTCAGAGCTCTGCATCCCAGCAAAAGCCCTTGGCCCTGCGTGTATGTACCATGCAGTCCCAGCTATGGGAGTCCCAACTCAAACCGCCCTCAAATCTGCTACCCCTTTCCCATCCTCTGCTCCTTTTAGCCCTGCAATTTCACCCTTCACCTGCTTGAGCTTTATCTGCTTTTGCACTTTGCAAAATGTCATTTGTACCCCAGGCATCCCTCAGGTCATCTCACTTGAAAAAAGAAAAATCATATTTCTCCTCATTGTTTTGCTGAGGAAACTCCTAGCCATGGTACCTTAAAAATAAGAGAAGAGGAGGTCAGGAGTAATACACAGGCCACTGAACTAAAAGCCTTAATCCAAATCAATCCAGGGGTAAACATCTTTTCAGTTCTTCACACACAAAAAAAAGTCAGCACTGCTTCTAAGGCTTACAAGCTACACAGTGTAGGCAGCTCTTTTACTTTTCTTTAGCATATTTAGCCATTTTTGTACTAATGAAAATCAGACTTTAGAAGTAATGCTGCTTTGTGTTTATAATAAAACTTCATTAATTCCAATGCAATTAATTTATAACTTACGATAATTTTACCACAGCAAAGCTGAAATTGCTTATGTGCAATATATGATTTTGCTAAGCAAATTAATAGTTTAAACCAGATTTTAGAAAGACTATTTAACTTCCCCCAACAAATTACCTTTAAGGACATTATTAATAGGTATTTGCATGTAGAATTAAGAAAATTAAGTCTCATTTGTGGTTACAGTTCCACAATCCCGTGTCTAAGACCCTTGAATACAGATGGGTTTCAGAATTCAGCATTTTTCAAGTTTTAGAGTTAATAAAATACATATGTCACATATTATATTACATCCTACATAGAGACTGAGCTAGCACCCCATAATCAAACACAAATACTTTTGCAGCAAAATGCATGAATATTCACGCTACGTAGGATATAGGCTGTACTGGCCCCATGTGGTTTCAGATCAAGATTGTTCTATCAAATGAGTTCAGATAGGATCAGGTCTGCCCAACAAATAAGCTATGGAAATAACTTCCACTTTCCAGTTCTAGGGTGTCAGAATTGTGGAAATGAGCCTGAGGACTTGTGCTGAATTATCCTTTTCAGGAAGAAGGCCAGGGAAGAAGACTTCTTGTTCATGAATCTGGGGTCATTGTTCAAAGGATGACTTTGAACTGTGAAAAATAAATGGTGATGATTCCAGTAACCAAAGTTTTCATTACCTCAGACCAGGCTTGCCATCAGCTTCCCACCTTAGTAAGTGATTTTCTCTGCATATAACAACTCATATCTAAAGAAACCTACCTCCTTTCTGATCTTTCAGAGTAAACAGGACTTAAGAATTTTGTTCAGACATGTGATTGCCTCCAGAGATGACCACAACTATGCTGAAAAGGCAAGGTCCCAGTGCCCAAAATAGACCTTACATTCCACAAACCTTTGTCACAAGTGAATAACCCCAAATCATCTCCATTTAACTAACCACGGGCTATGCTCTCTAAAGAACAGTGACACACTTCACTCCATACACATGCCTGACCACATCTTCTTGAATTGTAATAAATAATCCAATGAAAGTCAAACTCAACCATCCAACACTCTCCTGAAAATGTTTAAAAATTCAAAAAGGTAGATTAAAGTCATCAGTGCTAAGCTTCAAGAGAGTAGCCTCTCAGTTTAACAAGGAAAAGTGGTGGGAATCCACCCTACTCACTGCTAGTATGAACTGAGGGCCTCCTGAATCATGTCTTTTTATTTACACTACTCTTTCCATTGGTTTACTAAGCCAACAGACATCCCAAAGCCAAAAAGCTAAATATAAAGTTATAACAAATAGTGATTATTTCTTTTTCTTGAACAGTTTTCTCCCTATTCTTTGAAAGAGAGGTTTGTGGAGATTGTTTCATGTATGTTGTTTATCTGTTTCTCCATTCTTTCTGGGTTTCCAATTTTATATTCTGTACTTGCTGGCAGGGTATCATTTCAGGTGAAATTTTAGTCTGTTTTTTTGTTGCTGTTGCTGTAATTGTGCAGAGATTTTCTCAAAAACGTAGCCTTGATATGTGAGTTTTCCTTTACAGGTCTGTTCTTGCTGGAGATCATTCTTTTAAAAACCTTTGGAGGGAAGAGGAAGTGGATGTGGCTCAAGCAATTGGGCTCCCGCCTACCACATGGGAGGTCCCGGGTTCGGTTTCCAGTGCATCCTAAAAAAGACGAGCAAGACAGTGACCTGGCGCAACAAGATGATGCAACGAGAGACATAAGAAAAACATAATGAGAGACACAACAAAGCAGGGAGTGGAGGTGGTTCAGGGGATTAGGCACCTCCCTCCCACATGGGAGGTCCCAGATTTGGTTCCCTGTGCCTCCTAAAAAGATCAGCATACAACAAATAGGCACAGCAAATGCAAACAACAAGGGGGTGGGGAGAAATAAATAAAATAAATCTTTAAACAAACAAACAAACAAACAAAAACCTTTGGAAACTATCATTTTTTTTCTTCAGTGGAATACAATTATAACCTTAAACTAATTTATATAATGTCAGTTTTTAAAGGGTCAGAGATTGCACTAGAAATTTTCATAAAGCCAGGAATTCAGAGACTATTTTTCCCTTATTGTCCATGTGTAGATATCAGCCCTAATTCGCCAGTGAAACTGGAGGTCATTATTTCTGAATTTGCACATTAAAAATAACATCTACCCATAAGGGAATAACTTTAAACCACAAATGCCAGAAATAACAATTGTATTAAACTGCATTTCATGAATACATAATAAAGTTCAATTTATCACTATTTATCATGTTACTTAAATTAAATCTATAATGGAAAAGAGATTTAGTTCTGTTTTGAAAATAAATTCCTTTATGCCAGTTGCACAGGATTTATATTAGCTCCAATGCATCCATGTCAATTTATTTATTTTATGCTTAATTACTATTGCTTTCTATTGTTGGAATCCTGGGGGACAATCCACATCCTTTCATGTATTTTTTAAAGCTTAAAGAGACACATATACAAATAATACATTAAAAATGGCTATAATTTCAGTTATATTTATTTATAAAATCCAAGACTTTTAAAATATGTCATTGTGACTCGTACATATGTTCTCATCCCCTCATAAATCCTCCAACTTATATTTGTATACTTCACTGGGCCTTGACAGTTGCCTGAAGTTGATAGAAAAAGTCACTGGGAATTCAGACAACAGTATTTTCAGAGCTAATAGTAGTGCTGCACCTCCACACACATATATGTGGAGAATTGAGGAAATCGGCCTGAAAATTCAAAATAAACACACCCATTTTCAACTACCTGCACAGAGGAAGAGGGAAGGAAAAAGCAGGGAGACCCTGAATTATCAAGTATCATGTATTCTTGAAGAAAAAAAGAATTCACTGTTAATCCTCTAATGAATTCATTGCTATGGGTTTATCCAGTAGTTTTAACATGCCCACACCTACACCACTGCATCTCCGTTTAGTGAATGGCCTCATCATCTACCCAACCACCCAGACAAGAAACCTGGGAAATGTCCTAGACTTCCACAGCCTCTCCTCCTGCAATCAACTGGTCACCAGTACAAGACCTGTGGATTCTCTCCAGTCATTCTCCTCCCCTACACCCCCACTCAGGACCTGCCTTAGTTCCAGCTCTCAAGCTTTCTCTCCTGGGTAGGTGCATTGGTTTCCTATCTGATTTCTCAAGTGCCAAGCTGGCTCCCTTCTAATTCATCCTCCATGTTACTATCAGAATTCTTGTTCCCAAAGAAAAAGTACAAATATGATAGTGCTATTTCCTTGTTTAAAACCCATTACCAGGGAAGCGGCTGTGGCTCAATCAGTAGGTTCGATTCCCGGGGCCTCCTGGTAAAGGCAAGCCCGCCCACACGGCGTGGTTAGCTGACCCAGCAAGCACAAGCAGCAAGGGGGGGATAAATGAATAAATAAATAAAATCTTTAAAAAAAAAAAAAAAAAAAAAACATTACCATGCGAATATTTTCACTGTCCTGATTTTGTGATAATCAGGGTAGGCTAAACATTCGCTATATTAGAAACCATACATGTGTCCCCGGAACTAGTTTTTCTCCCTAGGTCTGGTTTTCAGAACGCTGGTGATAAACTAAGCCTGATTTATTATATGACCATCTTGTATGGGAAATGACTGTAACTCTAGGTATCTTTTGTCAACCTTAAGAGATATAGCAGGGGGGCAGATGTGGCTCAAATGGTTGGGCATCCGTCTCCCATATGGAGTGGACCTGGGTTTGATCCCCAGGACCTCCCGGTAAAAATCAAAAAAAAGAAAAATATAGAAGGTGCGCAGGCCGCCAGGCCCCATGCACTGGTGTACCCTAAGGCCCCACAAGCAGGTGAGCCCAAACCCTGCGAATGGGTGTGCCATCAAGCCCCCGTGAGCCATGCAGCAAGATGATGACGTAATAGGAGAGTAACACAAGGGAGAGCCAAGATGAGACGCACAAAAATACCAGGAACTAAGGTGGCACAGGTGGTAGGACGCCTCTCTACCACATCAGAGGTTCTGATGATCAAATCCCAGTGAAGACAGGAGAAGAATGAGAAGAGAGGGCGGCAGGAAACGGGCACAGAGAGTTACCCAGCGAATGGGCACAAAAACAGCAAAAATGGGAGCGGGGGGTAAAAATAGATAAAAGTATATAAATAAATAAATAAATAAATAAATAAATAAATAAATAAATCCTTTAAAAAAATGTATAGAGGAGGAAGATACAGATTATAGTTAGTAGTAATACTTTGACGATGTTCTTTCATAATTTGTTAACAAATGTTTCACAACAATGCAAAGTATTTGTGGTGGGGTGATATATGGGAGCCCTGTATGATGTTATGCATGTTTGTCATGTAAGTTCACAATGTTTACTGAACACTTGTTGTTTTGTATATTCGTGTATGAATGATATACTTAAATAAATTGTTTTAAAAAACCCATTACCAACTAGATGAAGTAGGAACTTTTTAACATGCCTTACAAGGGCCTCTATAATCTTGCTTCTGCCTTTGACTCCCACCAAATTCCCCTCAAAACCAACCCCCGATCTGTGATCCCCTCCCAAATGTCGTCCTATTGTGCCTACACTACGCTTTTTTCAGGACTCAACTCAAGTATGAGCACTCCACACACACACACACACACTTTTTCCTGGTTCCCCTCTTGCCCCGAATAAAACTGAACACTGTTCATTTTGCTCTCTCTTCCCACACATACATCTAACCTAATTGCTGTTCAGTTTTAGATCACTCCCTTGCTCTCCGTTCCTGTATGGATATCCTTGAGGGACAGGAGTTGTGTCTCATTCATCATTATATCCCTTATACCAAGTTGTGTGAGCACAGTTCCAGCTCATGGAGTATAGTATAGTATAGTATATTTGTTTATTATAGCATATTTGTTTAACAAATTCAGGAGAACCTGGCATATATGTTTATTCATGACTCCAACTTCTCTTGATGCTAAAGCAAGAATCTTTTAGTAGGAACGGTCTGTTGTGGATTTCCCTCCAGTCCCCCTAAAGTGCGCTTTCAAATGAACATCATATCTAAAACCCCAAGTCAAATGCATTTGCTTTGGTGACATATAATGACCACCTTTCTGCTGTGGCATTATCTTGAAAGCGTACAGTTGCTATTTAGCACTTATCAGGTGGCAGGTTTATCACCAGAGCAGGGCTCAAAAAATTCTTGAAGAAACAACTTCCCAGCAGTTAACTTCTCCAGAGTCTCCTCTAAATACCAAATGAGGCTGGCTGACTCAGCACTTCCAGTAACACTCCCTTCTTCAAATTAATCCTCCAGCAGACAGTCATCGCTACTGACAGGAACCTGGAACTTAATTCAGGTCTGTTCCACCCGCAGAGGACATCATGGTTCACAGAAGGGCGGGGAGCTTTGTGTCCAGAACAGCCCCATGAGGCCTGAGGAGTCTCCTTAAAGGTTAGAAAGCTGAGACCCAGAGCACAGGGAAAACGTATCAGGTCTGCCTTGACCAGATCGAGAGGAGGAAGGCAAACTTTTTATACGGCCCCTCTATTTTTAAAACACATCAAAACACCTAGTATATAGATAGTTGCATCCATTGGGAGATAATCAAACCAAATATTTTAATCAGGAAATATGGACATCAAAACCATGGTACAGAGCTTAGAAATAAATGAAACTAAAGTTGTTCTTACACTTGGTTCTCTTCAGAGTACAGGCCTCCTCAAAAAATAACCAGGAAAGATAATTGTAGAGAAACCATATGCAGATTAGATTGTTCTCCAAACCAGAGAGAAAAGAAAAATCCTAAACCAAGAATTTCTCATTCTAGAGTCCACAATTCCTGAAAAAGAAATAAATTGCTGCATATTATATATTTGATACATCAGTTTTAAAATCTGCTTAACTAAGTTAGACATTTTCCCCAAACGAAAGAGGCAGAAAACTAGACATACTAAGCAAAAATTTCATGAGCACAGAAAGGCCTCTTCAAATTTATCAACTTTGAAACTAAGAGAGAAAACACTGATATAAATTATGTTCTTACTGTCCAGCATATTCACAGGAATTTGGCATAAAGAAGATTGAACACATTAGCTGTGAAGGCTACCCAATTTATATTAAGTAAATGTATCTTCTTCCTTGAAACAAGTACTCAGCAGGCTACTTTCTCACCTCTAAGGTGAAACTCCATGGCAGACTTCAAGATAGCTTTGACATGAACTTGTGTGTCAGAAAAGTAGAGAAATACCACTATAATCATGTTTAATCCTTTAAAGCTGTGATTGAGAAGGGGCATTTGGATAGGATTTAAACTTGGCTTTGGCCATGAAAAAGATTAAACCAACTCCGGTTCTCTCCGAGACTTATTTTTTGCTCATTAGTTAGATGTCACATAGGAAATGAAATTATTATAAACATATTTAACTTGTTTAAATAACTTTAAGAACATAACTTACAATCAGTGAGTTTCAAAATTCAATAAATCCTCTTGCTTATTAGTTACAGAATATAGTTGTGTTTAACCTAATAAACTTAAAAACATGGCTTTAAGGAATATTCTTTCTTGGCAAGAATTAAATTGGCTTGGCTAATTTACATTGTTTTTAAATTTTGAGAGAACTGTGTATTGACTCATGATTACAATACATAAACCATTTCCATGAAATGGACTGAATTAACCTCCATGCTATTTATATAAACAGCACGTATCATTTCAGTCTACTAGATGGGATTTTTTTAAAATCAGTAAATTAAGCTTGTAATGTAATCCTTAGCCAAAAATGAGAATAAGGAAAATTTAGTATTTCATTATGTTTTGAACGATAGAAGCTCATTGTTTCTGTATGTTTTAGGATGCCAAAGGTAGTTGTTAGTGTCTAACGTTGAAGCAAAATGATAAGGTATTCAAGTGTTTATCTTATAAAACTTACATAATAAGATCAAAGGTAGCTCAACTATAGATGAAGTGACAACTGCTAAGTTAGTTCATCAATAAATGTAACATATGAGTTGGCCTCCAAATCTTCTTGTTTGTTGCTTAAAAAGCTATCCAAAGATAACACTCACTCTAAAGACTTTAATGAACTTAAGACTATTATAAAATTTTCACCTATGAATTAGGAACTACATCCTAGCAAAGTCACTAGCCATTGGCTATTTAATCATGAAGACTACATCAATTCAAAATAGATACAAATATTCAAAATTAAATTTATTGATAAAATCTGGCAACAACAAAAAACTCTTAAAGAACAACAGATATGTGAAAGTGGACAGGAAAAACTCTGCAAGGATCAATTACTACATTTATAAAAGAAGATATATTGTCATTAAACAAACTATTGGTAGTAAAGTGACTATTTGACTTTAAAATCTCTTTATAGCCACACAAAAAAATCAAAGGGAGATTTTCAACTGCATGCTTTATTTGGCAAGACTATAACATGCTTTAAAATGAATTTTCTTAAGCTTAAGTTTTTTGCTTATTCATATACTCTACATTCTAAATCTCCCCTTCAGATAGATTCAGCAAAAGTCATATTTTCAATCACTGAGATGTTTGGCTCATAGCATTTCAAACATAATTGGACCAAAACAGAGCATCTGATTTTATTCAATCTTGTTCCTCCTTAATCTTCACGATCTGAGGAAATGATACCACCATCCACCCAGCTGGTAAAGCCAAACACTTAAGAATCATTCTTAGGTCCTTTTCCCCTCACTTCCCAATTTCCAACCCATCGCCAGGCCCTACCTCCCAAATGTCTACTGAACCTCCATGTCTCACCAACTCTCCTACTACAACTCCAGTCACGGTCCCCCTTTGCCTCTTGCCTGGATCGCTGCCGTGGTGGCCTTTCTGAGCTCCTCACTTGCACACTCGCCCTACCACCATCCATCCTCCATACCCAAGGTTATCAATCTTCTGCTTAAAATATTCCAGTGACTTCCTATTTCACTAAAACTCTGAAGTCCTTGCCTGGCCTCCAATCATCATTTTCCAGTGCAGACACTGGTGTCTTTCACTTACCCCAACAGACCATGCTCAGGGCATTTGCTTGGAGTTGGTGGGCTCTCTGCCCTCTGCTCCCAGGTCTTCACATGGCTGGGTACTCGAGATCATCTCCCCAACTGCCCTTTCTAAAGGAGTGCCCGGTAACCCACCCCCACCACTCGTCATCACATCGCCATGTTCCATACTCTTCATAGCACTGCTTTCTCCCTTTAGAATAAAGTGCCATGAGGGGAGCAACCTTGCCTGATTGGTTCAGAGCTGAACAGTGCCTCAGACAGAGAAAGCACTCAAGAAACATTTGCAGAATGAATCATTTGTTTGAAATTTTACAACTAACCATTTCAATTAGTAGTAGAAATGTTAGTAGAACAGTACCTGCATAATACCTGGTATCATTAAATGGGATTCTGGGTCATGCTTAATCATATACATCCAGAGGATTGAATTTGCTTTCAGTTTAATAATAAGGGTAATATGCCAGTTTTTTTCTGGTTTGTGCTCCTATTTTCTAATTATCTTCTCATTAAAACAAGAACTATTCTTATTTTGTGAGAGAAGTCCACGAGTAATAGAAATAATGTAAAAGAGTAATATCATCTGGATATCTCCTTGGCTTGACTTTTCATTGTAGACAAAAACAAAATTAATTGTACCACAGCTACTTAAAAGAATATTGAATCTATAATTTCCTTAATTAAATAAGTAATTGGAAGCATATCTAAGCCAGATATCTTTTATAAATAAAAGAATGATATTTTAATGCCCTCACACTTCCAAATAACATTGATTTAAAATAGTAATGATAATAGCTAACATTTATTAAGTTCTTTCTCTGTGCCAGGCACTATCCTAGCATGTTCTTTGTTTTGTTTTGTTTTGTTTTGTTTTGTTTTGTTTTGTTTTGTTGAGGTACCAGGGGCCAGGGATTGGAACCCAGGACCTCGTACATGAGAAGCCAGCACTCAACCACTGAGCCACATTGGCTTCCCTGAGTTGTTTTTTTGTTTGTTTGTTTGTTTGTTTTCATTTGTTTTGCTTGTTATTTGTTTTTGTTTTTTGAGGAGGCACTGGGAACTGAACCCAGGACCTCCCCTGTGGGAGGCAGGAGCTCAACAGCTTGAGCCACATCTGCTCCCAAGTTCTTTGTTTTAAATCATTTAATCATCACAAAACCCCTATGTTGTGGGTACTATTGCTATCCTTATTTTGTGGATAAGTTACACAGTTAATAAGCACTGCAACCAGAATCCAAACCCAGGGATCCAAATTCCAGTATATGCATTCTGACCACTGCACTATATAGCCTCATTTTATATAAAATTCCCAGCACAAAGTCTGGAAACTTACAGGTACCTGGTAGATAATGTCTTTATTACCGTTTCATTTTCTACATCCCCTGAGAGAAGGAGATTCAGGGGACACTAGTCCTTACTGGGGACTGGCCTCAGGTTCTTTATCCTGAGCTTGTGGAGAACGATTTATCAGAGCTGAGATCCTTCTATCAGCCTGGGGTCAGGAACACAGAGGTGGAGATCTAGGAAGAAATTGAAGCAGCAAAAAGGTCAAGTGAGTACTGTAAGAGAAGAGAATCAGATTGTCAGACCCATACCAGGTACAGTGTAGCATAAGGACTGACAGATTAAGCCAAGGTCAGAAACAAGGGAAATCAGGGTGTGAATTAAAAAGGAAATCACAGGCTAGAACCACTGGTATCAGAGAAATAGACTAGAACCAGAGAAAGGAGAGATGCTGTGGACCTTTACAGCTGGCTGACCTCAGGGGCATTTCCTTCTTCACCCCACTTTGGCTCACAAGTTAACTCTGTGTCCTCCAAACCCTCTTCATCCTCCCCCTGGTCCTGACAACTCCATTTTTCATTTTTATTTTTTGAGGGACCAGAGCCAGGGATTGAACCCAGGACCTTGTATGTGGGAGGCCAGAGCTCAACCACTGAGCCACATTGGCTCCCATGAGTTGTTGGGTTTTTTCTCATTTGTTTGCTTGTTGTTGTTTGTTTTTATTTTTAGGAGGTACCAGGGACCAAAACCAGGGCCTCCCATGTGGGAAGCAGGTGCTCAACCACTTGAGCCACATCTGCTCCCCCTGACAACTCCAATTTAAGATGGAAAAAATGAATGTGTGTATGTAGACAACGTCAGTAACATTCCAGAGAACCCACTTATAACTTGTGATAGGCATGGGATTAACACCCAGGTGCTTTTCAGAGAAAAATCTAAAATGACTGAGAGATAGGACTATCCCTGTGCAAAGAAAAATCACATCTTCCATGTTTATGCTTCCTTATTTTCCTTCCTTATTGAAAGGTAAGCCTTAAGAAAAAGAATGAAAGGGGAAAAGCCAAGAATGGGAGGGCTACTCAGTCTTGCCAGTCCTGTTGAACAATAGCCGAGGGTGACATTTTTCTCTCATCAGCAATGTCTGTACTATGTCTGGCCGGTTCCAAGGGGAGAAAATGACTTCCATTAAGTCTTTGGGAGAGCCAGGAACATGCCTTCTGCATATAGGTATATTTTTTAGTAAGGAGTCATTAATAGAATGCACAAAATACATATTAAGTATAATCTGAAAATCTGTCAGAAGCAGAAATACACACACACGTAACTTTAATTTAAAAGAAAAAAAGTATTCCTCACTTATTTTTAAGAGGATTCCTCAGAAGAAACAACTATCTCTAGCCTCGTACTCATTTCGTACGTCCCATTGTTTACAAAGTCTCTATGAAACTGAGAAAGGACATGCCATCATTTCTGGGTTAGACCTGAAGAGAAAAAAGGCAAAGAAAGCTGTTCTTTCTAAACTGGGAGGCTCTTTCTCAAATTTGACCAGGAAGGGAGTCAAAGATGTAACTGAACTAATACATCAGACTTCTGAACAACATAGAGATTTTCTGAATTGTGAACTTAATTTTTTATTTCCGTTAACTTCTTCTGGAATAAACTTCCAATTTAGAGTCCCATCGGTAAAGTAATAGAAATTATCTACTCACAGTCACCAAGAGAATGAGATTTTTATGATACGGCAATCTGGTACTTCATTATCTGATGAAAAATGACTACATATTCAGGATTATGGATGCCACTAATATGTCTAAAATCAGCACATGTCAGTCATCAATATTCATATTGCTCAAACAAAACAGCTCATACTGTAGCTGCTCATAAATCTGGCAGAAACTGGGGGAAAAGAAAAGAGTAAAGTGAAGAGATAAAGAAAGAAAGAGCTCAGGGATATATTGAACACAAGAGGGGACTCCATTCATTCAAGCTAACATCTGCTCAGCCTGAAGTGGAACCACCTGTTAGTTTATTAAATTGCGGAATTAATTTGTGTGGAAATAAGAGAGGAGGGGGAAAGGAGGCTTTAATTCATACCAAAACAAAAATCCTCTACTTATTCCCATCTGAAAAAAAGCCTTTCATGAGCAGTAATCAGTGCCATGAACACCTAGCTCCATTACATAATTAATTGAAAAAAATGAATGTTTCCCATGACTGCTATGTAGGCATATTGCCTGTAACATATTTGTCAGCCATTTCTTCAGTTCTCCTTGAAGACAAGACCACTGGTCCCTCCCTTAGAGATTCCACAGCAGCAGCAGCAAAGCTAGCAAAGGCTTAAGGATTTTAGCAGCACCAAGGAAGCTCTTACCTTCTAAACAGCCGCCTATTTATCCAAAATTTGTGGGGGATATTTTCATTTCTCCTCAGCAGGGCAGATGAGAATAATATAGCAGTGGCTAAGGGATCATAAGAAACCTGGCTCTGAGTAATGCAGAAGTCTCCATTAACCTCTCTGCCTCCTTTAATGAAAGACATACTGCTTTGCTTCCTCCAATATTCTCAAATCTCAGGATCTCAAATTTGCTGAATTAAAGTGGTGGGTATTATATCTACATTTGATTTCCTCTTAAGTTTGCCAAGAATGTCAGATGGTCATCAAGGAGCACAAATATGAAAGGAGATTAGAAGAGCTATCCAACTTTCATATGAATGTAGATAGATATTTCCTGGTATCTCTCACATATCAACATGTCATCTTTTTATAACCAACCTGTGGTCTGATTATCTAAGTTGATCACACATACCTGAGGGACCGTATATGACATCCTCTCCCAAGGTCTGATTACAAACCACAATCTAAAGGTTTCTTTTAAGGGGGGAGTGGGTTTCTCTTTAGTTGAATTTACCACTTATGCAAACAACTAATGCTGCCCTTTTCTAAAGAGTATTTCTTTCGTGCAGCCTGGACAACTTCCTTAGGCAAAACATTTTGTGTGATTAAAGTTCATAAACCAACTTGGGTAAAAAATGAGATGAGATTATTTAAAGTTGCATCCTTTTGGTCTCTTGAAAAAGTTACTAAAAATTTGAGGCCAAGTTTCCATAATGCTTTTCATAAATAGCAGTGGAGAAGCCAGCTTTCCCTGGAGACTTATCCAATTACACGGACTGCATGGTCTTACCCTAAGAGAGAGGAGCATTCAAACTTGTGTTTTTCTGATCATGGCAATGAGTGTAAAGAGAAAAATCTAAGAAATTCAATTATCTCCCTAGGTGTCACTCAGCTTTGGGATTTATATAATTGGCTATAAATAATACGAGTGCATTTCAGGCAGAACCTCAGTGGATTTCATTACAAATCCCCTTGCCACTGAGTTGCTAACAATTGGGCTTGCCATGTAGGTTAGTTGGGGTTGCAACTGCAAAGAGGTTACTTTGCCAACCAGTGATTTTCCTCATTTTCATGGTCCTCTCTAAATATTTTAATTAACATCCCCAATGTAACATTTAAAGCATCTATTGCCTTTTCAACACACACCAAAATGGCCTTTTAAAGTAATTGTTTAAAAGCCCAAAGCAAAGCTTAATTATCAATTCAGTACCATGTTGTATAACTTTTCTCTTTTTCACACTCCTGAGAGTTAATGGAATTCTACAATAGCAAAGGATATGAACATGAATAGCTGATGCAATAGAATTCTAATTCCCAAAGGATCATGCTGGTGGCCCATGCTTACTTGGTCTGTGTGGGGGCTTCCCTTGACCATGCTCCAGTGAAGACTCCCGGACTGTGAAATGGGAAGATGTGGCTCTCTGTTGACTGCACATAGTAGGCAATCAATAAAATTTGTTGATTTTAACTAAACCTTTGAAAACTGAAACATATTGATAGAATGTTTGAATAGTGCCACAAAGGACAAGAGTTTTGTAACCGTGCCCACATGGATGGGCAAACCCAGATGTATTTCGAAGTCATCCAGTGTTCCAAAAGGTTTTTCAAATGTTTTGAGCTTAACCAAACCCTAAACACATTGTGCCAAGTACTATTTTCTTTTAAGCTTCAAACCCATGTGAATTGTAAAGGAAATTAAATCCACATGTTTCTGATTCATTTTTACTTAAATCATTAAAATGCTGTTTTGGATGAGCCATTTGACTTCCAAGAAGCTTTTCTTCACAAACTTTTTTATGTCATTTTGGTGTGGGGTCAAAAACAGGAACATACTCTGACAATGATAAATTAATTGTGACATCAAACACTGCAAATCCAAACTGTAGCACTCTAACAATACCTTAGCAGTTGACAAATTCATTTTCTTAATTTTCCATCAGAAAGTGCCTGCATTTTTCTTTATTTTGCCAATGTAACCTAAGAAGCAAAATGTCTCACCTATACCTATGCCATATAGAATCTAAACTTGAAGTTTTGTTGCATGTTGCAAAAGGGACAACAGCACCATTTCATAGCTCTGATTTGGACAATCTTATCCAAGGAAAAAGTTGTAAAATATATTTTAAAAATCCCTCCTGCTTCAGCCAAATCCAGCAATTCTGAATAAATGTCATAAAATCTGATAGGAAATTACCCAGGACATTACAAGGAAAACAGCCCATCTCATTTGCCTCTCTATTTCATATTTTACCCTTCAGTCTTTTAAACATCTTTCACACCTACCCATCAGTTCTAACTTCAAAATTTCACAAGCTCTTTGACTTGGTTGCCTGCTCTAGCATCTTCCTGCATCATTCCTTCCACTTCCAAACTTCTAAGACTTAATCTCACTAAACCATTCTCTCCTTACTGCCAACTGTCCCCTTAACGTCTTGCTGCTCAAATGCACACCCACGTTTTTTATTCTTGACTCCTAGTATTTTCTTTTCAAATATTTATTGGACAATCCCACTTGGATATCTTGCCACCACTTCAAACTCAGTTTGATGAAAATTTAAACAAAACTCACTTCCCGGTGCCAAATTCTCCTTTTCTATAATTTGCACTGAGTTTGAAACTACTGTCACAATTTTTTGGCAGTTCAGCATGATAATGCACCTTGCATTCTCCCTGTCCTTTTCATTTCCACCACTCAGCGTTTTACCACTTCATAACTGCACTTGCTAAATGACTTGGTTGTCTCTAGTTTTCCCCTAATTCCAGGCTATATTTGGCCAACAGATTAATCTTTCTGAAAAACCACCTTGATGATTTTACTCCCTACCTGAAAATTTCACTGGCTCCCCACTGCCAACAGGACTAAGTTTAAACTCTTTAACTTTGCATACTTAAAGTAGTTAAAAGCTCTGTACGGTCTGTTTTTAACCTAAACATCCACGAATTCTTTCTTCTAAGCTAACTAATCAGCTAACTGTTCCCTATACATAACCTGACATACACACCCCTCTTCTGCCTTCCTTCTTTGCCCCTCCCAAATCTTCCCTATCCAGCAAGATCAAGCTTTCATCCATCCTCATCCATGAGGCTTTCCCAGATCACAACCAGTCAAAAAGTCCTCCTTTCCTTTATACTCTTAGGCTCTATTTTCTCTATTATAATAATTTATCTTGTTACATTTTTTATAGAGTTCTGACTTTGCCGTCATTTTTATATGGTTATGACTTGTATCCCTAACTACACTGTAAACTCCTTAAAGTCAGGGACCATCTATTGCTCAAAATATCAAGCACAATATGCTTATAGATAGCAGTTTCCATAAATATCTGAGTAGCTGGACAATTGATATCAAAGTGAGGCATCATCTTTAAAATGAAATAGTTATTAGTTTCAAGATTTAAATATGCTTAGATGCTTTCATGATTGTTTTATACATACCTCAGCACTATAAATCTTTAGAATCATATTTCAATACCATGAAGTAATAAACTGTTGAGAAGGAAAACTACTTCAGTCATACCATAATTCGATATGCTACCATTAACAGATGATTTCACTCCATTGGGAAAGTGCAGGTATGCAAAAACATCTGAAGACAGGGGAAATTTATATGATAAAATGGGACTGTACAAGTCAATGGCAACAGTCCATGTCCAATAATTTAATAACCATCAATTACAAGGAATTTACTCTATTCTAGTCTCTGTGCAAAGCCCTTTATACATATTATCTCATCTAATCACCATAATAACCCTGTAATGTGGCTATTATTATCCCATTTTACCAATGAAGAAAGACCAAAGCTCAAGAAGGTGCCAAAAGTCACAGAATCTGTCATATATAATAGCTGGGTTGAGAACCCGACACTGGCTGAAACCAGCACCAGAGGTTTTAACCCTTAAATCATCCATGTCACTCACCTACTTCTATTTGGAGTATGCACCAAGTATGGTCCATTTTGTATTCACCAAAGATTAAACTTTTCACTTTTAATTTTATTTCATCAGTCTCCTGCCTAGAAAAAAAAGTATTGGGTAACATAATTTTTATACAATAGTTTCAAATTAAACTCAACTTAAATATGCCAAAAACCCAACAACATTTTATAGTGTCTTAAAACTGAAGTCAGAAACATCACTGATTGAATAGCAATATATCCCTGGTTTGAATGTCATTTGAGGAAAAGTACATTATATGTGGTGTATTGAAATAGGCCTTAGATGAAAAGTCTGGAGATGGAATTTACACAGATTACTCACTTGGTCAAAATACATGGCCTCTCTGGGCCTTTCTTTCTTCATCTGTAGAGTGAATGAGATGATCTCTAATAATCTCTTTCAGATTTAAAATTCTTTGATCCTACCAATATTCACAAGTTTGGAAGTGATGAGACACAGCAAACGTTTTCTGGATCTATACCAAACTCCCAATAGCATCACATATAAAATTCAAGACCTGGGTTGAATTCCCCATTACCATTATAATCATACTGTTTAATCATACCTCACACACACAGAAACTCTGAGCCACAATTATTCATTTACTTGTGGGACTTCCTACCTAGACAATAAGCTCCTTGAAGAAAGGAACTGAGTGTTATTTAATTCTATATCCTCGGTGCCTGACACACGGTGCATGCTTCATACTGACTGGCTGAATGAATAAATGGGAGCGCAGGGATCTATAGACAATACAGGTAACCACGGTGACCTCTGCTAATTCAGGAAAGGAAAAACAGCAATACATAATGCAAAAAACCTTTTTCCAGAACAAATAGTAATTGCAAAATAGATGTAAATTGTGCCTTACTGGGGCCCATTCTTACCTAGTGGTTCTCAAATGAGGGCTGCAGATGGTTGGGGATGTGAGGAGCTGTTTCCAAGCAAGAAGGTGCACCCCCATCCTGCTAGGGACTCCAGAAGTTTGTATTCAGCATCTGCTACAAATGTAGCACTCTTCTGTAACCAATCAGCAGTTAGAGAGAGCAATAGTTGTTCTTAATTTAGATGTATTTTTCTTTCAAAATACTTTTAGTCAAATATTCATGTATCATACAAAATTGGTTAATGTCACAGCAGATATTAAATAACAGGTAAGAAGTCCAAGAGACTCAAGTATAAATTATGTATTAATAAAAGCCATCAGTAAGGTGGACAAACACAAGATCAACATACAGAAATAATTCTACACACTGGATAAATTCGCTTTTGAAAATTTAATGAGAAAATATACCATTATCAGTAGCAACCTGTTGTATGCCCTAAAGTACCCAGACATAAGATGCCCAAGGAATAAGTAAGAACTATATGGAGAAAACTAAAAAACTTTATTAAAAGACATAAAAGAATACTTTATTAAACAAAGAAGTATACCTATATCTCAAAAGGAATGGCCCAATATTTAAAAGCATAAATTCTATCTTCAAATTAGTTTATACATTTAAGGCAATCCCGATTGAAATCCCAAGAGTAAAATTTTATGGAACTTGACAAGCTGATTCCAAATAAATATCAATATAAATATAAAGAGATTTATACTTGAAAAAGAACAAGGTGATAGCACTTGCCCTATCAGACATCAAAATATATTTTGAAGTATGGAAATTAAAACAGTATTATAATGATGCAAACATAGACAAATAGTTCAGTGGAAAATACTAAAAGAATTTGTTTCATTATAAACAGAGTACTATAAGTACAAAAGGGAGCGTGGAGATCAAAGTACCACTAAATAATGGTATTAGGACATATGGACTCAACAGAATCAAATTAAACTCACTACCCCACATTATACACACAAAAAAGCTTTTATGAATTAATTAATAAAACTGAAAGAAAATAAAATATGAAGGAAGAGCTTTTAAATCCCAAGGCAGAAAAGACCTTCTCAAGCAAGACACAAAATTTGCAAACCATAACAGAAAATATTTGTTTTTTCAACTGCTTAAACATTTACGGTTCTGTACAAAGAAAAGATGCCATAAACAAAATTAAAAGATAAGCAACATTCATCAAGACACCATTAAGAGACTGAACAGGCAGGCCACAAAGTGGAAGAGGATTATTTGCAGCACATGACAAAGTACTCATATTCAGACTATATAAATAATTCCTATAGATTTTTTTTTTTTAAGAGAGAGAATCCAATAGAAAAAAAATGGTCAAGACATTTGGACAAGTATTTCTCAAGACAGAATATCCAAATGGATGATAAACATATGAAAGGGTGTTCAATCTCATCAGTCAAAATGGAAATGCAAACTAAAACAACAGTGAGCTATCACTACATCGCCACTAGAACAACTAAAATGAAAAAGACTGACAACACCAGTGCTGGTAAGGATATGGAAGAGGTAACATTCTCAGACTCTATTGATGGGAATGTAAATTGATACACTCCCTTTGGCAAACTATCTACTAAAATCAAACATACACACACTCTACAAACATATAGTCTCTCAGGTGTATTCCCAACAAAAATGCAATTCACCATAAACCATGTACAAGCATATCATTTGTTATATTTTCCTAAAACTGGAAATAATCCAGATGCCTATGATCATCAGTAATGAATAAATTTGTATATGTTTACAATGGATTACTATACAGCAACTGGAATTTTTTAAAATATATTTTTTGGTATGTAAGTTCTTCTCCCACATTTGATTTTATAATTGAGCCCCAAGCCATATATCAGCAACTGACCCTAATTATGTGTATGGAAGCAATGGATTGAGAAGTTTCTGATGAGTATTGACTTCCTTTTACAAGACACCTTTCTCAGATGAAGACATTACAATAGCCTTATGGTCATGGAAGAGGGGCCCCTTAGACTGAATGGCCAGGGAGCTTTAGTGAGATTAGGGGTTCAGCATAGCCCAAGTCTTCCACAACCCCTTTATGCCCCTATTCCTGCTCTCAGTCTCTCAGTTTTTCTTGATCAATTCCATAATTTTCACATAAAAGACCCAACAAAGCTAGGAATTCAATTGATAGTGTAATTTTGGCAACTCACAGGATCGGACTTTGTTTGGTATCGAGTTATACTAGCCTTCTGCTTTCAAGACATAAAATAATCTTTTAACCTAGTCCTGGTAAGTCTCTGAGTTTCAGTCCAATGCCTTGATTCAAAAATGTATGGACTTGAACTTTTTATTCCTTTTCTTTAAGTTGCTCGAGGGTCTTTATCTCACTCCACAGTCTCGAATTCCTCATGCCCTTTCATACTATCTTACGGTAATAACAAAATGGTTTTTCACATTCTTAACTTCAATGTACTCTTCATTCCAGAAGGCCACAAGCAATAATTTAATTAGTTGTTTCACCATCTCTTGCCAGGCACTGCCAAATTCAAACCTCTGAATACCAATAGAATTTTGTTGCCTTCAGCCCCATTCCGGCTAGATAAACAATTCCAGATCCTCCTCATCTCCTTGAGGATCTTTTGACTGCAAGCCACCCTCTTTTTTATTATTATAATATTTGGGGCTTTTGGTTGCAAGCAATAAAAATCATTTCTGGATAACTTAAGCAAAATAATGTTTTTGGAAATCCGTGAGCTGGCACACAATACCAACGGAAAGCTTGGGACCTGGGCAGGATCAAAGGGAGATTAGATGTCAGAAAACAAACCAAGATCCCACCACCTGGCTTGATGAGGACACAGCCACTGACATCACCAGAGCTGCCATGGATAATTTATTAACTGTCCCTGTGTTTTTGTATCATTCCCTCAGACTTCAGTGACTTAGACAAGAGCAACCCATTGGCCAAGGCAAGTTGTAAATTGATGCTACTAGTGGGTGGTAACTTCTACCAAGCCTCATGGAACAGGGATGCTCCAAAGATGAGATAGATGTTTGGATGCTTCAATGACAAAAAAGACAAACGTCTACTAAATAACCTAATAGATAAATGATCATGGTATATGAGTAGTCTACAAGAAGAAAAACAAATGGCCAATAAACATATAAAAATGTCTCATTTCCCTATGAAAATGCAAATTTTAAGTGTAATGAGCTATAATTTCTCATCCAACAAAATGACAAAATAAGACTCATAACAGCATGTGTTTGTGCATATGGAGAAAAACAGGCACATTCAATGATGTACACATCCTATGATGGTGTAAACTGGACCAATCTTTTTGAAGGGCAACTTTTCATTATCTGTCAAAATTTATAATGTGCACATCCTTTGCCTCAGATATTTAATTTCTAGAAATATAACCTTGAGAAATATTCATATATGTCCACTAAGATAGATGTACACACATGTGCATTATAGCCCTGACTGTAGTTGTGACAACTGGAAACAATCTAAATGGCCCAAATTGAGAGACAGGTTAAATAAATTATGATGTAGTCATACAATGGGAGTCTACAGTGTCATTACAAAGAAATAAGTGGAACTATACACACTGCTTGGAAATCTCTCTTAGGTATACTCTTAAGGAAAAAAGACAAGTCACAGAATAAAACTTATACTCTTATCATGTAACAAATTTTAAAAGTGTGTGCAACTATGTATGCAAAGGGAAAGGTGTAAAAGAAGTCACACTAGATCCCACAGTTGCTACATCTAAGGATTTAAGGGTTGAAGGCAGGGAGCTTCCGCACTTTGGTCTATGAACTTACATAATTATGTGAAATTTTGCAAGAATGTATCCATCTCACATTTCTATATTAAGTAATATAAGGTGCATGAAGTTTGTTAGATGAAGCTGAAGAAGAGACTAGGTCCAAGTGGTAGAGGTACAAGGCTGGAAGTATCGACCTTCCCTGGAACTCTATGGATCAAAAAGGAGAACAGACTTCAAAGTTAGGTGAGATCTGGATTTAAATCTCTGCTCCACCACTTTCTAGCTGTGTGTCAGTGGGAAAATTACTTAACCTCTCTGAGCTTCAGTTTCCCCATCTGTCTATAAAATGAAAATAATGATAGTATTTTTGATAGAGAAGCTATGAGGATTAAATAAAATGCTCAGCACTGTGCCTGGTCCACTGAAAGTGGGTAACGAATGACTTTTTTTTTTTTTTTAAATAAAATGAGGGAAATATAAAGCATCACCCTCTATTTTGAAAATTCCTTCTATTCAAAGAGTCCCACTATATAATAAACAATTTACACAAATGGTTATTGTTGTTGTTGCTGTCCTTAGTTTTCACTTTACCCTGAATAAGGCAGGATTGTAATAATAATCCCCACTTTCTCAGATGGGGGAACTAAGGCCCCAAAAGACCAAATGTCTGGCCTGGGTCATAAGCCCCAACACTAAGAGTGGACTCCCAACTCCTTCACCAGCTCCCATCCCCCAATCCCATCCCTTTTGTAATCAGACCTCAATAACAGAAGACATTTAGCAGAAGAAACACCTCCGAAATTTGTCTGAAATACTTCCATACAGAAAATCACCCATGGCTTTGGTTTTTACACATAAAACCTCTTGTTAGAAAAATTCTTTTAAAAATCCAAAATCTGATCAATAGCAGCCAGAGAAATTTACAACCAAATAGGGCTTTAGAGCCAGGATGCTTTGAGCAATGAAAAGATGTGGCCAGAGAAAGGGGGCCGGGGGGAGGAATAAAGAAAGAAATCAGCGATGACATCCTTGGGATAGCTCTAAGCTCCATTACACTGTCCAGAAGAAATATAATAGGATTTGAGGCCCAATTATTGTTTCCTCCATCTCACCCCCTTCATTTAACATATCATTAGTATTTTTAGACAATTCCCTGGGGACACTCACACTTTCGTAGGTGGGTCAGACAGCAAGAGCCGTGGCAGCTATCCAAGGAAACTGATCCCCCTTTTAATGTTCCTTTCTGGTTACCTGCTATAATGCAATTATCATGTACTGAAGCAATTTTCGGGAAAATGACTTAACAAGAAGAACTCTGTCATTTTGTAAACAAGAACAAACGTTGTAATTGGATCTTAATTACATAATGCTCTGAAAGGTTATTTTTATTTCTTTGTTTGTAAATGCAATTATTTAGCTTCCTTATTTTAGCCTTGACCTTGCAGGAAGAGGGTATTTTCCAGTCAGCATAATGCTTTATCTTTGAAAGCTACAATCAATAAGGATAATTAATGATGCCGGCTGCAATGATAGCCTCAGCAATCATTATCCCACATTAATCCCTGCAGGCAGGCTGGGGTCAAGGCCATCTAAATCATTCACCTAGGGGTGGAGAAATTCAAATAATTTACCAATTTAAATCCTTGCAAACAAATCCCACTTTATTTTCAAAGCAGTCAGAATGCGGGCCAGACATGGCTGGGTTCAAATCCCTGTTCTTTCACTTGCCATCTCTGTGACCTTGGGGAAGTTACTTATCCTCTGGGCTTAGACTAGAGGTTAAGGCTTGGTCTCACTATCTGAAATAGGGATAATAATTTCAACCATAAAAAACACATTAGGGGTATGAAATGATACAACAAAAAATATACAGTAATATGCCTAGAATAGTGGACAGAGTGGGTACCAAGAAATGACAGTGCACCCTCAATTTTCTAGTCTTCAGTCCTCTTATCTGTAGCACAAGAGGATGCTGGATGAGTTCCTAAGGGCCATCTAGCTCCACCATTCCCTAACTCTAAAACCTGCCTCAGTTTCGTACATTTTTGGGCTGTGGGTTGGGGATGCCATGGTGGGCATTGTCCCTGACCTCAAGGAATTTACTACTCTTGCAAGAAGTTTTTTTAGAGCAGTTGGGGACTGAGTGGCTTAACAGCTGCCTTTGGGTGAGAGATGCTGGTCAAGGCTCGCAATCTCAAAATGTCTCACCTAACAGATGAAATTTCCCTTTGTAGTTTGAATTCTTGAATGGCAGTGAAAATACCTTCAACTATTCTTGGCTAATGTTTAGGAGAAATTAGTTAACAGTGCGCTAAGAGAGAGAAGGAAGTATGGGAGTGAGGGATAGATGCTTAGAATAATGGCAGAGGTGGGAACTTATCAAAGAGAGAAGAGGAAGGCATCAGAGAGAAGAGGAAGAGCACCAGACAGCACATGCATGTCTGCACTCAGGCAGACTCCCTTTTCCCCCAACACTCTCCTATTTGGGCCAATTTCTAGGCTACAGCTTCAGATTCTAGAAGGTTCTAGAGGAGAGAAGGATTGAATATATGGTACGCTCCAGAGTCCTAGACTTCCCATGGTTCCTATTTCTAACCAATCTTCATAACTTATGTAATTATAGTTTCCAGTTTTATCTGGGCTTACGCTGACTTCATTAAATCCCAAAATAAAACAGAGGGGCAGAACACACACTTTAAAATAAGAAAAGAAACAACTTAAGTAGTCTAAAGGCTTTTGATTTTTCTCTTTGCTTCTATACCTTCTCTTCATACTTAGAATCATTAGTTTGGACTGTGAGGATGGTTATGATGAAATCTGAAATTGTTGGGGATTTCTTGTTTTAAGAAGTTCAGAGAAGATGCTCAGAAATGATTCTACTGTATCAAAACAATGAGTGGGGCTAACTGAGTTAAATTAGTCCAGGAGCTACATCCAAATCCAGGTGTCCATTCCTTTTCAATGTTTGTTACTTGAGGCATACAATGTCTTGACATCTCTCTGTGAAAAACAGAGACCCTCCTTATACTATTCTGTCCTAAATATGAGATCTGGGATTTTGCCAGCCTCTTGATCACTTCCTGATGGCTCTCAATGCTGAACTGGCATTTCTTTGGCCTTGGGAAGGGATCAGAGAGAGGACTGGCTGCTTTCCAAACGAGACTAGCCCCAGAAGAAGGGGGGTGGGGGCAGATGTTCCCCTTAACCTGAAGATGGGCTTTTCAAGAATTGAACCTTGTCTCTAAAGCATTTTAAACTCCTCCTCCTAATTCTTTCAGAAACATGATCTGGTAGATAAGAGGTAGTTCTGTCCCTAATATTACACACATGGTCATTTAACTTGTGCAAATTCAGCTACACTGCTTTAGTGAAGGATACTCCAACTGCCATCCCACTCAAAGTACACAGACCCTAAGTAAGGGTGAGATGAGGGACTTAGATTTGCTGATTCCTCAGCTGGTCCCAGGTCTTGAGAACATCTCCCCATGCTGAATGGATTCCTAATGCTTAAAGTTTTTTTATTTTTTGTTTTTTTTACCCCTTACATTCAAACCAGTCTCAGTTATTAACTTATTGTACAAGCTAAGGAAAAACATAAGAGATTTTTAGGGCAATGTTGACCATACAACAATTTTTGTCTTGTCTATTGCCTTTGAAACTTAAATCATCCAGTACCTCCAATATTCTCCATCTAAAATCAAGTTCTGTCAGGCCACAGAGCAGCAAGGAACAGAAGGTGGCATTAGCTCAAAATCTTAGAGCTGGAAAGAAATTTAGAGACCGTCTAGTCTACCTTAGTCCCAGGGAAGACACATGGTCATGGAAGTGTCTTGCCCAACATTCCACTGGCAGAACTGCAACTGGAATTCTGACCTCTGGTGCTCATGCTGCATTTAAGAGAAGGAAGTACTTCATATTTCATTTATATGAGGTCATTCTTCATCTCTGCCCTATGGGGTTTATATGTAGATTGCAAAGAGTTATCAAATCAGAATGATCATCATCAAGTGGAAACAAACAATGGAAAATCCACCAGTCTACTATTGGGGTGCCAACCTGATACATTCTTTTTTTTTTTTTTTTTTTAAATACTTAGATTAGATAAATGTTACATAAAAATATAGGGGGTCAGTCAGACGGGACACGGAGATGCTTCTGGAAGAACCATCACGATGGCTGCCCAAGGAGAACCCCAAGTTCTGTTTAAACTTGTATTGGGGGAAGCGGCTGTGGCTCAATCAGTGGGGCTCCCGTTTACCATGTGGGAGGCCCCGGGTTCGGTTCCCGGGGCCTCCTGGTGGGGGCGGGCCCGCCCGCACGGCGTGGTTGGCTGACCCAGCGAGCACAAGCAGCAAGGGGGGGATAAATGAATAAATAAATAAAATCTTTAAAAAAAATAAAAAAAATAAAAAAATAAACTTGTATTGGTTGGCGACAGTGGTACTGGAAAAACTACTTTCGTAAAACGTCATTTGACTGGTGAATTTGAGAAGAAGTATGTAGCTACCTTGGGTGTTGAGGTCCGTCCCCTTGTGTTCCATACCAACAGAAGACCTATCAAATTCAACGTATGGGATACAGCTGGTCAGGAGAAGTTCGGTGGATTGAGAGATGGCTATTATATCTAAGCCCAATGTGCCATTATAATGTTTGACGTAACATCGAGAGTTACTTACAAGAATGTGCCAAATCGGCATAGAGACCTGGTACGAGCATGTGAAAACATCCCCATCGTGTTGTGTGGCAACAAAGTGGATATTAACGACAGGAAAGTTAAGGCAAAATCCATCGTCTTCCACAAAAAGAAGAATCTTCAGTACTATGATATTTCTGCCAAAAGTAACTACAACTTTGAAAAACCCTTCCTTTGGCTTGCTAGAAAGCTGATTGGAGACCCTAACTTGGAGTTTGTGGCCATGCCTGTGCTTGCCCCACCAGAGGTTGTCATGGACCCAGCTTTGGCAGCACAGTATGAACATGACTTAGAGGTTGCTCAGACAACTGCCCTGCCAGATGAGGATGACAACCTGTGAGAAAATGAAGCTGGAGCCCAGCGTCAGAAGTCTAGTTTTATAGGCAACTGTCCTGTGATGTCAGTGGTGCAGCATGTTTGCCACTTTATTATATAGCTAAGCAGAACATGTGCTTAATCTTGGGATGCTGAAGGAGATGAATGGGCTTCAGAGTGAATGTGGCAGTTAAAAAAAAACCTTCATTTTTTGGACCTGCATATTTAGCTGTTTTGGAACGCAGTTGTTTCCTTTTTGAGTTTCAAATATAAGACTGCTACAGTCACATCACACACACACACACACACACAAAAAAATATATATATATATAGGGGATTCCCATATACCCTGCTCCCCCATATTTCCCACATTTTCTCATATTAACAACATCCTTCATTAGTGAAGCACATTCATTGCAATTGATGAACACACTTTGGAGCATTACCACTAAGCATGGATTAAAGTTTGCATTGTAGTTTATACTCTCTCCCACCCAATTCTGCAGGTTATGGCAAGATATATAATGGCCTGTATCTGTCATTGCCATGTCATTCAGGACAATTCCCAAGTCCTGAAAATGTCCCCATACTACACCTGTTTTTCCCTCTTCCTCTCCTCAGCACCTCCAGTGCCCACTGACTCCACATCAATGATATAATTTCTTCCATTGCTAGGATCACAATAAGTCCACAGTAGAATACCAGTAAGTCTACTTTAGTCCATAATTCATTCCCCAATCCTGAGGATTCTGGGATGGTGATGTTCCACTCCACCTCTAATTGAGAGGGGGCTGCGATCCCATAGTGCCAATGGATGGGGCTCTCTTGCTTGCAGTTGCAGACTCTCTTGGTTCCTTGATATGGTAGTTGTCCATCATCACCTCCTTGTTAGTTGTCCTGGGTGAGTCCAATGAACTGAGAGTAAGTGTTGCAACTCCGTTGAGATTCAGGGCCTAGCTGGCACATGGACAGCCCAAAGATTTAAGTCTCTTGGACATACACCTAACAACTCTAGTACTAATTATAGGTTCAAATAGAAGGACAGAAGAGCCCTGTGGAGGGAAACCACAATTGAGTACAACTCTGTCACACTGGGGAGCATAAATTCCAAAGTAGGCCCCACTGGCAAGCCACAAAACTCCTAAGCTATCTGCCCTGACTATAGTGTCCAGATGTCTCCAGTGCCCTGAGAAGCCCAGCTATTTGTGGTAGTATCTAATTTGGCAGTCAATGAGATCCTGCTGAGACATGCATAAGCATAACCTCTGGAATATCTTCCCAACTCACTTTAAAGTTTCTTAGCCATATAAAAACTCATTTCTCCCTTTTGGTCAAGTTCTTTTTCCAGTTACACTGCTAGTTGGTGCTTGGTAGTAAGCCCTTGGAGCCAGAGATGCTCCTCCCTGGGAGTCATGTCCCATGCTGGGGGAAAGGTAATGTATTTATATGCTGAGTTTGGCTTAGAGAGAGGCCACATTTGAGCAACAAGGACACTCCCAGGAGGCAACTCTTAGGCACCCTGTAATACTTAGCTAAGTTTCAATTTCAAGAGTAAAGTTTCATAAGCACAATCATCAATATCAAGGGCCCGTCAATGAACCATCCTCCTTCACTAGTCATTGACCCTGTACTCAGGGTGATCTAGCTGTTCCATTACAGAATGTGGCAGAGTTCCCTAGGATGGAAATTGGATATTCCTTTGATTATTGTGTGAATCTCCACCCACCGTGACAATGCTCCTTGAACATTTGAACACATTTCTATGCCTTATATTTATGCCCAGGTGAGCTTCCTCCCATGTATCCCCCATCACTGACATCCCACACCAATGATCCTCCACTGCCACAGTTGTAACCCTTCTGCAATCCAAAACTTCTTCAAAAATGAAATCAATAAAATAGCCAAATACAATTAATAAGAAAATGAAATAATAATGATAGTTTTAAAAATATGAACTAAAATACAAAATTTTTTTTTAATTTGAGATAATGAAAAAGAATGAAAAAATATTTTTAAAAAATTTTTTGACATTTTGCCTTTCATCACCATAAGATCTGTTGTCCTATGTCTTAGCTTAAGAGACAACTTGCCCTTGCTAATGATTAGTCTCTGAAAACACAGTGCTCTACTCTAAAGAGTAAACTCAAGATCAATTATCAATAAATACAGATGTATTTAGCATCTATTACATGATCTACTAAATACAAAATATGATGCTGGCTGATGTGATAGAAACATAGCAGAATAAAACAGAGTTTCTGCCCTTTTAGAACACAAAAATCTAGTTGAGTGAAATAAATAAATGTGTGTGTGTTGAAATTATAATAAGCAATGAAAAGCCGTCTATGATATAATAAAAAGCTCTCTATGGTAAGTGCTAGAGGAGATCAAGACACAAAGATGTTATTGTAGGTTATGAGGGGATTTCTGGAGGAAGGAGAACTTGAGATCTGTTAGGAAAGAAACAGGTTAGAGAGGGAAGGGAAAAGAGAATGGCATGGGCAAAGATGAGGAGTTGTAGATTGCATAAGGCAGGACTGGAGATAGCACAGAGTCTAAGATAATGAAATACAATACTTTAAAATGCCTGGTAAAGGATTAAAAATCCCATAGCTCCAACCTAACTTCAAGGGAGGCTGGGAAGTGTAGTCTTCCTATGGGCTTGAGAAGGGAACCCTGTGGTAAAGAACAGAGCTTTGTTGCTACATATATTCTAACTTCAGTGATGTCAAATCTTTTTTCTTCTTTTTTAAGACAGGATATAGATGGATAGACAGACAGATGAGTCTCACTTGATCTTCCCTCAAACAAAGGTGGGCTTCAATTCCACTTTACAGAATAGGATGTAGATGTTCACAACTGTTAATGAGTTACCCCAGATTGCATAACCAAGTCTTAGAAGCACTAGGATTAGAGCACAGATTTTCTGACCAAAAGCCCAGTATTCTTCCCATGATACCATACTATCTCTTTTAGCTTCCTAAGTTATCACTCAGTTAGATAAGTTGGTGTCATTACATTACCTTACTGACTAAAGAAAAAAAAAAAAATTGGGGGGTGGGGGGTGGGAAATCAATGAGTTCCCAAAATATCTAACCTACAGCCAATGAAATTTACTCATCTGGCACTATCTGGAAAAGATACATTAACATGTACCATTGAAATACAACACCAGTAACCTAAAAGTAAATTTCCAACATCATCCTTTGAAAATTATTTTCTCAATATCCAGCTTGCTTACCTCATTGATGATAACATTAGATTTGAAAAGAGGAAATTTTAAATGAATATATGCTAATATATAGATCAGCCATAATACTAAATATTTTCATCCTTTCATACTTTGAATAGCTAGTAATATATGATTTTCAAAAATACAAGAAAATGTTATTTTATAGTATATTCATCATGGTGGGTATAGGAGGCATTCCATTTTAGCAAAAATCCTGTTTTATAGACTATTAACACAAATTAAATATAATTTGTATTTGCTTGTTATTTTTTTTTATCTTCCATAGTACCTGGCAGAAAGCCTTATACAGAGGAGCTGTGATTAATAAAGCTTTATTGAATGACTGCACTAATGAATGCACCAAGTATATAGCACAAATGTTCAAATAATTTTAATGTAACACTTCAAAAAATAGGCCAAACTCCTGGCCCCAATGCACACCTTTGAGTTTACAGGTAAACTTATTTACCTATTCATTTATTAAACCAACATATATTGAGCTCTTACTATGAACAAGTTATGGTCATTTGGGAAGCTTAGAAAGATATACTTGGGTCTTGTCCTCAGAGAGCTTGTCATCTAATAGGAGAGATGTTGGACTCTGAAAAGAATCTGGCAAGAATAAGCGGTCGATGAATGGTTCCCAAGTTCTTCTACCCTATTGTCGAAGGGGACTTTTCCAAGAGGGTAAGAGGTGATGCTGCCCTCAGAGGCCATGAAGGGTTGGGTTCCTTGGAGATTCTCAGCCACGGCAACTACTTATCCTCTCTTAAGGAACAAGTAGTCCCCAGGAGGCCCTGCATGCTGAGACACATATGGATCCTGAGGGTATGTGACTCTTGGCAACTCATGTTAAGTCTAGACTAGACACAAACACAAGTCTAGAAACTCCAGGTCAGTCTGCTGGCCAGAGGATAACAGTGTACATCAGAGTCACCTGGGGAGCTTTGTACAGATACCGATGCCTGGGTCCCACTCTCTGATATTCTGATTTAATTAGTCCAAGCACTTGGAATTCTTCAAAAGCTCCCTGTGTGGAGACAGTTTTGTAATTTTGTTTTAAAAATGAGTTTTTGTTTTTTAGAGATGTGCAATGGAATATTTACAGATGAAATGCTATTATGCCTGGGATTTATAATGAGGTGGGTGCAGGGAGTAGGTGGGGTATAGAGGAAACAAGACTGACCCTCAGTTGATAACAATTGAAGCTGAGTTCTGGATACATAGGGTATGGTATGCTTTTCTTTCTACTTTTATATATGTTTGAAATTTTCCATAATAAAAAGTTAAAAAGTAAATCAATAAAAGCTTCCAAGGCAATTTCAAAGCATACCCAGTGTTGAGACCACCTGGGATCCAAGGTTCTTTGTAAGTGGAGCTTTTCTCCTGGGTCCTCAAATTCCATCAGCTGTTGCTGTCAGACTTCCACAAAGATGCCCTCCCAAGATGTGAGCAAGACTTTAATGCTGCTTCTAAGTCTTCTACCCTAGAGCTGAGGGCCATAACAGCAGTCTGCACCTCCATCTTAAATCCCCCAACAACCAAATTGACAATACCAGGAGATGGAATTGCCCACAACAATCATGCTGCAGCTCTTTATCCCTGATTGCAAGTAACAGGCACAATATGCCCTGATGTATTTACTCTAAATCTTCTGATTGAAAATAAGCACTTCTTAAAATAGTTTCACTTTAGACACATACTTTCAAAAGAGATAGACTGGAATGCTCCTTTCGGATTCACCCATACATAGTAGGTAAAAGAAAAAGGGGACAACTCACAAAGAACTGTAATTTGATAACATCTTAGTTATTATATTATTATAAATAAGGTCCTACACTTTTTTTCCCATGAAGCTTTCCTTAGAATAACATTTTAAGACAGCAAATCAAGCTCCTTCAATGAGTCAGGAGCTGTTGGTATGTCAGGACCAGTAAATTTTCAAGAGATGAAAAAGAATAGAATAGAAAATATCAGAGTGCATCATATATAGTGGTAAGTATTGTTTTTGTGAGCATTCATTTCAGGAGTTATATATGTGTCTATGTGTGCATGCATACATCTGTGTTTATTTGGTCTTAATGTAAGAGAGTCAAAATAGATTTAAGTCTACTGTCTTAGAACTTCACCTTTTATGCTCAGTTCCACAACAAACCCCCTTTCCCTTCACTTGAGGTTGGATCATCGAGGTCTGGATCTTGGAACAGGTTATGAATAACTGAAGGAAGAAGTTAGGAGTCTGAAAGGTGAATAAGATATGAGGGCAGAAAAAACAAGTAGCAAACCTGGATCCAGTAAGCAGAACAGGTCAAACAAGATGTTAAAGCTGCAGGCAAATCTGCTTGCAGGTCTCGGCAGCCCTGGCTCTAGAATTCCTATAGTGGAGGGAAGGGAAGAATAGCAATCTCATGGGAAGGGGTCTCTGAAGCTTAGAACTATACCCGCAATGTAAACTTGAATGTATGTTTCCAGGTTGAGTCTAGTGGGTTCCGATGGAAGTTATAGCAAAGCATAAGTCCCACAAACCATGGTAAGCATACTACTGGCACCACCAACTAGGCTAAAGAAGCCAAAGTCAAAGTCAAGGTGAAGCCTGCACCCTAGGCCCCAGACTGAATTCTTTCTCTAGTCTTGCTGCTTCTCCAGGTGCCTGCAGGAGTGCCCTCCCCACCCCACCCCCGCCAGCAGTGAGCCTTGAAGCCTCTGAAGACGCCTTCTGAGACACCCACATGGGATGTAGTGGGGCCTAACAGCTGCCCAAAACAGGCCCATAGTGAAGGAAAGGAGGGGTGGGAATAGATTTGAATATTACAAAGGCAGAACTGACAGGTCTTTTTAAGTTGCTGGATTGGGAGCAGAAGGCAGAGAGGTGGTACTCAGAGATGGTTCCTGAGGGGTTCAGTTGCTGGGTGGTCTTCCCTTTGGGCAGGCTGTGCCCAAGGTCACAAGGCTACACCAGGTTACTTACCCAAGAACAGCCTGAGTGAGTCTATTAGAAACTACTCAGGAAGACATAATGGGATTGGAGTCTCTGCTGTGAGGGTTAAAGGACTAGAGCAGGGAATGTGCTTTAGAATAATCAAAGACTATTAGAATAGTCTCGCTGCATAAAAATAATAATAATATCCAACCCCATACATGACCACATGAGATAAAGTCTGTAAATACATTCATCCTAGTACACAGTTCCTAATAGATGTACCGTCAATGTTAGTTCCCTTTACAGTGTATAAAGTGCTATCCCACATGTAGACATTCTCCCATTTGAGCCTCACAGCAATGGTCTAAGAGAAACAATGGTATTAACCCCATTTTGGAGATTATGAAATTCAGACTTCACCCAATTAAGTGACTTTCCCAAGGTCACAAAGCCAGTAGGGAGTTTTGGACCACACCTTAGGTCTTCTTCGGCCTCAATTTGTGGAAAACCAGCACAGAAATGTGCTTCAGCACTCAGGACCAAGGGGACAGGGATCAGTTACTTTGAGAAATAAGAGAATCAGATCAGAGAAATTCAAGTAAGCAGCTCCAACTGAGGGACTAAGTAAATGGTAGGTTATTTAAACACTGACTTGCTTATCAATTGACAATGAAACAGAGAGAAAAGCCTAGAAAGATGACAATCTAAGGGAGAAAAAATCTGGTAAATATCATTAAAGAAATTAAAAAAAAACATATCCCTTGAACTCAGGAATATTTTGTTTATTATATTTGGCATTGCTTTGTTCTCTGTTCTTTATTTGAGTTATTTATAATGAAAATGAAATGAAATCATTTATGTTCCATTATTACAAATACAGGAAGTCTTCCTTCTCTAAGGTTAACTGGCACCTAAAAAGGTTTTGAGCCCCCTTAAATCAGGGACATAATAACTAGTGGGAGGGGGATAAAACTTCTACTATACATTTAACCTGAAAAAGAAAAGAAACTAAAATTGTGAAAGTAATTTTATATTTTACTACATTTAACAAAGTGTAGATCATAATTACAACCAGCTGTTAACTCTTAAAAGTAAGAAAGAATGTATCATGTTGATAGGTTTGTGTGGATTTTATGTAATTTTTCTAATGAAACTAACAGAAATCTTCACTTTATACGTGCCCAGGAGATTCTAGGAAAGGTCATTTTCATAAATACACCCAAGAGCTTCAGCAGAAAAAAAAAAAAAAGATTTAAATCATTTTCTTTTGAATATCTATGTGAAGTCAACCCTCTTAACCTTTTTATTGTTAACCCTAATAGACCCTCATTTGTAAAGGTTTTCCGTGTGATTCAAGAAATTCTCCATCACTTTTGTAATCATCATGAAATCTTGCATCTTTTGCAAAACTTCCCATCTTTCTCTGTAATCAATTTCCTTCATATGTGCATTTTATTGTCAGATGTTTGCCACATCAGAAACCCAGCAGGAGCTAACAGACAAGGGTGCTGATGCCATGAGCAGAGATAGACACGGATGTCTGAGTGGGAACTAATTTAATAGGAGTTCATTTTATTAATATTTTGTGAAACAATAGTGCTTAAGCAAAACTAGGAAACTGAGATATTGACTATTCAGAGGATGACGATCTCCTGTGACTACCTTTCCTGCATCCGCACAGTAGTGTGAAATGATATAACCTATGTCTGGAGGATCTGAGTTATCTATGCCCAAATGTTGCCCTTTCCCACCACCACCCATCCCTTCTATCAGAAGTCATGATTCTCATCACCTGGCAGCAGCATCACAGGTAGAAACGAGGAAGGAAGTCCCTAAAGCCTCAAATCTTGTGCAAAACCTGAGTTACAGGGCCTCCATCTTATGGATGTCAGCACTGTCCCTCAGGTCCACTCTGCTGGCCACTCCTCCTGGTGCCATCCTTGCAGCAGTGACAAAACCTGGCTTCTCTCTTAGTACCTGGGCAAAGAACAAAGATGGTAGCTTATAGGAATTAGCAGATCAGAGAAAGAGAAAACACCAATCCCATACTATGACCCATAAATAGAGTCAGTGTCACATGTCCAGCAAAGGAGTTTAGAGGAAAGGAATGTCCTTAAGAAAAGGACAATTGAATTAGCAAAGCTGCTGGTATTTTCAACAAGCAGAGAGGTCAATAGAACTAGAACTCCAGGCCTTGAGGTCAGGAAGCAATCAATGCCTTGGATAAGGGTCTTCCTTTTGGCCATCACATCAGCAATAGTCTCTCTTGTGATTCTTTTACTCAAGAATAGATTCTGGATGAATGAGTCATTTCTTTCTAGGCCAAGAAGTAGAATTGCTGAAATCCTTAGGGTAACACTTTGGAGAAGTAGTTCAAAACCCAAAACTTGAAATTCAAGCCAATCACCTCCTCTGCAGGGATCACAGACAAAGTTTTCCACTTGATTTAAAATATGGTGAGGACTTAAAATAGACAGTGCTCTGGAGGTAATGAAATCTCTCGCATTTGTACGTGACATTTCTAGTCAATTCCAAAATTGGCAAGAACTTAAAAACGAGAGTCTGTTTCCAGGGTAGTTAGATTTGGGGAGAATCTTGCCCAATGTTGAAGATACGTAAACTAAGTTTGATTCCTAAATTCTGGATAACATTATCATCAGAAGAACAAAGTAGCATCTATTGATAATGAATAGGAGTGATGCAAGTTCCAAGAAGAATATATATTAGAATATAGAGGCAAAGGTAGTAAATATTCTCTGAAATAAGAGTAAATAAATAAGAATCAGTGCATAAAGAGTGAGAATGACTACCGGCAGAAATAAGCAACTTCCACTAAGTATTCACATGTCCCAATCTAACTGCAAGTGAGGCTGGGGAATATAAACGAATACATGAAATATTTTATAATGATTTATTATATCTGCTGCAATCGACCCTTCTCATCACCAAATATTCTTTTGTTCCCTTCTTTCCAGGAAAACTACACTTAACCCTCCACAAAAGGAACAAACCAGTTGCATGCAGCTGCTGCATTCAATTCAAAGTTCAAAATATATTGGTATTGTGCAGTAGTCGCTCCATCAAGGCCAAAGAGATATGACCTTCTTGATCTTGAGGCCCTGATCTAAAAAAGCAAGTTTTCTACTCCCCCTTTGTGTACACGCACATATACACATACACATGCACACACACACACATACACACAGCTAGGTAGATCAGGTTCAGAATAATCACAATCAATACTACCACCTGAAAGAGAAAAATGGAGGGCACATGGCAGTCACTGGTTTGTAACGATTATGGAATCTGGTTGGGTGGACCCTGGAAAGACCTTCAGGATGGAAGGCTCCTTAGTTAGGCCATGGTCTCATCTCTGAAGAGAACTCCCTTTACATTGTTCTCCATGGCCCTTGGATCTACCTTCTAGGAGGCCCTTCTTTTCCCTTATTCCCGTTGGCCACATCTGAAGAGGACACTGGGGAATTTAGCCTCCTTGGGGGCTTCCTATCTTTCTCAGCTTACTTTCTATTCATTGACTATTATAGGCCCCAAGTTTGTTTTAATTTCTGAATAGTCATATGCTCTATCTATAGAGTTCCCTAAAAATTCTCTTCACTTACCACTTGACTGTGCAATAGGCATACACAAAGAACTTTTCAGCATGTAGCTCTCAGCTATATTCTTTTTCATTGCTTTCTTGCTCCCTTACCTCCTTTTCTCAACTTTATGGTGGCTACTAGAATGAGGTTATCAAGCTGGAATGGGAAAGCCACATCTTGAGAAATAGTTGTCTTAAGGCAACTGAGAGGCATTTCTCCCCTCAAAGCTTTTTTAAAATACCATCTCATATTGTTTGGGTTCTGGAAGCAGTCAAATTTCAAGGCCCTGAATTTTAAATTTTCTCTGTACCTTTTTTTTCCTGCTTTTCAAACTGTCCGCTTTTCTCAGTAGCTCACATCCTTCTTGTACTATCTTGCCAAACATAGCCAATAATAGCACATGTTACCAAGGCCCTGTTTACATCCTCTTCTCATGGAGAAACAAATCCATTAGGTAAGCAGACTGCCTACCTCATTATTAGAAGCAATAGTTTAAATATTTTTCTACAACATAACAGGGATGGTCATCTTTTCAGCTTCCAATATTCATTTCGTCACAATCTCGATGACTAAAGTCACATGTTTCAGGTTTTTCTATTGGCAGCACCCCACCCACATAACAATTTCTATATTGACACAAGTTGTCACAACAGACCAGCCCCCAGATCTTAGTGACTTAGTTGCTCACACAGTCTCATGCAAATCAGCAGGGGCTGCCCTGTGATTCAGGTGACTAAGGAGGCTTCCTTCTGTCACCCAGAGTCTGGCCAACTATGGGTCCACTGATAAAATCTAATTGCTGAACTTAGAAAGCTGGGGGCCAGCCCCCCTGGCACATGGTGACAGTCAAGAGGCAGAGGCCCAGCCTCACTTGAAATAGGCACCTTCTGTCCTTTCAGGCCAACTCTATGGGGACAATATCTGCTTTTGTACATGATGTCACTTTTAAATATTGGTTCATAATTTTTTTTGTGGGTCATAATTAGGATAACCAATTATTCTTGCTCATTTGAGACTGAGGAGGTTCCCAGAAATGCAGAATTTCAGTGCCAAAACTAGGAGAGTCCCAGACAAACTGGGACAAGTTGGCCAGATTATTCATAGGCTTCTTTGGAAAGCAGATAAAAACAAAAAGATGCCATGTCTGAAGGAACTGCCTTGGAAGTCATACAAAGCATCATCTCCATCTTCTTTCCACTGTTAACCGACATGGCTTACTTTCCAAAAGAAGACACAACATTCTAGACCAGGGGTTCTTAACCTTTTTTGTTCCACGGACCCCTTTGCTACCCAGGTGAAAACCATGGACCCTGTACTAAGTCCACACTGTACTGTGTGTTATTTTATAAATACATCACACCCGCACCAACACGTCCCCACAAGAATAATGTTTTTTGAATTTCAATTCAGGCTCACACAATTCAAGAACCGCTGTTCTAGACAAAGAGCCTGCCTAGGTTTTTGTGTGACTCTGCTTAAGAAAGCTTTGTTGTGCTCTCTTAAAATTTAAAATGTGCATAGAACCCTTTCCCAAGTACAAAGCAGGTAGATAAAGTCATAACTGGATTCAAAGAGAGTATTAAACAGGATATCCATAGGCAAGACTTCTCTCTCCAAAGAGAGAACAGGGTCAGGATCTTTGCATTGAGCAAGAGTTCATCATGATCCTGAAGACAGATCTGCTAAGGGCCCTGGAGTTAGGATGGAGGAGGTCAATTTTCAAAATAAACGTTCATTATATTTTACGCTTTGAAGAAAATTGCTGCTTGGCCTTAAACAAATTGAGGGCTCAGGCTTTTTATTTGAGGCGTTTTTTTGTTGAATATTATTAAAAATAATTAGAGGCTGTGGATTTAATCTAAAATACAATCAGCACCCCCCAAAGTCCCCTACAGTGAGTTAAAGCATCCTCCCTCTCAAAATTCAAAATTAAGTGGAAATTCAGATTAGTTTTGATTTATAACCACATTATGAGCTATTTAATATTTTCAAGAAGTCATTCCCTGTGCCCATATTAAATTAATTTACAACAGAATATTATATAATTTATATATGCATATATATAATAAATTATAGCCCAACTATATAATTCTACATGTATAATTAATTACATTAACCATCTACACTTTCAGCCTACAATTAGATAACCCTAAAAGACAACCCCGTTAGCATTTTTTAATAAATACTTGTGTTTGGAGCTGTTTAACAGAGCACCTGATAGCTGATAGAGCAGTGTTAACATCTGTTCCATTATTTCCAGAAGACGTTGGTTGAACGCAATACTATTCACATAAAATATGCATTTGTTCTTGACTGTCAAGTGCTTCTATTATTTTATTAAAAAGTCAAAAAAGAATATAATCAGACTTCATAATTTATGTGTGACATTTTCATTACAGAAAACTTTATGCAAAATTGAATTCTAAAATTTAATTTCCTGTGATGTTTAAATTACTTACTATCTGGCTCCTCTCCAAACATCGTGATCATTGAAGGCCCCATATGAATTCTATTAAGAATACATTTTGCTGCTGCCAGAATACACAAGGTATTTTTCTAAGGAACTCTAAGAATATGCTTCTTAAATATATTTTGTGCCAGTTTAAATAGCGTTTCTCACACAGGAAAGAAAGGCAGAAACTTTTCTTTCTTCTCTTTTTTTGTTAAGAAACCACAGACCTATTTTCTCTGCTTCTTTCCTTCCCACCCTGCCCTTGACCTGTTATTCCTGATACCTTAACCCAAAAGAAGCCAGGCTGGTCCAGCCTTGTCAGCTGAGGCTCAGCACATCTCAGGATGATAACCAGGTTTCCTCTGGCTTTTTCTTTCAGGCAGTGCAGAGAGACTTTGTTCCGGGTGGAGCTCACAGTGGGAAAGTCTGACCCTCTCTCTTCTCTGCTCACTTGATAGGATGGCAGGCAGCTTTTTCCACCAGCCCCTATTGCCACCAAGTCAACGGGAGCAACCTGCCTTAGCATGACCATTCCCTAGGTGCTTTAAGAAGCCTGGAAATGTCATTGCACCTCACAGCTGCCAGAGAAAAAGGACTTATAATGATGAGTGATAATTTAAATAATGAGCCTTTGAGGGAAGGTTACCACAAGCAGAGTTACCTTAATGTAATCTCTGGGGGAGAATAGATTTCTAAAATGTCACTTTAAATGGGGAAAACATGGACCCATCAGCAGTGAAGGGGAAGGCAAAGCATGCACAGTTGTCTATCAGCTAAGGTGTGGCTGGATTCCCTGCCCAAGCTGCCTCACACAGCCAGCAAACAATCCTTAGATTCAGCTGCCATCCATTCCATCACAGGGAATCTCCATGGCCAGGCACTGAACTATGGGCTTGGAATGCAAAGAGGACTAAGACATGTTTCCAGCCTTAATGAATTCTTTGTCTAATAGAAGAATAACTCCTTATGCTCATACACAACTTGACATTTTACAAAATGATTTTACTTCTTTCATTGGTCAATCACCTCCCTGTGAGGCAGAGGGTTGGGGATTAACTCCTTTTAATGACCAGGGAACTAAGCCCACTTGAGTGATTTGCCAAAGGTCTCAGCACAAGTAAGTGGCCGGGCTTCCGATGCCCAGGCAGTCCTCTGTGCTCAAATCCTAAGGTGGGCTTCAGTGGAGGAAGCCATGACAAGCTATGTCCTGGCAAATGGCTTGGAGGAGAACAGGTCACACTCTCATGCCAGCACCTTAACATGGCCTGTTAGGCTGCTACTGTAGGAACCTCAACTAAGACATTCACTCTCACAATTCTCCTCATCCAGTTCTGCCACAGCAAAGTGGATTTGGGGGTCTGAGTGTTCTTGAGAAGGTCATGCTGCCAATCTTCTCCCCCAAGCCTGTTACTCCACTGCCTGAAATTCCACAGTGGTGGAGCCCTTCTTTTTCCCTCTTCAAGCACTCCAGTTAAAAGATGACCCTAAGAGGGCTAATACAGTTATGCCACACCAAGTTAGTAAGGCTCTATTGGGGATGAATTCATCAGATGCCTTTCACCCTTTCTTTATGCTCAACTCATCCAACACACCTCCTGAGTCTTTAACAGGGAGCTGCAAATACTCACCAGGGTTTGGGGAAGTGTCTCCCTGATGGTTGCTGTGTCCTTGCCTGCTTTCCATCTGTCTTTCTATCTCCCACTTACAGTCTAGCTTCCTGCCCTTTAGATTTGGTTTCCCATCTGATTTGTCCCAATCATTGCCTTCAGCTTCGCGCAGGTCTGGGTTTGCCACAGCCTCCCTGAATAAGAGTACAACACAGCTCTTCAAGGCCTGAGGCACCAAGGGGAGGGAGATTTGAAGTAAAGCAAGTGAATGAGAGATTTTGGGGAGAAGTGGGTGGTGAGTAGTGAAGGGGACTATGGGCCTTCCTTCAATGGCCCAGGGTGCAAGTGGGAGGAGAAGGGTGGAAGGAGGGAAAAGGGATGCTTCCAGATTGGCCTAGGGAAATGCTTCCCTGCAAAGTCAATACATCCAGGCCCCTGCCTCAGCAACACAGGAATTTGGAGGGAGGACCTTACAAAAAGCAGTGTAGGAGAAGGCACTGAGCAGAGTGACTGATACCTCTGGGTGCTCAATAAAGAATCAACTGATAACAGTAATAACATGCTGCTATCTTCAGGTTGGTTGCTAGAAAGTTTGAAATAGCTTCTACTTCTGTTCAATGAATGGATGAAAAAGGGTAAAAAGGAGAAGAGAGAAGCAAAATGGAGTGTTTCAGTGAGAGAGGGCTCTACTATGTAAGGATGGTAGATTAATTGATTTACATAATTGATTAAATTACATTAAGATTAGTGCTTTGATTTGACCACCTCAGTAGGGTGTAACACAGTTTAAGTCCCCGCCCAACTCATGAAGACAGACAGAAGAAGGCACAGGAAAAAAGAGAGCTCCATAGACACAGAAGAGGAGAGAACTTGGTCATTTCGGTCCTGCCATGTGACAGAAAGTAAAAGGCTCAAACAGCTAAAGCCCCAGGAGAGCTGAGTCATTCACCTGCTAGTTTGCAGGTGATGAGACCAGAGCCCTAAGCAGCTGAGAAGGCCCAGAAAGAAACAAGCCCTGCAGCCTACAGTTGAGATGCTGGGCCCATAGAGCCTTAAGAGGAAGAAGAAGGCTGAACTCACAGAGACTGGCAGCCATCCTCCTTCAACATGTGGCAACAGACTATGGTGAGAAAGTACCTGTTATGGTACCTTTAGCTGGACTCTTTAGGGCCTTGTAACTGTTAGCTTCTACCCCAGATAAATACCCTTTATAAAAGGCAACAGGTTTCTGGTACTTTGCATCAGCACTCCTTTGGCTGACTAATAAAGTAGTGAACTTTAGTCTTTTTAGCACCATGGTACAAGAGCAAGGTAACACCCTAACCCATAAGCAACACTTTAAATTCTACCTAATAGTGGCTGAAAGCCCCCAAAAGGCAAAATTAGGTAGACGTGTTCACTCAAGAAGACTTAGGCTGTTCTTGAACGCTAATCACCTATTTTGGCTTATACATCACTTCCTCTGAGATACCTTCCCTGACTCATTTAGACCTAGTTGGCGGCCCCAGCCATTGCTGCTGCAGTCTCGTTGGCTGCCCCTTTCTTTACAGCGCTTTCACCGTGTGTCATCACGGCAGATGCACTCATTTGGCTACCATCATCACTGGTGATTGGCAATGGAAACTCAACATTTGTTGGAAAAAAACATTCACTTAACCACACAAACAGCACTTCCAGCTGCTACCCAATGAGTATCCTCTCCTTTACAACAAAATGTCTCGAAAAAAGCTGTCCATACCCACTATCTCCACTTCATTTCTGCTCATTCTTTTTTTTTTTAAGATTTATTTTATGTATTTATTTCTCCCCACCCCCTTGTTGTTTCTCACTTGCTGAGTCTGTTCGTCTTCCTTGTTTCTTTAGGAGGCACTGGGAGCCGAACCCAGGACCTCTGATGTGAGAGAGAGGTGCCTAATCACTTGAGCTACCTCTGCTCCCTGCTTTGTTGTGTCTCTCATTATGTTTTTCCTTCCCCTGTCTCTTGTTGCATCATCTTGTTGGGTTAGCTTGCCACACCTGCCAGTCACATCAGCTCGCTGTCTTCTTTAGGAGGCACCGGGAACCTCTGCTCCCTGCTTTGTTGGGTCTGTCATTATGTTTTCTCTTCTTGCGTCTCTTGCTGTGTCAGCTTGCCACACCTGCCTGTCATGCCAGCTTGCTGTCTTCTTTAGGAGACACTGGGATCTGAACCAGTGACCTCTCATGTGGTAGGTGGGAGCCCAGTCTCCTGAGCCACATCCACTTCCCTCATTCTTTCTTGAAATCACTTCAATAAGGCTCACCTCACCAATGAAACTGTTCTTGTCAGGGCCACTGGTGACCTCCACTTAGCCAAATTCAGTGGGTATTTATCAGATTCATCTTACGGCCAGTAACACTTGACACATTGGATCCCCCTCCTCTTTTCTTGGTTTCTAGGACCATTTCTCTCTTGGTTCTCCTGCCACACTCAGTAGCTCTTCTCAGATACCTCAACAGGTTGCTCCTCCTTTTCTTGACCTCTAAATGTCAGAGTGCCCTACAGAGAAAGCCTAGGACTTCTCTTCTCTATCCTCACTCACCCCCTGGATGATCTTACCTGGTCCCATGAGTTTAAACATTCATCTTTATCTGGCAGTCCCCAAATCCATACTTCTGGCTTCAAACTCCACCCTGAATTCCAGACTCATTTCTTCCAACTTTCTACTCATTATCTTTACTTGGACGTTTCTTAAGCATCTCAAATTTAACACATTGAAAACCAAACAACATACTCACAAAAAATCTTGCTCTTCCTCATCCTCCCCATCACAATCAATGGCAGTTACATTCTTTTCCAGGTGCTCAGGCTAAAGACCTGGCATCATCCTTACCTCCATGCACCCATATCCTATCTATCAGCACCCATATCCTATCTACCAGCAAATCCTGTCAGTTCTGCCTTTGGAATATATCCAGAATCCAACCCCTCTTTACCACCACCACCAAATCAAAGTATCCAAGCTGCCATCATTTCTCACCTAGAATACGGAAATACCCTCCTACCGATACTCTGCCTCCATTCTTAACTCCACACAACAGCCAGAATAATCATTTTTTTTTTTTTTTTTTACCGGGAGGTACCGGGGATCGAACCCCGGTCTCTCCATATGGTAGACGGACGCCGAACCTTTTGAGCCACATCCGTTTCCCTAGAATAATCATTTTAAAACATAAAAAAAGATCATGTCACCCATCTGCTCAAAGCCTCCCAAAGGTACAATCTTCCCTTCTCTTCCCTCCTCTCTTACTGCTCTCCCTCCCTTACCCACTTCAGTCCAGCTGCTCTGGCCTCCTTGTTGCTCCTCAGTATGCCAAGGATGCTCCCACCCCAAGCCCTTTTACCTGGAAACCGCCCACACACACACACACATCTGCAGGAGGTATCCCTTTTCTTCTTCCAGGCATCTGCTTAAATATAACTTCTTCAGAGAGACCTTTCCTGACCTTTACTCGATAGTTTCCCATATCATTATCTTCTTTACTTTGTTCTTCATTGTGTCTAGCACAATCTGACATATATTTTGTTTGTTTGTTTTATTTTTAAGTTGTATTTCTCTCTCCATGAGAGCAAGAACTTTGCTGTTTGTTCACTACTGAATCTCCATTTAAAACAATAGGCACTGAATGAATGGATGGATGAATGAATGGAAGAAAAAGTAGGCATCTTGAAACAAGGTAGGATAACACTAACATAAGGGCTTCACCTTCAGAGATGCTAAAGACAGTTGCCTTATCAACCTAGATGAGTTTCTGTGATAGTTGTGACAGCAATGGTTGTGATTTTTTTGTTGTTGTTGTTTTTAATCTTTGCATTAAACTCAGAACTACTCATCATTTAACCTTGCCAGAAAATATGAGTTTTCCCTGCTGGTGCTCTGATCACTGTGGTAGCATCAACTAGGAAATGAAATCATAATCATAGCATCTGCCATGCACCCTTCACTTACAAGCCCACAAATGAAACTCCAGCAAGGAAATCTCATTTCACTAAAATGCGGTTGGACCCAATAACTGGAGACTTGAGCTCATAGCACATCATTGTGCCCTATGCTACTTAATCTTGACAAGCTTCAAGGTTCACAGTGCCCTAACATTTAAATTAAACAGAAAATCTTGTGCTGGACTACTGACTTAGCAATCCACAAGCATCTGTATTATATAAGTCTACCTAGGGACTTTTCAGTGTAACTACCTCAGTTTCTTTCCAGGATAAAGGAGACAAGGTTTTAAAAATCTTTTGGGACACATGATTACCACTGTCAACACCAAGTTAAGAGCTGTTGGCATTGATATTGGTGGAGAGGAAAGAGGGGACAAGTCATGTCAGATCTAGCTTGGCCTACCCATGAACACATGAACAAAAGAAGGTAGGGAAAGTGGGGCAATTGTCTTCATTTCCCAGAGGACTGGGAAGGAGAGACCACAGAACCTTGGGGACTTTGTAGGAAATGGCACTAAATCAGATGGGTGTATGTCAACAACAGCCCAAGGGCAACTCAGAGCTCCTGACTTGCTTCCTGGTCCAAACTGCGGGGGCAGCATTATGATTTCTAGGTGCTTGACACTGACCAGTAATGGAAACATTGAGCCCTAAGAAAAGTGATTAACATTCCAGAGCAAATGTGTTACCACAAGACCTGGCCACTTCCAAGAGCACCTAGCAACTGAGCCAGGTGCAGGTTGGTGGCTGTGACCTCAGGGAGTCACTTGCAGATTGGATGTCAACAATAGTCACTAGGGCAGGTGACCTTATTGATGGAATTGGGTTTACAAATTACCCTAAAGACACGCTAAAGAGAAATATTGAATTCCCGATTCCCTAGCAGTCTCCTTCTGGATCTGAAAGAAGGAAAGGCAAGGCAGCCCCTTTCCTCGTAGCCATATCCTTTACTACAGTAATACCTATCCAGAAGTCAACTGAGGGTTCAGAGGATTGATGATTATGAAGAATAGTGTGCTGAAAAATTCTTTTCAGGAATTAAATAAGAATCAGGTATGTTTTAGAAACACAACACTCTGAATATCTTTCAACATTCACATCCTGGCCGTAATTCAGGATAGGGGTGCTTCCCTTGATCTCAGAGGGAACAAATGTCCCCTAATGGTTTTGAGTCCTTGAGTGATGGGCTATGGGCAGGGGCCCCTCAACCCTGGCAATGGTCGTTCTAAGGATACCCTCAATGATTCACTGGAGCCAGGATGAGAAGTGCTGCACTAAAAGAAGAGACTTTGGGCTTCATTTAGCCCAAAGTCAAATTTGTTCAATCATAAGAATCACTGGGTGAACCATGTTAAATGTAGGAACTTCAAGGCCCTTGTCCCTGGAAAGTCTGATTCAGTAGGACTGGGGCAGGGACCTGGAATGTGTATGATTAACAAACACTCCAAGGAATTTTTATGACCAGGCAAATTCGTGAACAGCTCAATTAATGCACCTTATCATTTTGTTAAGGCAGCTTGGTGTGTTTCTTAATTGTAAACTCCTCATAGGTGGAGCCACTACTGATGTTTCTTGATATTTTTCTCAGTACCTCTTACAAATAGCAGATGCTCAATAAATAGTTTTTGGATGAATGAATGGAATAATGGAAAAAGTAGGTAACCTGGTTTCAAATTTTTTATTCTGCCTCTTAATAATCACATAATCTTGGCTAAAACACAAGAGTTTATTTCCTTTTTTTTTTTTTTTTTATTTTATTTCTTAATCTATTAGATGAAGAAAAGAAGACTAATTTTACCTTGTAAAAAATCAGAGAGAATTTTGTTTTCAAGGAATTTGCATATAAAGTGCCAGACATACATTGACATACATAGGCGTTGTAAATTTAAACAAAGAAATTGAGATCAAGAAAGGATGTGAGTCCCACCCCCATCCATCCCCCACCCCCAACCCCCACTTCACAGAATTAATGGCAGAGCTGGGCCTAGACCCCAAGTCTACTACTCTGCCACCGTTTACAGAGTTTTCTGCAAATGGTCCAGCTAACCAGTGTAGTAGTACCACCTCTTTAGGGAAAACATCTTTCTCTCAGCCTCCCCAGGAGCCCATAGTTCTCAGAATGCTAAGCTTCATGCGGCTTAGCGAGAATCCCAGAACCATCCCAGTGGAACTTCTAGGTTCCTGCATTTTTCTATAGAGCAGGACATGGGAGTGGAAAATGGACTTGTGTACCTAATGCTGCCAACATGCAGGCAGGACCAGCAGGAGAGAAGGGGAATATCATGCAGGAGAGAGATCTGTGCAAGCTGAAGACTTGGTCATCATGTTCACTCAGAGATGATGTCTAGGACAAATACATGAAAGAATTGTACCTGAGATGAGAATCAGAATGATCAAGGCAAGTTCAAGTATCTCCTTTGTCTTTTTACTCTTAGAATAAACTTTCAACACAAGTATGCTGAGTCTACGTATACTGCAAACTGAGTCATGGGGAAATTTTCATGTTATTGAGTTTGTTGGGTACAGAATCTGAAACCTAGTTCTGTACTGAAAATCCACTGTTGCAGCCTTACTATTTTCCAAGGCAGCTAAAAGTACTTTGGGTTTTGCTAGATCCATCTCTTCTACATTTTGAAGGGGGAAAAAAGCTACCAACCACAGATGAAGAACCAGGGTAAGTAAGAAATTCAGATTGCCCATGAAGCCCAAGATATCAGTGAAAAGCTGAATGTTTTTAAAAGTAAATCCAGATACTTCCAATCCAGTACACTAAGGCAGACACGGATGCTGGCCTAGCTCCTAAGAGTGATGAGAGAAGTATAACGTCAGTGCAGGGCAGACATTGATGAGCCAAAGGAGTCCAGATGGTACAAAGCCATTCTACCAGCACTTCATGGGACTGCTGCCTTGGCTAAGAGCTGGTAACAGGCTAAGTTCATTTTTTTCCCTTTAACGATCTCATGTGAGTTTTAGGAATGTTCATATGTTAAACTCAGTAAGAACATTTTACTTGGAGATTTTAAAAAAGTATGTCCACGTTTGCAAAATGCATTAACTAACAATTGTGCTAAGATACTAGGAAGGTATCACCTCACTGTTCTTCTAAGTTCTGTTTTATTCCTTGGCTTCCATCTTACACACAGGGAGTGGGTTCAAGGGGACTGGAGGAGGCTGAGGAGTGGGAGTAGAGCAAAGCAGTCTCCCACCACTGGAAAAGATAGCACAGAGCACATGCCCAGCCAATGGCATGTCAGGCCATTGTTTCTTTATCAGAGGCCAGAATCTTCAACCCATGATCTAGATATGGTCCTTGGCTTTATTTCACTTGGCTAGTAGATAAAATACCAACTTAAAATACAGATGTGGCTCAAACGATTGAGCTCCCGCCTGCCGCATGGGAGGTCCCGGGTTCATTTCCCAGTGCCTCCTAAGGAAGACAAGCAAGACAAAAAGCTGGCGCGATGGGCTGGCACAGTGAGATGGTGTAATAAAAAGATGCAACAATATGACGCAACAAGGAGACACAAAGAGGATACACAATGAGAAACACAACAAAGCAGGGAATGGAGGTGGCTCGGGCAATTGAGCACCTCTCTCCTACATGGGAGGTCCCAGGTTTGGTTCCTGGTGCCTCCTAAAGAGAAGATGAGCAGATACAGAGAGCACACAATGAATGGGCACAGAGAGTAGGCAGCGAGTGCAAACAACGAGGTGGGGGGAATAAATAAATAAAATAAATCTTTAAAAACAAATACAGAGGTGGTCATATCATTTTCCTGGTTATTAATGCCCATTGTTTAGGGAATGGGCCTCAGCTTTTTAGTCTAGAATACAAGCTTTGTGCTTCTATATTGTTTTCTTTACTCCAAATAGCTTTCCCCCAACCCACCCTCCCCTGCCTTTGGTGACCTCTTGCTCTTCCTTCAAGATCCAGATTAAATGCCATTTTCAATGTGACTCCTTCTTCCAGCCTCTTTCTATGGGACTCTTGTGAGGCAGTGTGGCATGTAGGGGTGGGGTGGTGAAGGATCACCGTTTTACAGTTTTAGAGACACAGACACAGCTCTGCAACTTACCTTGGGCAAATTGCTAGTCTCTGAGATGGCAGTGGCACAATGTGTAGTCAGATCAGTGCCTGTGCCCAGTGGCAGTGGCAGAGGCAGAGGCAGGGGAGCCTCCATGTGTGTAATTTGGGAACGGCTCCTGGTTGTACAGTCTTCAAGCCTGATTCTCTGGCCCTTCCAGATTCTCTATCGGCCGGCTAATGTTCTTTAGAAAATTCCCTTTCTACTAAAACTACCTAAAGGTGATTGTGCTGTTTGCAACAAAGTACCCTAACTGATGAACAGCTATAACCAACTATGTGGCCTTGAGCAAGTCATGTCAACTCTTTGGCCCTGAATTTTCTCAGCTGAGATGAGGTGTTTTGGCTAAGCTACCTCTGAAATGCTTTCCAGTCCCAAAAGTCTGGACTTTATTTAACATTGCAAGCTAATTTTTCAGGGTGACTTTTCAGGTCAATTCACAGACTAACCTTAAGAGGTCTTGCAATTTGGAGAAGAAAACCAGTGCACACCACGTTTCAAAGTGTAGCTTTGCCTCCCAGAAATGATCGTGTTTCCATAGCATCACCATTATCCCCCTCACTCTACACGAATTGTGAACAATATGTTAAGCCAATATTATCCCTATTGGGGGGGGGGGTGTCCCTTTACTATGGGAGACAAACAAGATGGGGGAAATTAATATTTTTGAATGTCCATTCAAGAAGCAGTGTGTTAAGAACTACTATGTACATGACTTATTTTAACCTTCAGAATAATCCAGAGGTAAGAAATAAGATTTTCATTTATATAGATAAGAAACTGAGGCTCAAAGCCATTCAGGTATTTGTTCAAGTTCACACAGCAATAAACAGTAGAGTGGAGATGCAATCTGGGTCTTCTTTCTGCAATTTTAGAGCCCTGACTAATACATCCAGAGTAAAATTTGTTATAAGAGTCCATCTTTGCCCTCATTACAGGCTTGAGAGTTGAAATAGCTGTTATATTTAACATTAGGCACATGTTGGTTTTGCCTGAATATCCTGAAAATTCCTAATAAAGTTCATGATGAACTTTCCCCAAAAATTGAATCCTAGGGAGGATTTCAATGATGGAAAGAAAGACAGTCAGATACATACCAATAATAAAAAGGTAAAATAAGGAATATACACATTCTTCTTCTCCATGCTTATTTTTTTTTAAATAATCCCCCCATCAATCCAATTTGCTTACTAAAAACAGAAAACAGAATGAAAGCCCTAGCGTTCTAATGGATGTGATACTCTTGCAGTAAACTACTAAATGTTTATTAAGGCCATACCAACATGAAAGCCAAGAGGGAAAGCATGGAGCCTGTTTCACATATTGTTACAAATCTGTAACATTAGAATAAAGGGAAAACTGATTCCTAGCAATTATGAAAATGTACAGGATTAAATCAATTGCTCTGCCAGATCTGACCAGCATCTGGTCTCCAGCAGGGGCCAAATAGATCTCATTTGGGATATTTATGAAAAATAACTTCTAAATCATAAATCAAGACAATAAACTCATCATCTGATTACCAAAAATTTAAATGCAGAGAAGAAAACAAGGGTGAAATGTGGTTTGGGGGAAGGGAAGAAGCAGGCAGCTTTAGCACAGAGCAAGAAGCAAAATTCAAAGAGCAAAAAGAGGGAGGGATGAACATCTAACACAGAAAATTTAGGCTGTGTCTTCCTGGGCACTGAGCATGGAGAGGAGTCAAAGCAATTAGCCACCTCATTCCAGACTTTCTGGCAACCCAAAACTTTCACTTCAATCGATGTTTGAGGTCAGCCAAAAGGAGCATACTTATCCAAGTAATCATTTTGGAAAACCTAAAAGGAGAGTTTATGAATCCAAGTCATGAGACGAAGAACTGGCATAATTAGAAGTAAATATGATAGGAGAGGGAGGGGGTGGGTTAAATGGGAATCCCCTATACTTTTGATATAACTTTTCTGTAATCTAAAACTTCTCTGAAAATAAAGTTTATATAAAAATGAAGTAAATAGGAAAGAGAAGATAGGCATTTGGTTTAGACACGGTTTGTAACTTGTACCATAAAGACAAAGACTGTGGGCTGTTAAAACTGTCCTGGGGATCCAGATCAGGAGGTCTGTGCAAGTTCTTTCAGCCTTTATGTGCCTCGTCCTCTGCCCCTTAATAGACAAATTCAAAGTCATAACAAGATCACATTTTCTGGATTTCAAAGAATGCCTAGTTTTAGACTCAACCTGACTAGAATTCTATGGTTATATGATTTTTCAATTAGGTAATTTCAGCTCTTCGCTTTACCGGTTGAGCCACTGGTAGACACTCAATTAGGTAATTTCAAAGACCTGCACTTCCATTGCTCCTCAACTCATAAAGACAATTACAACTATCCTTTCTTTAGCCGGGGAAGAGGGGATGCTTCCAAAGGGGGAAAAAACCACAGAAAATTACTGCCTTTACAGAAATCTTTTTACCAGCTGGACATACGACATCCCAAAACCATCATTCAAAACAAAATAAAAGATTTTTCTATTTACAACATATAAACTCAAATAAAGAAATTAATTCATTTTACAAACATTTTTAGCACTTACTATATGTCATGCACTATGTTAGAAGCTGAAGACAAAAGGATAAGAAAATAAGGTTATCCTCTCTGAGGGAATTATGCAGTTTGGTGAGGGGGATAAAGAACATAAAACGATTGTTTCCATCTAATGTGGTAGCAGATATGAGAGAATTATGTTCAGAGAGCTATAGGGGCCAGAGAAACTGGGAGACTAAGAGCAACTGCCTGGGAGAGGTGATACTTAATAAAATCCTGATGGGTGACCTGGAGTAAGCCAGGGAAAGAAGGGGCACATGATGGGGAAAGTGAGCCCTCTAGGCAGAGGAAGTAGTCTGAGCAAAGGCATAGGGGCAACAAGCAGTGTGGTGGGTGCAGAGAACAAAGGTGACTCAGCGTTTCATGGTATAAAGTGAGAAGGGGAAACGGCAGACAATGATTCCAGAAAGGCCAGACCAGAGAGAGCCTCGTGCGCCATGTTAAGGGAGAACATATCTTCTCTGAGAGAAGTTCATTCACTCAGAGAACAAAGGGCTGTTTTATGGTAACTCTAGAAGATGCTAGAAGATTCCGTTTTTCATAAGTAAAACATAGCAAGGGAGGGCTGAGGCTGATCATATTTACCCAGTCAGATGTAGTTACAGCCCAAAGTGTTTATAAGGCATGCAAAAGTGTTTATAAGAGGCCAAATAATGCCAAAAGAGAAGGTTGATCCTGGAAGACTAAATTTGGAAGATTGCAACTGGTTTGTGTAAGGAAAGTGAAAAATGGTGATATGGAGCCAGCCAGAATCAGAAAGAGAACCCCTTGATACTATCTTCCTTCCATACAGAATTGTTGGCAGTTCTTGCTTCATTGTTGGTTTGGTTGGTTGGTTGATTTGAATTAACATAAGATAGAGGATAATTCTGAAACCTCTAGTTAGGTACTGTTTATGTACCTTAAATCAGTATTTGAGAATTTAACATTCTAGTTATGTAGCAATTTGTTCTCTCAAATATTTTCACAGACTTTCCCTCATTTGCTCTTGTGAGGGAAATAGATGGTCTTTGGAGACTGAATCATGTTCCCCACAAAAGACTTGTTCGTGTCCTCACCCCCATCCCTGTGTGTGTGAACCCTTTGTACAAAGGACCTTTGGAGATGTTATTAATTACAGTGTGACCAAACTGAACAAGAGTGGGTCTTAATCCAATGTCTGAAGTCCTTATGAGGAAAGGAAATTAGACACAGAAAGAGGAATCGGAGGAGGAGACAGGGAAAGACAGAGCACCAGTTAATGGGAATATTGCCAGAAAGTCATCACTAGAATGTTACAGGCTTTGGAGAAGGCATGGCCTTGCCAACACTTTGATTTCGGACTTTTAAGTCTACAAAACTGTGAACCAATAAATTCCTGTTTGGGCCAAACCATGTGTGGTATGTGTTATAGCAGTCTTAACAAACTCAGGCAGGAATCATTAGTCCTATTTTTTCTGGTGAGAACACTGATGTCCCTTCCAGAAAAGATACTGCCTTGCTCTAGGTCATCCAGCCAATCACTGGTGGATAAAGTAGTGTTAGAATCCCACTTCTGACGCTGAGCCCAGGCACTTGCCATTAGGTGACTGTGTTTGAAATCATAACTTATGAACAGAAAGACTGAACAATGATGGCTTAATTATTCTGTCTGGTTTAAGAAACCTGCTGTCCATACACAAAACTGTTTTGCAATTCCACAGCAATATGAGTGTAAGAAGAGAGGAAGGAGAGCAGCTTTGCAGTCACGCAGACCCGAATTTGAAGCTCAGTCCACATGATTAGCTGTATAACTCTGGACAAGTCACTTATTTCTTTTAACTCTCAGTTTTCTCATCTGTAAATTGAGAGTAATAAAATAGTCCTCACAAAGAATTAAAAGTAACAGAAGAAAAGAATTTTAGGGGCATATCTGGTACTAGTATTGAATCAATGGCAGCTATCACTAACCTGACCATAATTCTTCACCAATTTATACTCCTTGTTCCAGAAGACAAGTATGAAACTCTTTCAGGAAATCTACAGAAATCTTTGCCCTACATACACTAAAAAGGGTTTCAAAATATTAAAAGCTCACTTTGGACTGCATAGTGACGCATTTGAGCTCCCAGAACACCCAGTAACCACGGGGAATGAGGTCCTACTGCCTGTGTGAGCTATTTTATTATTCATTTCCCTCTGCTGATGAAGACAGAAAGGATACAAATCATTGATCGCCAGCAATTGTTTTTCCACGTTTGGGATATGATTAAAGGGTCTGCAATGTTGAAAAAGGGATGATTAAGGGGAGAAAAGTGATAAAACAGATGTTGAATAAAGAATACAATTTCCCATTGAATAAAGTAGTAGTTATCCCCATGAGGATTAGCTACATAAGACACACTTCCCTCAAGGGGTCTGGAGGCATTCTGTTCCTGTTCATTTGCCCCTCTGGAAAAAAGCCCAATACCCATAGGGAGTCATGAATTATTCTGTTTATTACCCTGCTCCGTAATGTAGTCTCTATCTTTCCTCAAGTATATAGACTTTAAGGTTAAAATCCAATGCATTGCTTAATGCTTACTTTGGTCTAGGTGCCTTTCATGAACTTTAATGACAACTTTAGAAAGCTGGTTTACTCTCACACTCAAAGAACCAGGAGTGAAATGTAGTATTGCCATGCAAACCCCTTCTGTTGCTGCCCTTTCTAGGAAAGTAACCAAGAGTCCTTTTCTACTGGCTTTTTGCTAGAGACCATCTACAGCCTTAGTAACCTGAAGAGTGCCTCAGAGTTTGTCAACATTTTCCTCCCTGGGGATAAAAAGAAATAAAATTAAAGGGGAATGGAGGGATGGGGGGAGGAGTCTAAGTAAAAATAAAACCAGAGACCTGAAATAATATTGTATTAGTCAAATGATTTAAAACGTCCAATGTTGAAAAAAAAAAAAAAAAAAAAGAAATGTAAACACCATCCAAGAGACCAGAATCTAAAGAAGACACAAAACAAATTATTTGCTCTGGAGTTATGCTTACTATTTATAAGGAGCTTCTCTTAAACAGTTCCCTCAACTCCCCAAAATACAAAGACGCTGAGTTGTACCACCTAAGGTTATTCAGTTTTATTTTTAAGATTCTGCATGAAAAGGAGTTAAGATAGTTCTTGTAATACTTACCTGGCAGGGGAGACACCATGATCACGAAGGTGGTTTTCCCAGGGCGAGGCTGATCCATTGCACTAGGGATCTGCTGACCCCTGCGATCTCCCCAAATGCGGGAAACTCGACTGCATAATTTGTGTTGGCGGGGGACTGTGTCCGCGCTTTTCCCCAGAAAAAAGAAAGAAGAAAAAAAGAAAAAAAAAAAAAGATAGTTCTTGTAGAAAAGGATGAAGCATAAGTGCTTACTAGGACAAAAAAAAAAAGAAACGTTTGTAAGAAGAGCCTTCTTATACTCTACCTAGCTGGTACCAATTCCAGGTTAAGCGACTTGTTGCAGGAGTTAACATTCTGAAACATTTGATTCCAACCAGAAGTTTTTAAAGCCATTTCAGATTAAACCGCCTGTCATTGTCTTTGCTATGGTAGTCGTTAATCTATTTCTCAAATATTTTGGTCTAACTTCCATGCACATGGTAAAATTGTACTTCTAGATTTGCTCGTGCTTGGTGGATCCAGTGACGTTCTAGCCAATAACTTGTGAGCACATGCCACTTCTGAGTTGTGCATTTAAGAACCTGTGCTAGACTCTCCAAAGATTTCATTTTCCCTCTCCTATGATAATTGGCAACACCCCAGAAGATTATTGCTCTATCAGCCTGAGTCCAGAAATGAGGAAAACAATAACAAGAGACATGTAATATATGAGAGAAATAATCCTTTGTTATTTTAAGGCCCTGAGACTTGGAGTTTTTTTTATTACAGCAGCATAACCTAACCCATCCTGGTTGATACACTTTACTTTTCCTAACTGCACTAGTTCTAACCCCCTGGAGTAACTGCCTCCCATTCAGGGGGGCTGTTCTCTCTATCACTCTCTCTTCCCTCTACTACTAATTCAACCACAGCACTAATTCAATCTAAAAATCTCTGCTGTACTGTGGTTAACAAATTTGATGTTGACAGAACACAATAATTTATGGCCAGTATCTTAATTTATTTATTGAGCACTTTATTAACCTATACTCTTTGAAGCCTGTGCATTTTAAATGGGTTTATAGTGGGATTATTCATTTATCCTTGTGTGTGTGTGAAATGGGGCCTTCATAACTCACCTGTGGCATTGCCAGACATTAATTATCAGGACGGGGGTCTCACTAATAGTGGGACCACTAATTGTGAAGATAAAATACATTCTCTTGTACTTTGCAAAGTCCTTTGCCATTTCTAAGAGCAACGGCAGCACATTTTATTAAATTTAGATTACTGGGTTTGAATCTAATTTAGATCACTAAATTGGCTAATGCTTTACCAATATTATAAGAATGGGTTCAGAAGGAGGAATGTGATTATGAATAAATAAATATTTTATTCCTCCCTTTGATTAAGTAACTTAGAGATGTATTTTTCTAGAATGTTTGGTGATCTAGAGATATTTTTAAATATCACATGGCATTAAAATCCTATTGTAGGCAGTTATGTTTATTTGAGAGTTCTTTGATTGCAAATGACAGAATGCATCTTTGGATAAAAGCAAAATGGATGCTACTGTAATGGCATAGAAAAGCTCACAGGTTTTCCATATTATTACAACCTAAAAGAAGGTTGAAGAAATAGCTAAAAATATACAGGAACCAAGCAGTTCTGAAGAGTCTCAGGGAAAGGATTAGCTATGCAGCCTTCCAGGGACACTACCACTGAAAAAATATATTTCAACAATTTACTGGACCTTTAATTATTCACTTCAATATTTAAAGTCCAAAGAAAAAATCTGATTGCTAAGCTTAGGTCACCTACCCATACCAGATCCATACGAAGTGGTGGAGGGAAGAATCTGGGGGAAGAAAACTCCCAAGTTTCCTTTAGCCTGATGAGTGGAAGAGCAGAACCACTAATTTACCTGCCCAACAAAACTACACACAATGGAAGAAAGAAATCAAAGTGTTGTTAGTACGGAAAGTGACTGCTGGGTATTTTTTTTTTTAATTACATACCCACTGAAATTTATATAAGAGCATGTTCCAAGGTATAGCAGATTGAATCACGTACCCCAGTTTAGACATGCTCTTGGTCTTGATCTGCATTCTTGTGAATGTGTGTCCATTGTAAATGGGATCTCTTGAAGATTTTAGTTAAGGTGTGGCCCAAGTGAATCAGGTAGGGCTTTAATCCAAATTAGTGGCGCCCTTTATAAGCAGAAGGAACTCAGACATAGTAGAAGAGAAAGTCACAGGAGGAGCCAGAAGTTGGATCCCTGTAGGAGCATGGAAGAGAAAGGAGAGGCCATCACCATGTGACAGGAAAGTCAAGGAACCCCAAGGCTTTCCAGCCAGCCAGAAGGCTACCCACCCCAGGAGGAAAAAGCCTCCTGGCCTCTGAAACCATGAGCCAATCAACTCCTGTTGTTAAGCCAACCCACCATGTGGCATTTCTCATAGAAGCCTGGAAATTAAGACACAAGAATTTTGTAGTCTTTATTTAATTTCATAATGTTTCAGTCAGAGTTCAGTCAGGATAGAGAAGCCACTCTGGGTGTTTTGATCAGGAAAGAATTTAATTCAGGAAATCAGAAGCTTACTAAACCATTGGCATACAGAAAATCAGGAAGTATAGGATGCAAGAAATTGTTACCAAAAATATCAGCAGCCTCCAACACCAGAGTAGGTGACTTATAGGAGGTCATCTGAAAGCCAGTGGCAAACCATCATATCTGTCATCTGCCCAAGACTGAAACCTTTCTATTTCTGACACAGAAGCAATAATGGCTTCTGCTTCAATTCTGACTTCTACATCTCACCTCTCTTTGGTAAACTCGAACCTGAAAGCTTTCTGCAATGATCCTGAGAAAAGTAATTCCCAGGCTTCCAACCCCTGCAATACAAAGGAGAGCACATAGAAAAAAGAAAACGGTGCTGAGTTGCCAATAGGCAATCCAGGAAATTTAGTAATAAATTATTTGATCTTTTTTTTTTTCCTTTCAGGAACTGTAATATAATTGCAAAATTGGGCTTTAAGATTATTAATTCCACTCTTACTCTTCTAAATAGGTCTATATGATTCAAATTATTTTCTTCCATCTGCACTTCTTCTCTCATTCATTCAATAAAAATAGGATATCTACCACATGTCAGGCATTGAACTAAAGTAAGCATTGGTGATATACATTTAAGAGTCTGGTTCTTCCATGCAGAACCCTTAGGGCCTAGACAGAAGACTAAAGCAAGTATGAATGTATGTACAAGGTGCAATGAAAATACAGGAAAAGTAAGAAGACCTCCAAGAAATGACCTTTGAGCTAAAAGTTGAAGGTTGACTCAGGCAGATAAGAATGAGGGTGGAATTCCAGGTTTCTATTCTGTACAGGAGTTCTATTTACCTATCCTGGCACCAGTGTTTCACTGTTTTGATTATTATAACTTTATGTTTTCATATCTGGTAGGCCAAATTTTCCTTTGTATTATTCTTTCCCAAATGATTCATCCCCACACTCATTTTTAACAAGTAAACATTCAAATTATATTTACAACTTCCAAGGTGGTTTTGATTAGGATTGTATTATATTTTATTAGATGACAATTTAATCTCCAATAATTCAAAACTCAAGTTGTGGATTTAGCAGAACTACTACATATCGTCAACCCTTCTTTAATGCCTTTTCTTTAAAAGATTTAATTTATTTATTTATTTCTACCCCCCACCCTTGTTGTTAGCACTTGCTGCGTCTGTTCATCATCCTTGTTTTTTTTAGGAGGCATCGGGAGCAGAACCCAGGACCTCTGATGTGGGAGAGAGATGCCTATTCACTTGAGCCACCGCCGCTCCCTGCTTTGTTGTGTCTCTCATTATGTTTTTCCTCCCTGTCTCTTGTTGCGTCATCTTGTTGCGTCAGCTCACTACTGCTGCCGGTTGCATCAGCTCGCTGTCTTCTTTAGGAGTCACTGGGAACCTCTGCTCCCTGCTTTTGTTGTGTCTCTTATTATGCTTTTTCTTCTTGTGTCTCTTGTTGTGTCAGTTTGCCACACCTGCCCATCACACCAGTTCACCATCTTCCTTAGGCGGCACCGGTATCCGAATAAGGGATCTCCCATGTGGTAGGCAGAAGCCCAGTCACCTGAGCCACATCCACTTCCCTTTAATGCCTTTTGCATGTTTCCTTTTTGTTTTTTAGGCTTGGCTCTCCATATAATTCTTTATCTCCAAATTATGGCGAGTTTACCTGAATTTGTTGATACGGAATGTTCTGTATTTTTTCCTGAAACATGCTATGCTATGCTCTTTTATCTACTGGCTAAGTACATTTTTTTGGTTAAGGATAGTTTTCTTCTATCATATCTTTAAACATGTTTTCTGTGCCATTTTTTTTTTCTCTTTTTGGAATACCAGTTATGTATATGTTGAATTTCCTTTGTTCCTTTGCTAAATTTCCATTTATTATTTTCTCTGTAGATAATTTTATGCTTTGTCCCTTTTTGGTTCATTTTCTCAAGACTGTACATAATGTTACTGTATTTTTTGGTCAAAATCATTCTACTTCATGTGGCTTGTAATATTGTTTTCACCACAGAATTTTTTTCTGTGAATAACTCATCATATGGATATATATTCTTCTTCTTCCTTTTGTTTGTATTCCTTTCCTCATTTTCTTTTACAGATTTTTCATATACTGGTCCTATCTTTCTGCTTATTTTTGAAAGGATTCATACTACCTGCTTGAAAGTAGCTTAGGATTAGCTTGAAAACAGAGAAAGAAACTGGGGTGTTCAGATACGTCACTTAATTTTATGGTTGTGTTACTCAGCTATTGCAGCATTTAAAAACCTGCTGAGCAAATCACCCTCAAACTCAGTGGCTTACAGAAGACTTGTTCATGAGTTTGTGGGTAGGCTGGGAAAGCTCTGCTTCAGCTGGGCATGGCTCCAGGCTTCCTGTCGGGTTAATGTCTGCTCTTTGTTCTTACCCCGGGGCCAGGTGAAGAGGAAGCCACCACCTGAGGCATGATCTTCTCAAAGTTATCACAGGAGCAGAAGACTGCTAGCCACACAATATAAGCACATTTCAAGACTGTTTGTAGCAAGTTTGCTAACATTCCATTGGCCAAAGCAAGTCACATGACCAAACCCAAAGTCTGCCATAGAAGCCATAGATGGTTATGGAAGTATAATTCCATTAAAAGAGGACATATATAATTGAGAGCTATGATCGAAACCTACCACAGTTGCCTTCAACAAACTGGTTGCAAACTTTGTCTTCAACAAAGTTTACTAAATCTGTTATCTGCTGTCCTGGGGACATTCCTTTGTACTGTTTTGGCCTTCAAGTGGTTAGTGAAAACCACAGTAAAACCATTAGGTGACAAGCTCTCTGGGTTCTGATCTGGCAACTATTGCTTCCTATCTTATCTCCTTTTAACCTTCATCCTTCACCTCCAGCATTCTCTCTTTCTGGTGGACAGTAGAAATGGCATGTCAGCATGGCTTCTCCTTCAATCTATCTTCACCACCTTTCAGTGATATGGAAGGAAGTCTTTCCAGGAATAATTTCAACCTCTCCTTTGATCTATTTTTGCCCCCAGAAGGATCGTTGGCTTCATATGTTAGGCTATGGCCCATGAGTCCTGTCCAATCCAAGGATTCATATTTCTACTCTCGGTAAGCTTCCACATCTCAAAACAGAATTCACAGCATTTGCCATGTGTGCTTGTTGCTTTGCGGCTTGGGCTGTGTCGTTTTTCTGATGTCGTTGAATAAAAAGTGTTTTCCTTTGTCTTGTTTTTATTTTTATGTTTTAGTTTTGGGTGGGTTTTGAGAGTTAAAATGTTTTCCTTTGCTATTTTTAAACGGAAACCACAAGATTATACATTGAATGTGTGATCAGATTTTATCAGATTAAAAGGATTTTTAAAATATTTGGTTCTATGCAGCCATGTCACCCAATCCATAGTTATACAATTGCGTTTCTAGATTTAAGAGAATAAATCTAAATTTATCCCTATTAAATGATACCTTTTTAAAATATATTTTTTTAAGATTTTATTTTATTTATTTATTTCTCCCCACCCCCTCATCGCTTACACTTGCTGTGTCTGCTCATCTTCCTTGTTTCTTTAGAAGGCACCAGGAACCGGATCCAGGACCTCTGATATGGGAGGGAGGCGCTTAATCACTTGAGCCACCTCTGCTCCCTGCTTTGTTGTGTCTCTCACTTTGTTTTTCTTCTTGTATCTCTTATTGGTTCATCTTGTTGCGTCAGCTTGCTGCACCTGCCTGTCGCGCCAGCTTGCTGTCTTCTTTAGGAGGCACCAGGAACCGAACCAGGGACCTACCATGTAGCAGGCAGCAGCTCAATCACTTGAGCCACATCTGCTTCCCTAAATGATATCTAGTTAAATTCAGCCTTGTCTTGAGATTTTGAAGGATTCTGGTCCTAGCATCGAGTGTATTATCCAGCCCTTCCATTTTCACATCACATAAATTCAACCAGCTTGCTGTTAATGTGCTCATCCAATCACCACTAAAATCATTGAAGGGAGTAGACCTAAAGGCAGCCATTCCTACAGCCCCCATGGTATGTCTGTCACCATGCTTCACTTAACCTTCATTTCTCCATCTTATTTCCAAGGATAATGTGATAAATTGTGTCAGATGATTATTGATATTCAGATGCTTTATTGTCTGCAGCATTCTGTATTCAACCAGATTAGGGAGGTAATAATATTAGGAAGAGGAAGGCAAGAAAGAGGAGAAGGTGCAGAGGAGGAGGAGGAGAAGGAGGAGGGAGAAAAGGAGAAGAGGAAAAGGAGTACATAAGAATTTGGTTTAGATTAATTTAGTTAAGAAACATAAATAGAATCAAAAAACTGATAGTATAACACAGCCATGGAACAAAAGAGATCTGCAAAATATTTTTTAATCCCATTCCCTACATTCAGAAAAGTAAATACTAAATCCGAATTACCAAAACTATGTTCTGCAGAACAGAATATTTAAAAATGTCACACCATAGAATAGATAAATTTAGCTGCAGGACTTCTCAGAGCCTTTAACATTCAATATGTATTGTTAATCTCTGAAGAGGGATATGGTATTCAGAATTGAAAAGACTTATTCAATCAGGAAACCTTTTAACATGGGCCATCTCATTTTTAAAAATATATTTTAAATTTATTTTTAAAAGATACTTAGATTACATAAAATGTTACATAAAATAATATAAGGGATTCCTATATGCCTCACTCCCGCACTTCCCACTCTTCCCCACGTCAACAACTTCTTTCATTAGTGTGGTACATTCATTGCAATTGATGAACACAATTGGAGCATTACAACTAACATGGATTGTAGTTTACACTGTAGTTTACACTCTCTCCCACTCAATTCTGTAGGTTACGGCAAGATATATAATGGCCTATATCTTCACTGCAATGTCACTCAGGTCAAATCCATATCCTGAAAATGCCCCCATATTACGCATTTTTTTCCCTCTCCCTGACTACAGCACCTCCGGTGGCCACTGTCTCCACATCAATGATATAATTTCTTCCATTGCTAGAATCCCAATAAGTCTATAGTAGAACACCAGCAAGTCCACTCTAGTCCATATTTTATTCCCCAATCCTGAGGATTCTGGGATGGTGATGCTCACTCCACCTCTAACTGACAGGGGTCTTCAATCCCATATGGCTGATGGATGGGACTCCCTTGCTTGCAGTTGTAGACCCTCTCAGTTCCTTGGTGTGGTGGTTGTCCATCCTCACCTCCTTGTTAGTAGTCCTGGATGAGTCCAATGAACTGGAGAGTAGGTGTGGCAACTCCGCTGAGGCTCAGGGCTCAGCTGGCACATGGAAAGCCCAGAAATTAAAGTCTCTTGGACATACACCTACCAATTCCAGCACCAACTATGGGTTCAAATAAAAGGGACAGAAGAGGCATGTGTAGAGAAATCACATCTGAGTCCAACTCTGTCACTCTCAGAACAAACTCCAAAGTAAGACCCACTGGCAAGGCACCAAACTCTGGAGCTATCTGCCATGACCGTAGGACTTGGGTGTCTCTAGAGCCCTCAGGAGCCCCACTATTTGGGGTAATGTCTACCTTGGCAGTCTATGAGACCCTGCTGAGGTGTGCATAAGCATTACCTCTCTAATGACTTCCCGACTCACTTTGAAGTCTTTTAGTCATATACACTGAGCCATCTCTTAGGATTAATGTTTTGCATAGCAAATTTTGTGAAATACTGACACAAACAATCCATTTTATTGTTTGACTTACTCGTGAAGCATATGGAAATGATTGCCAAATTCACCTTGCCTTTATGAAGAGGAATTACTTTAGGAAAGTAATTTTCTTTGGAAAAGAGGAAGGTAAAACAATACTTTGTGACGTGCAGCTTAAGAGACAAGAGTTAAAATGAGATGCACACTGGAAACCAGACCTGCATTAGAGGAAGGGAGTAGGGGAGAGCCAAAACAGCACAAAACTTGAAGGCAACTCCAAGCTCTGTCATTACTAGCCATAGAACATTGTTTGAGCAAAGACTCTACCTATCCTTGTTTCAGTTTTTTGGTCTGTTAAATGGGGATAATACTCATCCTGCCTATATCACAGAGCTATTGTGGGTATCAAACAAGATGTCTCTGAAAACATACTGGTTAATATAAATGTAAAGCACTTTACAACCGCAAAAATGTATTTGTCAGGGAACATTAACAGCTATAATAAAAAATTCTCAGTGCTTAAATAACAAATATCTATGTCATGCTCAAGTCACATTCCATTGCAGACCCTTGAGATGGATGGTGGTGTTTGTGTGCTTCTGTGATCGGTCAGAAACCATTCCATCTTGTGGTGTTACCATCTTCATTATGTCACATAGAAGGTTTTGTGAAGCTGGTTAAGAGAATGGAGAATGGAAGCACACAGAAGGTTTTCAATGGGCCATTCCACATGGACCCAACATACCCCCCAGATAACTGGAAAAGTACCTAGCTGTGTTCTCAGGAAGAGAAGACAAGCATATGTATTGGTATTCTCTGACACAAAATACTGCTAGTAGATGACTAAATGGAGAAAAAAGGTCCTACATTAAAGAGCTATAAACCCTGCCGCCCAAGGCTCTTCTCTCTGAACCCATCTAAGTCTCTGATCCAACTTAACTAAGACTGACTCAAAAGGAGGATTTAACATTTCAAAGTATAATTAAGTATACAAAGTACAATTTAAATCTATTCACTCTAAATAAAAAGAATTTTTGAGTATTGGAAGCTAGGCAAATGAGATCCTTATTAGAATTTTCTAATAATTAAGTAAGTGAATGCTCTCAGAAAAAAATTTCCCTGCCTTTCTCACAGTATGAGGTACAGCATGCCTTAAGGTACTATGCCATTTTCAGAAAGGCTAAATGAGAAGCCCATTAACTATTTTTAATACTATTTTATCATTTTACAGAAGTAATAAATGTTCATTGTAAAAATGTTCAATAGAGATAAGCAGCCATTACTCAAAAATAACCATTATTAACATTTTCCTTTAACTATTTTGTCTCATATGAAGGTAAAGATTTGAAGCGTGCTTCTCCAAAAAGAAAAATAAGAATGAAATGTGCCTTTTGCTGTCATTTGCTTTCTGGGGCACTTAACTTTTTCTCACTCTCTGGCAATTGTGAAGTCTATTCTTTACCCAGCTCATTCCTGCAGCAGAAATTTCACCTGTTATTTTAGTCACCTATTGCCACATAAAAATTCACCATCCAAAAAAGTCTTCAAGCAACAACAACCATTTATTATCACTCACGATTTTGTGGGTTGACTGGGCTCAGACGAGTGATTGTTCGGCTTCAGGTGGTGTCAGCTGTAGCCAATCTTGTGGACACTTGAATGGGCCAGAACATCTTAGGTGGCTGACTCATGTGGCTGGTGGTCTGTACTAGATGACAGAAACTGGAAACACAGTTTGAGCTGTCAATTGAGCACTTGAGTTCTCCTTCACATGGGCCTTTTCAGATGATGTATTAGTCAGGGTTCTCTAGGGAAACAGACTGACAGGAGATATCTGAAAATAGCACGAGATTTTATAAAATTGCTTCATGTGACCATGGGGATGCACAAGTCCAAATTCCGCAAGCAGGCTGCAAACCAGGGGCTCCAATGAAGGTCATTGATGAGTTCCCCAGAAGATGCTGGCTATCTGAAGTACAGAGAGAAATTCTCTCTCTGAATGCTGAAATCACTTCCCCTTTTAAGGCCTTCAACTGTTTGGATGAGACATCACTCATTGCTGACAGCAAGCTCCTCGGTTGATTGTTGACGATGTAACCAGCCACCTATGCAAGCAACTCACTGATGATTAAAGTCCATAAAATGCCCTTGTATTACAATCAGCCCAGTGCTTGCTTGAGCAAACAACTGGGCACCATTACCTTGCCAAGCTGACACATTAGCCTAACCATCACACATGACTTTGTCTCTCACAGCATAGGAGCTGGGTTCCAAGAAGGAGTGCTTCAAGAAGTGAGGTGTAAGCAAAGACCAGCCTCAGAAGTTATACAGTGTCACTGCTGCTACATTTCTTTGGCCAAAACAGATCACAGGGCCAACCTATCTTCAAGAGAAAGAAATAGACTCCACCTCTTAATGTAAAAATGGCAAGGTCACATTGCAAAAGAACATGGCAGGGGCAGTATTGCTGTGGTCATCTTTGGAAAAACCCTTTAGCATATCTGCTTAGCAGGCATATCCTGCTCAGGCCAGTGCCTTTAAGGACTACCTTCTTACACAGGCCTAGAGCTACCAGCATCTATGACAAATTACAGCTATCACATCTTGTGCCAAATAGATTTTCTCCAAGCCCTGCAGCTTACCTTCTATTTCCAGGCTTGTACCTACATACTTCCTGTCTGCATAGTTCTTGTAATTGATAACGCATCACAGGAGCAGAGGCAGCCTTAGCACTAGCACATCTCCTGGAGAGGACCTTGGAAACTTCAAACACAGGTGGAAGTAGAAGTAGAAAGCATGCTGTTTGTACCTGGACTGCAGGTTTATTTGAATGATGGGGGATAAGGCAGGATGGAGAGCACAAAGGAGTTAAAGTCACCTGTGGTGCTGCCACTGAAAAACGACATGTGGGGGGAAATTGAGGGAGTAGGCAGGAAATAAGCTCCTTTTCAAGTCATTGTATCTCAAAACACAGAGACACACACTCTCACACAGACACACAGCTCCACACATTCACACACACACTCACACAAACACACACACTCACATAAACACCAATACATGCTCACACACTCAAACATACACATACATTCACATAAACAGACACATTCACAAATACACACTCACGCTCACATTCACACATTCAGACCCACACAGTCACACACACACACCAGTCATACAAACACAAATATTCATACACTCACAGAAACACACACTCATATGTTCATTCATATAGACACATACATTCACATACACTGTATCAGTTAGGTTTCTACACAGAAACAGAACCCGCAGCATGTGTGTGTGTGTGTGTGTGTGTAAATATATATGTAAATATGTATATATGCATGTATATATTAAGAGACGTATTATAGAAATTGGTTCACACAACCGTGGGGATTGGTGAGTCTAAATTCCGTAAGGCAGGCCTCAAGCTGGAAAGTTCCCCAGGAGAATCCACAAGTTGAGAACTCCTATAAAGAGGACAATGAATTCCCCAAAAGAAGCTGGATGTCTGAAATAGAGATAAAAATTCTTCCGTCTGACTGCTGAAATCCTTAGTTCTTGCTTTAAGGCCATATATGCAATCAACTGAGTCATGATTTAAATAAATGAAATGTCCTCACAGTAACAGTCAGGCCAGTGCTTGCTTGACCAAACAAATGGACACCAAAACCTAGCCAAGTTGACACATGAACTTAACCATCACATACACATACCCAAAGCCTAATCTCTAACTCTCTCAGAAAATCTAGAAGGGAGCAAGAGGGTCAGTAGTTTCCCTTGAGCTCATTCTCCAAAAGAGCTACCTTTTCAACAATTTTTAGGCAATTTGTGGCCAGGATGCTTAACTGACTGTGATCCAGAGATAAAACAGAATGAAAGAAATAGGTTGAAGAAAATACAGTCAAATAGGGGTGCTTTCTTTATGCTTACTTCACACCGCCAAATGGTGCACTCCTTCCCACCACACCCTGGGTCCACCTTCCTGCAGACAGTACCTGGACATGCCTCTGCTCAGAGCCCACTTGTCTGGGAGGGAGGGCAGACCAGGGTCCCTGGAGAGCATTTCTGGGAAGGCATTTGTGGTGGCAGCTTTCTCCACAGAGACACTGATCATCGATTAGATCAAGCCCTACAAAATCCCCAGGAGACTGAATCCCAAGCAAAGATGATGTCGCAGAGGGCTTTACATTGTATAGATGGCTATTGTGGGCTTCAGAAAGCAGAAGGAAACCCATTCTGGGAAGTGTTCACAGAGGTCAGAGGAAGAGGAGGTCAAGGTCACCCATGGCAATGGATGGAAAGTAAGTGGGAACTGACACCTGCTCTAAAAATTCACCAGCCCCTACCATTCTTAATATTTCTTTAGTATTGTGAAAATAAAAGGGTCAAAGGGAGATAAAGCTGAGCTTTTATTCAATTGAGGATACATACTGTTTTTGTGCCTTTGCACATTCATTTCATTTTAGTGTCAAAGAGAAACCAGCAAGTCGAAATCCCATGAACACGGTACATTTGTTTTATTGGGAAGGATGAAGCAAAATCATTTGAAAAGACCACTACTTTATATCATGATGCATACGTCAACCTTTCAACTTCAAATGTAGCCTCCAAAAAAATCAAAGTTGATTTTTTTTTTCTTTTTTGGCCAAGTGTACAATGACAAATGCACCAATTTTAGGCTCCAAAAGAAAATCTCAACCTCAGGCTGACTTCTCATCACTGAAGGCTGGTAAATCAGAGGTAAGGAAGACAAGGCCACTGCACAGCCAGAAGTCTGTTCAGCCCAGCAAATATTTACTGAGCACCTTCTTGGCATCAGGCACTATGCTGCAGATAATAAGATGAATAAAAGGGATCTCGGTCCTTCCATGGTTTGTAAGTAAAGAGATAATATTATTTAAAAATTGTAGAGGCATGTACAAGTGCTATGGGAACCTACAAGGAGGAGAGGGCTCAGGAGCTGAGCGCTGCAGGATAAATAGGAGGTGCCCAGGCAGAAAAGCAGTGACAGGAGGACAGTCCAGCATAAGAATAGGCCAAGAGGCATGAAACAGTAAGGTGTGTGCAGAGAGCAAACTCTAAACCTTTCAAAGCCTCCAGGACCTTGAGCGTTAGTCAAGGAGCAGCAGGACATGAAGCTGGGGAGGCCAGCAGGAAGGAAAGACCCTGTGTGCTACTAAGGAGCTTATACTTACCCTGAGGTGACCGGAGACAGGGGATCCACGTGGGCAGATTAGCATTTTAAATGGAGGCCCCCTGGCACCAGAGAGGATAGCTAGGAGGAGAGAAGGCCTGAGGCGGGAGACCAGGTGGTAGGCAAGTGTGAGAGTCCCAGCCAGAGATGACAGGGGCCTGCGCTAGGCCAGGCCGGTATTTACAGGGATGGAGAAGAGGAAATGGATTCAGAAAATATTTAGGACTAAATATCAGCAGGATGTTGTTAATTAAGCATGGGATGGGCAAAGAAGGAAAAGTATCCCTGGGGGGAGATTGGGCAGTGCTGTGATTGGGTGGATGGTGCACTTAATTAAGACAGAGCTATAAAAGAAGGTGCAAGGCTTTGGAAAATTTGACGATGGGGGGAGGGGGCAGGCGAGGTTTACCAAACCTAGAAACCCAAAGCTCAAAGCTGGGGGGAGGTCGGGAGGAGACACTCAGTGGATGAAGCAGAAAACAGTGTTATTATACCAAGAGCCTTGTTCCAGTAACATGGGTTACAAATGTGTGGTTCTAATGGAACGTAGTATGTATTTAAGAGGTTGGTGCTCATGGGCTTATGCTATTTATTGGGTGAATGTCAAGAAATGACTTTTTAACCAGAGAAATCTTGGTGCCTAAAGTCAAGTGGCAAATGCAGTCTTTTTCTTCTAGTTGCACTTCTCCCATTCTCTGATCTCCCTCCTAATGGTAAATAACAGCAGTTGAATTTTTTGTTCTTTATGAACAGTGCCAGGCACTGGGTTGGGCTCTGAAGTTACCAGATGAAAAAAGTACGGCCCCTGCTCTGGAGAAGTCTATAGTGTGACCGATATTTCTCTTGTTGGCTGGTTGCTATTTGACACCCTTTCTTCCTCCTTCACTGCAGTCAGTCTAGACCAGACTCCTTCATTTTCCTAAGCTTTACAAACAAGTCGTATTTTCGGCTCAGCCTGTTAGAATCAAGAAGCCCTCTCTTTGGGCTTCTTTATCCCAAAATGTTTTGTGTTTTTTTGTGTGTGACCCAGCAGTATCTACAGGACTTGCAAACGGGCCACTTAACATGTCTGTTGTGAGCCAGCTACAAGGCTCTGGCTACTTAATGACAGAACAAGGAGCAGATGTTCTCAGCCCTCCCTTTTTTAGTTTCCCTTCCCCTCTGCCTCCAAGCTAAGCTTCCATGGTTCCTCTCCTCTCTGCTCCCCCATTCTGCAAAGTCACCCATAAACTGGAAAGGAGCTGTGAACTCTATCGGTATCCTAAGCCTGTCCTCAGAAGGCATGGTAGGCCCCAAAGTAGAACTCTCTGCTTTCATCTTTATTCATTCATTCAACAATACATATTGAGAGCCCACCATGTGCCAGCATCTAGTGCAGGAGGTAGCGCAGTGAAAAAAGGCAGACAGAAATTCCTCCCTTCATGGAGTTATATTCTGGTAAACATAAGCTCACAGCCCAGTAGAGCAGCCAGTTCATACCTGGAATCTGGGCAGATTCCCACACCTCATCTGCAACTTCTATCCACTGTCTATCCTTAGCGTGTTAACCTACTGACTCCCTGCACTGGCCCTCCCCATCCTTTCTGACTTATTTCAGATGAGCTGCAACTACATCTTCTTTACCTCAGTCTGTCAGTCTTTGCTGTGAGATGTAAATCTGAGACAATTTGGGGAGAACAAAGGGACTCACTGGGGTGACCACCTCTGCATGAACATTGGTATTAGTGTAAAGTTATTATTATAAAAATTAGGTTCAATTTCTGAGCCAAGTTGATTTTATAACACAATATTTGCCAACTCTACAACCTCCTGAGGAGGAGGAAGGTTTAAAAACAGCTGCAACTCCTGGAGACAAGGCAACTAATAGGGCTGGTGCCTATGGTGGAACAAAGAGGAAAACCAGGAAAGGGGTCCATGGTCAGCCTCAACCCCAGGACATCATGGATTAAGCCACTGAATACATTTCTTCATTCGCCCATAATAAAATTATACATCCACACCCTTGCCAGGGCCTGAGTGTACTTCCTTGCCTCCCGACTGTGGCTTGACAACATGATTTCCTGTGGCCAATGGGACTTTGTGGCCATAACCCCAGCAAATGCCAAAACTGGCTGGCAGAGTTTGACTTGGACCTCTTAAATGTCGCCAAAGCCATGACAAGTACATGCCCTGGCAAACTCTGCCATTAGCCAAACTCCAAATGACCCACAGACCCACGAGCAAGAAAGACAAGTGTTGTTGTGACCACTGAGATTTCTGGGCTGTTTGTAATGCAGTATTGTTTTGGAAATAGCTGACTGATACACAGCGCTAAGACACTTTCACACTGAAGGACTCCCACGAGTATGAATATCAGTTTCTTGCATAAATCAAAGATAAAAGGCATCCACATTTTCGTTGGCACATCTGCCTTTCCCTGCCTGGGAGGCCTCCACACAAGGCATGCCAGAGCCCAGGGTGCTCCAGCTCTCTCTCCCCATTGCAGCCTTCATTCAGGTTTAATGAACTGCTCTTCTGTTTGTCTAATGTCACTGTTTTCCCCAACTCGGCTGTACAGTACCTGGACTGTCTAGGAAAACCCATTACCTCTATAAGTCTGCCAATAGCAAATCAGTAGAATTGCTTGTTCCTTAATTGATAGAATACACTCTCCTCCTCCTGATAGATTACCCTGGTCTAACAGCTCCAAGACCAATTCCCCAGTGTCCGACTACCATCCAATCCAGAGCAATCAGTTTATACTTTCAGTAATAAATCCTAACCTATCAATATATAATAGCCCTTCATAACCAACATCCACAGATTCTGTCTGGGTTCAGAAGCAACAACTAGCCATTTTTTACATGCCTATAATTAGCAGCGGCCAGATGACGTTGGTGCATCTTAGCACAATACCCCTCCCCCCATCCAATAATGATAACACATTTTACATAAATTCCAGCTGATTTAATTCTCTTGTCGGAGGATAGAGATCTAGATATATTTATGCATGTGCAATGCTCTGTAAATTAAAATAGTTCAGCTGACCTGAGAGCTGCGGTGAGAGAATCCAGGTCTACCTCTTCAGGAGGCTGACTGTGGGCTTGGTGCAGAAGAACTGTCTCTTCCAGATCAGCAAAGACGAGCAGCTGGAAGAGGTAATGGACATCATTTATTAAAGGTCCGTCCTTCTAAGTGGGTTTTTATGACTATCTCATCTTTATCTAAGAGCAACCAGTCTTAGACCAAAATGCACAGTCCGCTGACATTTAACGCCAAAAGGGTAACGACATACAGATAACCTCTGGGGGCGGAAAAACAATTTGCATTAAGTGGGAGTGGTGGGGAGGAGGGATGGGAAGGACATGGCTAAATGTACCTCCCTCGAATGCCCCCTGTACACAAGTTCATCAGCTAGGAGGAAGAGAGGGGCAAGAGTGTCCCCTTGCTTCTTATGAATTAAATGTCACAAAAGAAAGTTGGTGAGCAGAAGGGAAGAAAAGTTGGCCAAAACAAGGTAATAAAACTATAAAGTTAACGAGGGCCGGTTTACTGCTTTGCAGCCTCTCTACTTTATAATATACTCTTCTAAGCAGCCTGTCAAGATAATGTAATTGAGAACTTGCTATAAAGCACATGTTTAATGGAACCAGAGGCCAAGGAAAACACTGTGTAATTGTAATAAGCAGTCTGGTAAGTAAAATGATATCTTTTAGAGGTTAAAATAGAGTTGCCTTTAGAACTGGGCCTGCCTGCTTCAAATATTGCTTCGCTAATGATTTCTTCACTTCACTTACAAAATGCATCTCTGAGGAGATTTGTTACAAACGCGGTCCCTGCTTGGGAAGTAAACTGCTCACCATACAGAAATGCTTGGGCATTTATTCTCCAGTTTTATATAACTTAGAGAATGATGTTAAAATTGGCAAATGCATCTGAGGCGCACCAGGCCACAGGGTTTTTTTTAATCCACTCATTGTCCGATGCAGTTCAACCTGAAAGAGATACAACAGAGAAAAGATTGATCCTTTGTGGCCTATTCTCTTTCCAGAAGGTAAAAGCAATTCCCATCAACAGAGCCCAGTGCTCTGTAGGGTCATCTCCATTCTCCTCTGGGGAATTCATTCCCCATCAGGGCTTGAATATTTTTTTAAAATAAGAAAGAAAAGGGGGAAAAATGGAAACTGATTCTGGGATCCAGAAAACCCCACCTGTTAAAGGCCCGTCCCTGATCTGAACCCATTACTTCCTGACCTGACCGCAGTGATCCTTCTTTTTGGGAACTAATAGCTGAGCTTTCTCAATAGTAACTTTCTAAACTGGCGCTTCTTGGGCTTTTGAGGTTGCATTATTTAAAAAATGCTCAAAACCACTGATTCCACCCAATACTATTGGTTGTTGTTGGAGGAGGGAGGAGGATGGAGGGTTAGAGGAACAGCCTGGCTCCTGCTAAGGAAGCCCAAGGAGGCAACATGCTTCCCTTGAGTCGCTGGTGACTCCGTGTGACCCTGGGCACTGCACTCCCTGGACCTCAGTTAAAAGCATCTTCAAGAAACAGGACATATATAAATGGTACCACAGGAAGAGTTGATCTAGAAGATCACTGAGTCACATCAGCTTTAATGAATTGTGACTGAGTATAATAACAAAATTATATGCAAGAGAGACTGCTAGATGGGCCTAAATATCTGCCCTCTCTCTTCTTCTATAAAAATTAAATTGGCTGATTTGTAGCTGTGCAGAGTAAAGACTACATTTCCCACTTTCCATACAGTCAACTGTGGTCGTGTGACTAATTCTGGCCAATGGCATGTAAGAGGTGTCGTATGTCAGCTTCCAGGAATCTTCTTTAAAAGACAATTGACAGATATTCTTTCCCAGTTCATCTATCAGGGTGCCTGGAAGGTAGATTCAATGGCTGGAGCTCTAGCTGCTATTTTGAGCCATAATGATAAGGGCCACACCTAGGGATAGTGGACCAGACTGCTGAAAGGCAGAAAGTGCCCTGAGTTCTTCATGGAGCTGAACCTTCATATCAACCCTAGGTTGCCCACCTCCACACCTCTCTGCAGGACATAAATAAACTTCTATCTTATTTAAGTCCTATTATGTGGGGCTCTGCTACTCAAAAATGATCTATGCATTATATGGAATATATAATTATATAACTAAATTGTTCATCCCACAAATATTGGCAAAACATATGTATAGTGGTCATTCAGTAGCATGATATTTTGAAAACATAAAAACACAGTATGTCACTTCCTTGTTTAAAATCCTCCAGCAGCTCTCATTACACACGGAATAAAATGCAAACTCCTTCCATAGCCTACAAGGCCCTCCTTGATCAGGACTGTACCTTTTTCCACCATGGCTCAGTGTTGTCCCCAGCACATGTATCTTCTTTCCACTTCTGGAAAGTGCCAAGCGCATTCTGGCCCTTAAGTTTTGCAGTTGCTATTTGCTCTTCCTGAGACAGTCTTCCCCAGCTCTTTGCATGGACGATTTGCTCTAATCATTCAGGTTTCTACCCAAATATCACCCTCTCAGAGAAGTCCTCCTTAACCTCCCTGCCTAAAGGGACTCACCACACACATACACACCACGCACCACAGAGCAATTTTCCATCCCGTCATCAATTCTGTCTTCAAAATACCAAGGTTTGAAGATCTCCTTTTTCCAGCGTCTTCTCTCAGCAGTGTATAAAGCCATGAAAATAAGGACCACTTGTTCTTCACTGTATCTGAGAAGCTAGAGCCTGGCACTTAGGAAGCATTCCGTAAATATTGGTCAAATGAATGAGTGACACAGAGCTCTGTTCTTGGAATGGGAGAGAGGAAGAAAAAGGAAGTAAAAGATAGTGTCCCTCTAGTCCAAACAAGAGCACAAATATGTGTCCACAGGCCCACAATCCCATATCTGAAACCCTTGGACGCAGGTGTGTTTTGGAATTCAGAATTTTTCAAACTTTAGAAAGATAATTTAGTGCATTTATCATATATCATGTAACACCCCCCAATGGGTTTAGGGACATCACTCCATAATCAAATGTCAGTATTTGTGCAGACAACACAGAATATTTATACTAAGTGGGATAGGGACTGAAAATAACCTTTTGTCAGTTTAGGCTAGGTTTGGCCATCAAATGCTGGTCAGATTATGGAAAAATGATTACGGAAAATCATAAGATTTTCCATAAAAAAGATTATGGAAAATGTACATAAGTATATAATTTTCTGAGTTTTTTAGATTTGGGAATTGCAAAAAAGGGACTCCTCTGGATCTGTTCTTAAAATACCACTGGAGAGACTTCTAGAAAACCCTGATACTTCATCAGTGTTCTCTAGACAAACCTTTGAGCACATACATTAAAGATGCATATTTCTCTCTTATTCTTTTTCAATTCACCCTAACTACTTTCTCTTCAAATAATATATTTTATTATGCCCAAAGAGTCTAAAAAATGTCTAGAAAAGGAAATATTTGTATAACTGATGATTTGGAGTCATGAAACCACCTAAAGGGCTTTGGGAATGAGGGAACACAAGTGATGAAGATAGCAATAGCTGACATTTCTTGAGCATTTGCCAGCACCATTCTAAGCACTGCACATATATATACACATTCAATCTTCATAACAATTCCCTGAGCTAGGCACCATTATCTCCATTTTACAAATGAGGAAACTGAAGGCCAGTTAAATAGCTTGTCCAAGGTCTTCAAGCTAATAAGAAGCAAGGGCAGAATGCAAACTCAAGAAAGCTGGTGCCAGACCCTGTGCTGCTGAGACCTCCCCAAATAGATTATTGGTGAGTGATTTTGTTCAGGAGTAATGAATCGAACCCTAAAGGTTTAATGCACAGTTCCAGTTACTTCTTCTCCGTGCCACACTACATCTACTCCTTCCCACCTTCAATCCTAGCCAAACATATGACAGAAAACCACAAGATTCAGCATCATAGATTTAGAGATGGCTACATAGCAAAATGAGGGGATGAATAATTAGACCCTGAGAATGGGGCAAATAAAGAAACAGAGCAGGGGAAGAAGTGAAAAAGGGTTAGGGTAGGGTTAGGGTTAGATTTTTCTCAAAGGAAAACAGTAGGGTTCCAGAGATGGATCAAGTTGAGCCAAGAGAAATGAGACCAAATCTAGCAGGGGCCACCAAGGAGGACCAAGATGCCATTTTCCAGCAGCTTCAGAACTAAAGATAGAGTGGGCTCAGCATACTCGGGAACGATCTCCTTGTGGTGAGGCTGGCAGACACACCCTGTCCTGGGCTGCAGTGCTCTTGCTGTCTTAAGATGGCTACCAGCTGAGCAGACCCACTATCCTTCCTCTCTCAATGGTATGACTCGTTCCCTACACAAAAAGAGCAACTGCCTGGGCTCACAACAAGTGTACAACATTGAACCAATGTTTGTTAAACAGTTACTTGCTGTAGTGGCTGGCAATGAAGGTACAAAGATAGATAAGACAATTCTTGCCCTCCAAGATCTCAAAACCTACAATAGAGGAAAAGACCTGCCTCCATTTATTCAACAAATATTTATTCATCATCTACTATCTGTCAGGCATAAGGCATAGAGCAGAGCAGGGAGTTTCAAAGTCCCGTGAGCACAGGAGCCAAGCAGGAGTGCACTCACCTGCCCAGAGGAACCAAGTATAACAATATGGGGTGGGGGGTGGGGGCCAACCTGCAGAGGCATAGGTAGGCTTGTAAAGGGCCAGGTAATGCTCAGCTTCATCCGGGAATGCAGACCCAACGTCTCCATCACTGTATTTTCTGATTTTGCAGAGGCCCAAACTCAGAACTGTTATGTGATATCTTCCAATATTTAAATGTTGTCAGCTCATTTAAAGCATCTTTAACACACTTCAGCCCAACAAAGGAAGTCTGTGGACCGCCATGTTGTAACTAATCATCCAAAAACTTTCTTAACATAGTACCTCATTTAGTCAGCTGACCCTGTCACCCATTGCAACTTCCCCTCAGCCCATTGGAAAGTCGACCTCGTCTTTCACTCTGCACTTTCTTGGTCCTCCCTCCTTTCCTTTCTCCCTCCCCAATGGCTTTTCCCCAGGCCAATAGTCTCCCCCCACAACCACCCTCTTTCACGCCCCATCCTTTACTGCTAGACAGCCTGTCTCTCTTTCCTTCCAAATAGCATGGTCCAAAGGCCTTAACAATGGCCCCCTATAAATCCTTCCTGCATTTCACCAGCCCAGCCTTTTCCATCACTGTTTTCTCACTCAGATGAGGGAAGTAAGAAATTAATTTTACAGAATTCAACCCAGATGGTTCGGGAGAAATGAAACCATGTAATCCACAGATAAGTCCTTCATAAGATGGCGCTCGTGGCTTTTTGTATGTGTTCATCTCTCTCCACCAGCAGCTTTATTGTCCCATGGAGCCAGGCCTACTCTTCTCACACAAGTTTATTGATAGTTTGAGTTTTTAACTGTTCTCTTCCATAGTTCTGATCCCTTATTCCTTTGAAGTTAGGAGGTCTTGAGCCAGATTTCTTTCTAGGACTGGTATACATTACAAGCTAAAAGGTCAGTGATATTTGTAAGTAATAATAAAACATATATACTATATACATATATACATTAGAACTTCTAAATGTTACTTCTAAAAAGATCTGTTGGGAAAAATAACTTCCTTGAATTATTACCAAAATTTCAAAAGATGTTTTCATTTTTTTAAAAACCTTAAGCCTTTGTTGCAAAGATATGAAACATCATAACAATGATTGCAGGTGACTAGGCAGTCTTTTGTTATATCTCTAAGCATAAGACAAACAATAATGTGATTTTTTTTCTTTTAAGAAAAAAAAAAGGGAACTCAATATTAGTCACAGTAAGCCTCAACATATGGGAATACGTGCAGGGTGGGGGGAAGGGAAGCCCACACGATACTTTTTCAAACCTTTAAAACTGAAAAAAATACGTATTCCTGCTTTCTGTATATGCACATAATGTAAAATTTCATCAACCACAATATTTTAAAAGACAGAAATCATGAGATATATCACATCTAAATGGAAATATCATCTAAGGGAGGCACCATTTATCAACATCACTTTGAAATGCAGTGGAGGATGTGATGGCATTATGTAGATCTCAAATATCTATGGGTGAATGAAATTGGGTAACCTTAGCAACCCCAGGTACATCCATGCAGCTATAAATCAAATGTCAGCACTCTGAGCTATGCACAAAATAAAGAAATAATTCTTTGAAATATTCATAACGCTATGCAGTGTATTATTTTGTAAGTCTGTCCCCTTAATGCATTTTTGAATCAAACCAAAAAAAAAAAAAAAAAAGACAAAGCATTTCCATCCTTCCATCCACCCCCACCCACCCACCAACCAACCAACATTCTCAGGATCATCTAGAAACAGGCAGCTCTGCATTATATACTTATGGTCACAGCGGATCTTGGTTCTTCGGTGTGAGAAGGAAAGGGAATTTTATACCCAGGCAAGCCAGTCTGACAGCATCCAAAACGGTTTCCTATGGATTATTCCATTTTTAAAAAAATAACAACTAAATAAGATATGAGAATTTTGGTTAAAGTGTCATGATATAGATATACTTTTGTCTGTGTGGAAGTAATATATTCAATATTTCACCCTCCTCTGAAACTGGAAGAGATTTGCTTTAGAAATAAATAAATAAATTCTTCCTGGCAAGAAAATATACTAGTCTTCTAATCGGGGGGTTATTGTCAATATTGATTTGTAATATGCAGCCCTAAACAAAGACCATTATTTCATTTACACTTAAGTTTTCTCTTAGATAGTTTAGTTTGATTGCAAGGCCATGCTTTTTATGTAAATGCATTTGTTAGCACTTCATGTTTAAAATTCTGATTCTGCCTGTTCCTGGCATTGACTCCACAGCACCTGAATATTGTAATACCTGTGATGGATTCCAAGTGCCATCAGATGCTAAGAGCTGTGACATAGGGCTCAGAACAATCCTAAATCACACACATATAAATATGCTAATACTACATAAGAAAGACAGAAATACTCATAGGTGACTAATTGTTTTGCTGTGAAAGTGTTATAAGAACATTCTGCTTAAAATAGCCAACACAGCTAACCAATTGAGTTATCTTAATTCATTTCAGTGGCTGCTATAGGAAACATCACTGCTTTTCATATACAGTTAGTAAATGTGTCATTTTGCAAATGAGTTCCCTTCACTTTAAATACTCTGAAAGTGACACCAAAAGGACAAAGAGTATAAACCAGGGATTAAACAAGTCATTCTATGGGAAATCATCTCATTTATCCTCAATTTATGGTTTTTCCAATTTACCATCCACTTCAAGTAGTATTAATTGTCCTGGATCTATAGCACATGCTTCCGTGAAAATAAATTGCTTTATTCCTATTATGCCACTAATGGCTGTGTGACTTAATTTCATTAGCTCGACCTGTTGAGAGTATTCAGATTTCCATAGTAGGATGCACTTAAAATGAAAAGATTCCTTCGATTCTCAATTAACAGAATCGCTCTCTTTCAACTGGAATGAATGTTATTGAAACCAATTAGCATAGACTGGAAAATCTCTCACTAATGAGGGGAGTGTGGGTGAGTAAACAGCAATGAAAAGATGAAATTAGAGGAGAGCCTCTTCTCGTTGGCCTGAATAATTACATGCTTAGTTGCCTAATTGTCTAGTGAAAAGCGCCGCGGTGATAGTAACAGATTGCCATGTTCATTAGGCGGCAAAAGGCCACCTGCTGCTAAGCTTCATTTTCCTGCAGTCGATATACACGTGTTTATCCCTGGGGATTGATATTTGGACACAACACTAGCTGGGAAAAGCAAATGAGCTTGCCAATATGCTGCAATATTGTGTTCTTTATGCCAAGATATAGAAGCTTAATATGTCAAATAGAATGAATAAAACCAACAGTGATAACGAGGTTTATGAGGAAACTGACCTTAGAATGAGCCCAGTGTAGAACTCGAAACTGTGTCGAGTTCAACCTTTCAATACAGATGTTTTTTTCTGGCCTGAACGGCTCCAAATTACATAGTACAAAAGATAAATTACAACGGTTAGGGCCTTGGCAATTTTTTAGACAATGGTGTAATGAAAGCATGCAATGTAACTGTTAAAATTGAAAACAAATGTTCAATCCTAAAGGCAAAGGATTGTGTGAGAAAGAGAATCATTCCTATCACCTGGCTGCAGACAGGAGCTCAAAGAGAGGCTCCTTTGTTCACCATCTACCTGCCTTCACGTTCCCTTCATTTCTTCAGCTTGACTATCTAAAGTTGTTTTTAAGTGTCCTCAAGTGAGCCAGTATTTTATATTCCACACCATATGCTTTTCCCTCTACCTTCATACCAGCTCTGATTGTCTAAGCGTCTGAGAAGATGGGAGGCCTAGACTTTAATTTTTAACATCAAGCTGCTTTTGTAGGCATTACTGGTTTTGTCCTTAAAAAAATGTTGGAAGAAGTTTCAATATCCTAAAACTTGCTATTGATAAAATGGGCGTTTTCTGAAAAATTAGTTCAGGGAAATTGGTAAGGAACCTCCCTATGCTCACATAGCAGCACCTTCCGTCAGATAGAGTAGAAAAATTGAGCAGTAAAAACAGTTTACATTAATTGCCAACATTTAAAAATGGGGAGAATTAATATAAACAAGTTGCATATGTGGCTTCTCTAAAAGATGAGAGGATCTGAAAACCCTGGCCCCTATTCCAACATGGCAACAATCAGCTGGATAGTACTGGCACTCCCCTTAGGCCAGTCATGAGTTTGCCACAATCGCCAGTACTCCCTATGTCTCCCCAGTAATGAGGTAGAACACTAGTTGCCATTTCTCATTGTTCTTGCATTTGTTTTTCTAATAATAATGAAATAGTTCCTTGTACCCATGTCTTTCTCAAATGTGAGAAAATAAGTCAAGAAAATCATATCTTCTGAGAAAAACTCTTCTTATATCTGGACTGCCTCACTCATTTATGTTCCACGCCTTGCTTCTGTAGGCCTTTGAGTTTGTGGTTCCCGATTCTATTCCAATTCCTCATTTTCCAGAAAAGAAACTGAGGCTCAGAGAGAAAAGGTGATTTTTCAAGGCTCACATGGTGACAAGAGTAGAGTAGAATCTAGGGCCTCCAGCAACGATCACACCACCACCACCACCCCTATACAGGGCTACTTCTGTCATGCAAGACTACTGAATTCTGAGAATTGGAAGGCATGGTTGGGACCCTCAAGGAGCATTGTCAAGTTGCACAAATATTAAAAAATAATATTATGTATCTCCCTGAACACTAGAAAAACAATTGAGTTTGATTTTAGGAATAAATGATATAAATGTGCCTGGACAGAATTTTTTAGAGTAATGCTTCCATAATTTGTTTAGCTGCCTTATGTCTGTTATTTTATTTTTTGAAGTTGAAATAGTTTACTTTAAAATAAACAAATAAATAAGAAACACAAGACATCTCAGAGTACACATACACTGTCAGTAGATATGAGTGTTATATTGGGAAGCGGCTGTGGCTCAATCAGTAGGGCTCCCGTTTACCATATGGGAGGCCCCAGGTTCCGTTCCCGGGGCCTCCTGGTGAAGGCAAGCCCGCCCGCACGGCGTGGTTAGCTGACCCAGCGAGCACAAGCAGCAAGGGGGGAATAAATGAATAAATAAATAAAATCTTTAAAAAAAAAAAAAAAGAGTGTTATATTAACATATACACTGCATGTACCAAAGAGGTGTGGAAGCTGGCAAGGAGAGGAGAGGGGGGCAGGGAGCTCAGAGTGCAGGGCAGGGTGGGGGCAGGGTCTGTGCTTCCTTCTCCCCTTTCTATTTCAGAGTGGGAGCAAGATAATTGAAATCTTGCCTATCAGCTCAACAGAAACAAGGGTCTCTCAGTGGCCACTCGCAAGGGCCATCCACACAGTCCAGCTCAGGTGTAAGGAAACACTCTTGTGGTAAAGCCGCCCTGGCCCAGGGTCCTGGATAAATCCCAGCCTCTGCATGGGAAAGGTGGGAAACCCTAGCACAAGCTTGTACGTCATACTCCCAGGATCCCAAATTAAAAAACCCCTTCAGACCAGTCAATCAACACTTGTTTTGCAATTCCAAATGTTGATGCACATGACCCTGCTTTGGCAAAAGGAGGCCAAGGTAATGGGCTAGAAACATGATCCACATTTCCATCTGCAATAGAGACACCTTGCCTCAGTTTTGCATCACTTCATGTTGTCCCAAATTATGTCAACAGAATATTGAAAATCTTCCCAGTAAACTCTCCCTCCCTAAACCTATTTAAACATGCGCTATTTTGTTTTTTTCATTCTAGTTTTCTTATTTGTACATAGAGTTTGTGGGGTTTATCAAACAAAGGTAAATCACACTATACAAAAATTTAAGAGGTTTATTTCATAGTTTTATTTATCACACAAATAATACATGCATATTTTAGAAAATTAATAGATGTAGATAAACAGAAAGAAGTGTTTTAAATCATTCATCACATCACCATCCAGAAATACTATTAAGATTTTGATGTATAAAGTTTCAGACTTTTTATGTGTGTGCATATACATATTCATATATTGATTGTACTTGCATCTTTTCCATTTTTTTATTTTCTTAGTATAAGAACAATGAAATCATTTTTGAATATAGAAATTTTAGGAAAAATAGATAAAGAATTTGAAAATCACCTATAATCCTACTACCCTATTTTAGCCACTGTTAGTGTTTTGGAGTGTTCCTTCTAATTTACTGTTAGTATTACTTTTTATTTTTATTTTAAAATGCTGAAATACAAAAAAGTAAAAATGACCCCTAATCAAATCCCACCCGCAGGAGTAATCCCTATTAATAATTGAATACTTATCCTTCCCTATCTCTTCCTGAGTTTATATAGATAAATACATATTTTACCAAAACATGGGATTACACTTCATATACTCTGTTGCATTTGCTTTTTTTTGCTCAATAACGACTCTCTATTCACGAAATATATAGGCACATTAGCATTCTTAAATGTGTACAGAGTATTCTATTCTAGAACTGCACCACTCCTCCATTGCCAAGCATTTAAGCTGTTTCCAACTTATCGCTATTACAAAAAAATCCAACATAAGGTACTTCATGGATACATCGCACACATATCCAATCATTTCCTTTAGGATGTGTTTCTAAAAATAGATCTGCCAAGTCAAAAGTCCTGTACCTTTTTCCCCATACCCGATTTTGTCAGTCCTCCAGTTGAACATGATTTCTTGTGTTGTGTTTTGTTTTGCTTTTTAAATTTGATTTCTTTAAACACACCTAACAGTGAACATTGAAAAATTATTAGCCATTTGAATTGCTTTACTGAATTGTCTGCCCAAATCCCTAGCACATTTTTCCTTGAGAGATTGTGATTTTGTTATTTACTTGAGAGATTATCGTTTTGTTATTTACATGAAAGAAATCTTCATCTTTACCTTTCATCACATGGAGCAACATTTTTCCCAGTTTGTCATTTGTATTTTTGGTTTATACTCCTTTTTGCCATTCCACAGTTGTAAATGTACAGATACCCACCTTCATCTTTACAGTTTCTGTCTTCAACCATGCTTTGAAAGTCCTTCTCTACCCTGAAATTTCATTGTTTTCATCTGCAATGTCTTCTAATTTTTTAATCATTTTACCTTTTATTTTTAAATCTTTATTCCATATAGAATTTATTTTTCATAAAATATGAGGGAGGGATATAGCGTTACATTCTTCCAAACAGTAAATTAGTTTTCCCAACATTTATTTAATAATACATCCTTCTTCCACTGACTTGAGATAACGTTAATTTTACTCTTACATAAACTCGTCTGTTTCTGAACTTCCTAATCTATCCCATTGTCTGTTTGCTATTTTGCCAAGACCATTCAGTTTTAATTTATTGAGTCATTATAATTCATAATGATTCTCAACTAGGCACCCTGTTCCCAGTCATCATAACAATTCTTTTTAAAAATTGTCCTGGCTATTTCAGCATGTTTGGTTTTCCAAATGAACTTTAGAACAATTTTTCAAGATCCCACCTTTAAAAATAAAACAAAAAAGCCCTATTTATGTTTTGACATAAATTACACTAAATGTATGGATTAGTTTGGGAATACAAATTCATTTTTAAATTTAAAATGCAGCCACAGCAAAACTTTTAGTAAAAATTGAGAAGTTATAGGAAAAAGAAAAAACTGTATTTTTATCAGAGATTTCAAAAGTGGGAATGAATTTTATTGATAGTCAAGTATCTACATTTTATAGATGAGAAAACTTAAGGCACAAAAGTATTGTTATCACCCTCGCCCTCCAGATGAGGAGACTGACTGAATAAGACAAAGACAGACCACAGCAAGAGCAGCTAACATCGAATTAATGTACTCCATGCGGCAAGCATGGTCTGAGTGGTTCACACATATCATCTCATCTTCTCCTTTTATTTAAGGAGACAAAGAATGGTTGGCTCACATTACCTTTAAAATTGCTGGAAGCAATTTATGGGACAGCAGATAGGTACCAACTTTGAGGAATCCTCCCCAGAAAACAAAATAGAAGCCTCAGCCCATTCAGAATTTCAAAACAACCTTTTTGTTTTTCAGAGCAGATGCATTCTCTACCTCTGTTGGCTTAAAATTATGCATACAGAATTTGTGTACTCAGTGTCCCCACATCATTGATTTGACAGGGGTAATTCCTGTGTAAGAATGCGGTATTTCACTAATGTATTGAGTATACGTGTCCAGGACAGCATATTTCCTCCATTCCTTTAATTAAATGGACAATGCATTGAAATGCAAAGGAATTTCTCTGTGATAGATAATCCATCCTGAGCTCTTCATGTATCTTTTTTTTTTTTTTTTAATTTAGCAAAAGTGAAGAGTAAGCTAAAAGTATCCACCCTAAAACACATTCCTGAAACTTTGCCAGTGTTAGAATACAGGGAGGGGGAGGCAACTTGTAGAAAGAGACCTAACAAGCCCATTCACAGGGCATTCATCTCAACGCTTTGGGAGGCATTTTGGGATCCTGTCTAGAGGACTCACTGAGCAGTGTTTCCACCACCTGGGCCTGTGGAGGACAGATCCTCCTTTATCAGGGAAGGCCACACCTGTCCTCTGAGACCCCAGCTTGAGGCCTGGCATACACAGGGAGGCGAGGGAGAAAGAAGACGCAGGGCCATTGCATCAGTCTAATCAGCCCTGGCAATCAATGGGTGGCAGGGTCACAGCCAGGTCACCCTCACATTCAACTCCCTGGGCAAGTCCCTCCTTGAATCAAAGGTCAGCCGTGTTTATTTAATTGATGGGAGGCCATACAGGGCAGGGGGTCCACATAGGGCTTGGGAGGCATCCAGGCCAGTGTCTGAGTCCTGGCTGCCCTAACTTAATTTTCCTGATGATAGGCCTCCATTGCAGGGCAATTGTGAAGATTCAGTGAAAAACAAAATGTATGCAAAGCGCCCAGCATATAGTACATACTTAGTAAATGCTAACTAATGTTGTGTTTCCCTGTAGGAAGAAAGACTTGTGTTTAATCAGTTTCATATAAAATAAATAAATAAATCTACATTGCTCTTAAGTCTATTTCTCAAGGCATCATAGAATTTCTGTTGAAAGGACCTAAAGAATGACCTAGTCTTCTCTTTAAACCTTCAACTCTGAGCAATTTTAGCAAACTTCTCAGGCTCAAAGCCAAGTACCTCTTTGTAAATGTCTTTGCCTTCCTATTTGTGCCTTCAGTATGTAAACCCACCATGTAGCAAATACAGTAAAGAAGGAATTCTGATTTCAGAAGACACATCTGCATCTGCCACGTGGCTTCAGGAAAACAGAGAGAAGAACCTTTGGGCCTCGCTGACCCTGTGGTGTGAGGGTTGTGTAAAGGTACGTGTGAGTGCAGGCCTTGTGGAGGCGCCCAGCACCAGCTAGGTAACTCAAGGTGCAACTGGAAAACATCATCCTATTTTTCCACTGCTAAAGCACTAGAGCAATAAAATAGAAGCATGGGCTTTGGCCAAATTGAAACTGGCTTTAGTTCAGAATTGAATCAAGCTCAGATCAACTTAAATTGATTAAGATTCATCCTAATTTCTATCTAGAAGTTAACTCTGATATAAAATGATATATGGGTGATGTAAAAGCAATTTTACCTAATTTTGGCAACACTATAAAATTGACAACAACAACAAAAATTATAGTAACCTCTGAAGATATTAAATATCCAAAGTACCTATAAGTCTTAAACCAAGGCCCAAGTGGTTAATTAGTAAATTGAATACTTTAATTACAAAGTTCAGTTTAATTAGAGATTAGTGATTAGGTAGTTTACTATTTTCCTAATAGTCTAATCTGATTTATAGGAGATGAGACTATTAATGTTTGCTTTGGGGAGACATATGCTAAAATATAGGCTAGTGAAATTCCCCAGGCCACACTCAAGAAGACATTGAAAACTTCAATGTAAGTGAGCTTCATTTAAAACTTAAAGTTATTCTGAGTCATGAAAATAAATGATATGTACAGATGACAAAGATATGCATTATATGAAGTCTATACTGATTGCAGGACAGATATTTTTACTTGACTTTGGAGAACTTTCATTTCAGATTTGAATATTCTGAAAATGGAGAAGTTCTGTTAAGTTATGGGGATAAAATTGCACCAGATTATTCTAAAGCTAATGAAAGTAAAGACATTGAAAACAGTACTGTCTACATAAGTCCATGTTCTATATAATAGGTCATGAAAAATAATTCACCATGTGCTTAACACCTAATACCATCTTACTAGGAAATGCTGACGCCCTTTGCCAAACGGTGACCCTTGCAATCCTCTTATCAGGACATTTAAAACCAACCTCAAAGAATTCTCTATCGGCTTTACTGCAGTTCCTCAGAGTTTAGACTCAAGTGTAGAGTCTGTCACCTATTTTATTCCAAGAGCAAAGCACCTGGCCCCTCTGTTCTAAAAGCTCTGAGATCTAAACCAAGCCCCTGTATTTTGAGAGGGAGTTTTAAGTTATATTATACTTGATTTGGGCAGACATTAGGAACTTTCAAGATTAGGTCCAAACCTAAAGATACTCCTCAGCTGGACAGACATTTTTAACTCTAAAGAGGCTCCTGTGTGTGCCATTAAATGTCCTGTCTAGAGCCACACCAGCTTGACTGTTTAAGCAGGATGTGCCCACCATGCAATGGCCAGGATGGTGAGGGCAAGGGCTCTGTCCACCCCGTTCACTATATCCTCAGGGTGCATAATATTTGTTCAGTGAGAAAACTAACAAAGTCAGATTTGCTGGGTCCCTATTGGAGGTCAAATCCATGGCTTCTCACATTTGATGCCCACACCCTCCTGTCAGGTAGAATAGATATTTCAGGTGACTACAGATCAGCAGGTCCAGCCAGTTGTGCAAGGTCACAAGAAAAGACAATCAAGTTATAATTAGGGCCAGACTTCTGTCCCCAAGGCCACACTCTTTTGATGGTGCCACAGAGGAAATTTCTGAGGTGCCTTTGCCTTTAAACTCATCCCATTTCTGAGTTTTTGAAGTACAGCCCCTCTCAATATATGTATGTAATGCCGGTAATATTAAAAATTCAGGCTGTCAATTATGAGGTCTATTTAGATTTTAAAAAGTTTTCAATCCCAAATTTTCCTACCCGTCTGGCAAGTAATAGTCTAAGATTGAGGTTAAAAAAAAAAAAAAAGGATGGAGATTTATTGAAAACTCCTTCCACTTGGAAAGTTTATCTGTTGGGTAAATGACCAATAGGAATTATAAAGCAAGCAAATCTAATAAAGCAATCTCTTCAATGAATAAAATTCCTCCTAACAAAAAGAACAACAAGAAAGATTAAGGGCTTCCAATTTAAAAGTCCTATTTTATAGTTTCACCAGCAAACTATAAAAGCACACATGTGATACCTGTCGAAAGCCGTGGGAGCACCATACGAAGAAATTAAAGTGTTTAGGACTTGTATGGTAAAAAACTTACATTCTGATTTTCCAGAAAGTCCCCAAACCAAGGTCAAGGCAACTGCCTACCCAACCCCTACATTCTCATACAAGTAGACCCAGCCAATGAGGGAAGGAGAGAAAATAATTACTATGTAACTAAATATGATCTGACATCACATTCTTGTAGTTTAAGCAATATTTTCCTTTAAGAAAAGTCAATCACACTGCCTCTGAGAACAGGGCTGTTTATTTGAGTAGGCCGCATTTCTCTCTCTCCCTCCATACATATAAATAAACATCTACATGTACATAAACATACACACATATAATTATTTTTTCTAAACCATTTGAGAGTAAGTTGTATTTAAGTCCCCTTAACTTGTTAAACCTTGTATTTCCCATAAACAAGAATGTTATCTCACCTAACCACAGCACAGTTATCAAAATCAGGAACTTTAAGATCAGTATAATACTATTATTGGCATGCCATATTCCAGTATCACCAACCTTCCCAATAAGGTCTTTTACAGCAATTTTCTCCACTGATTCAGGATCCAATCCAGAATCAAACATGGCATTTGGTTATCATGTCTCTTTAGTTTCATTTAATCCAAATCATTTACTCAGGCACTCTTTGTCTGCATGATTCTGATAATTTTTAAGAGAATAGGCCAGTTATTTTGTAGCATGCCCCTAATTTGAATGTCTTTGCCTGATTCTCCCCATGATTAAATTAGATTCAGGTTATCCATTTTTGGCAAGAACACCACATAAGTGATATGGTGTCCTTCACAGGGGATCACCTCAAGAGACCCACAGTGTTGGGTTGTCCCATTGATGGCAATATTCAGATTCGACGGCACCTGCCAGTTTCTCCATTGTAATGTTACCATTTTCTTTACATATCTAATGAATAATTTGAAGGAGATACTTTGAAGCTATGAGACTATACTGGTCTTCATCAAATATTTACTCCCTACTTCTAGCACCTATGAATGTTTCTCACCTGATGATTATAAAATGTTCATTTTCTAACTTCACCAGTCCTCATTCCATTTACATTTACTAGTTGGATTTCTATGACAAGGAAGAGCTTTTCTTTTGCTCCCACTTATTTTTCTATGTATGTATTTATTTATTATTAATATGTACTGATGAATTCTTGTTTTGTTCAATGTGTTATAATCCATCAATATATTTATTTATTTTGATGCTCAAATAAATAAATACTTTAAATATGTTGGTAAAAACACAGACCATTTCCCAAATGTCAAGAAACTGAGATAGCTTTAAATGTAAAAAAAAAATTGCCAAGAGAGCAAACATATTTGTTTTTGTTTTCCTACTTTCCAAAAGGAACTAAATGTCAATAGAGAACACTTAAAATGTTAAGAACAAGAAAATAAAAATTGACCATACAATTGGATTTTGATGAGAAAGGGGCAAGCCTTCAAATTATACTCAAGCGCCCATTATCACTTGTGCCTCCATACAATTCCCACGCCCCTTGTGTTTCCTATTGCTGCAGCCTTTTCAAGGAGGCCTCAGGTGCACACACCCTTTAAACAGGACTCTCATTCTCACAGGTCAGTGGCCACGTGCATTTACTGAATGGCTGCTGGAGATCACATAGTTAGAATCACTGTCGGTTTCTTTAATTTTATTTAGAAAGGCATTTTGCTCGAGGTCATCAGTCTGAGAAAGCATTTAAGACACTATCCTTCTGCAGCTTCCATTAATATGACTAAGCCTTGCATAGAAGAGAGAGTGTCTCCTTTGGGCAGTGCCTCTGGTAAGTCTAAAGAGATGCCACTTTCACAGGGATTGCTGGGTATCTGCTCAGAGTCCTACAAATCTCTAGTGAGCACACAAATACAATTTGCTTAAATTAATCCTTTTATCCTGAGAAACACGAATATCACAGAGAAAATAATATGCATCAAATACAATATCTGATAAATCTACAATGTATCAAGTCAAATTAAACTTTTTTGTTGTTGTTGATGCCATTTCAGGCAAGACAACCAAAGTGTAGCAGTTCATTTTATAAAAATTACTTTCCCTTTTATTGACATGGTATAGCTTAGGTTTCAGTGCTTGACTTCTAAATCAGCTGTTCTTTATTTTATGAATTTGTAGCCCTGGGATTATATTTCGAAGTTAGTGTATGTCTTTGTATGTCCTTGAACTTAACATGGGGGGATTACTATTCTTATTTCTCAAAGATAGCACCAAAATGTTCACAACTATCAATTAGAGAAGTAGCAATTATTGAGCACTTACTATTTGCCAGTTATACTGCTAAGCTTTTGCATTCATTATTTCACTTAATTTTTTGAATTACACAAGGAAGTGAATTCAGATAAGGCTGTGAGGTTGCGGAACCTGCCCAATGTCCCACAACTAAATTTCTGCCTTGGGCAAGTGACTGGCTTAGCGTCCAGTCATGACCAATGTGCTGTAAGGTTCCCTGTGAGGTGTATAGAAGGAGACGTTCTTCCTCCGATGTCAAGAGCTGAATCCTTTGATTCCAGAACCCTGGAATGTGTGATGACATATCTCCTGAGCAATACTAAAGAAAACTCACTTCTGGGATGGTAATGAAACTAGGACTGCTTGAATTGCTCAGTCTCCTAACCCTCGGGGCTAACCTTGTACTCCTTTCTCTCCCTCCTCTCCTTCCTCCTTACTGTATCCAATTAGTCACCAAATTCTATCAATTCTGCCTCCAAAATGTCACAATCCATTCTTTCCTTTTTACTCACACTCCTGCAGTCACAGCACTTACTACTCTCACCTCCCTGCTGGTTTCTCCACACTCATTCTCCTCCTCCCATTCATGCTTCCTCCCTGCACAGGGAGTTATATCAAACAGCTCAGATCATGGCACTCACCTGCTCAGAGACCTTCAAGAGCTCCCCATTGCTTGCAAAATAAAATCCCGACATGTCAGTCTGATATTTAGAGATGCCTGACTTTTGGTCCTGACTTGTCTTTCCAGCTTACTTGTCCCTCCCCCATTCTTTTCATCTTCACCCCACACACACGATCTACTTGTTCTTCCTAAGCCATCCTTGCACATTCTAACTTCCTGCTCTTATTCAAGGTGTCTCTCTAACTGGGAATAGCTGTCTCATTCCACTCCCCTCTCCTCCTCCTCCCTCTATATATCCCCACCCTTGCCTTGGTAGAAATTTCTGCTTGTCTAGGACTTACTTATTTAGAGAGGATCAAGCTAAACTCAAAAGGGTCAAGCCAGGCTATAAATGATCTATTATATAAGATATACTTCAAACTCCATTGTCCTCAAAAGGACTGCCTTCATCAGATTTAATCTTTCTTTCCTACATAAACCTATTTCTTTCTGTTCATGATTATGTTACTGTGCTTATCAAATTCTGACTTGCATTAAAACTAATTGTGCACACATCCATCTCTCCCACGGGATTGAGGATGTTTGAGAAGTGAGAGTCATCTTAAACATCTTTGTTTCCTCACAGATATATGTTGAATTGAGTTTCTGGAAATTTTGTGGTTATAGAAAGAAGATGACTTTATATCTATCTATACTAGCCAAAATTATTTTATAACTATATAAGCCAATAGTTAGTAAATACCTAATAAATATTTACTGATTAAATGAAGATATTGACTATAGACAGATATTAATTATAAAAATGTATAAACTACATTTTATCACTTAAGTTTTTATTAGCCACCATTTTTATCTAATGAAATATTTGCACAACCTACATGGCTTTCTTCAACTCAAAATGAATAGATAGATTAAAATATGAAATAGAGTTAATATCTTTAATATACAAAGAGCTCTTACAAATCAATAAGGAAAGCACTAACCACACAAAAGGGGAAAAAACAGGCAAAGGACACTAATGACATTTCTTAGAAGAATAAATGTAAATGGCTAATAAGCATATTTAAATAGTTCAAAGTTACTAGTAGTCACAAACTGAAAATTACAACAATGATACACCCTTTTTTTGTACCTATTAACTTGGCAACATTTTTAAAAGGTAATATTCATTCCCACTGTTAGTGGACTTGTAAATTGTTGTAAACTTTTTGGAAATCACTTTGATGATATATATCAAGAGCTTTTAAAAAGTTCCTATCTTTTGACCCTGTAATTACATTTCTGGAAATCTATCATGAGAAAATAATCTGAAATGTAGATAAAGATTTATCCTCAAGAATGCTTATCAAAGACTTATTCTTAGTTAAAAATTGGGAAAAAAACATAAATTATTAAAAAATATGGGAATAAATAAATTTATAATATCCAGAGAGCAGAATATTTTATAATCATTAAAAATGACATTTTTGAAGCTATTTAATAAAGTGGGAAATGAACAAAGGTAACAGGATATAAAAATAAACATTATGATCCTATTTTTTGTGCAAATTGTTTGGTGGGATTATGAGTGATTTATTTTCTCTTTGATACACATCTACTTTTTCCAAGTGTTTACATTAACAAAATGGTTTTTTCCCCCCCAAACATTGACAGATTTTATTGGGAGGGGGTTCCCACCTGGGACCCCACCCTCTTAATGGTTTTTATATTTTAAAGCCTGAAATAGATTTTTTAAAATGATACTTAATCATCTTGTTCCTAGTAGGAAACAAGACTCAAAGACCACATTTTTTATTTCTGAAAGTGAAAACGACTGACTTCAAGAAACTGCCAGAATGTTCTTTACATTCCCATTGCAAAGAAATGGTGTGGTGTTTGTCATGGATCAATTTGAAGAGAAGACCAGTATTATTCTCATCTGTGATATATCATTCCTGCTTCTGATATGATCTTTGGGAGAAGAAAAGACCCGCTTTCACTTCCCTTTATTTTAACTCCCTATGGACAGCACTTGATAATAAAAATAACCTTTAAACTGTATGCATCATTATTTCACAGCTATCAACCATACATAATAGACTCATACTTTTGAGATTATAAATTATTCATATGAAAGTAATGTCAAATTATTAAAAGCCATTGGGTGAATCTGTGATTTTGTATGACAGTCACTGGTTTGAGTGACAGCCTGAGAGGCAGTGTGGTCAAAACCGATATGGACTAGTCTTTGGACCAGATGCTTTGACTTGAAAATAGATGAAGCACATCTCTGAGAAGAAAAAGGAGCTTTTTCCATTTTAGAGATCTATTTGAGGGGAAATGTGTATGTATACCTTGGGAAATACATTAGGTGATTGGATCAAGAGTAGAAAGTTACCAAAATCCTATTACTAGAAACTATATCTATCTATTAAATTCTCACACCCACCACCCTCAGACATGCGCATGCCCACAAATGTAAACTAACAGTAATATTATGATATGGACTGGTTCTCCTATTCACACGCTATAACAGTTACAGTTCTTCGGTTGAGAACAAAGAAACTAGCTCTGGCTTACCTAAGCAAATGAGAATTAATGGAAGGATATCGGGAGCTCACAAGAAGTTCAATCAGGAGACTGTAGAATTATTATGGGAAATGGGGAGGAAAAAAGGCAGTACTAGGAAGCAGTATCCACAGCGAAAACAAGTTGGTGAGCAGGCTCTGAGACAGCCATTTATTCCCTCCTCTTATCACCCATGTCCTACAGGCGATGGTCTAGGCCAAGCTTATTTGTCTGACCACTGGCTGTCTCAGGGCATCAGGAGAAAGGACCCTGTCCCTGCAGCTCCATGGAGGAAGGTGGGCTACCAGATTTGTCATCCCACCAAGAACTCACAAAATAGGTAAGAGGAAGAAAGAGTGTAGGCTTTAGAAAAGGGAAATGGGTGCCAAGTGTTCAAATAATAAGTAATATTTACCATATGCCTATAAGTTGGAGAGTAGCGTGATTATTCCCAAGGCTAGATTAAAATCATTCTCTTGCTGGATTTGCTTCGTATCAACTGATTTACAGTCTAATAGAAATATTTTATACATGACATGCATATCTACTCTTTTGGCACCTTCTTAACTCCCTTGTTGAGAGCCCCATGCTGGGCAGTGGAGAACACACAGAGGCTCTGTTTTCCAGGAGCTGTTAAAACCCCTGTACTAAGACTCCCAGGGAATTTGGGGATCACACAAAGTAGAGTTTATTAAAGTTGCTGAGCAAGAAAGTGCACCTCCTAGGCAGAGTCCCAGATTGTCTCAAAGTGGGTAAGTTTAGGAAGGGTACTTACACAGTTTGAAGGTCAAGGTCAGTCCTAGGTAGTTTTAGGGTAAAAGGTACAAAATGTGTCTGGACAGGGATTGGTCAGAATTTAGAAATTAGGTTGAGTTGCTGGAAGGATCAGTGGTCTTATTTTGAACAAATGAGCCTTTTCAGAGTTACTGTTAATTACTTTGCAGTCTTGAAACAAATGAGTCTGAACGAGCTGGTATTAAAACAACTTGAGCTTAAATACTTTGTGTTGCACATCATGATTGGGAATAGAACAGTCAAGGTATGATCAATTTTGAAAATTGTGGTTTCTATTTCATTCTCTTGGCTTATAGTCCAAATAAAGTCATAAGACAGAAATTAAATCATAAAACAGGTTAAGAAGTAGTAGAAAAAAATGATGCATAGGCATAATGACTAATATTTATGGAGCACTTCTTTGCAATTTGCATATTTTAACTCAGATAATTAATTAATTAAGTTTAGATGATAAAAGCTTAAGGAGCTAACAGTAGGAATAAGAAAAAAATGTATTAATTTGAAAGATGTTTTAATTCAACAGGACTTGGTAACTTTTCAATATTGATTTTGTTTTTATAAGTTACCAAGAGGTACCATTTGCCCAAGGACACAGAGCTAGCAAGGGGCAAGGCTGGGATTAGAACCTGGGCTTTGCTGGCTCTAAGGCCCAGGCTCCTACCCAGCATCACCTCACTGTGGACCACTAGTACCAGGCAGTAGAGAAGAGTGTTTCAATCACCATCCTTGCTGTAGACTTTCTGGGCTCAAATCCTACCTCTACCCTTGCTAAAAATAAACAATAAACCTAAAGACCTGAGAAAGAAGATAAAATTGGAAATAAAGTCACTACAAAACAGAAAAACAGTAAAACTATTATATTCCATCAAATATAAGATACCATAAATTTTAGCCTGCATCCTAATTTCTGAAATGTTAAAATGTAAAAAATAAAATGTATTTTACTGCAAATATTCTCGCTGTCCTGATTTTTTGATAATCTGGGTACGCTAAACATTCGCTATATTAGAAACCATGCATGTGTCCCCAGACCTAGTTTTTCCTCCCTAGGTCTGGTTTTCAGAATGCTGGTGATAAACTAAGCTTGATTTATTATATGGCCATCCTGTATGGGAAAAGACTGTAACACTAGGTATCTTTGGTCAACCTTAGAGATATAGCAGGGGGACGGATGTGGCTCAAATGGTTGGGCATCCGTCTGCCATATGGAGGAACCTAGGTTTGATTCCCGGGATTTCCCAGTAAAAATTAAAAAAAGAAAAATACAGAAGGTGTGCGGGCCGCCAGGCCCCATGCGCGGGTGAGCCCTCCAGGCCCCGTGCATGGGTATATTGCCAGGCCTCACACACAGGTGAGCTGCCAGGCCCTGGGAGCTGCGCAGCAAGATGATGACATAACAGGAGAGTGACACAAGGGAGAGCTAAGCCAAGATGAGATGCACCAAAAAACCAGGAACTAAGGTGGTGCAGGCAGTAGGACACCTCTCTCCCACATCGGAGATTCCAAGGATTGAATCCCCATGAAGACAGGAGGAGAAAGATGAAAAGAGAGGGCAGGAAACAGACACAGAGAGTTGCCCAGTGAATGGACACAGAAACAGCAAAAACAGGGTGGGGGGCATAGAAATGGATAAAAGTAAATAAATAAATAAATCCTTTAAAAATAAAGTATAGGGGAGTAAGATACGGACTATAGTTAGTAGTAATACTTTGACGATGCTCTTTCATAATTTGTTAAGAAATATTTCACAACAATGCAAAGTATTTGTGGTGGGGTGATGTGTGGGAGCCCTATATGATGTTATGCATGTTTGTTTTGTAAGTTCACAATGTTTACAGAACACTTATAGTTTAGTTACGTTCATGTATGAATGATATACTTCAATAAATTGTTTTTAAAAATGTATTTTAGGACCAATGAAATGTGGTACTAAGCTAAATCAAAACTTGGTTCTTTGAAGAAAAAATAAAATACATAAAATAATAGCAAAACGGGGAAGCGGCTGTGGCTCAATCAGTGGGGCTCCTTTTTACCATATGGGAGGCCCCGGGTTCGGTTCCCGGGGCCTCCTTTTT
>JAKSZT010053887.1:73858688-73872019 GCA_026826555.1 Tolypeutes matacus | reverse complement strand
TATATATATATATACATATATTTTAAGAGGTGCTTAGATTACCTAAAATATTATACGGAACCCACTCGGATTCCCATGTTGCCCACCTCCCACACCTCCCACCACATCCAACACAAACATCTCCCATAGTGTGGCCCACCCCGCCCGCATGGCGTGGTTGGCTGACCCAGCGAGCATGGGCAGCAAGGGGGGGATAAATGAATAAATAAATAAAATCTTAAAAAATAATAATAATAATAATAATAGCAAAACAAATCAAGAAAAAACATAATACTTAAAATAAGAAAGATGATACAGAGAAACATTTTTTTTTATCTCAAAATAATATTTTTCTTAACTCTATCCAAATAAATCTTAAAACCTGATTGAAATGAAACATTTTCTAGGAAAACATAATTTACCAAAACCGATTCTATAAGGAATGAAAACATCAAAAAAAGACTAATTGCCATAGAATAAATGGATAAAATTATCATAAAGAAAGTTCATCATTTTCTGACAGTGATAGATTAGATATATATATAGAGAGAGAGAGAGAGGGAAGGAGGGAGAGAGATACATTAGCAAAAAATATTGCATAGTGATATAACTGGAATAAACTGCTTTGGAACTAGATCTAAATACCTTTTTGTTTCTGAGTCATCAACATATGTGTTACTCCTATAGTATATAATATTACTTCTCATGTGATGGTGTTTTATTTCAGATGAAAAATTCAGGACCCCCAGGCAAAATTATATAAACTCATAAAGTTTTAAGTTAGAAGGAACATTGACCATCATCAATTTCAACTACCTTGAAGATAAAATAACTACCCACAACTAATCAGACAATGAATAAACTCAGAAGCAGGGATAGCTAAAGTATAACAATAAATGAACAATAGCATAAATAAATAAAAATTACTCTAAAGAACTGTCACAGTATTTTTATTAAATCTATATAATATTATACATAATAACAATGTGTGCTATCTTCCAGTAGATTAAGAAAACAGAACAACATCAGAACTCTTTACTATGCCAAAATAAGGCTAAGCACTGTAGTGGAATTATCTCATTTAATCCTCACCACAGTCCACCCTGCTGTGTAGGTATCACTGTAAGATCTGCCTAATGCTGCCTTCATCTCTATTTTACAGCAAAAGAAACAACCAGAGAAGTTAAGTAACGAGTAGAAGGTGTTTCACATGGCGGAGCAGAATTACAGACCCATCGGTTTATGAAGCTTTTCATTCTTAACAGTTAACAAATCACTTCCACATCTATTAAACTTAAATGCTTGTTATTTTTCTAAAATCGCTGAGATACATGGATTTTCTTTGCAACATAAAATAGCTTTTGGTCTATGTGAAAGAATGAGGAACACTTCTTTACAATATAATGTAGGAAATGTCTTTTCATTTTATTCCATGCTTTGTAACTTTCTGCTAAATGATACAAATGTCAGAGAAAAAACGGTAATAATCGGAACTTGACTCGCATTAGGTCATCTTCATTTAGCAAGAATGGACCTAGCTCTGAATTCTGTAAGCATATTCTCTTTCAGCATTGCCTTTCGTTTAGAAAGCTACAGTTTTGCTCCTCTTGTAGCAAAAGATGCTAATTTGATCACACTGAATCCTTTTAACGCAAAGAGTAAATTGTTTTTAGACCACTAGTGATTAATGTGGGTATTGATTAGTTGATCAATAAGGCCACAGTGTCTAATTATTGATAATCCCTCTCCAAATGAAAGATCGAGTATAAGGAGTCCTAGTTACAGAGTTCAAAATATAAAGTGATTCAATGTGATGCCTGGTAATTGAAAGTCAAACTAATCCCATAAATTAAATCACAACGATCCATAACATTTACCTGATAAATCCTTTGGAAGCTGTATTTAACTTTCACTATTCTGGACTTTTTTCCCTCACAAAGTGCTCTGAATGTCTTAAAGCACACAACCTGTTGAGAGAAGTAAAGATCACTCTAAATTGATTTATCTTTATGAATTGAGGGATCCAATGGCACCACCACTGTTGGTTACAGGTGTAAAATAATGGCTTCATCTCTGTATCCCATCATAAAATGAAGAATAAAGAAAACCTACCATGAACGCTCAAGAGAACGTAGGCTGTCCACATTACTTAGGCTTCGGATCATGTAATCGCCTTCCACTCTCCTACAGACGTTTGAAGGGCCCAGAGGGTTATTGTCACCAGTACACAGGGGTACAGGATTGAGGATGGAGGTCTGTTACAACTGCTGCTCTTTCCTAGGGTGTTCAGAGTTTTAAGCATCATTTTCCATCAGGGTCAAAATTTTCCTCTTCTAGCCAACTGCTATAATGTGCAATAAAAATAAAGCTTCCATTATATTCTGAGACAGATCCCGGCTTCCTCCAGAACTCCTGCATTTCCACTGGTAATTTGCAGGCAGGAAGGGGCAGGGGGTGAGAAGTTGCTAATGAAAGAACAAAATCTCTCCCCATTTGGGGTTACTTCATTCTCCTTAATGTAAATGCTTGATTTGGGGGATTTCCTCCCCCTGCCTTTCTCCTTCCCAAGATGCCATCAGAGTGCATGCGGGTCTTATGTGGTCCCATGGCAGCAGGTGAGGGGAGCCTTGGATTCGTGTGGGTACTTGGCTGACCCTTGAGATTCGCTGGAATCTGCTGTGGGGTGGTAGGTCTGATCCCTGAGCATCCTGCACTGCTCACTACTAAGGTGCAGCTGCTCCTGCCTAGTTCTGTCTTTTCTTCTCTTTTATCATTCTTCTCTCTCTCTGTCTGCTTTGTTGTTGTTGTTGTTTTGCATTTTTATTTAGTAACAATTGAGACATGCAAAGTAATCTATGAAATATATGTGTAGGTTAGTGAGCATAATAATGAACACTCAAGAGCCCCCCACCCAACTTTAAGAAATGGAATATTATCAATGCAACTGATACCTCCTAATGTCCCTCCCTGACCTCCTCCACTTGCTTCCACCAGGCTGTAACAATTACCTTGGGTTTCTGTTTATCATTCCTGTCCTTGTCTGTATGAGTTTACAATATGTGTATATGAATCTAAACAATAAAGATTTTAGTTTTACTTGTCTTTGCATTTCATTTAATGGTTCCTAGATGATGTATACTTCGTGGCCTACTTTTTTGCGCTCATCATTCTGAGAGTCATCCATGTTACTAAAGGCAGCCATATTTCATTGATTGTTTCAGTCTTATGATACTTCATTGTATGAATATATCACAAATTTTCCATTGTTCTGTACATCGATGTTTGGGTTGTTTTATTTTTTCTAAAATAAATAATGCTGCCAGAAACATTCCTGAATTGTCTCCTGGCACAAGAATTACTTTAAGCTTTAAATGAATGATTATCTGGGAAAATATCATTTACCAAACTGTTTCCAACATCTAAAATAGATAGGTCATAAGGATGTGAAGGTTTTGCTCTTCAGGAAAACACCAAAATCTTTTCCAAAGTCATTGCAACAACTTACACTCTCATTAGTATTGTATAAAATTCTCATTGTTCCTCATTCTCATCAATATTTTTTTATCATCAATCTTTTAAAGTTTTACCAATTCAGTCAGTGTAAAATACTCTCCCACTGTGGCTTTAATTTGGCATTTTTGGTCTTGCTAGCTGCTGTGAAAACTCTGGACCCTGCCTCTTGCCACAGTCATGACGCCTCTTCATTCCATGGCCTACTCAATCCAGTCCCAAACACCTGCCTTTCCCCCACTGTCTCACTCCTTTTAGTTCCCCCACCAGCAGGGCATTCCAGATTCCACATCACCTTGAAGCTATGTGTACACCATGAGTTTCTCAGGCCCAGAAAATCATGTCTCCCTTGTTACTCCTGATCTACTGCCTAGTTGTCATTTGGACACAGGAGTTCGGGTGAGGCTTTGCAGAATCTCAGGCTGCATTGTGGATAGCTAGGTAAGTATCCCTTCTTCATAGAACAGTTGCTTCCTATTTATCTAGACCTTCTGTCTTCTTAGTTTCATGAACTCTTAAGCCAAAGCCCAAGGAGTTGAGAACACTGAGTCCCCGGGGAATCCAAACTACATTTTTATCCTGCCTTTCCTCCTCAAAAAATTCCCCTTCCCTCCTGTAGTGGCAAACTTTCTATATCCTCCTCCTACCCAATAACAGCATCTCTTTCACCATATCCTGTCCTCCCTGCATGATGATTTATAGTAAAACTCTATGACACACAGATTCATCAAACCTCGCTGCTGATATATAAAGAGGAGCTTTATAAAATTTAGAAAGTCTCTTTCTTTTTCAGTCAAACTTTGCTTTTTAGACATCTGCTTCCAGCCAAGACAGAGTAGCTTGCATCAATCCAAACTTCACACCAAAAACTATGATAACTGTATAAAATTGTTGAAATGACAGTGGTGCAAAGACATCAAAGAGCAACCACAGCAGCCTGGACTTGAGAGTCCAAGATCCCAGACACTAGAGAGGTGTCCTAAGGTGAGCACCACTTCTTTGGCTCTTCTCTTAAGACATTTACCAATCTGTAAGAGTTTAGGTGAGAGGCTGAGAATAAAGTGGCAGCTCAGAGCGTTCAGCACTCTCAGAGGACTGGGGTACAAAAAGGTGGATGTAAAGGGCCTCCAGAGCAGAGAGGACTTGATGGCTCCAGATCCAGGATCCAGGAGAGAAGGGAACCTCAGGAATTGAGGTTGATGGTCTGAGCTAAAGACCAACCAAGTAAAATGGGAAAATGTGTAAATTACCAACATTAGGAATAAAAACTGCACATCACGTAGGCATTAAAAAGGTAGTAATAAGATATGGACAACTGTATGCCAATCACTTTTAAAATTTTGATCAAATAGATGATTTCTTTGAAAATGCAACTTAACCAAAATGGACACAAGAAGAGAAAATATGAATAGTCCTGTGTATATTAAATACATATTTTGTATAATATGTATATATATATACATATTATAAATATGTATAAAACCTTCAAAAAAGAAAACAATAGGTCCAAATGGCTTCGCCAGTGAATTATTGCAAACACTAAAGAAGAAAGAGCACAGTCTTACACAAACTTTTCCACAAAAACAAAAAGACGAAGCATTCCCCATCTCAGGTTATAAGATACACATAACCACATAAAGATTATAGGCCAGTATATCTTGAGAAGATAAATGCAAAAAACTAAACCCAGTATTAGCAAACCAAATTCAACAATAAATAAAATGGATAATACATTAGCACCAAGTTCAATTTAATCAAGAAATGCAAGGTTAATTTAATATTCAAAAATCAATCAATATAGGGAAGCGGCTGTGGCTCAATCAGTAGGGCTCCCGTTTACCATATGGGAGGCCCCGGTTCGGTTCCCGGGGGCTCCTGGTGAAGGCAGGCCCGCCCGCACGGCGTGGTTGGCTGACCCAGCGAGCACAAGCAGCAAGGGGGGGATAAATGAATTAAAAAAAAAAAAATCAATCAATATAATTCACTAGAGTAACAAAAAAATTACATGATTATGTTAGTAGACATATAAAAACCACTTGATAAAAATCAAAACTCATTGATAATTAAAAAGAAAAAAAAACTCTTAGCAAACTAGCAATAGAAGAGACTTTCCTAAATCTGATAAGGGTTATCTTTAAATGGTGAAATATTAGAAACATTTTTCCAAAGATAAGAAATTAAAAAGAATGCCCACTATTACCACTTGCATTTGACATTTTATAAGAACTTCTATTCAATGTAATTAGAAAAGAAAATCATAAAGGAAGGAAAAAACTATCATTATTTCCAGATGATCATGAAAGTAGAAAATCTAATTGCATCTACAGATAAACTTTTAGACATAAAACACGAATTTAGCTAAATTGCTGGATACAAGGTCAATATACAAATATCAATTTTATTTCTATACTTATAGCAATATGAAATTGGAAGATGAAACTTCAAAAACTGTATCATTTAAAATAGCACTATTTTTTTTTAAACCACCAAATGTCTAGGAATACATCTAATGAAAGATGTGAAATAATTCTCCACAGAAAATTACACAATATTTCTCAGAAAAATTAACAAAAATCTAAATAAGTGGAGGAATAACCACACTTATGGACTGGAATGAGCAATGGTGTAAAAATGTCAATTCTCTACCAAATTGATTTAGAGATTCAATGTCATCATAATCAAAATCCCAACAGATTTTTTTGTGCGGAAATTGACAAACTGGTTCTAAAATGTATATGGAAGTGCAAAAGGCCAAGAGAAGCCACATCAATCTGGAAGAGCAAAGCTGGAAGACTTACACTACCAGATGTCAGGACTTATAGTGATTAAGAAGATAGAATGGTCCTAGTACAGTATAGACAAATAGACAAACAGAACAGAATAGAGTCCAGAAGCAGAATCATACATATGTAGTTACTTAATTTATGACAAAGATGGCATTGTATTTCATGTGGGAAAGAATGGTCTTTTCAATAAATAGGATCAATATCTTGATCCCAGCCCCATAGCTTGCACTTTATACGGAAATCAATTCCAGATGGATTTTAGACAGAAGTGGGAAAAATAAAACAATAAAGCTTCTGGAAAATGACATAGCAGAATGTCTTCATGACCTTGAGGTAGGCAATGGTTTCTTAAACAAAATATTTTAAAAGTACTCCATAAAAGAAAAGATTGATAAATTGCACCACTTTAAAATTAAGAACTTCTTTTCATGAAAAGACACTGCTAAGCAATTTAAAAGGGCAGTCAGTAATGGAAGAAGATAATTGCAAGATATATACCTGACAAAAGATTTATATTCAAAATGTATAAAGAACTCCTACAAATCAATAAGAAAAAAACTGACAAATTAATTTTAATGGGGAAAAAGCGCATGCTTGAATAGGCATTTTACAAAAGAGGATATCTAAATGGCCAATAAATATATGAAATGTAGTCAATATCATTAATCATTAGGGAAATGCAAATTAAAACCACAATGAGATACTACTATATACCCAACAAAATGGCTAAAATGAAAAAAAAAAAAAAAATTAAAAACCTCTCACAGTCATAAGTATTAGAAAGGATATGGAACACTTGCAATTTTCATAAGAGCACACTGAGAAATAAATTGTAGGATATTCATAAAATGAAATACTATACAGCAATAAAATTAAGTAAACTAATACTACACACAATAACGTGAATAAGTCTCACAAACCTAATTTTGAGAGGAAGAAGCCAGACACAAATGACTACTGGGTGAATCGTTTTACATAAAGTTCACAAATAAATAAAACAAATCTATGGTGATGGAAGTTAGACTAGTGGTTACCTTGATGGGAAGTAATGAGTGGGGAGGTACAAAGAAACTTCTGGGATGCTGCTAATGTTTTTATCTTTATCTGCTTTGTGGGTTATATGAGTACATTCATCTTGTAAAAATTCATTTGTGCACATTTTTTGCATGTTATAATCAATTCAAAAGTTTATTTAAAAAAGAAAAAAGCCTAGCTTTTGAGACGATTATCTTCATGCAGATCAGAAGTCCCATTTTGGAATTCAAAAGCTAAACATTGAATCTTTCTTTCTCTTTTCTTTCTAACAGTGCTAAGCTTCCCCAAAGCATTGGATGCCTCTGACTGGATAGGAGAATCGTGTAAAAGGAAGTACAAAAAGAAAAGAGCATTAATATATTTCAAAACTGTTATCCCTGTTATGCTTTTCATAAAGCCCAGAATCAAAAGAACAGAGAAAGATGTAAATTAAAACTATGATAAAATTTTTCAAGATAATGGCAAAAAATTCTTTGAGGAGATAATACTTAGTGGTAGTGAGAATGCAGGGAAATAGACATTCTTAGATGGTATTGATACACGCTTTCTAGAGGAAATTTTGAGAAAAGCCTTTAAAAAGTACATACTCTTTGACCTAGCGATGTCCCTTTCAGGAATCTGACTTAAAGGAAAGAGGGCCTGTGCAAAGATTTACCTACATGGTTTTTCTTTGCAATTTTGTTTAAAATGTAAAGAAATGTGGCAAAAATATTTAACTGTCTAACAGTAGAGAAAGTATTATATATTCATATATAAAAGTATAAAAATATATGTATTGAAAAAGAACAACAGTAATACTTTATTATAGGAATAATAAAGCAAGCCATTAAACAAAAGTAGACACTGTAGATTCCATTTTGTTAATATGCATTGAAAATAGTTCAGGGGAAGCAGATGTGGCTCAAGCGATTGAGTGCCCATCTACAATATGGGAGGCCTCAGGTTCGGTTCCCAGTGCCTCCTGGAGAAGACTAGCAAGACAGTGAACTGGCATGACGAGCTGATGCAACAAGATGATGCAAACAAGGAGACACAAAGAGGAAAGACAATGAGAGACACAACAAAGCAGGGAGCTGAGGTGGCTCAAGCGATTGAGCACCTCTCTCCCACATGGGAGGTCCCAGGTTCTGTTCCCGGTGCCTCCTAAAAAGAGAAGACACACAGAGCACACAGCAAATGGACACAGAGAGCAGACAGTGAGTGCAAAACAATGAAGGAGTGGGGGGATAAATAAATAAAGCAAACCTTTAAAAAAGGAAGTTCAGAAGAGCAAATTCTAATGTGCTAGGAGGAATTGCCTCTGAATGAAGTCATTCATTTATCCATTAACTCAATGCTTATTCCATATGCAGGGCCAATGTCAGGGATCAGGTATACAAAGACAGATGCACATTCTGCCATTATAGAGATTATAGGCACAGAACATTGCCCATCTCACCCCACTCCAGGCCTGCCTCCTTAACAGAGACCTTTAAACCATTGCAGACGTGAGAGCTGGCACAGGCGGGAAATAAAGGCTTTCTCATCTGAAGTTTCCCAGCTACAATTTAAACACATTTCCTAAGGTTGTTTGCTTAGCAAAGGTGAAAAAGAGCTGGTCACCTCCCTTCTTCAATTGGGGAGTTAGAAACAGAAACCACTTTTTACTCCATTATAAAAATGGAAATCAGAATTAGAACTTGTTTCTAAGAGCCAAGAGGGTCATAGTGTTGCTTTGGTCTGAGTTTGAATTTGTTTTACATTCTAATGCTAGTCTCAAAATATAAAAAGAGTTTGGCAGAGTATAATAATTCAGAGAAATTTCAGAATGAGATTCATGTTTACTCATTTTATTTATTCTTGACCTAGACACCATGGAATAATATTCCAATACCATTCAAAATACCAGAAACATAGCCTAGTGGACAAAAGCAGAACTTCCTGGATTCAAATCCTAGCTTTAACATTTTTGAGCTTTGTGACCCATGGCAAGTTACATAATATCTCTGAGCCTTAGTTTTTTCATGCATAAAATAGAGGTAATAATTGTAAATACTTTGCTATGAGGGTTAAATGTGATGATGTAAAGTTCTTGTGACAGGCCCTGATAAAAAGAAAGTTCTCCAAAATTGCTTTTCATTATTATTGTATTCTAAATGTAAATTGATTCCTTCTTTAATGGATACATAAAGGACTTGTACAAAAACTTAAGTCCCAATGGACACAAATGAAGATTCACATGGAGGTAAAAGATTCATCTCATAGCACAATCTTCCAGAGTATGTCTGAAATTTGAAAATTGAATAATTAATTATTTGGCTAACTTGTTCAATTTACATAGCCAACATGAGTTATTAAAGCCCTTTTCCCTCACAAAATGTCTTTGTTATTCTTTAAAAATATATTCTCTGTCCTTCAGCCCATGTTTGCTGTTGGAGTAGTTTCTCTGTATCCCATTCTGCTCAGCATCCACCTAAGTCCATACATACCTGGAAATTCCTGTCGGATTGTGGCTTCAGAGGAGCAGGATGGTGTGAAGCCGGCTTGGAAGTGATGTAGACACCAAAGAGGTCATGTTTGACAATTATTTTTGCCCTGCCAGTCTCCAAGCTCATAGATTATTTATTAGTGCTTTACAATTGCTAGATCATGTAATTCTCTCTTCTTGTTTCATGGTTGGTTAGAAATCTCTAGTTATAGCTTCATTCATTCAAATCACAATAATTCTGTACTCAGAATTTGCATGGTGGAGTGTGAGGACAGGGAGATTTAGGGGCTGTTCTACCTAAAATCCACGGTCATTGCATTCAGTGTACACAGGATCCCATGCCCTGTCTTACAGCAACAGATGCATTCCTTCCTTCTGCATCATACCCATGGGCACACAAGCATGCTATAATATCTCCCATCTGGGAGGGAGAGAGGGATGGACGGACATACGGATGGATGGACGGATGGAAAGGATCTCATGATCCAATATCTCCCTCAGATTCTCTCCATTTCTTCCTTTCCCTTACAGCAATACTCTTCCTTACAGGTTACTCAACTGCCTTTCTTCCCATTCCCTCTTAAACTGTCTATAAACAGAGTTTCATTTCTACTACACTACCAAAACTGCTCTCTCCATATTGTCAAACGCAATGATCAATTCTCATCTAATGTAACCCTTCAGCCACACTTGACACAAAGAATCACTCCCTCTTTCTTGAAATGTTTTCTTCACAAGCGCATTCTCCTGGTTTCCCTCCAACCTTGCTGGCCACTCTTTCCCAACCTCCTTTTGTGTCTCTTCCTCCTCTTCTCAACATCTAAGTATCAGAATGCCCCAAGGTTCCTGCCTGGTTGATCTCCTCTGGTACCATGGCTTTAAGTACCATCCATGTATCTCCAGCCCTGACCTCTCTTCTGCACTCCAAATGCCTACTCAAGATCTCCACTTGACTTCCACCACTCCCAAACCTGTTCTCTGTTACATTTCTTCATCAGTGTAGTATAGTAAATGATATATACTATTACACACAGGTATTCAGGCCCAAACATTGGTTTCATATGGACTTCTCTCATCTATCACATCCAATTTATCATCAAATCCTCTACATTTTTCTTGCAAAATATACCCCACATCCTATCACTTCTCAGCCTCTAATGTTACCATTCTAGTCCAAGCCACCATTATCTCTTCCATAAATTACTCAATAGCCCTACCCAGTATCCTTGTCTCCATTCTTGTCCCTCTATAAGCCAGTCTTCATACTGTGTGATCAACTGAAAAAGTCAATTGGGTTTTCCCACTTCCATGCTTAGAATACTCCAAGAGCTTCCAATTACAGTTAAGATAAAACTGAACTCCTCACCATGGTCTATGAAAGCCCTACAATATCCAGTCTCAATCTCTTGTTTTATAGACATCTTCTCCTCACTTACTTTACTCCACATGGGCCCTTTTTCATTTCCTCCAATACACCAAGCCAATTCATGCCTCAGAGCCTTTGCACTTGTCATTCCCTCTTCCTTGGATGCTCTTTTCTGATATCCACACGGCTAGCTTCTCCTTGATATTCAGACCTGAATTCAGATGTCACCTCTCAAAGGTCTTCCTGATAATCCTTTCTAAATTAGGGCCTCCCTGCCCACCCTCAACCCCAGCACACTCCATCACATCAGGGTTTTATTTTCTTATTCTTAGTACTATTTAGTTCATTTATTTGTTTACTTGTTTCTTCCCTGGCTCCCCACTAAAACATTAAGTTCTGGTGGATAGGGATTTTTCTATTGTTTGCTACTCTATCCTTGAGTCTAGAATAATGACTGGAATATAAATTTATTAAATGGATGAATAAATGAACATTTAGCTTGAGAAACCACAGAATGCCCAGCAGAAGTGGTGCTTCTTTGCCCTATGTGGAGGATGAAGAGAGACAGGAAGGTGTGAAGAAATTGTAGAGTATGTGTTCATTTCCCACTTTCCTAAGAGCTGACTCTGTCAAAAGGGACAGCACCTCCTTGAGACTCTGTTAGGGAGTGTGAGCATTTGTTTGTGGATGTGTGCCAGACCCATGGCCTATGGACCTTTCCTGGCTTCAGATGTTGCACTGGCAGCCCAGACTAGTTTTCAAGGTACTCTTACACAGGCTTCTATCCCAGATGCAACTCTAGGAACCTTCAAATACTCCACTACCTCCATCCCAATCCCTCTTCATGAGTCCTTTCCCAGTTCCTCCTACTGCACAGCATTACTGGCTCAACATTAGTTGCTTTCTGCTCACCTGGATCAATGAATCCAAGGCAAAGAACAGATGACTGGACCCTCTGCCCCTGACCCAAAGGGAACCTGGTAAGTGTGCTACCTTGAGTAAAAGAATCATCCTATATGTAAACCCCAACTGTCAGTCAGTGGCAAATCATCACCTTTTTGATCCTTTTTTTCTCACAAACATAAAAAGCCTTTTTTATTTTTTTTTTGTTAGAATGTATAATTATTTTATTTTATTTTTTTTATTATTATGGGTAAAAATCAAAATTCTCACAATACATACAAACATTTGCAAAATGATATATAAATATATATGCATATATGTGTATTTGCCCACAAAAATGTTGTTTTTATATATATATGTATATATATATATACACATATATTTTAAGAGGTGCTTAGATTACCCAAAATATTACACGGAACCCACTGGGATTCCCATGTTGCCCACCTCCCACACCTCCCATCACATCCCACACAAACATCTCCCACAGTGTGGCCCACCACCCTCAATGAACTTACACATCCTGGAGCCTTGCCACCAACCATAGACCACAGTTCACACTGTAGACCACACTCTCTCCCACTCAGTTCTGAGTGGTGTGTGCTGATTTAAAATGGCCTACATCCGTTGCCACAACAGTACTCAGGACAACCTCCAACTCCCAAAGAAGCCACTGTATTTCAACTGCTCATCCCCTCCCTACCCAAAAAGTGTCAAGTGGCCACTGGCTCCACCTCATTGTTATAATTTCTTGCATTGCTAGAATCACCATATGTGAACAAGAGAATACCATCAAGTCCACTCTAGTCCATAGTTCTTCCCCCAATCCTGAGGGGACTGGGATTGTGATGTCCACTCCAACTCCAAATGAGAGAGGGCTTATATCCCATGGATATGGTGGGTGGGATGATCCTGCCTGCAGATGCAGGCCCTCTCCATTCCCTGGGATGGCCATTTCCCATCATTGTCTCCTCACCAGGTGACTTGGATGAGTCCATTGAGCTGTAGGGTAGGAGTTGCAGCTCCACCTAGATTTCATGCACACCTGGCACATAGGTAGGCGGGAGGTTCCAGTCTCTGGAAGTATACCTAAAAAACTCCAGCATCGCACATAGGTTTGAATAGAAGGGACTGGTGAACCATGTGCAGGGAGGACTTATTTGAGTCTAATTCTGTCACTCTCAGGAGCACAGATTCCAAAATAGAACCCACTGATAAGGCATCAGTCTCTGGGGCTATCCCCCCTTATATAGGACCAGAGTGTCTCCGGAGCTCTCAGGAACCC
>JAKSZT010053887.1:73833367-73852972 GCA_026826555.1 Tolypeutes matacus | reverse complement strand
GCCATCATATCCATTACCTTTTTAGGTGTGTTAGCTATTTCTTCAGTATGTTCTCCCAGTGTCTTCTTTATATCCTTAATATCTTCCTTCAGTTCTTTATAAAAAGCCTTTTTTAAAGCAATCAAGCAGCAAGAAACTCTTGAGAAATCAATGCTGGGAGAGTTGACCTTCTATTGGCTTGAACACCGGTTGTGGATAACTCTAAGTGATCTTTAGTATAGAGGTGACAATCTTAATGATTAGCAAAAGTTGTTGAGAGTGATGACAGACAGAAGTTGGTTGTTCACATAGTTCCTCTTCTTCTCACCAATGACTATGAAATAAATGTATTGGGGAGAGGAAAGCTGGATTGGAAAAGGAGGGAAATCATATAATATATTTCCTCTGAATGTGTTGCATCCTCTCTTTCTTTCTCACTCCAGCATGCTCAAGTAAAATTGTTCAATTTCCAGATGGAATAAAGTACTTAAAAAACATCTCATAAGATTATCCAGCTTTCCCAAAATATTCTATTTGTGATCATATACACTAATGATTTTATGTAAATTTGTACATGCTACTTTGACACAGTTAATGCTCAATAATATACAAATTGATGGATAAATAAGTCATGAAATTGAAGAGAAGCTCTTTATCAAAGTAGAATGAAAAAAAATCAGATCTTAGAGAATTATTGTTTTAAAGAGAACCATTTTGAAAAGATAAACTCATGGAGCCAATTAAAAGTCATTGCTGATTGATTAGTGTCTCATTTAGATGGTTCATTCATTCCAACAACATTTTTTGTGCCTGACAGTTCAATAATCTAATTACTCACATTTTTAAACACTTAGAATCAGATACTTTTAAAGACAGAAAATGAGAGACAAGAACATGCAGTTCCCACTAAGAGAGCCAACAGTTGAGAAACCTGTGTCACATCAGGGGCAGCCAACATCAATTTAAACTACTATCTATAAGCTTAAACTCCAAACTTGAATCCTTGTCACTAGATTTCAACTCACCCTATGTCAGAAGAGCAATACCTGCCAAAATCCCTCTTATGGTGGGTTACTCATTGAGGAATTCTTAGAGGTAACTTTAGTCAAAAGTAGCAACAGAAATAGAAGAAAAAACTGTTTTATACCCCTGTAGAAAAACTCACAGATCTTTTTATCCCCTCCAAAAGTATCACATGAAAATATTACAAGGTTGAACAAGGGTTTTGATTTAGTCATAGATATGAAGGTAAAGCCCTAAACTTTTTTAAAAAATATTTTGTATTGGAGAGTTTGTAGGATTACAGGAAATATCATGCAGAAAATACAGAGTTCCCATATGCCATCCATATCACACACAAAAATTTTTTATTATTAACATTTTGTATTAATATGGTATTGTTACAATTGATGAATAGTTTTATAATTGTATTATTAACTATAGTCCACAGTTTACATTAGAGTTCACTAGTTGTGTTGTGCAGTCCTATGTTTTTTTTAATTGTTATTCGAGTAACATATATCCAACTAAAGATTACCTTTTAATCACACTCAGTATATATATAATTCAGTGCTATTAATTACCAGTACTACCATCACCATCACCAACATCCGTTATCAAAACTTTTCCACCACCCCAAACAGAAACCCTGTACCAGTTAAGCATTAACTCCTCATTCCCTACCCCATCTCCACCCCTGGTAACCTGTATTCTAGTTTCTGACTCTACATATTCACTTCATGTAATTATTTCATATAGTGAGATGATACAATGCATGTCCTTTTTTGTCTGGCTTATTTCACTCAACATGATGTCTTCAAGGTTTATTCAAGTTGCTTCATGTATCATTCCTTTTTATGGTTGAATAATATTCCACCGCATGTAAACACCACATTCATGATTGTCCATTCATCTGTTGATGAACAATAGAGTTGCTTCCATCTTTTGGAAATTGTGAATAATACCGCTATGAACATCATGTGAAACTATCTGCTTGAGTTTCTGCTTTCAGTTCTTTGGGGTATTATTACAGAAGTGAGATTGCTGGTTCATTTGGTAATTCAATACTTATCTCTTTGAGGAACTACCAAATGTTTTAACCACAACAGCTGCACCATTTTACATTCCCACCAGCTAATAATTAGTGTTCTTATCTTTCCAAATCCTCTCCAACACTTGTTATTTTCCATTTTGTTAATAGTAGCCATTCTAGTGGGTGTGAAATGGTATCTCATTGTGGTTTTGGTTTGCATTTCCCTAATGGCTAATGATGTTGAGCATCTTTTATGTGCTTATTGGCCATTTGTATATCTCTATGGAGAAATGTCTTTCCAAGTCTTTTGCCCATTTTTAAAATTTGATTGTTTGTCTTTTTCCTGTTGAGTTGTGGGGTTTCTTATATATTCTAGATATTAAACCCTTATTGGATATGTGGTTTCCAAAAATCTTCTCCCATTATGTAGATTGACCTTTTACTTTCATAATAAATTTTCCCTCTCAGCCTAGCCTATGCTACATTCCATAAGTTTTGGTATGTTGTGATTTCATTTTCATTCATCTCAAGATATTTCCTAATTTCCCTTGTGTTTTCTTCTTTAAACCATTGGTTGTTTAAGAGTGCATTGTTTAATTATCTCATATTTGTGAATTTTCAAGTTCCCCCCATTTTGAATTCTGGCTTCATTCCATTACGGTTGGAGATGATACATTGTTGATTTCAATATTTTTGTGTTTACTGAGACATGTCTTGTAACTTCATATACTGCCTCTCCTGGAGAATGATCCATGTGCACTAGAGAACAATATGATTCTGCTGCTGTTGGGTGAAGTGTTCTATATATGTCTGTTAGGTCTAGTTGGTTTATAGTATTATTCAAGTCTTCTATTTCCTTATTGATCTTCTGTCAAGATGTTCTATCCACTACTGAAGTGGTATATTGAAGTCTCCTATTATTAATGTAGAATCATCTATTTCTCATTTCAAATCTGTCAATTCTTGCTTCATATATTTTGAGGCTCTGCCATTAGGTGCATATATTTAGTATTTTTGATGCATATATTTATAATTGTTATTTTTTCTTGTTGAAATGACCCTTTTTCAGTATATATTGACCTTCTTTGTCCTTCATAACTGTGTTTTAACTAGACATCTATTTTAACTGATATTAGTAGTTACCCCAGCTCTCTTTTGGTTACTCTTTGTCTGATACATCTTCTCCGTCCTTTCACTCAACCTACTTCTTTCTTTGAATTTAAGGTGTGTCTCTTGTAAACAGCATATTGTTGGGTCATGCTTTTTTATCTACTTTGCCAATCTCTGCCTTTTGGTTGGAGAGTTTAATCCATTTACATTTAAAGTAACTACTGATACCACAGAATTTTCTTCTTTCATTTTGCTATTTTATCTTTTAATTCTTTTCTATTTTTGCCCCTCAATTCATCTATCTACGACTACTTTCATTTTTATTTGATTTCTTGTAGTGTACAATTTTAAGTCCCTTTTCACTTTTTTCTGTGTGTTTTTCATATATTTTCTTTATGGTTATCAAAGGGCTTAAATTTAGCATGCAAAAATTTTAACAGTCATATTTGATTTGATACTTCAATGGCATATGCAAACACTGTTCCTATACGCAACTTTCCCTCACGTTTCTGTTGAATTTGTTACAAATTATCTCTTTATACATTGCATGTCCAAAACCATAGATTTATCATAACTTTTTATACATTCACATTTTAGAAACTGTAACACGTAAAAAGTGGAGCTACATACCAAAAAATGTAATACAATACAAAAGTACCCATATGGTGACCTTTACCAGAGGTCTTTATTTCTTTATGCCATTTTTGATCCACTATCTGTGTCCTTTCCTTTCAGTCTAAAGAACTTCTTTAGTGTTGCTTATAGGGCATGTCTAAGGGTGACAAACTACCTCAGCTTTTGTTTATCTAGGAATGTTTTAATCTCTCTCTCATTTTTTAAAGATGATCTCTCCAAATATAAAATTCTTCATTGGCAATTGATTTCTTTCAGCACTTTAAATATTTCATCCCATTGCCTACTTGCCTCCATGGTTTCTGATGAGAACTCAGCACTTGAGCTTACTGGGACTCCCTTGTATATAACACATTGCTTTACTCTTGCAGTTTTCAGAACTCTTCGCTTGGCCTTGGCCTACAAAAGTTTGACTACTATGTGTCTGAGCATGGCTCTTGTTGTATTACCCTGTTTGGGGTTCTTCCTGAATATACGTATTCATGTCTTTCATTAAATTTGGTAACTTTTCTGCCATTATATCTTTGAATATTCCTTCTGTCCCTTTCTCTCTTTCTTCTCCTTCTGGGACTCCCATTATGTGTATATTGGTATTCTTGATGGTGTCCAACAGGCCTCTTGGGCTCTATTTGCTTTTTTTTTTTTTTTTCATTCTTTTTCTTTCTGCTTCTCAGCCTGAATCATTTCAATTGCCTTGTCTTCAAGTTCACTGTGTCTTTCTTCTGCCAGTTCCAATTTGCTATTGAAACACCTTAGAGAATTTTTCATTTTAGTTATTGTTGTCTTTAACTCTGGTATTTCTGTTTGGTTCCTTTTTTAAATAACTTTCCCTTCATTGACATTCTCTTATTATTTATTCATTGTTTTCCTGATATATTTTAGTCTTTATCTCCTTGAGCACATTAAAGATCTTTTTTTTTTTTTTTTAATCTTTGTCTAGTATGTCTAAAGTCTGGTCTTCTCTGTTGATGGTTTCTGAATTTTTACCTTATTCCACTGGATGGGCCATCATTTCCTGTATCTTTGTTTGTCATGTGATCATTTGTTGTATACTGTACATTTTAATATTTTAAAGCTTTAACTCTGAGATTTTGTCCCTAAACTGTCTGTTTCTTAAGTTTTTTATCCAACTAGTAATATGACAAGGATTTCCTTGAGTGCCAGGTGCTAACAAAAACAATCAAAACAAAGTAAAAAACAAAATAAAACAAAAGAAAAAAATCATCATTCATCATCTTTGCAAATAGGCTCTACCCTTCTTTAGAGTTTAGCCCTTCTATCAAAAGGTTAGCCTGAGGCCAAGGTGAAGTGCTGGCTCCTCTCTGTCTTCTCTGAGCCTGGGTCTTGTGTTCCCTCATTTACAGGAATTCAAATGTCCCATCTACCCCCAATGAAATAGACTTTCTTCCCCTCTCAAGGGCTCTATTGTAGAACTTAAAGTTGGTAATCTTTTTCCTAGGTCACTTTAATTATTTCTTACACTGCTTTAGCTGTGAGCAAAGTTGCAGGGAATGTCTGGTAGGTTGAACCAGAAAGGAGATTCCTGGTTCAGTCTTTCATGCTGCCACCTGATAGATTGATACTGATATACAGGTTTCCCCATATGTGCATAGGAGTTACTCTGCTCCCTTCAGAACTGAGCCAAGGACTCACAATGGCAGTGCAGGCTAGCTCCATGTTGCACTTGGGAGGGGTAGGGGAGGTGCCAACAAGGATGCCATGAGCTTTTCCTACGTTTTTAAAGCTACATTTTCTAGACTCAACACTCACCCAGGTACTGAAACCCTTTAACAGCTTTCCAGAACTTGGGGGAAGATGGCTCTGCCAGTTTTTGCTAGCTGTTCAAAGATTCTGTGAGGAAAAGTTACCCTGGAGCATCTTACTCTGCCATCTTGGTTGATTGAAAGGCCCTAAAGCCCTACATTTTTAAGCTAATGTCATGCAAAGCAATTGGGTTCCTGCTGAGCAAGTCTTGGTATCATAGAACACTAAACAAAGCTTGGACCCAAGAAAATAATTTTTACTGATTACATTTTGTGAGTAAAAGCATTTCATCTTTAATTAGGATCCCAAAACTTTCCCTTTAATGGATCTTAGTAAACTCATAGTCGCTAAGTATTACCTTCTTCCTTGATTCTACTGATATTTATTAAATTCCTCTTCCATATCAGGTAGTAGGCTAGGCTTTGTATAATGCTTTTTAGTACATACAAATGCATCATCTTGTTTGATTCTTCTAACAGCCATTTGGAACTATTGTTATTATTTACACTTACTGTCAAATAAACAGAGGCTTAGAGAATTTAAGTGTCCAGGATCAGTAAATAAGAAATGGAGCTGGATTTTAACATACCATTTTTCCATTGAATTGGATATCTTGCTTAGAACTATGTAAGTACTAAGTTCCAAAATAAAATCTTTACCCTATTTTTAATCTCAATAATATAGATTTTCTAAGTTCCTTCCAACCAGTCAAAGTCTGAGAGGTTCCATAACAAAAATCACAACCCTTTACAGTACAGTTTTTTGTGCTGTTCCTCTAAGTAAGACATGCTATTTGGGGCAGTGTCTTGTGATGAAAGAGATGAGTTATTGTGGGTGCTAATTTAAAAAAAAAAAAAAAAAAAAAAACATTACTTTGACAGTAAGTAAAATAGAAATGCAAACTTTTTAAAAATCCTATTGGGTTTTACTTCTCTGTGTTACTTTTGCTGTCACTGAAAATAGTAACTTGCCAATAAATGAGCAACTCAAATTCTATTTGAAAATTTAGTCTCTCACAAACAAGGTAAAAAATAGGCAAATATGGGAAGGAGAAGTTCTGGCCTGGGTAGGTCTTCTAGCCCAAAGCTACAAAGAAGGGTGGGCTCAGGGGAGGGTGAACAGAGGCAGCCAGCAATCAGGAAAGTCTGGAAGTCTGAGGCAGAGCCTCCCTCAGATAGTGCTTTTCAGTTGTTTTGGATTGTTAGTTTTTGTTGTTGTGGGTGAAGATCCAGGTGGCATGTGACCAACTAACAGTTACCAAGAGTGGCGCCATGAGGAGGAAGAGGCCACACCCAATGGGTCAGATAGAGAAGCAAGTTCCCGCAAATTTGGCAAATGAATGGAGAGTAGAACAAAAGGGCCAGCAGAAGAAAATAACAACTACCAATTCCTGAGCAGACGAGCATCAAAAACAGTAAGGATCTGAGGTTTTACCTTATTTTCAAGCTAAGGTAGCCTACCACATCTTCCCAGATGCTGACAGAAGACACAAGACTCCTTGGTCAGAGGCAAAGACTTTATCACAGCACAACAAGCAGTACGAGCATCAGCATATTTGTGTCAGTTCCCCTGGCTCCCAAGGCCCCCGTGAGCAATGTGCATAAGCCCCAACACGCAGGGGTTATGCTATGGGAAAGGGAACGCTAAAGCTAAGGGAACACAAATCTTTCGTGATGGACAATAAGTTTGTTGGCCCTTTGCTCCACAAGGTACACTATCTCCATCTTCCAAGGCTGCACACTATACAAATATCTTGAAAAGATAGTCTGGAACATAGGGAAAACCAGTGCCTTTCTCACAAGACACACAGAAATGCAGGACACTCAGGAAGAATAGTCTCCCAAGAGGGAGCTGCCTTCCAGGTGGTTCTAATCCAGTTCCTCAGCTGTGGTCAATTAAAAAAAACAACTGTGCTCCAGCCACGATGTACTTTCTGAAAATCTAGGCAAGGAGAAAAGAATGTGTCTTATGCTGGGCTCTCCAAAAGTAGACTCTTAGATGAAGATTCATGTGCAAATGATTTTTTAAAGAAATTATCCGAAGACAATCCTGTAAGGGAGTGAGGAAATCTGTCTCTCTGCCATTTTTCTCTCTCAGGGTTCTCTTTTTATTATATTGTTTCTGCCCTTTTCCTGCCTTTAACTCTGGTAATAAGATGGAGACCCCCAAAGCTTAAGGCCAAGTAGGAATCAAGAGACACATAACAAAGAAAGCCTGAACTGAACAACTGAGATATTCGCCTCTAGATTAGAGGGAGTTCAGGTCTCTTTTTCTTGTGTCCTCTGCTTCATTTTATTTTTTCATGCCTTGGAAGTATGAGCTGGTCATTCTCTAATTGGCCCTTGAGGTCCTTTCTCTGTCCTGCTCTCCTAGATGGCCTGCCTCATCCAGGCTCACTTGCCTTCTGGCTACTGGTTGGGTTCAACAACTGGGAGACAGAAGTGGGAAGGGGAAATATACCCAGTTAATCATTCCTCCCCCAGCTCCACACCTCCAGTCCCCACTCCCTCTCTGTCTCATTGCCGTTCTTGCAGAAGTTGTATTCCTTTGTCTTTAACTACAATTCCCCACAAGTATAGGTCTACCTGGGATCTGGCAAAACATTCCTCCTCTTGCTCCTTCAGGCCTAGGAGTGGTTATAGCCCTCCATTGTTGCTAGTCCCTGAGTATCTCGCACATCCTGTGGTTCCCTTTACCCTGTCTATACCTCTCCTCAATCAACACTTCGTGTGCCATCTTCTGCCAGCTGGAACACTGGCTGATACAGAGTGTAAGCTAATGAGCCTAGATTAGTGTGAGTTTAATAAGGATTTTTCTAAAGGTCATGGACCAAGGAGACAGGAAGAGTCCTTGCAATTTCCATATGGTCCAGCCAAGCTCTTCTTTTCAAGTGATTCCAGTGAAGTTGGGACCAAGGCTTATAATAATAGTGAACATTTGTCCAAAGGGTGGCTCCCACTGCATGCTTCCCTAGAGAACCTGCAGGAGTAGTCCATATTCAGGGACTTAGGGGGCAAACAAGGCTATAGTGCCTCTACCCATAGGATATATAATTCCAAGCAGAACATTATTCAAGCTGTCTATCAACCAATATGAAAGTCACAAAGAAAAATGTCAGAGCCAAAGACCAAGCGCTGCCCAGTTTCAGGAGTGCAGACAAAATACCTTCCCTGACCATGAACTCTACCCAAAGCTTTCACAATTCCTTTTTCAACAAATGCACAATTATTTAAATCTTACCTGGTTTGCACCTCAACAAAAATGGTTTTATTGAATTCTTTCCAGTCAACAGATGTTTACAGTCAACATTTTAAACAAATATTTATTAATTGCCTACTACATGCCATATATGTGCTCTGTGCTAATTATTCTGTGACCAACAAAAAAGGCATGCTTCCTGCCTTCATGGATTTTAGAGTACAGACTGAACAGAAAAAATAAACAAGAAAGATATAAATAAAGACATGATAAATTATATGTGTTATGTGTGATGAAGTGTTATGAAGAAAAAATGTAGGATGTTATGAGAGACCTTAGTAGTAGGTAAAAGGAGGTAGTCTACTTCAGGGTAGTGGTCAGGTAAGGCCTGCCTAGCAGAGGTCTAGGTAAATAGGAGCCTGCCAGACACCAAGCTGGGGAAGAGTATACACTGCAGGAGGAATAGCATATGCAAAGCAAAAGCAAGAAAGAATTTAGGGGGTATGAGGAACAGAATAAAGACCAACGTGGCTGAGGCGTAATGAGAAAAAGGAGACAGGTTAGTTTGGATCTGAATGAGCTGGAAGGCTATGGTAAGCAGTCAGGATTTATTCCCAATGCATTGTAATGTTTTCAGAGAATGGTGACATGATCCAATTTAGTTTTAAAATATCTTTCTGGCTGCTGGATAGAGAATGGATATAAAAGATGGGATGAGCGAGCATGAGAGGAGTAGGCTGGAGGGAAAGGCAAACACCACAACCCACCTGGCAACTGTGACAACCCAAGACAAGTTTTTCCTGCTTCATCCATTTGCTTAAAGTTGGCCACAGTCAAAATAGAGAGTGTGACTAGAATCAGAGGCAGCCCTTCTGCTTGCGGCAGTTTCCAAGTGTAGACGAAAGAATCAAATTAAGAGTCAGGGGTCAGATGTGGCTCAACTGGTTGGGCATCCGTCTCCCATATGGAGGGACCTGGGTTCGATCCCTGGGACCTCCCGGTAAAAAAAAAAAAAAAAAAAAAAAAAATTAAGAGTCAAACACATGAGTGCAATGATACCAGCACTCATTTAGAAATAAATGAATGAATGAGAGTTGACCAAACAAACACTACTTTCTTATCCACAAATTAATCTCTGGGTTTAAATATATTTTATTTGACTATTTGGTGTCACATTGGCTATTAATGCAGCCAGAATTAGAGAGTGGTTTTGACTTTAGCAATTGCCCCACACTTGGTACAATATAAATCATCAATACAGTGTTTTTCCACTGGGAGACTGTGTTTTACATATACAAAACTCATAATTTGTGTTTATTGGAAAGACTTGGACACTGGAATGTTATTTATGTTTTTAATTTGTCTGCACCAGTAAATAACATCCCACTTAGCAAGCAGTTCCCGGGCACAGCTTTTGCTTCTGAAATACAGTGTCCACGACCTGTTCTGGCCACCTCCACACTTCATGCTGCTGATCCATAAAACTATAATCAGTGTGCTCAATAAATATTTATGGGCTAGATAGATGAATGAATGGATCCTTATATTTTTTCTATTTACCAGAAGAATCAGCCCAATACAGAACTTGCTTCACAGTCTGTTATGCCATTTAATTAACAATATCACCTTTGTATTTCATGACTTTTATTTCACTATAACCACATGGCAATTTGTCATCTTTAATATCATTGTACATTCAGTCTGCATTTTTCATATTACAGTTTTTAAATTTATAAAGCATATTTTTATTATGTCAGCATTCACTTGGGAGGCCAAATTTTTAGAAAAGTTGTTTACACTCACTTCCTCTCAAAACCTTTGTTTGTGTAAAGGCCTAATTTGTGCAAAACATATACACAGGCCCTGAGGGCAGATATAGGATGAATGAGGTTAAAGCACCATTTTCAAAGGCCCTTAAACTGGGAGAAATCCAGTTGGCCACTAAGGCCTATGAATTCCACTCATTACTGTTTCTCCAAACCATCTCCATAACCACTGGTTCAGTTTAAGGCTTTACCATCTTTTGCCTGGACTACTGCAATAGTCTCTTCACTGTCACTTTAAAAAGAATGCTGTCTTTTTCCCCCTCCTCCCTTCTCTAAAGACTAAAATATATTTTGAGAAAAGACAATACCATCAATGCAGGATGCAGAGATTTTAATAAATGGGCTTTTGACATGTTACATCATAAATGAACCTTCCAAGTTTAAAAGTGGTCCTTTGACAGGATGCATCATGTCAATCTATAGCTCAGAACCTTTACTGATTTAATCCATAATTCATATAGTAATGGATCCTAAACATTCCATTGCTTCCTTTCTTCTAGCAAGGGCAGCTCTGCCAGTACAATTTGAGACTGGTCACTTGATACTCTGTGGCCAAAACTGTGCAGTGTCCTCTAAGAGGCCAGTCAGTGGACCCTGACCCAGTGTTTCTCAAACTTAGGGCATTATTGGGCCACTTGGCTGATTTGGTGTCTTGTACAGTTATTTGCCTAATTTTTAAAAGTCAAGCAATTTCTTAACTTATTTATAAAGGCAGATTAATTTTGCTGGCACAAATAGAAAACCAATATCAATTGTCATTAAAAGAAGCTTCCACAGTACCATAAATGGCACTGCTCGTTTATGTAGCAACAGCAAAAGAGGACCACAATTCAGGAAAGACTCAATAGCCAACTCCAACACCTCTGTGATGAGGAGGGGAGCTGGGGAATAATAGGACATTATAGTCAATTCGAGATTGGACTGATTTAGCATAAATAATCTAAAATTAAATTGGGCATGTGACCCATAGATCACGAGGGGATCCTGTGTGCCCTGTGGTAGCCGTGTTTGCCAGACCTCCCAAGCTAGTTGGGGCTTGGAAGCATTTGTTTCATTGTCTGCTTTTTAATAGAATCAGATGGCTTTCTTGAAAAATTGAAATCCTGGGAGGATCAGGGGAAGAATAAGGAGAGAAAAAAATGGTTCTGGGTGAATAATATTAAAGATATAGAAAAGAAGGAAAACACAAAGACATGGAAAGGAATCATAAAAGCAGAGCATGTGCAGCCAGAAGACAACTTGGTAGCAATTAACACTCTGCTCTCCCGGAACAATTTTGGCTTATTGCTCATGCAAAAGCCTGGAAATATTATTCCTGCAGCCTGAAGAACATATAAATCTCCTGAAAAGTCAACTGTTTTTAACTATGTACAACTAAATCAGAACAGCAACACACTTATTTCTGGAAAGATGGGAATTCTTTCACTTGGAAGGTCTGGGCAGAGTCAGCTTAAATTTCAGATGCTATGAATTTTTTTTGAAGTTCGATATTTCTAAATAACGTTAAATAAGTATGATGATGATGGAGACAAAGATAGTAACAATGCCTGATATTAATATAATTTTTTATAACTCCAATTCCTTTTATCTACTACATTATTAGTCCACTCAACAAAATCTCCAATTTAACCCATGTCTCCTCATTTAACCAAATTTCATTCTTCTTTCCTTCATTTCTTTAATTCATTCTTCTGCCCAGGGTATGGTTTCTCATTCAACAATACCATTGAGAGTATAGCAAGCAAATGCCTTCACATGCTTCTCTTAGCATTTCTTCTGCCAAAAGACTTGCAGTGCTCCAAGCCTAAAGGTGGGCTCTTCCTCTAGACACCCACACCACCTCTAGGCAAATGCACCCACCTCTAGGAAAAGGTAAGAGTTAGAAAGGATAGCCATCTGCAGCCCAGGTACTACCTGGGCACCAAGAATGGCTGGACCATGTCAAACTCTGGACTAGACATTCAGCTATAACCCTCTTATCATTTCTGTCACTTGTAGGCTACATGGCTCACAAAACCAGCCCATACCATTTGTTTTCTTTCTTGGAATTCTGATGGAATTGAATGAGAAGAAACCCGGTGCCCAAACCACTGCCAGCTCTTTGGCCCCTGTCCATCATTGAATCCTGTTTAGAGGACGTTTTCAACATGACTCAGAATAATCTTCTAGAACAAAATGTCTTATGAATAATACCAAACTTATTTAAACTACGAAGATTTATGAAGCTTGTTTTTAGATTAGCAGCTAAAATGTCCCATAACACAATTAGTACTTTGAACTATAGGCCTTTCTTGAAATATAAGATTGGAAACAATTTCACTGAATGTAACTCCAATAACAACATCTAAGCATAAAACCCAGGGAGGAGAGATTTTCACTCTTAGTTTACCCTAAGGAAATTTATTGTCCAGGGACTTCACTTAGGAAATGTATTAATAGAGAGATTCAATCCTTAGTTTTACCCAAATAGCATGTATTTCCAGTCAAATCAAATCAGCCTATTGATTTGAGTGCTACTTCTGGAAAGCACTAATTGAGGCAATGGAAAGAACAGAAAGATATAATATATGATGTCTGCACTCAGATGATTGATAACCTAAATCTAAGGCCATCAGATAAAACACAGGTTGCCCAGTTAAACTGAATTTCAGAAAAACAATGAAAAAAGTTTTAACATAAGTATTTTGTATAAGTATGTCCCATGAAATATTTAGGACATACTTATTCTGTAAAAAAACTTGCTTCTATGTCTAAAATTCAAATTTAGCTAGGTGTCCTGTATTTTTATTTGCTAAATCTGGAAACCCTTCCTAGAGCAGAAGAATCATTTAAAAATATTTGCTGAGTGCCACCGCTGTGAATGGTAAATAAGGTAGACTGAAGTCCCTGGTCTCACGGACTTAGAGTCTATTCTATAAATAAAATAAGCATATAATTATAAGTTGTGATACATGCAGTGAAGGGAGTAAAAAGGAAGGTATATAGAGAACAAGATAAAGCGGTCACCTGAAAGATGAGGAGAAGCTAGCCAGGAGAAGACTAAGGGAAGAGCCTTCCTATGGCAGCAACTTCATGTGTCAAGGCCCTAAGGCAGGAAAAGGCTCACTGTGTCAACATTCAGAGTCATAAAATCTTCACTTCTTTCCTGTACATTGCAGGACTGTCCTGTTCATTATAGGACACAAGTATCCATAGCACACCCCACTCAATGAGACAACAAAAAACTCTCCCATGTACTTCCAAGCCCCCACCCCCACACTGGGCTACCATCCGTCCCCTCATCACCACCATTAAAAACCACTGAGTAAGAGGAGCCAGTGGCCAATTATACCAGGCAGTGCCAGCCAAGCTTTAAATGAATGGTGAAAGAATAATCCTCTCAATAATTAAGAGACAAGAATCATATGAGCAACAGGCCACCTCAGCCCTAATTATCAGCCAAGTGCCCCAAGGCTAGAAGGAGGCAAACTCACAGTTGGGCCCACAGCTTAGGAAGATGGTCCCAGAGGATGAGAACCCAAGGCTTAAAGGATGTGTCTTGACTGAAAAGATGAGCAGAGAAGACAGAGGCCACCACCACCACAGGAAATGATGTGATCCCTGGCTCATAGGCATGAAATAGGAATGTGTGTCCACTTAGGGGATCCTAGGAAAGCCCTCTGCTCAACATGTGCCCATGGCTTCCTGTCCTGGTTGGTGTGAGGCTCATCCCCCATCGGTACCCAAAGTGAAGACAGAGGAGCAGGGCCACGTGTCCTCCTCCCCACCAATCTGAAGCTGGGAAACAGCCCCCACTTTGCACTTCACTATGGGATGTAAAGTGACAGGCACCACAAACCCACTTCAGCAAGTTCAACATTAAAACCCAGATGTATTGAAAAGATGAATGAGAGAGAGAGTGAGAATCTGGTTTAGATGATGTCTTTGCTTTCTAATGAGATTTGCCAACATATTTACTGACACTGCAACATGGGGCACTCAAGCCCCAGATGACCTTTCCCCTTCATCTCTTCCTGCTCCCACATACCCTGTCCAGCCCCATCACTTACTCCCACCCTAACACACATTACATAATATTTGTTCATACTGTTCTCTAGGCCTAGACAGGCCTTTCCCCACGTCTTCCTGTAAAACTCTTATTCATCCTTCAAAGACCAACTGAAAGTCACCTTCTCTGTGAAGCCCTCCATGCTGCTTGAACCCCACCTCCTAATACCGCTAAAGCATGCCCCGATGTGCACACTCCCACAGGAAGAATGCATGGCCTCCTCTTTAGGGCTTAGCACATTTCTCTACTGCTATTATCCAGTTGACTGGTTACAGCCTTGTTGTCACCAACTGCCAAACTCTTTGCAGATTAAGACAATTCTTTCTTGATCTCATATCTGATACAAGCAAGACACATAGTTTGTGCTCAATAAATATAGGAAGAAATGGAGCCACAGAAGGGAGAAACAAAGAGGGGAAAGAAAATGAAAACAAGGGAAGGATAACTTTCCTTATTGAGTTTAACACATTATTAAAATTACAAAAGTCCTGAGACATAACTTTTCAAGAAAATAGCTGTTGTTTCAAGAAATGCACAATGGTATGGATGTATCTTTTTTCAATATGCAAGAAATATGTTGGTGATGACTAGGCATAGATCAAAGATTCTCCACTTAGAAATGAGTCTAAATCAGGGATTCTGTGCTAAAGAAACTATGGAAAGAAAGAGGAAATTTTTCCTTCCTCATGAATTTGGGAAACAGATACATATCTCACTATGCAAAAGAATTGGTTAGCCTCTCTAACAAATGCCAATAAATTTAATTTATTTTGCAAATAAATTATAACAAGGTTTTAGTATTTATGCATTTTATGTTTGTTTTAAACCATGCTACCTACTTTTCTGAGTGACAGTGTTTTCAAACTATTTCTGATTTTTCCCCCAGCTACCTATGTTATACTATTATCAAGAGAAGGGAGGGTAAACTAAGAAAATTAAGGGGTAAATTTCAAATTACTGGCAAAAATATTTTTCTACTATTTAAATGTTAGGCTGTGTTATAAGAGATCATATAGGGCACACTTCATAAATCTAACCCCCCAAAAATAATAATTTCACTTTTCATGCAGAGCAATCAATCAGAAGATGTAAATGATGGGGTAAAAAACGAAGTTACCTAGTGAGGGTGGAGTTCAGGAGGTCTTATTAGTGGCTCCGTATTACCATCTAGAAATGCCTTTATGTAGACTAATCATATTGCAGGTTCAGAGGAGATTTACAATCTGATTTGCCACAGAGAACTCCATGTAATCTTCGTTGAGGACTGACACCATTTTATCTTTGCACGATTCCCTGTTTCTCACACAAGTAATTCCGTCCTTTCTACATTGTCAGCTCTGACAGGCTGATTTAATCTGCAGGATTCTGAATGCCTCTGACCATTGCAGAGAGTCATTAACCTTGACTCGCGTAATTGAATTCAAGGTTGATTGCCTGTGACCCTCTGCACTGAGGTCTTCTAAATGTACATATTCATTATGGGTGGCTCGCTAAACGGATTGCACAGGGAAAGCCGTAGCAGTCGGCCTGCTTGGTATGCAGGGGGCGAAGAGGGCACTAATTGCATGTTAGAGCTGAGGATTAGATTATGAAACGAGTGAGAAAATGAAGATAGATCCTCTGACACTGTCAGATTAGGGGCAGCAACATGCGGGAATATGACATTGAAATTTACAGTGACATTAACAGAAGAAAAATTAGAAACAAATAGACATTGGATGTTTTTTGAAAATCTTCATATTTTCTACAATCACCTAATAAACAGGAAATGGGAACTAAAGCCTGCATCTTTTTTTATTTGCATAATCGCGGCAGAACAGTGGAAAATTTTTAAAGTATCTTTCTTGCAGACTAGGAACTCACATTACAGCCCCTTAACCATTACATATTATGCAATATCTATGCCATGCTTAAATAGTTGGCTTTACACACCAAATACCGTTTTTCAGTTGGCAAGAAAATTCATTCAAACAACTTCGGTAAGCCAGTAAAATATAAAAATGTTTAGGGGTTCTAAATTACTTCAAACAATTCTGTCAAACAGTATTATAGGTTTCAATTTTGGTGAAAAGTCAGCTTATAAAATTATCTCTATTTCTACTTTTTATTGATTTTGTGTCACTATATAGTTAAAACAAGTGCATACTGGTTCACATCAAACAAGTTTTTCAGCCCACAAGCAGATGCTTAAGGTAATAATAGCAAACAGTTCTACAAATCACTTCCATTTTCCAGAAGCAAATGTCTGCACTGTTACAAATTCAACAATAAATAACTTGACCAGAGGTGAGGCTGTGTATCAATTTCAGGGACCTTTTCTTCTCCATTTAGGTGTGAGATGCTCCTTGAGCAACCTTTCCTTGTACTTTTGCCAATTGTTTTATGATTTATTTTAGAGGAAAATGACAACCTGTCTTTTTGACAATAATAAATATACAAAACTTAATGGTATAGGATGTTAGAAAGAAAAAAAAAATCCTTGGTGTTCAATGACAGCTAGAAATGAATGCCATGTCAGTTAAAAGTTAAAGATTCTATCTCTGGAGTAGCAGAGTTCAGTTTTATTTTGTTTTGCTTTGTTTTTAAACCAAGTCCACAGATTGGTCCCTTTGGTGCCGCAAGATAGTACTCCAGAAATATTCTACAGCATTTTTAAATGGTTAACTTGGTTTGCATTGATCATTCAAAATGAAATTTATTTTTGCCACTTCAGGGAACACTAATGAAAAGAGAAGCAACTTCCTAAAATTATGCCTCCTCGTGAAGTCCCTCCCAGTGTAAGAAATGAGCTCCCGAACCAAGCCCCATGGTAAGGAGGAAAAGCCCTGAATGACCTCAGTGCCTGGGAACACTGCACAGAGAAGCTCCAGAGCACCTTCCTAATCATTTAAATGATTACCAATAGTTAACTTTAATACTGGTCATCCAACTCTCCTAAGTACATACTTAAGTCAACTTTCAAATGACCCATTTTTTTTTTTCTTTTAATCAAAAGAAAGAAGGAGTTCTGGAGTTCATGTAAGACTAGTGTCAAGATCTAGAGTTCAATACCAGCTCTGTTACTTCTTAGCACGGTGACATTAGGCAAATCGCCCACCATTTCTGACTGGCATCCCTCACAAGGTGTCTATGCAAACAGCTGCAAAATACTATGTGACTTAAAATATTATCAGAATTACCAAAACTGTTTCAGTTATCTATCATTGCACAACAAACCACCACTACAAAACATAGTGGCTTGAAACCACAATGATTTGTCCCTGCTCATGATTCTAACAACTGGCAACTTGGAAGGTTCTTCTGCTAGTTGTTCCTGGGATCCTTCATGAGGCTGCCAGCCCCTGGATGGCCCCACTCATGTGCCTGGCAGGTGACGCTACTACTAGCAGAGACCTCAGTTCTATTTGATGTGGCTTCTCATTCCCTAATAGGCTAGAATGGACTTCTTCAGGACATGTGGTCTCAGGGTTCCAAGACATTGAGAGCGGGTGCCACAAGGCCCCTCAAGGCCTAGGCTCTGGAACTCACACAACATCACTTCCACCATACTCTAGTGGTCAGTGCAAGTCTTGATGCCAGCCCCAATTCAAGGGAGTAGAGAAATAGACTCCCCTCTTGATAGGAGAAGTGGTAAAGTTACATAGTAAAGGGGCATAGACACAGGGAGGCTTCATTCATTGAGATCCACCATGAAAATCTACCCACTAAAATATATATGGTAATAATGCTACATTAATGCAAAAGAAAACACACTAATTCATTAATAGTTAATATGCGTTTTTTTGGTACTGCCAAGATTGAAATTCCTTGCCATTCTCCTCTCCCTCCTATATCTCATTTAGTGTGTGGATGGTTGGTCTGTGGTCACTGAACTGGAAGCCATCACAGATACACCCATACACACACACACACATACACATACCAGTTTTGTCATAGTGCAGTGCATTTGACACAATGGTTGTGATAGTTAAGTTCATGTGTCATCTTGGCCAGGTTAAGGTGTTAAGTTGTTTGGTAAAGCAAGCACTGGTCTGATTGTTACTGTGAAGGTATTTCATGGATTTAAATCATTAGTCAGTGAATTGGATCTATGACTGATTACATCTACACTCAACAAAGAAGATTGTCTATAGCAATGAGAAAAGTCTTATCCAATCAGTTGAAGGCCTTGAAGGGAAAACTGATGATTTGAGTAGTCAGAAGGAATAATTTCTATCTCTACTTCAGCCAGCCATCTTCTCCCTGGGAATTCATCAAACCTTTCACTGGAGTTTCCAACTTGTGGCCTACCTTATGGAATTTGGACTTGCCAATCCCCAAGCTCATGTAAGCCATATTTTATATATATATATATATATATAGACTAATACAGATTTTGGTACCAGAAGTACTCCCTGAGAAACAGAATCTTAAGGATGAGATTTCTGAGTTGGTTCTGGGGTTTGGGGGATTTTTTCTCTAATCTGATTAGATTGAAAGCCACTAATGACTCTGTTTCCAATGATCAAGATGCACTCATAGTCCATGGCATGAATTGGTAATGGAAATACACAAAATATCATCACTGGATACTGCTACTAAAATGCTTATAAGAGGCAAGGCTCTGGATGACAAGGTATTTGATATCTTAACAAAGTTTTGTGGAGTTAAAAAGTATAATGGTGCTAGGTTTCTAAATATGCTAAATATAGTTGTTAAAGTATATGTATATGAATGCATTACCTTCCCCCCAGCATGGGACATGATTCTCGGGGATGAGCCTCCCTGGCAACAAGGGATTAATGCCAAGTGCCAACTGGCAATACGACTGGAAAAAGACCTTGAATAAAAGGGGGAAAATGTAAAGACAAATGAGTTCATGTGGCTAAGAGACTTCAAAGTGAGTTGGGAGGTCAGCCCAGAGGTAACACTTAAGCACACCTCAGTAGGATGTCATAGAGCACAAAAGTGGATATCACCCCACAAAAGAAGAAAGAAAGAAAGAAAGAAAGAAAGAAAGAAAGAAAGAAAGAAAG
>JAKSZT010053887.1:73804071-73833357 GCA_026826555.1 Tolypeutes matacus | reverse complement strand
AAGAAAGAAAGAAAGAAAGAAAGAAAGAAAGAAAGAAAGAAAGAAAGGGATGAGCTCAAGGCTTCAAATTCCCAGTTCAAGTGGTACATGAAGGATATGACAGTTTCTATGTGTGCTCTGAAAGAAACTCTTATTTCTTGTAGCCACAGACTTGAGATTTCTGAAAACCAGACCATAGTTTCTTGTGCAAGTTGTTGAATTACAATGTAAATTGAATTCCCAACCTTGCAGTGTCTGCTATTAAAGTGAGGACACTGATTGGGAAGGAATGGGATCCTGAAAATCAGAATTGGGACATATAGGCTGATGATGACAGTGAGGACATTGGAACTCTAGATTCTGCTAAATCTTCTTTGCCAGATTAACCTACAATGGTCTGCCCTGAGGAATCAACCATCTCACCTCCACCTAAAAAGATTAACCCTGCTGTTCCTGATAAACCTGTAACCCCTCCCCTTAGGAAACAGCTTTCAGCCCTCTGCTAAAAGCATTAACCCTGTTTCACCAATTGAAACTTTAATGGAATGCTATGAGGTAGTTGGTTTGTATGACACTGCTAATTCCTTTCATAATCCACTGCCACCACCCCCTCTCTTTTCTTGCAGACCTATAACTAGACTGAAGTCCTAAAAGGCCCCAAAAGTTGAAGTACAAAGCATGATCCATAAAGAGTTGTGATTTACTCCAAAAGAACTGCATGATATTTTCAATTTATAATGACAGAAATTAAGGGAATGCGTGGAAATGGATATTAAGGGTGTGGGATAATGATGGAAGGAATATAAGGTTACAACAGGTTGAATTTATTGATATGGGCCCATTAATAGAGATTCTGGATTCAATGTTGTGGCTCAAAAGGTTAGAAGAGGCTCTAACAGTTTGTCCAGGTGATTGGCTGCAGCACGGACCAAAAGGTGGCCTACGTTACCCAAAGTTGAAATGCCAGAACTGTCCTGGTATAATGTAGATGAGGGGATCCAAAGGCATAGACAGATTGCAATGTCAGGGTGGATTTATCATGTATGATCTGTTCATTCACCCCAGTAATGTCCAAAGGACACACATTTCAACAGTACTATGAGGAATAAATTTGTGAGACAAACTCCATTGTCCCTGAAGAGCTCTGTGGTTGCTCTTCACTATAGGTCAGATATTTATTATGGGAACTGCTGCCACTGAACTTAGATCATTAAACACAATGGGGATGATCTGATCCCAGACTGGCAGGAGACAAGTGGCAGCACTTAATTGATGAAGACAAGGTGGGCATGACTACCATATGGACAGCAGAGTCAAAGCAGTGATCAGAATAGTCTGACTCACAGATACCTATGGCACTGGCTTGTTGATCATCAGATACCTAGAAGTGAAATAAATGGACAATCAATTAAATTCTTACTTGAGCTGTTTAAGCAGATTTCTAGGTCTAGATCAAGTGAACAAAAGTCTAAGTTGAACCACAAATAAAAAGAGTCATGGCACCTTAATCAATTCCCAGACTTGAGACAGTTTACAGACCCAGATCCCCTTAAATGTAGGCAAGGCCATGTCCCCTTGGGAAAGGACCATCCTACACTGCCTTATATTGTTAATCCTCCTCCCAGTCATCCCCAAAGGGACCTACAGCTTTTTACCAGAGTAGCTGTGCACTGGGGAAAAGGAAATCATCAGACCTTTGGGGGATTGTTAGATGCTGGCTCTGAACTGACATTAATTCCAGGAGACCCAAAACATCACTGTGGTCCAACAGTCAGAGTAGGGGCTTATGAAGGTCAGGTGATCAATGGAGTTTTAGCTCAGGTCCATCTCACAGTGGGTCCAATGGGTCAATGGACCTATTCTGTGGTTATTTCCCAGTTCCAGTCTGTATAATTGGACAACATACTCAGCAACTGGCAGAGTCCCCAAACTGGTTCCCTAACTTGTGGAATAAGGGCTACTATGGTAGGAAAGACCAAGGGGAAGGCACTAGAACTGCCTTTACTTAGCAAAATAGTAAACCAAAAGCAATACCAACTTTTTGAGAGATTGCAGTGATTCCTACCACATCCCCATTCAACCCTCCTATTTGGCCTGTGCAGAAAACAGATGGATCTTGGCTGAAGACAGTGGATTATCATTAGCTTAACCAGCTGATGACTCCAATTGCAGCTGCTGTTCCAGATGTGGTATCATTACTTGAGCAAACTGACACATCCCTGGTACCTGGAGTGCAGCTATTGATCTGGAAAATGCTTTTTACTCAATACCTATTAGTAAAGACCACCAGAAACAGTGTGCTTTCAGAAAGCAAGGCCATCAGTACACCTTCACTGACCTACCTCAGGGTATATCAACTCTCTAGCCCCATAATCTAGTCTGCAGGGAACTTGATCACCTTTCCCTTCTACAAGACATCATACTGGTCCATTATATTACTGATATTATGCTGATTGGACCTAGTGAGCAAGAGGTAGCAACTACACTAGACTTATCAGTAAGGCATTTGCATGTCAGAAGGTGAGAGATAAATTAAACAAAAATTCATAGACCATCCACCTCAGTGAAATTTCTAGACATCCAGGGTGTGGAGCATGTCAAGATATCCCTTTTAAAGTGAAGGGTAAGAGGGGATTTCTGGGAAGATGGCATTGGAGTAAGGTGGCAGGGCTCAACTCTTTTACAAAAACAACAGAGAAAGGGCAAAAAGCTCTCTGAGGGAGCTGCTTTGGGGGTGTGCAGAGCAGAAGAGTGCTATGCATTGTCCAGGAGGTAGAGGGACAGGAGAGAAGAAGAAGCCGAAGCAAAAACCATGAGTTACTAGCCGGTGCAGGCAGGAATGCCACCCATCCCCCATCCTCAAGGCAAACAGCCTGGGTAAAAACTGTGGCTCACTGCAGCCAGCTGAGAGAGGAACAGACATCTTCCTCCTTGCGAGGAGGGAAGGTGCAACAGAGGGCGGAGAGTGGTTTCTCTTCAATGAGTTTGGCCAGAGGAGCCCATTTAGAATTTTGACTCTAACAAGACCAGAATCACCAGCAAGTGAAGATTGAGACACCTCCAGGGAAACGTTCATTGAAGAGCACCATCTGCTGGCAGGCCAGGAAACTATAAGAAGTAAAAACACTTTTTGGAGTCTCTCATGTCCCAGGCCCCCTTGATCTGATCTGTGCCCCGTTAGTGGATACCTGACACTGTTTTGATAACTTCAGTGGGGCAATCTTAAAGATTTAGAGTAAGTTGAACCAAAAATCAAAGAAGAGCCTTGAAACAAAACCACTAAGCAAGTGAGAGAAATCGACTGTCAGAGTAAATTTACCAACATAATCAAATGCCTAGACATCAGCAAAAAGTTATAGGCCATACTAAGAAACAGGAAGATATGGCCCAGGCAAAGGATCAAATCAAAAATCCTGATGAGACAGAAGGTTTAAAACAACTAATCAATTATGTCCACACAATCTCCAAAAATAGATAAAGGATATTAAGAAGACACTGAGGGAGCATAAAGAACAATTTGAAAGCCTGTAAAGAAAAGTAACAGATCTTGTGGGAATGAAAGATACAATGGATGAGATTAAAAACACATTAGAGGAACATAATAGCAGTTTGAATTGGTAGAGGTCACAAAAAGTGAGCCGGAGGACAGAGCATCTGAACTTGAAAAGACAGAAGAAGAGAATGGAAAAAATGGAACAGGATCTCAAGGAATTGAATGACAATGTGAAACACAAAAATGAGCATTTTAGGTGTTCCAAAAGGAGAAGAGAATGGAAATGGGGCAGAAAAAGTATGTGAGGAAATAATGACCAAAAGCTTCCCAATCCTTATGAAAGACATAAATATCAATATCCAAGAAGGACAACTCACCACAAGCAGAATAAATCCAAATAGACTTACTCCAAAATACCTACTATTCAGAATGTCAAATGCCAGAGCTGAGAGGATTCTGAAAGCAGCAAGAGAAAAGCAATGAATCACATACAAGGGAAATTCAGTAAGATTAAGTGCCAATCTCCCATCAGAAACCGTGGAGGGGGAAAGGCAGTGATATGATATATTTAAGGCTCTGGAAGAGAAAAACTGCCAGCCAAGCATTCTTTACCTGGCAAAACTGTCCTTATTTATAGAGCATGAGTTTAAAGTCTTCACAAACAAAAACTGAGAGAGTATGTTACCAAAAGACCAGAATTATAAGAGATACTAAAGGGAGTTCCACAGCCTTAAAGGAAAAGGGAAGGGTGAGAGACTTGGAGAAAAGTGTAGAAATGAAGATTATTAGTAAGGGTAACTAAAAGGGTAAAATGACAGACAATAGTGAGATATGACAGTGGAAAGTAAAAGGATAAAATGGATGAAGTAAGTAATGTCTTTACAGTAATAACATAGAATAATTGACTGAACCCCCCAATCAAAAGACATAGACTGACAGGATGGATTAAAAAATATGAGCCATCTATATGCTGTCTACAAGAGATGCACCTTAGATGCAAAGACACAATCAGGATGAAAGTGAAAGGTTGAAAAAAGATGTTCCATGGAAATAGTAACAAAAAAAAAAAAAAAAAGAAGAAGAAGAAGAAAAGAAAAAAGATCTCTAGTAGCAATATTAATATTGGACAAAATAGATTTTAAATGCAAAACTGTTATAAGAGATGAAGAAGATCATTATATATTAATAAAAGGGGCAAATCACCAAGAAGAAATAACTATAATAAATATTTATACACATAAACTGGGTGCCCCAAAGTACATGAGACATACAGTGGCAAAACTGAAGGGAGAAATAGACATCTCAACAATAATAGTTGGAGTCTTCAATACACCACTCTCAGCATTGGATAGACCATCTGGACAGAGGTAAATAAGAAAACAGAGAGCTTGAATAATATGATAAATGAGCTGGAAAGGCATTTATAGAGCATTACATCCACAAACAGCAGGTTATACATTCTTTTCAAGTGCTCATGGGTCCTTCTCCAAGATAGATAGGGTCACAAGATAGGTCTCAATAAATTTTAAAAGACTGAAATTATACAAAACACTTTCTCTGACCATAATGGAATGAAGCTGGAAATTAATAACAAGTATGCAGAGATTAAACAACACACTCTTAAATAATCAGGGGGTCAAAAAAGAAATTGCAAAAGAAATCAGGAAATACCTTGAGATGAATGAAAACAAACATACAAGATATCAAAACATTTGGGATACAGCAAAACACTGCTGAGAGAGAAACTTATAGCCCTCAATACTTATGTAAGAAAAGAAGAAAGAGCCAAAATTGAAGACCTAACTGCACAGCTGGAGGACCTAGAAAAAGAACAGCAAACTAAACAAGCAGAAGGAAAGAAATAACAAAAACAAGAGCTGGAAAAAAATGAAATTAGTGGATTGCAGAAAATTTACCACTATGGTAGGGGAGGATCACTGGTGCAAGTTATCAGGGGGTGGGGGGGAATGTGTGAGGAAGCATGCACCTGGAGCATGCCTCTATGGAATATGAATGTGTTCATGTGGTCATGGGGTGTTATCTCAGTGGGTGGAGGCCCATACAATAACCAACAAAATATTAAATTCCCATCCTGGGGAGTCCTGCTACATTCTCTAATAGAGTAGAAAGAATCTCTAGAGTGCATAAGCAGTGCTAGTGAAAGAAGACAGACCGATACTCCAGGCCCTTGATATTATGAACTTTATTCTTGTAAAATTGAAACTTAGCCTAGTAATATATATTGCCTAAGAGTTATTTCCTGAAAACCAACTTGTTATTCAAATGTGGCCTCTAAGCCAAATTCAGCATGTGGGACATGACTCCCGGGGATGGAACTCCCTGGCACCCAGAGATTATTATGAAGTGCCAACTAGCGATGCATTTGGAAAAAGTCCTTGACCAAAAGGAGGAAATATTAAATATAAATGAGTTTTTATGGCTAAGAGATCTCAAAGTGAGTCAGGAGGTCATTCCAGAGGTTACGCTTATGCACATCTCAGCAGGATCTCACTGACTGCCGGAGTAAACAATGCCTCAAGCAGGGGTGCTCTTGAAAGCTCTAGAGACATCTAGACACTATAGGCAGGACACACAACCCCAGAAATCAGCACCCATCAGTGGGCCTTACACCTTGGGATATATGTTAACCTATTTCCCCAATGTAACAGAGTTAGACTCATTTATAATTTTCCCCACACATGGTTCTTCTGCCCCATTTATTTGAACTTATAATTAGCAATATACCCATTAATTACATGTCCTAGAGACTTAAATCTTCCAGCTGTTCATATGCCAGTTGAGCCCTGAATCTCAACAGAGTTGCAGCCAATGCCTACTCTCCAGTTCATCAGACTCACCCAGAACAACAAAAGGATGATGATGGACAAAGCCCAGCCCAAAAAACAGAGTATCTACAACTGCAAGCAGGACAGTTCCATCCATCTCTTCCATGGGATCTAAGCCCCTTCTCAATTGGAAGCAGAGTGAGCTTCACCATCCCAAAGTCCTTGTATTAGTCAGCCAAAGGGGTGCTAATGTAAAATAACAAAAATGGGTTGGTCTTTATAAAGGGTATTTATTTGGGGTAGAAGTCCACAGATACCAGGCCATAAAGTGTTAATTTTCTTCTCTCACCACAGTCCATTGCCACGTGTTAAAGCAAGACAGCTGCCGGCGTTTGCCAGCGTTCAGGCTTCTGGGGTTCCTCTCTTCCCGGGGCTGCATTTCTCTCAGGGCTTAGCTCCTGTTTCCTCCACAAGTTCAGCTGTAGACGATCAGGCAAATGGCTTGCTTCTCTTCTCCTGGGGCCTTCTTTCCAACATCAAAACTGCTTCTCAAAAGACTGCTACAACTCTGTTCTTGCCATGCCTTTTATATTTGATTCCCCACCCACCAAGGGGTGGGGCTCAAGACCCTAATCATAACTTAATCATGCCCAGATTAACAGATCAGTTTACAAGCATGATCCAATTATATTTTTGGAATTCATAATTACATCAAACTGCCCAACTGCAACAGTCCTCAATATTGAGGAATGAACAAACAATGGGGGAATGCAACCATGGACTAAAGTAGACTTATTATTATTCTAGTCATGGAAGAACTTGCAACATTGATACAAAGACAGTGGTCACCAGAGGTTCTGAGGGGAGGGAGATGGAAGAAAGGTATAATATGGGGCATTTTGGGGACATTGGAATTGTTCTGCATGACATTGCAATGACAGATACAAGCCATTATACATTTTGGCAAAACCTATAAAATTGTACAGTGCAAAGTGTAAACTATAATGTAAACTATAGACCATGGTTAGTAGCAGTGTTTCAATATTTGTTCACCAATTGTAACAAATGTACCAATACTAATGAAAGATGTAGTAATAGGGGAAAATGTGATAGGGGGAGGGGGTGGAGTACATGGGAAGCCCCTAAATTTTTGATGTAACTTTTCTGTAATCTAAAACTTCTTTAAAGGGGGCGGATGTGGCTCAACTGGTTGGGCGTCCGTCTCCCATATGGAGGGACCTGGGTTCGATCCCCAGGACCTCCCGGTAAAAAAATAAATAAATAAATAAAAATAAAAAAATAAAAATAAAACTTCTTTAAAAATAAAGTTTAAAAAATTAAGTTAGACCCCTAACTTACACCATATACAAAAATTAACTCAAAATGAATCCAAGATCTAAATACTGTATAAGATCCAACAATATAAAACTCTCAGAAGAAAACACAGGAGAAGCATCTTCAAGATCTTGTGTTAGGCAATGGTTTCTTAGACTTTATACAAAAAGCACAAGCAACAAAAGAAAATAAATAGATAAATGGGACCTCATCAATAGTAAACACTTTAGTACATAAAAGGACTTCATCATGCAAGTAAAAAGACAACCTATGGAATGAGAGAAAATATTTGGAAATCACATATCCAATAAGGATTTTGTTTTGTTTTTATCTCTCTCCACCCCCTCATTGTGTGCTATGTCTGTTTGTCTTCTTTGTTTCTTTAGGAGGCACCGGGAACCGAACCCAGGACCTCTGATGTGGGAGGGATCAGTGATTAAGTGGCCTAATCACTTAAGCCACCTCTGTTCCCTGCTTTGTTGTGTCTCTCATTATGTTTTTCCTCTTGTATCTCTTGTTGCATCATCTTGTTGAGTCATCTTGTTACGTCAGCTCGCCACACCTGCCTGTCACACCAGCTCACTGTCTTCTTTAGGAGGCACCAGGAACTGAACCACAGACCTCCCATGTGGTAGATGGGAGCCCAATCGCTTGAGCCACATCCACTTCCCTCCAATAAGGATTTAATACTCAGAACATTTAAAGAAATCCTACAAGTCAATAACAAAAATACCAAAAAAAAAAAAAAAAAAAAAAAAAGAAATGAAATTGGGAACAACAACAAAATAGAATCAACAAACCAAAAGTTGGTTCTTAGAGAAGATCAACAAAATTGACAAACCATTAGCTACACTGACAAAGGCAAAAATGAGAGAAAATACAAATAAATAAAATCATAATTGAGAAGGAGGAGGTTACCACTGTCCCTGCATAAATAAAAGAGATCATAAGAGGATACTATGAACAACTGTACACCAACAAACTAGACAATGTAGACAATGAAAAGACAAGCAAGCCAATTAAAACATGGGCAAAAGACTTGAACAGAAATTTTTCCAAAGAAATACAAACGGCCACAAAGCACATGAAAAGATGCTCAACGTCACTAGCTATTAGGGTCAAACTACAATGTGATGGGAGTGGATGTGGCTCAAGTGGTTGAGTGCCTGCATCCCATGTACAAAGTCCCAGGTTTGATCCCCGGTACCTCCTAAAAACTAACTAACCGAAAAACCAACTCTCAATGGGGAGCGGATGTAGCTCAGTGATTGAGCACCTGCTTCCCATGTTTGAGGTCCTGGATTCAATCCCCACTATCTCCTAAAATTTTTTTAAAAACTTACAATGAGATATTATTTCATGCCTTACAGAATGACCATTATTTTTTTTAAAACTAAAAAATACAAGTGCTGGAGAGGATGTGGAGAAAAAAAGCATTCCTTCCTTGTTGGTGGGAATGTAGCCTCTGTGGAAGACAGTTTGGCTGTTCCTCAAGAAATTAAATATAGAATTGCCATATAATCTGGCAGTCCCACAACTAAGAAAATATTCAGAAGAATTTAAACAGAATTTGCACACCAATGTCCTTAGTGGTATTATTCACAATTGCTAAAAGATGGAAACAGCCCAGTTGTTCATCAACCAATGAATGAACAAAATGTGATATATCCATATGAAGGAATACTATTCATCTGTAAGAAGAAATGAATGTGGGATGCATATGACAACATGGACAAACCTTGAGGACATTATGTTGAATTAAACAAGCTAGACAAAAGAGGACAAATAGTGTATGGTCTCACTAATATGAACTAAATACAATGAATAAACTCATGGAGTTAAACTATAGAACATAGGTTACTAGGAGATAGAATGGGAGTTGAGAAGGGCAAGCTGATGCTGAATGTATGTAGAATGTTTAATAAGGGGGTTGTAAATGTAGGGATATTGTAGGAGTTGATGGTAACACCTTATAGTAGTATAATCAACACTGCTGATTTATAAACATGACTGTGGCTGAGAGTGGTAGTCTGGGGACGTTAATGTCAATTGAAAGACAGCTAAAGGATAATGTAGGAACTGTATAATACAGTGATTTTGACAGTGGATGATGATTGTGGTTAATAGTACAAATACAAGAACGTTCCTCTATTACGAGGTGTTAAGAATATGGACATGCATGGAAAAAATACAACTAATGTAATATGTAGACTATAGCTAACAGTAATATTGTAATATTTTTACAGCAATGGCAAAGAAGGTACTATATCAATGCCAAAGGTCAGTAATGTGGGTATAAGAGGGTATGGGATTTATCTTTTTGGAGTAATGAAAATGCTCTTAAATGGACTGAGATGATGACGGAACAACTCTGTGATGAAACTGAGGGTCACTGAGTATACACTTTGGATGGACTGTACAAGGCAGGGGACCGTACAACACAGTGAACCCCATGGTGAGTGATGCACTGTGATTAACAGTACAGATATGAGAATGTTCTCTCATGAACTATAACAAATATACAATACTAATACATGATGTTAATAATAGGATGCTTTGTGGGAAAACACACCAAATATAAGCTATGGACTATAGTTAGCAGTAATATTACAACAATGTTCTATCAACATTTGTAACAAATGTGCCACAACAATGTAAGGTGTAGGTTGTGGGGCAATATATGGGAACCCTGTATGGTATGCATGATTGTTTTGTAAACTCACAACTCTCAAGTAATGAAAAAAATTAAAATGAAGGGTAAGCTGCTCCATCTGGCCCAGCCTACAACCAACAAAGAGTCACAACACCCAGTTGACCTCTTTGAACTTTGGAGACAACATATTCTTCGTTTGGGTGTGCTACTCCAGCCCATTTACCAAGTGACCTGAAAAGCTGCTAGTTTTGAGCAGAGACCAGAACAGGAGGAGGCTCTACAACAGGTCCAGGTGGCCATGCAAGCTCCTCTGCCATTTGGGCCATATGATCCAGCAGATCCAATTATGCTGGAAGTGTCAGTGGCAAATGTAGATGCTGTCTGGAGCCTTTGATAGACCTCTATTGGAGAATCACAGCACAGACCCTTAGGATTTTGGAGCAAAGCCCTGCCGTCCTCTGCAGATAACTACTCTCCTTTGAGAAAAAGCTTTAGGGCTGCTACTGGGCTTTAACAGAGACTGAATTCTTAACCATGGGCCACCAAGTTGAGACCTGAGTTGCCCTTCAAGAACTGGGTTTTGTCTGGCCCACCAAACCATAAAATTGGGCATACACCACAGCACTTCTACATCAAATAAAAAGTGGTATATGTGAGACTGGGCTGAGCAGGCCCTGAAGGCATAAGTAAGTTGCACAAAGAAGTGGCCCAAATGCCCATGTTCCCCACCCTTGCCACATTACCTTCTCTTTCCCAGCCTGCAGCTATGGCCTCTTGGGCAATGCCCTATGATTAGTTGACTGAGGAAGAGAAAACCCAGGCCTCGTTTACAGGTGCTGTGTACTTGTACATGTACATAGGTACCACCAAAAAGTGGGCAGCAGCAGCACCACAGCCCCTTTTGGGGACATCCCTGAAGGACAGTGGTAAAGAGAAACCCTCCCAGTGAGCAGAAATTTGAGCAGTGCACCTGTTTATTCATTTTGCTTAAAAGGAATGGCCAGAGATGCATTGTATACAGGTTCATGGGCTGTGGCCAGGATAGTCAGAGACTTGAAAGGAACAGAATTGGAAAATTGGTGACAAAGAGGTCTGGGAGGAGGTATGTGGATAGACTTTTCTGCATAGGCAAAAAACATGGAGATAATTGGGTCCCATGTGAATGTTCCGCAAAGAAGGATTTTAATAATCAAGTGGATAAGATGACCTATTCTGTGGCTACCAGTTGGCCTTTTACCCCAGCCACTCTTGTTTTTGCCCAATGGGCTCATGAACAAAGTGGTCATGGTGGCAGGGATGGAGGTTATGCATGGGCTCAGCAACATGGACTTCCTCTCACCAAGCCTGACCTGGCTACAGCCACTGCTGAGTGCCAGATCTACCAGCAACAGAGACATTCAGACCCTGATATGGCCCCATTCCCCCAAGTGATCAGCCTGCTCCCTGGTGGCAAGTTGATTACAGCAAACCATTTCCATGTGGAAGGTGCAGCATTTTGCTCTTGCTGGAATAGATACATACTCTTGATATGAATTTGCCCTCCCAGCATGCATATGAGGTATATTATTATTATTATTATTATTATTATTATTATTTAATATTTAATACAGCTTCACCTCCTCCTTTGACTGAACAGGGCAAAGCCCTGGTTTCCACTTTACCAGCACTTCCACAATATACACCATGCTATTTTTTGGAAAATAAGTCATCCTGAACGCCAATGTCAACAAGTCTTATGAAAACAGAGAAACCAGCAAAATACTCATGAAAGGTAATTGTTGGGATTTTTAAGTTTTAAAGTTAATTGAAGAGACAACACATGGATCATGTGTTACTTTCCCTTAGTAGGCATAGAACTACTGAAAATCAATAAATGTTAGTGGCAATTAAAATAGCAAACAAAGAAGCCCTGGTGACATCTGGATTAAATAATGCTGCCTTGTGTTTATGCAGCATCTACTTTGAATTCAAAGGTACTCAGAGCACCTTAAAATATGTGTGTTCAGGATATGGACATCTACCGCTAGCCCTTTACTACTAGCCTGGGATGTACTGGGGAAGAAGAAAATGTTTATGTCAGCTTGCACTCTAAAGGGTTCCTCCCTTCTCTTCCCACAGGCCACCCGTATTTACATTCTCACACCAATCCTTGATATACCAGCTCCCTCTATACCAGCAAGCATTCAACAAGTATTCTGAATCACTAGCTACTTCTAGTCTCTGTGCGAAGTTTTTTTCCTGGTTGTTGTTATTGTTTGGTTTTTGTTTATTTATTTGTGTAATTCGGGGGCTGGGAAGTGTGGAGCAAAAACCAGAAACTGAATGGGAAATTCCCAACTGTGCAGGAGGCTAACTTGAACCAGAAAGAAAAACACTAGTTTGTATGCCTTTGATCAAAAAGGACTTCTCCTCTGTATATCCATTCCAAACAAGTTTGCACATGGGTAAATTAAGGCAAAAGAATTTCCTCAAACTCAGCTTCTGCATTGCATTATCATAGCACTGGGTAAGCGATAAGTTACAAGCTAGGGTACAGGGTCCCTGTCCTTCGGTAATTTACAATCTTGAGGGAAAACAGGCCACCAAGAATTAAATAGCAATCTAGGGTGGCGTGGGATGAGAGCCAAAGGGTGGGCCAATGCTACAGGCAAGCCATGGAAGGAGGGCAGCATTAACTAGTGAGCTCAGAAGGCTGCCAGAGAGGGGAGGCTTGAACTAGACCCTGAAGCAAGGGTAGGATGTAGGTGAGCAGAGAGGAGAAAAAGGGACTTCCCACACCAGAAACACGACTGCATATGTTTATATTTGCATAACTATGAAGTTCATTGACCTAGGACAGAGAATTTTCAGAGGAGAGTGATGGGATACAGAATACTTTTTAAAAGCAACTTACATTTGCATTTTGCTAAGGGGTTTAGAACATATTTCATTCAATCCTCATAACCTTCTGGGACAGATAATGAAAGTGAGATAATAAGATTAGTAGATATGTGCTAAGTCACCAGCCAGTATATGGCAAAGACAGGATAAGAATCCAGGTTTTCTGACCCCTATGCCCTAGAGTTGTTGTGAGGATTAAATGGGGTAACATATGCAAGGAGCTACAAGCAGGCCCTGGCACAGAGTAAGCTATTGTTGCTATTTTTAATCATCTTCATTATTATTACAGCTCTGAGTGCAAGCTGAGGAGTTTGAACTTTGCCCTCCAAGCCCTTGTTTCTTAAACTTTGGACATTTATGTCCTGCCTTCCTCACTTTGCCACTTCTGCCCTAACAGGAGGCTTTCAGCTGCAAGTAACAGGAAGCAAGACATTAAAAGGAACTTATTGGCTTAAGTGTCTGAAAAGTCCAAAGATAGGGCTTGAGCTGGGCTCTGGCTCCTTTTCGCTGGAGGTTCTGTCTTCTTTTATGTTACTACTTCATCCTGAGGACAGCATCCCTATGGTGGGGGAAATGGATGCCCTCCTCTAAGTCCTTCCATCCCCGCCCAAAACTGTCCAGAAAGGAGAGGGCTGCTTCTCTCAACCACTGAGTAAAATCCCTGAGTTTCACCTCTGATTGGACTATCTTAGACCATGTGCCCATACCTGGACCAATCATTGTGGCAAGGTGTTGGGGGTCAGAGTCCTTTCTTGGCCCACCCAATTAACATGGAGACTAGAGGATGGGAGAGGAGTGGATAAGTGCCGTGAATGCATCCCAAAGTCCTCTACCGCTGAGTACCATCTATAAAATCACTGAATGAATTTTTTCTTTAAAATAATTCCCTTTTTAAAAGGTATTGTCTCCTCCTAAGCCTTCATATATGTAAAATCTCAGGTGTATGCAACATGTTTTTTTTTTTATTTATAATGAATGCATAACTAAAAAAAAAATTTTAAACCGTTGCACCAACTGCAAATATCCCATTTTTATCACTGCTGAAGGTTTATGTTCTGAGTTCAGCCTTCAGATTTCCATTTCAGAGCTCTCTAATCTCTACACCATATTAATATCCATAGTCAGTTTTTTCCATTCTTTTCAAGTTACAGTTTCTGTGCCCTGTCTAGTTGAGATGGAAAAAGCAAAACACCCATCAGCACCGTAACTCTGCAAACAAAGGAATGAAACAAAGCAAAACACCCATTACATTGGGACGTCAGCCTAGCTGTTGCTGTTCAACTCCTCATTCAAAGAGGCCCAGGGCTGAAAAGCACTGGAGTCCCTGGCAGAACCTCAGACAACAGCATGCAAACACCCTGGCTGGTGACGAGACAGGCTTGGCCAGCCCTGGTTTTATAGTTCTAGTCTTCTAATAAAAGAATTCCATAGGAAATGGTTGCTGGTGAAGATGACTACAGAAAAGACAGTGAGAAAAATTGGGAGAGCTAGGCTTGAGGAAATTGTAAAGTCATTACACCATTATCATAAATGCTCCTACCAATAAGACATAACTTCATAAACAAGCACAGGCTGACCAGTGTTAGATTAGGAATTAAATTTTAACCTTTATCTGGATTGCCAAATCATTAGCGACCCCCCTTCTTTATCTTGATAATTGTCAGTCAGGATTGGCAAGAGTTTACCTGGCCAAAGCAAGCAGGAGGGGCCCCACTCAGAGTGGCCCTATAAGGAATTTTCTTTGGCCCTATAAGGAAGTCTTCCTCCTAGGGATACAGTTACAAAAATCTAGCTCAAAGGGATAACAGAGCCAAGCCCCGTCCTCACACCCCAGGAAAAGTCAGATACACCAGCTTTACCACTAGGAGAAGTGTGCATGGTGAACCAAAATCAACGCTCACATTCAAGGAATATTACCCTGGATTTACAAGGGTCATTGGTAAATGATTTTGCCTGTCAGGCACTCACAATTTCTGTCTGTAAAGCAAAATTTGGGCATCACCTGAGGGAATGCAGTATGGACTGACTTATTAATGTGGAACTTTAAATATAGGGTGAAGCAGGTTAATTTTATTGCTGAAGGCTGCAACAAAAGTAGATTTTGCAGAAATGTGTGGAAGACTTTTCCGTTTAACAAAACATTCCAAAAGCTGACAATAGGTTAAACCAAATTCACATCTTCCTTGCTAAGCAAACGCACACATTCACATACATACATACATACATATACACACACACTCGCCTGTCACCAGGTCCTCTCTCACAACCACCCCATATATTCTGCCTTGGGACCAGACCCCACCAACATCTCCCTTGGGTGGCTGTAAGAGCATCTGACCTGCCACCCCACTTCTGGTTTGGCTCCACTCCAAGGCAGCCTCCCTATTGCTTCTAAAGAAATCCTTTTAAAACGTAGATAGAACTGTGTCCCTTCCCTGCTTAATATCCTCAGTAGGGCCCAGTAGCTTCCCAGAGAAAGTCAAATTCCTTAGCTTAACACCAAAACCCTCCATGCACTCCCCTGTTTTGTTTTTGTTTTTTTTAACATTTCTTTAAGGATTTATTTATTTACTTTTATCCATTTTTACTCCCTCCCCCCATTTTTGCTGTTTCTGTGTCCATTCGCTGGGCAATTCTCTGTATCTGTTTCCTGCCCTCTCTTCTCATCCTTCTCCTCCTGTCTTCACTGGGATTTGATCCTTGGAACCTCTGATGTGGGAGAGAGGTGTCCTACTACCACCTGTGTCACCTTAGTTCCTGGTTTTTCAGCGCGTCTCGTCTTGGCTCACCCTTGTGTCACTCTCCTGTTACATCATCATCTTGCTGTGTGGCTCGCAGGGCCTGACGGCTCATCCACGCACGGGGCCTGGCGGCCCACGTACCTTCTATATTTTCCTTTTTTTAATTTTTACCGGGAGGTCAGGGACCTCCATAGGGGAGACGGACGCCCAACCACCCGAGCCACATCTGTCCCCCTGCTTATATCTCTTAAGGTTAACCAAAGATACCCAAAGTTACAGTCTTTTCCCATACAGGATGGTCATATAATAAATCAGGCTTAGTTTATCACCAGCATTCTAAAAACCAGGCCTAGGGAGAAAAACTAGGTCTGGGGACACATGCATGGTTTCTAATATAGCGAATGCTTAGCCTACCCTGATTATCACAAAATCAGGACGGCGAGAGTACTCGCATCATGCACTCCCCTGTTGACAACCACTGGTCTCCCACCTTCCTGCCATTCTCCTTCCCACCCCACCCCATGCACTCTTCCCTTTTACCATATCACCTAACAAAGGAGCATCATGTTTTTAAGCTTACACCATTTACCCTCTACCAAGAACACTAACTCCTACTTGTTTCACAAAACTTAATTCCAAGAAGCTGTCACACACACGTGAGCACACACATGTGTACACACACACACTAAGAGAGGGATTTGATTTAGGTCCCTCTCTTAGTGATTCCCCAAGCACCTCCAGCAAGCTTGTTCATGGCACCTACCTTGCCATCCCATAATTATTGGTTTACTTTCTTTCTCTTCCATTAAACTACAAGCTCTTTGAAGGCAGGGACTTTGCATTATTTGACTTGGAAAATTAGTATCTGGCCTGGCCCCGTATCTGGCTTATTATAAGCATTCAATAGATATGAATCTATGGTTCAACCAGTGTTTTACAGAGTGCAAGAGTATAGGATTTCATAGCTGATTTTAAATATATTATTTGGTATGAATTTGCTACAAAAGTTAGTATATCTCTTCCCCAGTGCAAGGTGCCATTTTTATCAATCATTCTTCATGAAAAAGTGGGAAGTATTTATGTCTGGGTTGAAAGACAAATATCTGGTTGTAACAGTCACTCACAGTGGTGTCTTACCCTAAATAGAAGCAAACGTTTCTAGGAAAGTGGTAAACATCCCCTTCTAAACATGAAGACTTATAATGTGACAGTTAATGTCACAGAAGATAGAAGATATTTTAGTCACTTCTTGGGGCTTGCAATTAGAACAAGTGCCAGATCTTAAAATATAACTCAACAGCCCTTAAAACTTTCTGCTCACAGATTAGTCTCCCTGACCCAGGGCTTCTTCCTGAAAGAAAAAACTAGAGCAAAGCACTTTGGAACTACAGAGCATTGTTTGGATTTTCCTGCAGCCTTGCTATTCATTTGCTGCCATATGATTCCACTTTGAACTGATATCAGTCCTGCCTTTCATGGACATCCAGAGCTGCTGCATTTCTAGCCTCCAGTTCTGGTAGAGACTGGGGCCTCCCCAGTGGGCCTCCTTCTGAAGTCACCTGATGTGCCAAGCCAAGATGGTTTCAGTATCAGCTTGATGTGCAGCCCTAAATATTTAAGACATCTGTAAGTATCATTTTATTTTGTCTACGGGAAAGGGTAAGCACATTCCTTTTTTTTTTTTTTTTTTTTTTTTTTGAAGTCTATTCTATGGTAGCAAATACTGTTCATGGTTTTATCCTTTCATGATTCTCCAGGATCTAAACCAATAAGTTTTCTTGGAAAACAACTGCTCTTAATACCTGCTGGGTTTTCTTTAGTGGGAGTTAAGGTCAAAACCTGAATTCTAAATACAGAAAATCACCTGTCAGTGAATTCTCAATGATATGTGGCATTTTAAGTCCCTCTGCTTCACCTGGCACCATTCATGCAATTTATTCATTCACTCAAAAGATTTATTGAGCAGCAGTATTCTGGAACTGTGTATTGTGGATTATAGACACCCAGAGAAAATGACACCCTTCCTGACCATAATCAACATATGGCTATTGGTAGAAAGAGACAAGACATGCAAACAACTATGACAGAACATCATCCTTATTACAACAAAGGGGATGCTAAGTACCAAGCAAATAGAAGCAGAGGCATGAAGGTTTTTTCTTCTGGGAGGGGAGCAATAGGTAGGGAGAGGAAAGGAGTCAAAAAAGAGTGTTACTTAAAGGGCAAACAGAGTCTGGGTACGAGAAGGAGGGTAGCAAGAGCAAACCAGACAGAGAAGAAAAGGGAAAGCATGTACAAGGGCTCAAGGATGAGGGCAGTAATCATGCTGAGCATGTGGTTATGGGTCAAGTCACGAAGTGTTTTATAGGCTGTGCTAAGGAGTTTCAATTCTCTCTGGCAGGTGATAAGGGCCACCAGAGAATTTTGAGCTTGAGAGTGACCCAAGGAGACCTTTGTGATAGAAATATCATTCTGATGGCTGGGTGGAGAGTGAATTGGAAATAGGTGAAATCAAAGGCATGAAGTCAGGAAGGGAGCTTTTCAGCAATAGTCCATGAAAGAGAAGACAATGGTTGGGGCCAAGGCAGCAGCAGAAGGATTGGAGAAAAGAGGCCGGGATGGAGAGAGATTTAGAAAGTAACGAGGGTACACATGGTGGTGGAGTTGATGGGGGATTCAGAAGAGAACCCACAAGAATACTGAAAGTGGAAACATCTAGACAGAAGACAGCCATAGGATGATGCTGGTTAATCATCTGGAACAGGCAGTCTTTAGGAAAGGAAATTTAGGAGGAAAAATGAATTTCAATCTTCTTCACAGGAGTCATAATACCTTGAACTTTTTTCTGGTTTTACAAATGTCAGGATTCAACACCTATACTTGCCCAAAGCCCAGATCAATACATTCATTTATTTATCTATTATCTATTATTTATGCTTACAAATGCTTTCCATGCTCTGCAATGTCACCTCAGATTGACAGAACTTGTTTTACCTCCCAGTACTCCTCTCTATTACGGCTAAGAGTTGGGTCCCCATTGAAATGCTTTTAACTCTCTAATGATGACCGTCTGGTCACCATTTTAAAAAATATATGCCATTCTTTTTCCTAATTAATTGGCATGATTTGGCTTCTTTTATATCAACCCATATAAAGAAACAGGCACTCTTGTAAAGTTTATGTGCTCTTAAAGCCTGAAACATTTTAGAAAATCTGCTCTATTTCTGTATAATGACTTTAATATTATGATAATACAGTTCAGAAGTAGGAATGTTAATTGCCTTTTACCCTCTTGTATAAAGAAGTCAAAACTATGTGATCCCAGAATTCCTCTGTCTCCTTGATCCACCAGAAGGGACAATTGTGCTAATAAAGACTTATTTTTCCCTTTTCTTATTTCATTAATTTTTTTTTATTTTCAGAACTAAGAGCAAACCATAGGCAACCATTAAGTTTAAAACCACTGAAAGCAGAAACAAGGTACAAATCTTGGAAGAAATGTGTTATGGACAAGCCTAGAATCAGAGCAGCACATTATGAGTTAGGTATATAACCCTAGGGCTCAAAAAGATATACAAATTCAGTTAGTCCCCACCAAAATTCCTGTTTTATCTCCTGGCAACGTGGTGATTGGAAAGAATATGTACAGATTTCAAAAGGAATGTCTATTTGTAATCCAGATCAAAGAATTTTTACTGAAATTGGGCATAAAAGAAAACTTTAAAACTGGCCTTTGCTTTTAGTTGTCTAAAACACATGCTAACCTTAATTTGCATTTTATACAAATAGTTTTGTGTACAGAAATAACATGATTTTGCATTGGCAAATCCTCTCTGCATTCTTCCTTAATAATTTTTTCTCTTGAAGGTATTTTCAACTCTTACAATTGAAAATTTGCTAAAAAGGGTAATTTTACCTTCCATACAAGACAGGTTTTCCATTTATAAGCCTGTTACCTAGAGGCACAATTAAAATGGAAACATTAAGTAGAAATAAAACATAATTCCTCTCTTTTCATCCACTAGCTGGCTCATTTCAAAGGCACCCTCTTTGGTGAGTTCCTAATACATTAGTAGTTAGTGGATTACCTATTTGAATATCCTTCCAATTGTAATATTTAATTGTCCAAGTTCCAATTGAGGAAATCATAAATGTTTGCATTTTATAAACAAAGCTTTTTCATGACTATATACTGGGACTTTATACCAAGTTTCTTAGCAAATGTTTTCTCCAGGTAGATCTTGACATTCCCCAACCTTTAAGAATTCCTTTGTCAGGCCCTCCTTTTCTCTCTGTCAGTGAGCTTGTCTCCTGAATGCACCAAATCACTGGAAATTTCCTCATTAGCATCTCAGGGGAGCCTTCTTGGGATTATTAGGAGCAAACTTAAATTAAAATATCCCTTCTTTTTTCTAGCTTAAGGGAGAGACAGGAATACTGATTGCTTTTCTTTATTCTTATTATAGGGCACCTTGAGGTGCATCTAAGGGAAGGTGCCTTGCACTGATTTAAATGCGTGGTGTTGTGAAAGCTGGTTATGATTTTCTGATGTTTTTCTGCAACTCTAACCATATGTAATTTTGAATTAAATGAAAGTTAAGTACTAAAACGTTTTGCCTAAAGGGAATTCAGATTCTCAATGTGCTTTTAATAACTGTTTGTAAAACATTTAGGAAAATCTATGGCAACACATTTAGGAAAAAAATCAAATTACTATTGCCTTAAGATGTTATTCTAGTGTCTAAACCTTATGAAACATCCTGTGTGGCCCAATTGTTGAACTAATCCAGTCAGTAATATTTTAGAACATGTTGTATATATAGGATCTGAATTGAATTTATATAATATTTTTAAATAATACTTCTTTAAGACACTTCTTTAAAATTCACTAAAAAAAATGTTGTAAGAACTTGCAAAAAAACATCTAGTCAAATAGTTCTGAAAATTGCAAATACAGTCTAATTAAAAGCATTAAAATTAACTAATGAAATTAGATTAAAACCATTAAACAGCCATCCATTCATTTAAAAAAAAAAAAAAAGTAGTAGAGGTGAAAATTTGTGCAAAAATCGAAAATAAAATGGCATGGTGTATACAGGGCTTAAGATAAACAAATACAACCTTCAATGTAAGTGGGGACAATGGAAAAGGGTTTGTTGGAAGGTAAAATTTGTTGGTTGTGTAGCCGTTGCTTCTGAGGGTGTAATTTGAAAAATGAACTCAAGTTAAAATATGACCTGAATTTCCATTTTTGTCTCACACACAGAAATGGCTATGTACCTAATTTGGGAAAAATTCAAACCATCACCCTCAATGCACAGCTCAGAATCTGTGCTAAATGTGAATATAGAAATCACCTTTCATCCAGAATGACGGTGTCCTTGAACCTAACCAGGCGATAATGAGCTTTCTTTTCCTCATATTTGTAATCCTTCACCCAAAGCCAAAGCATCATTAGAATACAACCCATGCCATAATACAGTTGGAGTCATTTCTTTTGCTATTTATTCATGTTTTTATTTCCCTATGTGGCCATGAAAACAATTACAGAAAGTTGTAAAATTTGTAATACATATCCACCAAGAAATAAGTGAATTATGGTGATCTAAAACAGAACGGCAGCTAAAGGACTTTACTCTGGAAAGATCAAATTTTCTAAGTAACTGATCTGTCAGAACCATCCCCAGTGAGGATATGACCAGAATTTTTATCCATTACTCATTAAATTACAACACTCTGTGACTTTATAAGCCCTGACTGCACAGCATCCTTACCAAAGGGATTATTAATAAGTGATTGGAAATATGGGTGTTCTGTTTGTACTTCACACACTTCTGGGTTATTTGGATTTTTTTTTTAACAACAAGAATATATCAGCTGGGTTTGACTGGATTTCTGTTACCTCCCAGTTCCATGAGATTTCCAAGTGTTTTGTCATGACTAAGCACTGATAATTGTTGAAGTTGGGTGATGGGTACATGTGAGTTCATTATACTATTCTGAGTTTATGGATTATGGATTGTTTGAAAATATCTGTAATAAAAAGATTTTAGGGAAGCGGCTGTGGCTCAATCAGTAGGGCTCCCGTTTACCATATGGGAGGCCCCGGGTTCAGTTCCCGGGGCCTCCTGGTGAAGGCAAGCCCGCCCACACGGCACGGTTAGCTGACCCAGCAAGCACAAGCAGCAAGCGGGGGATAAATGAATAAATAAATAAAATCTTTAAAAAAAGATTTTGGGAAGCGGCTGTGGCTCAATCAGTGGGGCTCCCGTTTGCCATATGGGAGGCCCCGGGTTCGGTTCCCGGGGCCTCCTGGTGGGGGCAGGGCCCGCCCGCACGGCGTGGTTGGCTGGCCCAGCGAGCGCGAGCAGCAAGGGGGGGATAAATGAGTAAATAAATAAAAATCTTTAAAAAAAAAAAAAAAAAAAGATTTTAAAAGTATGTATCATTTTGGTAATTTAAAACATGTAGTTCTGGGCAAATAGGTTTTCTGTAATCTGTATAAGTTGAAAGTTTGATAGCATACAAGTTGTTACTCACAAATGCTTACTTTGTTTTAGGAATTGAAACGTGTATGAAATGCTTCCTTTCACATACTCCATATGGAGGGAAAAATCAATAATGTAATCATGAAAAATAAACTCCAAATAAAGTTGTTTACAAATATTGACCTTTAATTGACTTGAAGCAGGAGTCTGAAAATATAACCCAAGGCTGAACTGAACTACCACCCTAGAGCTTTCAAATTGCTACATCTTCAAATGGGCCAGTTAGGCTGCAATTGCTCTTTCAACCATTACCATAAAATGCCTGATCTCTCTGCATTTTTTTAAGCACTCACTCTATTTAAGAAGAAGAAGAAAAGCAAACACTTCTTGAGCACCCAAAATGTGTAAGGAGTGTGCTAAGTACTTTACAATCAATATTTCACCAAGTCATGATGAAGTTCATTTCACAGAGGAGAAAACTGAGGTTGAATTAGGGTAAGTAATAACCCAAGATCCCAGGTCAGTTAGTAGCAGGCTTGGGCTTTGGCCTTAGCCAGTCTGGTTACAGAATCTGTGCTCATAGCACAATCTCTGATCAAAAGAAGAATCGCATCCATGTTATATGAAGAGATCATACAACCCAACAATAAAAATTAAGCAACCCAGTTTAAAAATGGGCCAATACTTACCTGGCAGGGGAGATACCATGATCACGAAGGTGGTTTTCCCAGGGCGAGGCTTATCCAGTGCTGACCCCTGCGATTTCCCCAAATGTGGGAAACTCGACTGCATAATTTGTGGTAGTGGGGGACTGCGTTCGCGCTCTCCCCTGTAAAAAAAAAAAAAAAAAAAAAATGGGCCAACAATTTGAATAGACATTTCTCCAAAGAAGAAATACAAATGGCCAAAAAGCACTTGAAAAAATGTTCAACATCATTAGCTATGAGGGAAATGCAGGTCAAAAATAAAGTAAGGTATCATTTCACACTTTATAGAATGGCCATTATTGAAAAAAAAAAAACAGAAAACTATAAGTGCTGGGGAAAATGTGGAGAAATAGAAACACTCCTTCACTCTTGGTGGGAATGTAGAATGGTGCAGCCTCTGTGGAAGACAGTTTGGCGGTTCCAAGAAACTAAATATAGAACTGCCGTGTGATCCGGCAGTCCCACAGCTAGGAATATATTCAGAAGAACTGAAAGCAAGGATGCAAACTGACATTTTCATACCGATGTTCATAGCAGCATTATTCACAGTTGCTAAAATATGGAAACAACCCAAGCATTCATCAACCAATGATGGATAAACAAAATGTGGTATATACATACAATTAAATACTATTCAGTTGTAAGAAGAAATGAACTTAGGATGCATATAACAACATGGATGAACCTTGAGGATATTATGTTGAGTGAAATAAGCCAGACACAAAAGGACAAATATTGTATGATCTCACTTATATGAACTAAATCAATGAGTAATCAATGAGTAAACTCTAGAGTATAAGTTACTAAGAAGATGAATGTGGGTTGAAAATGGGAGCTGATGCTTAATGAATGTAGAATTTTTAATAAGGTTTATTGTAAATGTGTGGAAATAAGGAGTTGATGTTAATACATTATAGTAAGTATAACTAACACTGCTGATTTATAAATGTGAATGTGGCTGAAAGGGATAGTCTGTGGATGTAATATCTCAATTGAAAGGAAGCTAAAGAATACCATAGCGACTGTATGACATAGTGATTTTGGTGGTGGATGAAGTTTGTGGTTAATCGTATAAATGTAAGAATGTTCTTCCTTTACAAAGTGTTAAGTATATGGTGATACATGGGAAAATTGCAACTAATGTAACTTATGGATTATATTTAATGGTAATATTGTAATATTTTTGCAGCAATGGCAAAGAAGATATTATATCAATTCTAAAGGACAACAATAGGGGGATATAAAGAGATATGGGATTTTTCCTTTTGAAATAATGAAAATGCTCTAAAATTGGCTGAGGTGATGACAGCACAACTCTGTGATGAATATGAGAGCCACTGAGTATACACTTAGAATGGCTTATACAAAGCATGGAACTATATAACACAATGAATTCTGTGATGGAAGATGAACTGTAGTTAACAGAACAAATATGAGAACATCCTCTCATGAACTAAAACAAGTATATAATACTAATATAGGGTGTCATTAACCAGGTGGGTTGGTGGAAAAATACACCAAATACATGATATTGGCTATAGTTAGTAGTAATGTTTTGACGATGCTCTTTCACAGTTTGTAACAATTGTTTCACAACAATGCAAGTTGTTGATGGGGTAATGTATGGGAGCTTTATATGATGATATGTATGCTTGTTTTGTAAACTCACAACTTATACTATGCACTTATTGTTTATGGATATTCATGTATGGATGATAAACTTCAATTTTAAAAAGTTTAAAAAAAGAGAAGCAGAAGAATGGCAAGGTAACACTATACCCTACTGTATATGGTAAAGTGAGGACAGACAATGAAACATGCTGAAAAGAAATAATTAGCAAGCACATGTGAAAGTGCTCTGAAAATGTAGCATTTTTAAAGTATTTGTATCCATTAAATAACTCCCCATTCTCCCTCCCCCTGCTCCTGGTAACCTCTAATCTGCTTTTCTGTCTCTATGAGTTTTCCTCTACTGGTTATTTAATATGAGTGAAATCGTATAATATTTGTCCTTTTATGTCTGGCTTGGAGAGCAATGTTGTTGTGCAAATCCACATTACTTTCAATGTTCAGACTAATTGACTAAAAGACCTACACTGAAAGCCTTTTTGCTCCCAGAAGGAAGTCTTAACGTTAGAATGAATGAATAGATGAGTCCCTGGGCAGAAGGTAGAGAGAGCCTCCTGGGGGCGCCCACGCCTCAGGGGTGCATGCGTGCCTCCCAGCATTGCTGTTTGTTGACCTTGCTGAGCACCATTTCATGACTTGAAGATAAGGCTTCCCTTCCTGCCACTTTTGTATGTCAATTTTTTCCTGGCATCCAAATCATCCTTCTCTCCTTTCTTTTGTCAGTGGTAAATTTTCAGAGAAGGAGAAAGAGAACATAAATAATAAAGAATTATACCCTGTGTTAAAAACAAAAATTTTCTTCCTTCTCTCTATGAGAATAGAGATAATCATAGCACTTTCAAGCCCAGGGAAAGGACTCTTCTTCCCCCTATTATGTTACTTTTCCTTTCATTTGGCCTCCACTAGCTCAACTGCTAGATTCCTGCCTGGCAGACCAGTCTATGAATTCTCTCCCCCCAATGGTCTATGCTTTATTTTTCATATAATGAACATGTGATCTTCTTATCTGGTGATGTGCACCTCGGGAAACATAATGTCTTGAAATTTTCACTCAAGACCTCACACAATTCCTTCTCAACTTAAAAAAAAAAAAAAAAAAAAAAAAAAAAACAACCAAACTAGATTGAACAATATTTTGGTGGCCAATATTTGGGATCCATCATATTGGAACATTTATCTGTCAACTGTTGAAATGTGACACTATGTTCTATATGCCACTGACCTGAGGACTTCTGCAGAATAAATCAGAAATCTTTAAAAATTTTAAAAGGAATGCAGAGGAATAAACAGTTATCCCAAAAGCGTTTTCAATGACAAGGCTAGGATGTCTTTGGCATGGTCGGCTATGGTCTAGCACATGCCCATCTTGCATTCTTCAGGGATTCATGCAGCAGAAAGGTAGACCAGCAGTTATGTGTGTCTGCTCATTCAGCAAGTGTGTGATGATGAGAGGACAGGGCTTCTGAATCTCAGCTCTACTGACATTTTGGGACTAGGTTATTCTTTGTTGTACAAGACGTTAAGCAGCATCCCTGGCCTTTGCCCATTAGATGTCAGTAACCACTTCTACCATCCCCAGTTGTGAGGTGCAAGTATCATAAACAACTCCAGACATTGTCAAATGTACCCAGAGGGACTAAGTCACCCCCAGTTGAGAACAAGTGCTAAAGGATTTCCCTAGCCTGAATCTGCAGACCTCAAAACTCTATGAAATCATGGCTAAATTGCGTGTCTTACAGGACCCAGTTAGTGCATTCCAGGGTCTCTGCAGAAAAGTGTGAACCCAGGGTCTAAGCTCCTAATGTAATGGAGAAAAGATTTGAACACCTTGGGGTCTGAGAGGGATGGGTCTACTAAGTCATGCAACAGTTGCTCGATATCCACACCTTTGTGTATTAACATTTTTTAAATACGCCAATTTAGGCTGTTATGGTGGATCCCTAAATTACCCATGCACTCTAGACTCCCAAAGACCTAAGGTACAATATCTATGGTAGAGACTTTAAAAAGGAAACAAATGTTACATTTTAGCAATTGACAAATGTTCCAATCTATCCTAAACATCTGTCACAAGAACTTTGTTCAATCTAGCTGAGATTGTTTTTTGGGGGGTGGGTGGGGGATCTGATCAAGTGGTAAATGGGTAAAAAAAAAAATTTTAAGGATTTGACAGAAGAAACATGTGAAAAGGAGCAGCTTGGCAGACAAATAAAAGCCTCTCCCCTGTGGGAAAAGAACGGCTTTTGTTTCACTCACCCAAGCTTAACATACAGATATTTAAGGAAATCTGTCCTCAAATGGCCATTTCTTTCCTCGTGACAAAAGGATCCTAAATGTATTTCATTTGTGGGGAAAAAAATACTCTTCTAACAAAGAACAGTTGTAAAAGTTTTGTAATTCTTTTTAGAAAAAAATAACTGAAGACACATAGTCTAATGCACTGCAGCTGAAATGTCATTTACTAACTAATCATACTAATGAGCCACTGCCCAGGGACTTCTAATTCAATTCATTGTATTTTTGTCACTGACATTAATTTCCTTCAACTTTTAGAAAAAGTTTGATATTTCCTGGATGTTTCAAGCAGGAAAAATTTAAAGATTTCAACAGTCTTTAACTGATCCTAATTTTTATAACTGCTGCAGTTTTATGGCATAACATTTACTGAGTGGGAAAACACAATGTTGACATTCGTATTCATGCCAAGTCATTTTATCAAGATGGCTGGTAAGTCCCTATTTGAAACTGCCATCCATTATACTATTTTTGTTCTTTATGTATACTCTGAGGTTAGGTCAGAAGATTAAGTCCATATATCCATCAAGTCAGATTCTCCAAGTTAAAATACATGCAAAGGACTTTTAAAAGACTGACTTCCATCTAGTTCTCTATTTGCCGATTCCACAATTTAAAACAAAATGTCGAGTGTAGGAGGGCGCACACTGCAAGCTCCCAGAGCAAGGCGGATTGGGGACAGGGTCCTGCCCGGGGGTCTGTGCTGTGCACGCGTGGAGTGAGAGGCTTGGGACATCTATCTGCGCGGATCGGCGGCGTGGACCGAACGGTGGAGATTCGTGAGTTTTGAGGCTGCCGGTGGAGGTTGGCACAGGCGGCTGAGCCCCGCGGTTAGGGAAAAAAATTAATAAAACGGCCATTTTGAGCCGCGGGCGGGGCGAAAAAGTTTCATTTTCTGGGGATCTAGCTGCCTGGCGCCCCTTGGACTTTGTGTGAATAGAGCAAACGAGCTAATTAGCACCCAGTGAACCGGAGGGGGTATTTTGGTCGGGCAACGCAGCTGATTCCCTAGACACCCAGGGATAAGACCCGAGCCACTGCGGAGCCAGGAGGAAGGGACACATCCCAAAAAAGGGAGGGTTCGGTTGGAAGACAGGGAAGGGTATTTTATATTTTTAGACATAGATCTGGCTGCCTGTACCGCCCCATAGCTTTGGGGAGCAGATAAGCCGACCTGAAGCAGCATTAGGCTGAGAGCAGACGTGAATCTGCACTCAAACTGATTTACTGAGCAGCATGGTGACGCTGGAGCTCGGCGCCAGAAGGGGCGGAATCCGCCATCTTTAGCACTCCTCACTGACTAACAACAGAGCTTCAGCTAACCTGGGGAGTCCGGAAAGTGGGACGTGCTTGATTAATTTCCACGGGCCCAGCTAGGGTCCCTTCCGTAAGGGGGTTGGTCTAGAGGAGGTATTAATTTGGGTCCTGCATTCGGCTAAAAAAAAAGTGAGGTCAACTCAACAAATGAAAAATAAATTCTTTTTAATTTAGTTTAATAGCTAAAAGCTGCTTCAGGACCTGCATATAGAACCCTGTGGGGAAATTCATTGATAAACACAAGTAGGTAGGAAGGATCCACGTGGACCCTAGGGGAATCATTGACCCCCCTTAGCTCTGATTCACTGCTTGCCTGTGTGGATCTTTGGTTTCTCTCTGTTACTTTCTGGTCTATTGCTATTATTCCCGTTTTCCTCCCCCCTTCCTTTTTTCTTCTATTTTTTTTTTAATAGGTGCTGCCAGCTGGTCGCTTATTTGCTGGGCTTCTTATTCAGTAATTTCCCACTCGCTGTATATATTGATTCTGTATTACAAACTATCGCTTATCCTTCCTGCATCTTTCTGCCTTCTGTTTTCTGTTGTGGCTCTTAGAGACAACATTTTTTCATAGGCCCACAACTTAAGGGTGTCAATTTCTATCCCAACTATTTTGTTTTCTTCTTCTTCTTTTTTCTTTTTTTTTTTTTATTAGTATTAACTTTTTCCTTTCAGAACTTTCTCTTCTATTTCTCTCCCTCCTCATAATTCTAGCCTTCTAAATCACTATATATATATATATATCCTCCATTTGTTTTCCCAGGCCATTGTAGGAACTCCATATTTTTTCCTAGTACTCTACACTGCCTACTCAAGTTAAATATTCATCTCATTAAGTCTCATTTTGCCCCTCTTCTAACTTTTATCAATATTTCTATTATCCTTCTGCCTTCCTTACATCTTTTGATTCCTCTGGCCCTAACCTTTTGCCTTCAAGGGAACATAGAAAGAAGCAAGGAAATAAAATAAGAAGAAAAACTGCCAAA
>JAKSZT010053887.1:73779129-73803671 GCA_026826555.1 Tolypeutes matacus | reverse complement strand
GTTCCTGAGAGCTCTGGAGACACCCTGGTCCTATATAAGGGGGGATAGCCCCAGAGACTGATGCCTTATCAGTGGGTTCTATTTTGGAATCTGTGCTCCTGAGAGTGACAGAATTAGACTCAAATAAGTCCTCCCTGCACATGGTTCACCAGTCCCTTCTATTCAAACCTATGTGCGATGCTGGAGTTTTTTAGGTATACTTCCAGAGACTGGAACCTCCCGCCTACCTATGTGCCAGGTGTGCATGAAATCTAGGTGGAGCTGCAACTCCTACCCTACAGCTCAATGGACTCATCCAAGTCACCTGGTGAGGAGACAATGATGGGAAATGGCCATCCCAGGGAATGGAGAGGGCCTGCATCTGCAGGCAGGATCATCCCACCCACCATATCCATGGGATATAAGCCCTCTCTCATTTGGAGTTGGAGTGGACATCACAATCCCAGTCCCCTCAGGATTGGGGGAAGAACTATGGACTAGAGTGGACTTGATGGTATTCTCTTGTTCACATATGGTGATTCTAGCAATGCAAGAAATTATAACAATGAGGTGGAGCCAGTGGCCACTTGACACTTTTTGGGTAGGGAGGGGATGAGCAGTTGAAATACAGTGGCTTCTTTGGGAGTTGGAGGTTGTCCTGAGTACTGTTGTGGCAACGGATGTAGGCCATTTTAAATCAGCACACACCACTCAGAACTGAGTGGGAGAGAGTGTGGTCTACAGTGTGAACTGTGGTCTATGGTTGGTGGCAAGGCTCCAGGATGTGTAAGTTCATTGAGGGTGGTGGGCCACACTGTGGGAGATGTTTGTGTGGGATGTTATGGGAGGTGTGGGAGGTGGGCAACATGGGAATCCCAGTGGGTTCCGTGTAATATTTTGGGTAATCTAAGCACCTCTTAAAATATATGTTTATATATATATATAAACAACATTTTTGTAAGCAAATACACATATATGCATATATATTTATATATCATTTTGCAAATGTTTGTATGTATTGTGAGAATTTTGATTTTTACCCATAATAAAAAAAAAATGTAAATTAAAAAAAAAAAAGTCATTTTGCTACTATTTTATTTTAATTGTATTATACCAATTTCCTGTATTACTCTCAGCATGAAATTGGACAGCATACTTCTCAACATGAACCATATATGCATCTTCTATGAAATTATTAAATAAATAAACAGTGCGGGTAACACCTAGCTTTACAAACACCAGACTTGAAAAGAACCCATACATATAAATGGCCACACCCAGGCCATGTGCTGTCGATACTATGGAAGCCATTGTGGCAAAGCTCAGAAATTTTAGAAAGGATTTAGAATCATAAATAGCAAGCAGCCTTTATGAAAGATGACCCAACAGAGATCTTACATGGTGACCACTCCCTTTCCAAAAGAATTTTTTACTGTACATTGCCAGAAGTTTTCTGTTTCTATCCCAGTGTCATATTGTTCTAATTACAGCTCTCTTTGAATTAACAAGCTTCTTTAAAATGCAAATGACTCCCAGAGAGGTAATTATATACTTTAGTTAATTAAGTCAGATTGCATTGCTCTTAATACCTTACTAACATTATCCAGAATGAAGTATTACTAGCAGCTGAGCGGTAGTGATGGTAGCACAAAGAGCAGCTGCCATGGTGGGAGCTGTGATAGTAGTTGCAGCAAATATTTACTAGCTGCCAAGCCCCATTCTAACAACTCCACGTGGGTTGCCTCATTTAACCCTCTCAAAAACTGAGAGGGAATTTCAGGTAGGCAAGACTGTGGTTCTCAAGGTGTGGTCCGCAGGCCGGCAGCATCAGAATCGCCTGGGAACTTGTTAGAAATGCCTGCTCTTGGGCCCCACCCCAGGTCTCCTGAATCAGAAATAGTAGTGGGCCCAGCAGCCTGCATTTTAACAAACTCTCCCAGTGATTCTGATGCCTGCTAAAGTTGGGAAACCACTAGGCTACAGATTTCTAGGAAAAAACCACATGCAGGGAGCGGATGTAGCTCAAGTGGGTGAGTGCCTGCTTCCCATGTACGAGGTCCTAGGTTCAATCTCCAATACCTCATTTAAAAAAAAAAAAGACCACATGCAAGTACACAGACACATGCACACACACACACTGTTAAGTTAGTCAACGTTTCCGACTTGGTTATTAAAGGATACAGTCTGAGCAGAAGACAGGTGGTCCCACAGTGCAAGGAGAGACTGAATATCCCAGAGGTGGTTCACAAGGACCCAGGATCTTCAACAGCAATTAATGATGTCTATGCAATTCAGATCCAAGGAGTTAACTTTATGCTGCACTACAGACCACTTTTCCAAAGGAACTCAAATACTCTCTCTATTAAACATTCTCACTTTAGGGGAAAGGCTGCTGATATCTAGCTTTTCTGAGACAAACTCATAAACCACATTCACAGACAAAGGAAGAAAAGCTAAGTCAGCCCCACAGGCTTCCTGGAGTGGTTTCTCTACCTCCAGGTAGAGAACCTGGAGTCTCCAAAATCTCATTTCCCCACAGGTAGTAAAGTAGAATTCCTAGTCTGCAAATGCATGCACGCTAAAACTCAAAGAGGTTAACTAAGCAGCCCAACAACCCAGGCAGGACACTGCAAAATCTAGACAGAGAAACTCCAGACCAAATCCAAAGTTCAAGCTCTAAGTAACTTTTAAAAAATTTATTCCGGTAACATACATACATCTAAAATTTCCCATTTATCCACTTTCAGTTACAAGTTAGTGGTGTTAATTACATTCACAATGTTCTGTCATCATCACCATCCTTTATGAAAACTTTTCCCTCACTGCAAACAGAAACTCTGTACCAATTAAGCATTAGCTTCCCATTCTCCACACCTACCTGGCCCCTAGTAATTTGTATTCTAGTTTCTGACTTTATAAATTTGTATATTCTATTTACTTCATATAAATGAGATCATACAGTATTTGTCCTTTTAGGTCTGGCTTATTTCACTCAACATGATGTCTTCAAGGTTCATCCATGCTGTTGCATCATCAGAACTCCATTCCTTTTTACAGATGAATAATATTCCATTCTATGTATATAGAATATTTTGTTATTCCATCATCTGTTGATGGATACCTGGGTTGGTTCCACTTTTTTAGCAATTTTGAACAACACTGCCATGAACATCAGTGTACAAATATCTGTTCAAGTCCCTGCTTTCAATTTTGGGGGTATATACCTAGAAGTGGGTTTGCTGAGCCATATGGTAATTTTATACTAAACTTTCTGAAAAACTTTCAAACTGTTTTACACAGTGGCTATGCCATTTTATATTCCCATCAACAATGTATAAGGGTTCCTATTTCTCCACAACATCTCCAATATTTGCTATTTTCTGTTTTTTTTAATAGTAGCCATTCTAGTGGGTGTGAAATAGTATCTCATTGTGGTTTTGCTTTGCATTTCCTTAATATCTAATGATGTTAGGCATTTTTTCATGTGCTTTTTGTCCATTTGTATATCTTCTTTGGAGAAATATCTATTCAAGTCTTTTGCCCATTTCTTAATTGATTTATTTGTCTTTTTGTTGTTGAGTTGTAGGAGATAGATAGATTCTGGACTAATCTTTATCAGATATATGGTATCCAAATGTTTTCTCCCATATAAAACCACTTTTGATAAAGGAGAAAGGATGAGTTTAGGAGCATGAAATTTAGGAGCATGAAACATTTTTCAGGGAGAGCAGATTGTTGCCGCACCAGCTCTATTTCTGCAGAATGAGATATGAGCCCAATGAGAGTGGGGCTAGGACCAGAACAAACTTTCCAGTTCCAAACTTACCAGGGCCAGTCCCATGCTCTGAAAAAGGAGCAGTGATGCTTCATTTTGTTGTCTCCTCTTTCACCACATGATTCCACGCTCTCAAGACAGAATTCCAGGGCCTACTCCCTCTAACCAGCAGGAAGCAGCTACAGAAGAATGACCATGACCCTTAAGAATAAGGATGTAAACTCTCTGAGAGGGGAGTTGAGGCAGGTTAGTATAGGGAAAAGTGAAGATGAGTCACAGCTGGGACCTGACAGAGACCATGGCTGTAAGACCCTGCCCAGAAACCACCTGAGGGAAGGTTGCTACTAAAAACATAGCCAAAAAGACCCTGCCAAGACCCTGGCCATGAGGTCCCATCTGGAACTCTCTTCTGGGGTTAAAAGTAAGCCCCAGATACCTCCAAACAACAGGCCTCCCCAGTGGCCCCCTGAGAGATAACAGGTGGGGCAACCAAACAGAATAGCAAGCAGCTGGGGCCCCTCCCCAGTGTTAGTAAGGAGGAGGAGGAAAGGTCTTAAAAAGGCCTAAGCTGGGACCCCACGTCTTACCCTGTAGCACACCTGCAACTCATTGTCTTGGGATGTGTACTTATCTCATTTCTAGTGTTCTTGTTTCTTAATAAAATCTTTACTCCCTTGCCTACCCTAAAAAATTAAATTAAAAAAAAAAAGATTTAGAATTCAGCCCTGTCCTATTCATACTCATATTTTAAGTAAATGAATTTCACAACTTTTGAAGAGACCTGAACCAGCATTTAAAATGCATCTAAAGAGTGACATCATTGAAAATGGCAGAGTAGGAAGTTCGAGGGATTAGTCCTCCACCAAAACAATCACTAAGCTGGAAAAACTATTAGAATCAACTATTTTGGAACTCTGTAATCTAATCAGACACAGTAATCAGGCCAATTCTTGATGAAGGTAGGGGCTGCCAAACTTTGGTAGAGAGCAACATGTGTGAACCAATTACCATCCTCCAATCCTCAGCCTTGCCATGGTTGGACAGAAGCCCCACTTCAAGAGTGGCTGGCTGGCTCCAAGGTAGACAGGAAGGCCCTTCTCCTCCAAAAATTTGGAGCTGTACAATTTGGTCAGCCAGTCAGGTGATTCCCTGAGTGATCAACCCAGATGCTTCCCTTCATTTGTTTTGCCCTCTCAGGCTGTGGTGGTCTCAACAAGGGGCCAATCAGAAGATTTAAAGAGACATTTAAGGAAATCTCTGCCAGGTGGCAGGCTGATCACAGAGATAATGGAACAGAAACGGCAGTGGAGTGACCACACACAACAAGGAATACAGTCTTTGCAAAAGCCCCTATACCAATGGATAGCTACAGTCCTCAACTAGCCAAAAAAAAAAAAAAAGCAATCCCTGAGGAGGGAAGAATCTGAGTTTCAGAATTACTACATTATAATACTCTAAATGTCCAGTTCTCAACAAAAAATTGCAAAGTATACAAATAAAAAGGAAAGCAAGGCTCATATACAGGAAAAGAAAATTGACAAACTATACATGAGGAGGTCCAGACATTGGAATTACTCATCAAAGATATTAAATCAATTATCTTTAATTTAAATACTCAGTAAGCTAACCATAGAGAAAGAACTAAAGGAGGCCCATCCAGGCCTGAGGCTAGCCAGAGGCAGCAGTGGTCACTTGGCCATTGACACAGTTGCCGGCCCCTGGTATGAGCCAGCACATGGTAGGGGCAGGTCCTGTGGCATAAGCCGACAGGACAGCACCTTACCTTCCTGGCAGCAGTTCCAGCAGCGTGCGTTGTGGAGCTGCCAGAGCTCCACCTTCCTCCTTCCTCCTCCCTCCCAGCCCACAACCGACCCACAATACTCAGCAAAAGTGGGAGCTCCTGTCGTTTGGAAGCCAGGAGCCCACTGATGGTGCGGCAGGGGCTTGGTGGGCCTTGGGAAGAAGAAGTTGGGCTGAAGGCTAAATGCAGCATCCAGCATACCTGATGCTTGTGTTAGCATTTCTTCTGGAAAACAAGGCTTGAATGCAAATGCAGTACCAAACAAATTTAGGATGAAGAGCCTCAACATATGGTATTAATCAGATGGTTTCAGGCACATGATGATGTGTTTGGTGGTGTTCCTCCCTTTGAAGTTTTTCCATATTATTGTGTTGAGAATGCTTCACTGTGCTCAGTCACCTGGAGCATATACCTGCAGTTTGGCTATTGTTGACCACCTTTGGCCAAACAGGAGATTTACTCCTTCAACACTTCATTCAGATGAAAATCCAGGAATAGACTGGAGTAAAAGTTCTGATACAAACACATTGCCCTGCGATCTTCCTACCTGTGATGATTTGTTACAATCTTTGGCCCTATCTACAGGCATACCTTGGAGATATTGCAAGTTTGGTTCCAGACCACTGCAATAAAGCAAATAATGCAATAAAGCAAGTACCACGATTTGTTTGGTTTCCCAGTGCATATAAAAGTTATGTTTATATTATACTGTAGTCTATTAAGTGTGCAATAGCATTATGTAGGGAAAAAATGATGTGCATAACTTAATTTAAAAATACTTTGTTACTAAAAATTGCTAACCATCATCTGAACCTTCAGCAAGTCATAATCTTTTTGCTAGTGAAAGGTCTTGCCTCCATGTTGATGGCTGCTGACTGATCAGAGTGGTGGTTGCTGAAGGTTGGGGTGGCTGTGGCAATTTCTAAAAATAAGACAACAATGAAGTTTGCAACATTGATTGACTCTTCCTTTCATGAAAGATTTTTCCGTAGCATGTGATACTGTTTGATAGCATTTTACCTAAAGTAGAACTTCTTTCAAAAATTGGAGTCAGTCCTCTCAAATCCTGCTGCTGCTTTATCAACTAAATTTATGTCATATTAAATCTTTGCTGTCATGTCAGCAATGTTCACAGCATCTTCACTAGGAGAAGATTCCATCTCAAGAAACACTTTCCTTGATCATCCCTAAGAAGCAACTCCTCATCTGTTAAAATTTTATCAGGAGATTGCAGCAATTCAGTCACAATTTCAGGCTCCACTTCTAATTCCAGCTCTGTTATTATTTCCACCACATCTACTGTTACTTCCTCCACTGAAGTCTTCAACCCCTGAAAGTTATCCATGAGGACTGGAATCAACTTCTTAGAAACTTCCTGTTAATGTTGATATTTTGACCTCTTCCCATGAATTACAAATGTTCTTTTTTTAAATATTTTTTTAATTTATTTAAAGATACCTGGATTATATAATGTTACATAAAAATATAGGGATTCCCATATGCCCCTCTCCCCATACCTCCCACATTTTCCCACATGAACAACATCTTTCATTAATGTGATACATTCATTGCAATTGATAAACACATTTTAGGGCATTGCCACTGAGCATGGATTATAGTTTACATTGTAGTTTACACTCTCTCCCACACAATTCTATAGGTTATGGGAAGATATATAACGGCCTATATCTGTCGTTGCAATGTCATTCAGGACGATTCCCAAGTCCCCAAAATGCCCCCGTATTACACCTGTTTTTCCCTCTCCTTGCCCTCAGAGCCTCCAGTGGCCACTGCCTCCACATCAATGTTGTAATTACTTCCTTTGCTAGAATCACAATATGTCTATAGTAGAATACCATTAAGTCCACTCTAGTCCATAGTTCATGAATGTTCTTAATGGCACCTAGAAGGGTGAATCCTTTACAGAAGGTTTTCAGTTTACTTTGCCTAGACCCATCAGAGGAATCACTATCTATAGCAGCCATAGCCTTATGAAATGTATTTATTAAATGATAACACTTGAAAGTCCTTGATCTGTGGGCTGCAAAATAGATGTAGTAGTAGGCATGAAAACAACATTAATCACATTGCACATTTCCATTAGAGCACTAAGATAACCAGGTGCATTGTCAATGAGCAGTAATATTTTGAAAAGAACCTTTTTTCGTGAGCAGTAGGTCTCAACAGTGGGCTTAAAATATTCAGTAAGCCATGTTGTAAACAAATGTGTTGTCATCCAAGCCTCGTTGTTCCATTTATAGAACATAAGCAGTGTAGATTTAGTATAAGTCTTAAGGGCCCTAGGACTTTTTGAATGGTAAATGAGCATTGGCTTCAACTTCAGGTCACTAGCTACCCCTAACAAGAGAGTAAGCCAGTCCTTTGAAACTCTGAAGCCAGACATTGACTTCTATCTAGCGATGAAAGTTCTAGATGGCATCTTCTTCCAAGAGAAGGCTGTTTCATTTTAAGAAATAGAAAATCTGTTTCTTAAGGCAGCTACTTTCATTAGCTTAGCAAGATCTTCTGGATAACTTGCTGAAACGTCTACATCAGCACTTTCTGCTTCACCTTGAACTTTTATTTTATAGAGATAGCTTCTTTCCTTAAACCTCATAAACCAACCTCTGCTAGCTTCAAACTTTTCTTCTGCAGCTTCCTCGCTTCTCTAAGCCTTCAAAGAATTGAAGAGAGTTAGGTCCTTGCTCTGGCATAAGGGATTGTTGTGGCTGGTTTGATCTATCCAGACCACTAAAATATTCTCCATATCAGCAATAAGGATGCTTCACTTTATCATCTGTGTATTCACTTGAGTAGCATTTTTTATTTCCTCCAAGAAAATTTCCTTTGCATTCATAACTTGGGTAGCTGTTTGGCCCAAGAAGCCTAGCATTCAGCCTGTCTCAATTTTCAATATGCCTTCCTTACTAAGCTTAATCATTTCTTACTTTTGATTTAAAGAAAGATGTATGACTCTTCCCTTCACTTGAACACTCAATGGTCATTGTAGGGTTATTAATTGGCCTAATTTCAATATTGTGTCTCAGGGAATAGGGAAGCCCAAGGAGAGGGGGAGAGATTTGGGAACAGCCAGTTAATGGAACAATTGGGACACACATAACATTTATTGATTAAGTTTGCCATCTTATGTGGTCGCAGTTTGTGGCCCACCCCCCGAAACAATTGTAATAGTAACAACAAAGATTATTGATCACAGATCACAATAACCGATATAACAAAATGAAAAATTTGAAATATTGTGAGAATTACCAAAATGTGACACAGAGACCTGAAGTGATCACATGCTGTTGGAAAAATGGCACCAACAGAATTTTTTAATGCAGGTTGCCACAAATCTTCAATTTGTAAAATATGCAATGTCTGCTAAGTGCAATAAAATGAGGCATGCCTGGGAAGTGGCTGTGGCTCAATTGGTTGGGCTCCCGTTTACCATATGGGAGGCCTCAGGTTCGATTCCCGGGGCCTCCTGATGAAGGCAAGCTGGGCCACGTCAGCGCAGTGAGCTGGCACAGCAAGATGACGCAGCAGAAAGAGACAAGCAGACAGAGAAAAAAAAAAAACACAAAGCAAATGGACACAGCAAGCACAAGCAGCAAGGGGTGGGGGGATAAATAAATAAATAAATAATAAATCTTTAAAAAAAAAAAAATGAGGCATGCCTGTATATGTGAATGGAAGACATTTGGCAAAGTCAGAACATTGTGTTGTAAGTTTTATCTTCAAATCCAAGAATAGGCATTTTGGTAGTTTGGACTATTTTTGAAAAAGAAAGCCTAGATTTCTGGTTGTCTCCCAATTTCTGTCTTCTTTTTCTTCTTCCCTAATAATTTTTTTTAGCTGGGGAAAAAAGAACTAAGGGAAATCATGGGAATAACATGTCAACAAAGGGATGTCAATAAAAAGAAATTATAAAAATGAACCAAATAGAAATTCTGGAACTAAAAATTACAGTAGCTAAAATTAAAATTTCACTAGAGAAGTTCAACAGCAGATTTGAGCATGTAGGAAAACAGTCAGTAAACTTGAAGATAGGTGATTGAAATTACCCAGCTTGAGGAAAAGAAAGAAAAATGAGGAAAAATTAATGAGGAAAGAAAGAAAAAAAAATGAGGAAAAATGTGGTACCTGTGGGACACTATCAAGCATACCAAAATCCATATCATGGGTATCCAGAAGGAAAAGAGAGAGAAGTGGACAGGGAAAAAAAATTGAAGAAAATGGCCCAAAACTTCCTAAATTTTATGAAAGTCATGCATCTACAAATCCAAGAATCTCAAGGACCTTCAGGCAGGATAAACTCAAAGAGATTCACAATGATACACAATATAGTCAAATTGTCAAAAGACTAAAATAAAATCTTTAAGGGTACTTATTCATCATGTATAAGGCACCCTTAGTAAGATTAACAGCTGGTTCTTCATCAGAAACCATGGAGGCCAGAAGGCAATGGGATTACATATTTAAGATGATGAAAGAAATAAACTGTTAACCAAGAATTCGATATCTGGCAAACTATCTTTCAAGAATGAAGGATAAATTAAGCCATTGACAGGTAAACAAAGGCAAGGGAGTTCATTATTAGTAGACCTTCCCTATAAGAAAGGGAATCCTCTGGGCTGAAATGAAAGGACACTAGATGGTAACTTGAAGTCAAATGAAGAAATAAAGAATACTGGTAAAGGTAACTATATGTGTAAACATAAAGCCAGTATTATTGTACTTTTGGTTTGTAACTCCTCTTTTCCCCTATATGATCTACAAAGAAAAATGCATTAAAAAATCATCACAAATCTATGTTAATGGGAAAACTGTAGTAAGTTGAATTATATACCCCAATGAAAGATGTGTTCTTAATCTTAATCAATTTTCCTGTAGGTATAAACTCATGTATAAATAGAACCTTTTGAAGATGTTGTTATTAATAAAGGTGTGGCCAACTGAGTTAGGGTTGTCTTCATCCAAATTAATGGAGATCATTTAAAGAAAGAACCCATAATCCAAAAGTCAGAGAAAGCCACAGGGATGAACCAGAAGCCAAAAGTCAGTGGAAACCAGAAGAAAGGACACAAAGAGAGAGATCGCCATGTGACTGAAGGTAGAGATGCAAGCTGAGTAAGCCCAAAAACTGGAGCAAGTGAGCAGCAGAACACTAGTCTTTAGGGCAAAAGGATAGCCTTGATGACACCTTGATTTTGGACTTCTGGCTTCCAAAACTGTGAGCCAATAAATTCTTGTTATTTAAACCAACCCATTGTGTAGTATTTGTCACAGCAGCCTAGCATACTAAGACAGACACAATGTATAAAAATGTAATCTGTGACAATAATAATATAAAAGGGGGTGGAGTTGTATAGGAGCAGGGTATTTGTATACCATCGAAACTAAGTTGGTATTATTCAAACCAGTTTGTTATAAGGTGAATATATTAATTTTTAATTTCAAGGTAACCACTAAGACTATAACTCTAAAAATACACAAAAAAGAATGGAACCAAAACTGTATACTCCAAAAAATCAACTAAATTTTTATGACACTAATGGAAGACTTAAGAACCAAAAATATGTGACATACAGAAAACAAATAGTTAAATGGCATAAGTAAGTACTTCCTTATCAATAATTACTTTAAATGTAAGTGGATTAAGTCTCCAATTTAAAGGTGGAGATTGGCAAACTGACAAAAAAAAAAAACTAGCAAAATCTGTCTACTGTCAAAGCAAGGGGAATCTAAGGCAGGCTAGCACAGGGACTTGAGGGAAAAAAGGGTGCTGTAAGAAAGCACTAGGGCGATAAGGACAACAGTCAGTTCTGTGTAAAACTCCTGTTCATGATCATCCATCTTGACCTGTGCCTGACAGCAGAAAATCCCGCCAACAAGGGAGGAGTCAATCACCCAAGGCCCAATACCTGAAGACAATAGATAATAGATATACCCCTCCCTTGACCCCTACTCAGGCCGGCAGACACTCAGAACCAATGAGAATGTTGTGTTTCCAGCCCTTCTTTTGCATACTCAGAACCAATGAGAATGGTCTTCCTTTACATGGAGGAAGAAGGAAGGGCAAGGCCAGCCTTAAACAAGATCACAGCCCCAGCCCATGTCTCTCCCTTGAGCATGCCCACACCCCTGTCACACCGTGCTTCAGGTGTGTACTTTCTCTTTCGCTTTACAATAAACTCTTTATTTGCTTGCTTAAAAAAAATAAAAAATAAAAATTAAAAAATTAAAAATCTGTCTACTAAAGAGATTCATTTTAGATACAGAGATGGGAAGAGATTAAAAGTAAAAGAATGGAAAAAGGTATTTCATGCAAATAGTAACCAAATGAGAGCTGAGCTAGGGTGGCTATCTTATCAAACAAAATAGATTCTAACTCAAAAGAGGTTACAAGAGAAAAGGGACATGATATATTGATAAAATGTACAATCCATCAAGAAGATATAATAATTACAAACATATACACACCTAACAACAGAGTCTCAAATATATGAAGCAAAAATTGACTGAATTGAGGGGAGAAAAAGACTATGATAGTTGGAGACTTAAATCCCCTACTTTTAATAATGGCTTGAAGATGCAGAAAATCAGTAAGGAAATAGAAGACCTGAATGATACCATAAGCCAATTAGGTCTAACAGACATACAGAACAACCCACCTAACAACAGCAGAATACACATTCTTCTTAATTGCCCATGGACATTCTCAGATACCATATGTTAAGCCACAACCAAGACTTAACAAATTCTAAAAGTTTGAAAAAAATACAAAATATCCTTTCAGACCACAGTGGAATAAAACTAAAAATCAATAACAAAAGGAAAACTGGAAAACAATTATGTGGAAATCAAACACACTATTATACAACCAATGGATCAAAGAAGAAATCACAATGGAAATTAGAAAATCCAATGGCACATTAAAATAATTATATACCATGATCAAGTGGGATTTTCCTAGGAATGGAAGGGTGGTTCAACCTAAGAAAATCATTAATGTAATATACTGCATTAATAGAAAAAAGGAAATAAATTACACAATCACCTCAATTAATACAGAAAAGACATCTCACAAAATCCAACACCCTTTCAGTATAAAAACACTCAGAAAACAAATAGAAGGGAATGTCCTTGACATAATAAAGGGCATTTATGAAAAACTCACAACTAACATAATACTAAATAGTGAAAGACTGAAAGCTTTCCAATAAGATCAGAGAAAAGAAAAGTATGCCCACCATTACCACTGCTGCTCAACATTGTATTGGAAGTTCTAGCCAGAGCAATTAGGCAAAAGAAAGAAAGAAAGAAAAGAAAGAAAAGAAAGAAAGAAAAGAAAGAAAAGAAAGAAAAGAAAGAAAAGAAAGAAAAGAAAGGAAAGGAAGAAAGGAAGAAAGGAAGAAAGGAAGAAAGGAAGAAAGGAAGAAAGGAAGAAAGGAAGAAAGGAAGAAAGGAAGAAAGAAAGAAAGAAAGAAAGAAAGAAAGAAAGAAAGAAAGAAAGAAAAGAAAAGAAATAAAAAGCATCCAAATTGAAAAGGAAGAAGTAAAACTATATCTATTCACAGAGAACATGTTGTCATATATGGAATATGTGTGAAAGCTACTAGAGCTAATAAACAAATTCTGCAAAGTTGCAAGGTACAAGATCAACAGCAAAAAACAGCTGCATTTCTATAAGCAGCAATGAACAACCCAAAAAGTAAATTGAGAAAAGTTCCATTTATAATAGCATCTAAAAGAATAAAATATCTAGGAATAAATTTAAGCAAGGATGTAAAAAACTTTGTACAACAAAACTACAAAACACTGCTGAAAGAAATTAAAGACCTAAACAAAAGGAAAGACATTCTGTGCTCATGGATTAGAAGACTTAATAATATTAAGATGTCAATATTATCCAAGTGGTCTACAGATTTAACATAATTCCAATTAAAATCCCAACAGCTTTCTTTTTGCATAAATGGAAAAGCTAATTCTCAAATTCATCTGGAATCGCTAGGGGTCCCAAAAAGTAAAAACCATCTTGAAAAAGAAGAACAAAGTTGGAGGACTCACATTTCCTAATTTCAAAACTCACTATAAAGCTACGGTAATCAAAACAGTGTGGTACTGGCATAAGGATAGACATATAACCAATGGAATAGAATTGAGAATCCAGAAACAAAAATTGCAAATCTATAGCCAACTGATTTTTGACAAGGGTGCCAAGGCCATTCAATTAGAGAAAGAACAGTCTCATCAACATAGTGTAATGGGAAAATAGGATTTCCACATGCAAAAAAATAAAGTTGGAGCTCTACCTCACACCATATACAAAAATTCACTCAACATGGATCAAGTACCTAACTATGAGCTAAAGCCATAGAACTCTTAGAAGAAAACATAGAGAAAAATCTTCATGTCCTTGGATTTGGCAATTGCTTCTAAAATGACACCAATAGCACAGACAACAAAAGAAAAAAAAAATTGGGCTTCATTTAAATTAATAACTTTTCTGCATCAAAGGTCACCAACAAGAGAGTGAAAAAACTTGCAGAACAGAAGAATATATTTTAAAGTGGTTTATATATGATAGGGGTTTAATTTCTACAATATATAAAGAACCCATACAATGCAACAACAAAAATACAAATAACACAATTTTTAAATGGGCAAAGGACTTGAATAAACATTTCTCCAAAGAACATATACAAATGGCCAATAAGCACATGAAAAAATGTTCAACATCATTAGCCACTAAGGAAATGCAAATCAAAGCCACAATGAGATAAACTGTCACACCTCTAGGATAGCCTAATAAAAAAACATGTAAAAGAACAAGAGTTGGCAGGGAAGTGAAGAAATTGGAACCCTTGTACACTGTTGGTGAAAATTTACAGCTCCTGTGTAAAACAGACCAACAGTTCCTCAAAGATTAAACATAAAACTATTATATTGACCTGGCAATTCCACTTCAGGTATGTAACCAAAAGAACCGAAAACAGGTACTCAAACAGATACTTGTACACTGATGTTCATAGCATTATTCACAATTGCCAAAAAATGGAAGCAACCCAAATATTCATCAACAGATGAACAGATAAACAAAATGTGGCATAGACATACAATGGAATATTATTCAGCCATAAAAAGGAATGAAGTAATGATACATACTACAACATGAATGAACCTGAAAACATTATGCTCAGTGAAATAAGCCAGACACAAGAGGACAAATATTATACAATTCCACTTATATAAAATATCTAGAATAGGCAAATTCATAGAGACAGAAAGCAGACTAGAAGTTACCAAGGGCTGTTGGGAGGAGGGAATAGATAGTTATTGCTTAAAGGGTATGGATTTTCTGTTTGGGATGATGAAGAAAATATTTTGGAAATAGTGGTGACGGTTGCACCACTATTGTGAATGCTACTGAATCATACAATTAAAAATTGTTAAATGGCAAATGTTATGTTATACATATTTTATCACATTTAAAAAAAAATGCATCTAAAGAAAAATGCACTCTGAATTTACCACCAAACAACCTAAAAACAAAGCTTTGGAAACATCCTGTTTTAGCTATACAGCCTTATGAAGTAGGTGTATTATTAGCCTAATTCTCCCTGCCCCAACCTGCCTGCCTGAGTTATCATTAACTGTGACTTTTTTTTTTTTTTTTTTTTTTTTTGGTGCACCGTTCCTGGAAGTACTGCAATACCAGGTCGATGCGTGGAGTGGACGGAGCAAGCCCCCACTCCATCTCCCAGCTCCAAAAATCCATTCAATACATTGTCCTCGTATAGAGGACGCATCAGACATCAAACTGACAAGAACAGATACTACACTTGATCTCAGCCAAAAGGTCGAGAAGCGATAACTGTGACTCTTATTTGCCATATTGTAAAATCTTGCTCTGACAAGAAAGGGGAAAATAAAATGGAGGCAGGTTAAGCCTACAATAGATAATCAAGTATGGGGACAACTCGGGGTGGGAAGGAGTGAAGGCACAGAAGGGGATGTATGTGATAAAGTCATGATAAAATATAAACGTCTTAAATATTTGACCACTGCTGATAGTCACCTGGAAGGGAATGCGTTATCCATGGCGCACAACCAGTGGAGTGGAGAGTGAGCAAGGACATAAAGCAGCACTGAGCCATGATCTCTTTTCACCTTAAATCTTACTAAACAACAGTGGAAAAGAGTTTTATGGGGAATGATGCAAAATTGATTGAGTGGGTTGTCCTTATGTTGGCTGATCCTCTGTCTGCATTTCCAAATGTTATCAAAGATATCAGATATCATGGTACATATCATGAAATTTACATTTGACAAGTAATTATTAAGAAGGGCAATAACCTTAGTAAACAGATGATATTACGAGGAAAAAACATGGTGCTCAGCCTAACATTTGATTTTGTTAATATAAATAATATATTAACGAGTGAACAACCTGGATTCTAGCCAAACCACTCTACTATAAGTGCTTTGCTAAAACTTACCAATGGTATTTACTTCTATAAATAACAGCTATAATTGGAATAGTTTTCTAGACATATCAGTTTATATCTTATGACAAATACCCTTTCAAAGAGCTTTATCATTGCAAGCATGTTAGAGGAACCTTTGAATTAGATGGTTGGAGGGTGGTGTCTGACCACCCCTAGTGTGGTACAGAAGAAAGCATTCAGGGTTCAGACCTAAAGTGGGCCCTGGAGAAGGTGTAAGGTTGGCACAGGTGAAACCAAAAGGGAGAAAGCCTTCTAGAGTAGATGTGAGGAAGCAGAAATATTGGTGATGGGTACTGGGACAGACTAGATTCTGGGACCTCTTAGCCCACCTCTTACTGGCTGGGTGAGAAGGCCAGTGTCTTAGTTTGCTAGAGCTGCTATCACAACACAAATACTACACACTGGTTTTGGCTTAACAACAGGAATTTATTGGATCTTGGTTTTTTGTTGTTGTATTTATTTATTTATTTATTTTAAAGATACTTAGATTACATAAATGTTACATTTAAAAATGAATCAAATATATTGTATAACATATTGTTTGATTCAAAAAAAATTTATATGTATCCAGTACATTTAATTGAGAAATGTATGTATTTACTCATCTGAGTTTACTTTTTAGTTTTTAATTGTTTATATTTTCAATTATTAAATGTAAAAATAAAGTTTAAAAAAAAAGTTTTTCATTAAAAAAGAAAATGTAGGGGATTCCTATATGCCCCACTCCCTACCCCTCCCACACTTTCTCACATTAGCATCATTCTTCATTAGTGTGGTACATTTGTTATAATGAATGAACACATATTGGAGCATTGCCACTAAGTATAGATTATACTTTACATTGTACTTTACACTCTCTCCCACCCAATTCTGTAGGTTATGGCAAGATATATAGTGGTCTTATCTGTCATTGCAACATCATTCGGGACAGTTCCAATGTCCTGAAAATGCCCCCATATTACACCTGTTTTTCCCTCTCCCTCCCCTCAGAACCTCCGGTGGCCACTGCCTCCACATCAGCGATAAAACTTCTTCCATTACTAGAATCACAATAAGTCCATAGTAGAATAACAGTAAGTCTACTCTAGTCCATTATTGATTCCTCAATCCTGAGGATTCTGGGATGGTGATGCCCACTCCACCTCTAATTGCATCATAGTTTTGAGACTAGAAGAAGTCCAAAAGCAATATATTGGCAAAGCTTGCTTTTTCCCAGAGTCAGTATCATTCTAGTGCTGGCTGCCAGCAATCCTTGGGACTCCTTGGTGGGAACACATGGCAATGTCCTCTCCTTTTTGTCTGCTCTTTCAGTTTCTGCTGACTTCCTACTTCTGGCTCCTCTTTGTGACTTTCTCTCACTCACTGAGTCCAAATTTCTTCTGCTTATAAAGGACTCCAGTAATAGGGACTAAAACCCATACTGATTCAGTTGGTCTATACCTTAATTAAAAATAACATTTCCAAAAGGTCCTATTTACAAATGGTTTCACACCCAAGGAAATGCAGGTAAAGATTAAGATCATGGGGGAGCTGATGTAGCTCAAGTGGTTGAAAGCCTGCCTCCTAAATATGAGGTCCCTGGTTCAATCCCTGGTACCTCCTAAAAACAAACAAATGAAAAAACCAGCTCTCATTGGGGAGTGGATGTAGCTCAGTGGTTGAACACCTGCTTCCCATGTATGAGGTCCTGGGTTCAATCCCTAGTACCTCCTAAAAAAAAAAAAAAATTAAGATCATGCCTTTTGAGGGGGAACATAATTCAATCTATCACAGGAAGGAATAGGCATAAAGGGGCAAACATGGGTTAGCAGAAAGAACACAGCATCTAGAATAAGACACACTAAGCAAGTCCTGGCACTCCCACTTGGTAATTAAATGACCTTATGCAAGCTTTTTAGCATATGCAAAGTTGCAATAATATCTTCCTCATGAGGCTTTTGTGTGCACTAAATGAGGGACTGTGTGTGAAAAACCCAACAGAGACCCAGCATGGTGTGTTCTCAAGATATTTTGGGTGTGGATATTGTTATTTTCTAAAGTTTCAAGAACAGCTATTGAAAAAAAAATGCAGGAATTTTGGTAGATTTATTTTTCTTGTGCTTTGTCCAGTTGATACTTTCTACAATATTGAACTTTATATTAATTTAAATGGACATGGTCTATTTGACTCAGGCATCCCTAGTTTCAAATCTTAATTCACTACTTTTATGTGTGCCCTTGAGAAAGTTAGATGACTTCTGTAAATTGGGAATAATAAATACCTTGTACAGTTATTGTAAGAATTTGAGTAAGTGTATATAAAATAATCTGCACATAGTAGGTTCACAATAAATAGCAGCAACCATTTTTATTGTTATTCTCTCTGAAGAGTTCTTGCTACATCAATCATACTGCCTTCCTGTACACTTCAAATCCAAGATGCTTCTGAGCCATTTTCTCCACACTAAGAGAAACTTTCCCAAGAAAGAAAACGCCCCTTTCCACTCACCAGGAACAACAACCAGCATTCACATGGCATTCACAAAATATAGTCCTGTGTATTATTACATTTTATCCCCACAACATCCCTGCAAGACAGGATTAGCCCCATTTTACAGATATGGATATCCAAGTGGATCAAGATTAACTGGCTTCCCACAATCATTCAGCCAAGAAGTGGCTTGAGCCCAGGTCTGTAACAAAGCTCCATCTGTTCAGCTCTCCAGTGGCATCTCTCCTCAGTATCTCACTGTCTCCAACAATCAGAGGAACTGGAAATATTCTTCAGCATATGAGAGATCACTAGAAATGAGTTCCACTTGGGAAGAAGAAAGGGCAAGAATTTCTCACCTAGTAAGTCTATTAATCAATGGGAATTCCAGCTTTCAATCACCCTTCTACATCAAATAAAAATGCTCAAGTACAGTCTCAAAATGTAGGTTTTTGTGAGTTTGTTAGTGTCTTTTCTTAAATTATTGGTCTAGCTGGAATTGTTGGCTGTGCTTGTGACAGTCTATCAGCAAACGGGTGTGCCACTGTCATTGCAACTAGAAATCTTCAAAGACAAAGACCACACCCATTTGTTGTTCCCTATCCATATAACATTCAATAGTGCAGAAAACGAAAGTACATCAAATGGGCAACACAAAGAAGGAACAAATCTCTCAGAAACCTTACATTTTGTCATTGGCTACATTTGGGGACAACCAGCACTTAGAACATAACAACAATGACCATTACCATATTTTACTGAGAACACACTTAGCACCCAGCGCTGTACTGGCTATTCACACATACTCTCTCATTAAATGCACACAAGAGCCTCATGAGGAAATTATTATAGCCACTTTGCAGATACGGAAACAGATTTACGAAGGTTAAGAGCTTGTTCACGGACATTTAACAACTAGATGAAGGTGCCAGGACTGGAAACCTAGAGTGTCTTACTCTAATGCTAAGTTCTTCCTACTATGATGCCATGTTGCTTCCCTTTAAGCCTCTACTCACACTTCTAACCCCTGGATGGGTGTGTGCCAGTTAGAGGTGGACTAATAGATCTCAGCAGCCTCATCCAGAAACTATTCCGCCCCGGTCTCCATCACCAGCATTTCTGTCTCTGGAATCAGCAGCATTTCTAATCTGGAGGGCCTTCTCCTTCTCCATTCCACCTGCTCAAATCCTACATATCCTTGAAGATCCAGCTAAGTTCTCACCTCTTCGAGAAGCTCATTTCATCCACTCTTAGCCAAACCTTTATCTTTTTTTCCAGATTAGAAAAAAAATAATGCTTACATTTTTCTTATGTTTGTATACATTATATATTTTTTTTTTACTAGAGAAATTGTGGGTTTGCAGAACAATCATGCATAAAATACAGAGTTCCCACATACCACCCTATTATTAACACCTTGTATTGGTGTGGTACATTTGCTACAATTGATGAAAGCACATTTTTATAATTGTACTATTGACTATAGTCCATGGTTTAACTTAGGGTTCACTGTGTTGTGCAGGTCCATGAATTTTATTACATTTTTATTCTAGTAACATATATACAACTTAAAATTTCCCCATTATCTTTTATCCTTGGATTTCTAAATCACTCTTAGCTGGGTTCATGTACAAAAACAATGAACTCTACACTATGCCATAGTCTCTTTCACCTATCACATGATAGGTAGCATGACATAGTGGAGTTCTAGTCCTGATTTGATACTAACACTGTCGCCTTGGGTAAGTCACCTAATCTCTCTGAACCTCAGTTTAGTTTTCTCATCTTCATATAGGTGTGCCAAAGTTCCCCTGGGGCTTTAAAAATGATATTTCCATGATCATAGGTCTTGACTCCTCAAGAAAAATGTAAGTTCCCAAAGGCTTATATTTTTGTTTTTCACTGTAGCATCAGACAGGGAGAAAGCACTGAGAAAAACTTGCTGGTAGTTTGACTAATGGACTAAGATATAGGATTCAAATGATAAATGAAAAATAAATTAAATAATAATATCTAATCACATGAAAGAGGAAATATGTGAGAGACCTAATATATGTAAATATTGTGGTTTTAGATAGGCAATCAGCAAAATAGGATAAAATTATTTCATCTTTGCTGAAAAATAAACTTGAAGTGACTCACTTATTATAAATAAAGCTGAAAAATTGACATAGAATTCACAGCAAAAAGATAAACATATATTTGAGTCATTATTGATATAAATGAGACTCCACCTTTGTTATTTGTAGGGGCAGAACACCAAATTGTTCTGAAACTACCAGAGGGTTATCACTTTTTAACATCTGACCAAAACGGAGGCAATACATTAACATATAAAATTTCTCTCGAGCTGGCTTCTATGTCAATGTCTTCACTGTAAAAGATAACTGGAATTATTTTATAAAAGAAAGAAAAAATACACAGGTATTCAGAATCTAAAAGTTTTTTGAAGAAAGCCCCAGTTTCTGGTCTTCGGTCTCAAAAAGAAAGTAAAACTGTGATTAATTTATTCTCTGGGATACTTCTGGAACTATTCATTATTACTTATATTTTGTTCTTTTGGGTCAATAATTACTTTCTTCTTGCCTCACACATGGTAAGTGCCATCAAATAGTAAGTGACAATAGATATGCTAATAGTGATAAAGAACTTGAGAAATTACACTTTGGAGCATTCAGATGAATACTAATACATACGGCCACCTGGATTATCTCTTTTTTAAATTTTGTATCCTTTATATTTTATTGTGCAAAAAAAAATTAGGAAAATGGAAGATAAGAACAGTAACAGCTTAGAGATGCCTCCACCTTTTTTTGTATTGGGGTTGATTAAAGATTAACAATACTAATTGTGGCAGTTTGATACTATTTTTGAATTCCAAAAAGAGATATTGATTATATTTGTAAACGGCTCTGTTCCTCTAGGCATGATACCCTTTGATTGATTTAGATTTAAAAGCTTTACATTTACTTAATTAAATCAAGATTAGGGCTTTGATTCAACTACATCATTAGGGCATGCAGGGTTGAGTCCCCACCCCCTTGGTGGGCTATATAAATGAACACTCAATCAAGAAGACAGGAGAAGATACACAGAGGAACAGAGAGAGCTCCATAGACATGGAAGAGGAGAGAACTTGTCGGCTTTGATCCTGCGGCCCCGGGAAGAGAGATGAGCCATTCGCCTGATAGTTTACAGCTGACCTTGTGAAGAGACCAGAGCAGCTGAGCTCAGAAAGAAACGAGCCCTCCAGCCTACAGCTGAGAGCAGAAAAAGCTGGGCCCACGGAGCCTTAAGAGGAAAGAGGAAGGCTGAATCCTCGCAAACATCAGCAGCCATTTTCTTCTCATTTCTGATAATTCATTCTGTAATTTGTGTCTTCTCTCTTTTTTTCTCATTATCAGTCTTTCTAAACACTGCTTTGGTTGCATACTGTAAGTTCTTGTGTGTCATAGGTTTCCCCCTCCTTCATTTCAAAGTATTTTCTAATTTCCCTTGTGATTCAGTCTTTGACCCATCAGTTATTTAGGAGTGTATTATTTAATTTCCACATATTTGTTAATTTCCTAAATTTCCCTCTGTTATTGATTTCTAATTTCATTCCATTTTGGTCAGAGAACAAAGAAAAGATGGAAAAAACTCTGTGCTTCAAAGAATACCATCAAGAAAAATGGTAAGAATGGCAAGTAGCAGGAGCACTCACTTAATTGAACCTACTGCATTTAGACTTGCCTGACTAGATCATGTTAATGCTACATTACATGACTGTTTTCGTCTGCTAAGGCTGCCGATGCAAAAATACAAGAAATGGGTTGGCTTTTATGAAGGGAATTTATTAGGGTAAAAGCTCGCAGTTCTAAAGCTGTAAAAAGGTCCAAATCAAGACACCATCAGAGATGCTTTCTCACTAAAGGTCAACTGCTGGTTGGATCTTGGACTCCTGCCATGTGCTAAGGCAAAATGGCAACTCTCCATCTGGGTGTCTGCCTTCTCCACCAGGCTGCTTTCTCCTCAAGCTCGATCAAGCACTTGGCAGGGCTTACCTCTTTAACTTTGAGCTGCTCCAAGGGCCTAGCCTCTCATGGGCCTCTTTTGCCTCTGTGGTCCATTGATTCCTGCCTCCAGCCTCTCTCTCTCAGCCTCTCAGATGTCACTCAGCCTCTCTCTCAGCTGTAGTTGATCCTGGAGTCCTCTCTCACATGGCAGGGTGAAAATGGCAGTTGTCTTTCACTCTGTGTTTCTGCTTTCAGTTCTCTGCTTATATGAGAAGCCAGAAAGAGGACAAAGACCTAACCTGGGCCATACCTCAGTGTCATATTCCAATTGAAGGCCCTAAAAGGGTCTAATAAAAAGTGATCTAATTTAAGGTCTCTTAACTGAATCTAATGAAAAGTTTCCATCTACACTGCATTTACAGGCACAGGAATGGGTTAGCTTAATTTTCTGGGGTCCACAAAGGACAAAACAGACACAGCCCATTCTCAGGAACCTACCCACAGAAAAGAGACACATGGAATCCAGATGCCATTCCTATTGGACTTCAAATTCATATTTTCATACCATATTAAACTTAATGCAATTTTGCTCTAGGCTAATAGTAAAATCAATGTCTACAGACATGGCATCCATTTGTAGCATCATTTCCCCACCTAAAACTCTGTTCCACCACATCCTAAGCTCAAAGGAGGTAGGAACCATGTCTCTCTTTTTCATCAACATTTTCAGTATCCAGTACAAGGCCTGGCACATGGTAAGAACTCAAGAAATATTTGAAGAAAGTGAAAAATAACTGTCTAATATGGTGCTACTCAAAGTCCACTGACTAGCAACAGCAGCAGCACCTGGGGGGTTGTGAGAAATGCAAATTCCCAGGGTCCACCCCAGATCACTGAATTCAGAATTTCTGGGGATGGGTCCAGGAATTTTGTGTTTTGACAAGCTTCCTGAGTGGTTCTCAGGCATGTTAAAGTTTGAGGTCTAATGGTCTTCCTTTTCACATAATTTCAACCACTTTCTCCACGTTCATCATCTAGCCTGATGACTCTTCCAACCCTGGAACCCCACAGTGTCTCCAACTCAGCACCAATAAGCTTCTGCTGTTTGCACCTTAGGCACATGCCAATGTGATTTCTCTTGAAGCTCTTCATTTCTCACAATCTACAATCATTTCTCACTATCTTCCATTGTCTTTGGCTTTTCCAGTTCTTTGAAACCAACCTATTCTCCTGATTCTTCACTAAAAACACAGCATCATGCCTGGGAAAGGATGGCCATTGATAAGTGTAAGTCCCCTCCTCCACCTTCCAGTTCCCTTGTTTACGTTTTTGACCTGGATCCAAATTCAGCCATCCCAGTGTTTTGTTCATCCTTTGCTCCCCTTACCTTTAACCCTTTCTACCTTTCCAGTTACAACTTTAGGCCACCCCGACCATCTGTTTTTTCTGCTCCTACCCCTTTCCCCCAGACTCAGAAGCACCACTGGAAGCCATGACACAGAGATAAGACCTGAAACCAAAATAATTAGTTAATCCTCTGTGGATTCTGCCTGTTTATCTCAGTTGGGGCTTATTTAAGATTAGTTGTCCTTCTTCTCATCACTTGTCAACCTCCTTGCTTATACCCCATAAAAATTGGTAAGATCTTTTACATTCTCCTCACAACCCTGTAAATTTCTCTGCAATCAGGATTAGCAAACTCGAGCCCCTTTCCTGCAGGCCATCTCACAATTTCTCTGTACTTTTGTTCAGTTCACAATTTCCGTTTTGTGTCTCGCTCTCGTCTTCCTCAAAAGAGTAGACATTTATCTTCCCGTTCAAAGCCAGCACTTCCATTTGTATATTAGGTTTCATCCTCTTCCATTTCCCTTTTCCATTAATTTTACTTTTTTCCGCTAATTTCTGCTTTGCCTGAGTCCTTCCCCTTTGTTTTCAAACTTCTTCAATTCTCTCCGATAGATGATAGATAGATAGATAGATAGATAGATAGATAGATAGATAGATAGAT
>JAKSZT010053887.1:73731635-73779119 GCA_026826555.1 Tolypeutes matacus | reverse complement strand
GATAGATAGATAGATAGATAGATAGATAGATAGATAGATAGATAGATAGACAGATACATAGATACATAGATACATAGATACATAGATACATAGATACATAGATCCCTACTCTCTCTCCAGCCTGGTATTAACAAGTTACCAAGGAATAGACCAAATTTCCTGCTTTGTCCTTACCATGCACTCATCCCTTAATCCCTTAGAATTTAGCTTCCATCTTCAGCCATTTTATTGACACTGCACATTCAGACATCAAAAATTACTTCTTAATTACCAAATCCAATGTCTAATTGGTTGCCAATTACTATACTCCCTTCAAAGTCTCTAATGTTTATTTCTCCCTCCCCATCCCCATCACAACTTCCCTACAATCATCAAATATACACCATGCTCTCCAACCTGGAGTTTACTTTTCCTGTTTCTAACTATTGAAATGCTCTCTATACTTTAAAGCCTTACAAGAAAGCCCACCGATTGAAGGTTAGGGCCATGTCTTCCTCGTCTTTGAATTTTCCATAAGCACCTTCTACTACTACTGCTACCATTAGTGCCTCATTCACAAGGCTTTAGTCAAAGTCTGCAGGCTGATGACTAGAATAATGGTATGGAGAAGGCCCTTCAGAAACACAATTCATAGCCAGGAAAGGCTATCCTGTGATGAGAAATCTGCTGTGGGCAGCCACAGTGGGTAACCACCTGCAGATTATTACATGTTGTGTAGATTCCGGCATCTGCTCAGTTTGTTGCCCTCCAGCCCAGAACATTTTTTCACCCTAATATGTAGCCTTATTTGATGACTAGTTTTCAGTTTTAAATATTCCAAAAGATTTCCAAATAACACAAAAGTTAAGATTTTGCTAACTTTACCTCTTAATAGTTGAAGACATTATTATTATCCTAGCACAGCACCATACACAGCTGGAACAAATATAATTAAGCATCGGTTACAACATGTAAAAGGACATCTTATGGGTCAGATTGTTCCTGATACTATTTCTGATTTGGCCACTGCCTCATGACTCTTCTATAAAGTAAGGGAAGCCAAAGTGGCAAAACATTGGAATTGGTACTATGGCTATTATTTTGTATAAACAAGTTTATACAATCAGGCTTTGAGAACCTGAGGATAGTCTGATAAAAAATGAGATGGTCCTTAGCTAAATACATGTTTCTGTTATTGAGGGCATTTTTTTTTTTTTAATGTTTTGACAATGAATTGTTCAATGCCCAAAATAGCATAATGGAAAAAAGGTGAACATTTTTGAAAGACACCTACATTCAGCATATCATGTAACTCTCTGTAAAGTGAAAAGTTGTTAGAAGACATAATTACAATACTTACCTTGTAATTATAATATCTCCTGAAAAATGTTTAAAACCTGTTTACTAATAATCTGTAGACATTTAAATAAATAAAAATTATTCCCCAGAAGCCACAATCAAAATCATTCATTTTGTAACACCAAAACTCTTAAGCTTATGGAAAATCAGAAACAATCTGGAAATTTTTAAATCAGGCCATGGAACCCAAGGGAAGGAGATGTATGCTACTCGTCTCCACCCATCCCGCCCTTTTATAAGACCATTTTAGGCAATAAGCTTAGGGAACTAATTGTATTCGAGGTCCATTATTCTAATTTCAGAACAAAAAGTATGAAAGAAAGCTTTTTCTAGAAAGGGAAAGAAGATTTTCTAAATGGTATACGTACTGATAATTTCCGAAAATGGAGCATATACAAAGAAATGTGGGTATTGCAAGTTGGCAAAAATGCATGAGTTTCAAGCCTGATCTCCAAACCCCAAGTCTTTGCCACCCACTGTGAGACTCATTCATGAGCTGCAATATTCTGACCTTCCCCCACTACACACAAACAGCATTTTGGAGGCAATTAGTGTATGAGAGGAAAGCTTTAGCACTAGACAGTCTGGGTTCAAATTTGGCTTTCTAACTTACTAACAGAGCTCAGATTCTTTACTTGAACAAGGGAGTTAATATTGACTTCAGAAGGCAGTGGTTAGAATTAAATGGCATAGGGGGCGGATGTGGCTCAAATGGTTGGGCATCAATCTCCCATATGGAGGGACCTGGGTTCAATCTCCAGGACCTCCCAGTAAAATAAAAAATATATAGAAGGCAGGCGGGCCACCAGGCCCCACACACGGGTGTGCCATCAGGCCCCGAGTGCGAGCATGCCAGGCCCCACCAAGCCATGCAGCACGATGATGACATAACAGGAGAGTGACACAAAGGGAAAGCCAAGATGAGATGTGCCAAAAAAAGAAACTAAGGTGACCCAGGAGGTAGAACACCTTTTTCCCACATCAGAGATTCCCAGGATCGAATCCCAGTGAAGACGGGAGGAGAAGGATGAGAAGAGAGGGCAGGAAACAGACATAAAGAATTGCCCAGCAAATGGACATAAAAACAGCAAAAATAGGGCAGGGGAGGGAGGAGGGAGTTTCAAATGGATAAAAGTTAAATAAATAAATAAATCTTTATAAAAAAATAATTAAATGAGATAATGTATGGGGCCCCTAACATAATTTCCTTCTTCTCTTTGGAAAAGTAGCAGTACTACAGCCTGGGAAATGGCAAATCCCAGCAGTAGAGGGTTAATAAGAAGAAGTTATTCTAAGCTGCTGGTTCTGGTATAGGCATCCTGTCCCAGGCAGCCCATCAGCCACACTAATGGGATTTAAAGCAGTTGCTACCTCTTCCTCAGTCATGTAATGATTTCTGGACAGCCTGAGAGGCCCATTATCTGCAGTCCATACTCCTGCTCTGTCTGGCGATAATGACTTCTTAGCACAGCAGCAGAGCCGCGGTCTCCCACTTCCTGCTGCACTACCATGCAAAGGACCCTTGTGGAAGTCAAAAACAAATTGTCCATTCCACCACAGTGACCCGTGGTGGGTGAAATGCTGCCCACCAACTGCGGCAATAAGTCCTGGAAAGTCATCCTTTAAGACAAGGGTGCCCTCTGAGGGGCTTCCTGGGAGAATGTGAGATGATAGATGAGTGCTTTCCGGTGAGAAAGTGAAACCCAGCATCCCCAGAGGGCCTCTGAGCTTGGTGTCGAGGTGCCAGAGTCCTCCCCAGCCTAAGTTGCTGTCTCCTCTCACTTACTTCTTAAAATCTGAACTGCAGAGCCCACAGGCAAGAAAGACTAATGGGTAAAAAAAAAAAAAAACCTCAAATCTCCAATACAAAAATCAACAGATGCAATAATGATTAACTTAGAGTCCCATTAGCATTTTTTCATTTCTTTATTCTTTGCATTCCTTATCTTACTGTTTTTATCTTATTATATTTAAGTCACCTCAAATTCTATTTAGTAGTAGTAGGCAAGATATAAATCCTAAATAAACAAAACAAAAATGAATAATAAATTAAAGGGCTTCTACCAGACTTGAGCAAACCCCCAAAAGAATTAATCATGGAAGGAAACCCTCACCCAAATTAAGAAAGATATAAAATGTTCATTCTACAGTGTGATTTGTCACATTAATGCTAATGTGGGACTCAGAATGAAGGAAAAAGGATGTATTTGGTTGTAGTTATAAAACAGATGCAAATGAATTTTTTTTAAAACCTGATTTGAAAGTAGGAGAAAAACTTTCTCCTATAGTTAGCAGCTACGTAAAAAAAAATTCTCAACTGACTGCTTAAACCAACTATTATCTCTAATTTGGCTTTAATAAACAAATTTGTACAGCTTAAAATCTTTGTTTACTGAGGAGCGGGTATAGCTCAGTGGTTGAGTGCCTGCTTCCCATGTACAAGTTCCTGGGTTCAATCCCCAATGCTGCCTTAAAAAAAAAAAAAAAAATATATATATATATATATATACACACACACACAATTTTTTTTAAATCTTTGTTTAGTTGATGAAACTGGAAGTCATGTCACATGCTGATGGAGTTAAAGCATACATTGTTAAAACTATTTTGGAAAGCAATCTAGCATTATAAGTGCCCAAAAATATTCATTCTTCTTATTTCACTTCTGGAAATCTATCCTAAAGAAATAATCTCAAAGTCAGAATGAAATTATGCAGAAAGACATAACAGAAAAAAAGGGTGGGGAGGAAACAAGCTAAAAATGTCCCGTTACAGGAAAATAGTTACATAAATTATGGCATGTCTCTATGATAAAATAGCATCAATCATAAAAAATTTAATGATACAGGAAAAGATAACTGAAAATAAGCAGAATTTAAAGTGTATGTACAGGGAAGCGGATGTGGCTCAAGCAACTGACCTCCCACCTACTACATGGGAGGTCCCAGGTTTAGTTCCTGGTGCCTCCTAAAGAAAAGACGAGCAGACAGAGAGCACACAGCAAATAGACACAGAGAGCAAACAGCGAGCCCAAACAATGGTGGGGGAGGAGGATAAATAAATGAAATAGGTCTTTAAAAAAAATTAAGTGTATTACAGTATAAGATCAACTACATAAAACAAATAGAAGGAACAATGAAAAATTTCAATAGTAGTTAGAATTACAGGGAATTTAAATTTTATTATACATATTTTCCAGAATTTCCATGTTTTCTACATCAGTATGTATTTACGTATAATCTGGAAAAATAATATATTTTATTTGTGAAAATTAAATAAATGGGGTCATTTCGCAAAAGAAATAAATTGTTTTTCACTGACTGACATAATTTGTGTGGCTTGGCCACCAAGCATTCCGGGTCCAGAAGAAAAGTAGTGCAGCGGAAGAAAAGGAAGTCAGCAAGAAGCTTGAGGGGCCTGTTTGGAATGACCACCCAGGTGGAGGACAGGCCCCAAGGTGGGTAATCAGCTCAGTATCACAGGGTTCCCAGGCAGGGTGAACTGAATTCCAAGCCAGAGGGTCTGATTCGCTCTGTAGAGTAGCAGCTATGCTCAGAGCCTGACTGTGACTAGGTCACAGGTCAGGGAAGCCATCCAGAGAGAAGCAAGAGCTATGGCAAGCAATGGAGTCAGTGCCTCCAACCACGGGCTGAGTCTCAGAGCAAATCTCATCCCAGAGGCCAGCAGTAAACTGAGGAGACTCAGGAAACCAAGGCAGAATTCTATTGCTAAACTTTCCACATTTGACTCAGTTTGGATGAGGGTAAAGCAGGTTGAGCTGACAGAGTAAATATTGTCAGAACCTGCAGCCGAAAGAGGTAGCAGCAGAGAAAGATCAATAAACTGGCATTTAAATTTTTGTATGTAAGCTTAATATGACAAAGGAATATAAAACACCAAAAATATACTAGAGTCTCTTAGTGATTATATAGTGGTAGTACTGACTCCAAATAAAGTCACAAGAAAGAACTGGAGGCCGGGGATTGAACCCGGGACCTCGTATATGGGAAGCTGGCCTCGTATATGGGAAGGAGTTCTCATAACTCTTTGTTCATTTGTTTTCATTTGAAGATATTTGACCTGCCCCTCCAAAAACTTTAACAGGAATGGGGAGATAATCCTACCTGTAGGAAGGAATAAAACATAACTAGTCCTATTTACTGTTGAAATGAATAGGTATCTACATAGCATGATTTGATGCTGTGCTTTTCAACTGGTAGTTTGTAACCCAAAAAGAAATGTAGGTGGTACAAAAATGTTTCCAGAATTACAAAGAACTTGTTCTGGCTCTTTCTCATAGCCATATAGCAATTTTAAATTACTAATGGAATTTTGAATGTTTTTGTAATAGCAATAATTTATTCTCTAAAATATTATTGCAATGTATTATATCTTTTAAAACTTACCTTTGATAATAAACATAATTATAGAATGCTTTTAAACATATATGATTTCCTTTGGTTTCCACCTTGGTAAAACTCACATTATTTGACAAGGAGAATGATGAAACACAAAATACCAAAGTTTAAAAGAAGACTGACTTGAAGAACCTGCAAAAGCCCACCTATCCAAAACCACCACCCTTACCAGCCTGTTGTTGTGTCAGAAATTTCCATCAAACAGTCACAAAGGTATTTTCTAAAAAGCCACTCTTAAAATTCAAAAACATTATCTGGGAAGGAACAAACTTTATATATTGATCAAACATACCAGACATTGGTGAGTTGAGAATGAATAGAACAAATTGTGCTATTAGTATATACTAACACATTAACCCATATACATACTTCAGATTACTTAACATTTTAATGAAGCTTTAGTTTACATAAATATTACATCAAAATATAGGTGGTGGGAGCAGATGTAGCTCAAGCAGTTGAGTGCCCCCCTCTCACATGGGAGGTCCCAGGTTCGGTTCCAGTGCCTCCTGAAAAAAACAGAAACAAACAACAAGTGAAATAAATGATAAAACCAACTCAGGGAAGCCAATGTGGCCCAGTGGTTGAGCGCCAACTTACCATATACAAGGTCTCGGGTTCAATCTCCGGCCCCCAGTACCTCAAACACACACACACACACATATATATATAGGTGCTTCCCATATACCCTAGTCCCTCTCCCTCCTACACTTTCCTCCATTAACAATCTTTCAATACTGTGGTACATTTAGAACAGAATTTTAAAGGAATGGAATGTTAGACCTATGACTTTTTAGGGGATTTAGTGTTTTTTTTTTTTAATTTCAAAAATTTGGCATTATATTGTAAACTTAAAGATATGCATAACCTTGACCAGCAATTCCACCTTTAGGTGTTTAACCTAGAAAAACTCCTGTACATAAATACCAGGAGACATGTATGAGAATGTCCACAACAGAATTTTTTATAGTAGCTGAAAACCTGAAATAATCCAAATGTCCATCCCGGGTAGAATGAATAAATAGATTGTTGTCTTTTTATAAAATGGTTTACTATAAAGCAATAAAAAATGAATAAACTACTACTATACATGAAATAAACAAATCTGACATAATGATGAGCAGAAGAAGTAATAAACATGAAAAGTATGATTTCTTAAAGAAATAAAATTTTTAAATAATCAATGTTAAACCATATAGCTTAGGGATTCATAAATTGGTGATATTTTTAAAAATAGTAAAAAACAAGGATTTAATTATCATCAATAGTCATGATAGCAGAGCCCTCTGAGGATACAGAGGGTGTGACATGGGGTAGAGAATTCCAGGGATTTTGACAATGTTTCTAAAGTACTCAAAAGAAAAAAATAATAATAAAGTACTCAAAAGTATTTTGCCACAGTTGCAGAGCAGAATTAGCCCTAGAATAAATGCTCCTCTGGCTTAGCCCAACAAAACATAAAAGAATCAGACTGTTTCCAAATAATTTGCTGCATCCCAGAACAAATTCAAGATATTTATAAAAAATACAAAAAGATAAAATTCACAATTTCTGGCATCAAATAAAAAATTACCAAGAATGTAAAGAAGAAGGGAAATACAACTCATAATAAGGAAAAATAAATCAAACAATTGAAAATGACCAAAGAGGACTCAGGTGATAGCATTAGTAAACAAAGAAAAAATACTGTGAATGGGATTAATGGTGCTAATGCATTCTTGCAGAAGAAAAGATTGATTAACTTCCAGACATAGCAATAAGAACTATGCAAAATGAAACTTAGAGAGGAAATAAAGACTGGGAAAAAAGTGAACAGAGTATCAATGAGCTGTGTAGCAACTTTAAGTGGCCTAGTGTACATGTACTTGGGCAAAACGAGGAAAGAGAGTCTTGGGAAGGAAGAAAAATATTTTTTTAAATAATGACCAAAAGTCATTCAAATTAGGTAAATTCTATAAAATCTCAGATCCAAGAGTTCAAAAGAAGCTCAACAAACCGTAACAAACCATAATCACAAGAATCTTGATCAAAACTATGCTAAGACACATAATCAAATTTGCTTAAAACCACTAATCAAGAAAAAAAAAATTATAGCACCCAAAAAACAAAAAGAAAGGTATGTCATATGTGGAGGAACAAAGATAAGGGAGATAGTATATTTCTTGTTGGAAGTAATGCAAACCAAAGACAATTGAGCAAGATCTTCTATATACTAAAAAAAAAAAAAAAAAAAAAAAAAAAAAAAAAAAACACAATCTAGAATTCTACACACAGTAAAATATCTTTTTTTAAAAAAGCAAATAGAGATGTTCTCAGATATATGAAATCTGAATTTATCAACTACAAACCTGCACTACAAGAAATGTTAAAGAAATTCCTCTGGGCAGGAGGAAAATGATAATAGATATATTAACCTACACAAAGGAAGGAAAAGCACCAGATATACAGGGGCTAATACAAAAGACCTTTTTCCTATTATTTAAACTTCTTTAAAAGATAATTGACAGCCTAAAGTGAAAATAACAATATACTCTTATGTTTATAACACTTGTAGAAGTAAAATGTAAGATTAAAAATAGCACAAAGTTCAGGAGGTGAGAAATGGAAGTATGCTACCCTAAAGTTTTTAGGTCTGAATATATGAAGTGTGACATCTTATCAATATAAACCCTAAAGCAATCACTAGAATAACTCAGAGTTAGAGCTAATGAGCCAACAAGAGTTAAAATGGAATCACAAAAATGTTAATACAAAGGGAGGCAATAAAAATACAAAACTGAGAATAAAGAACATATGAAAAAATAGAAAACAAAGAGAAAGAAGGTAGATTTATATGCAACTATAGCAATAATCACATTAAACGTAAATGGTCTAAACAAACCAATTAAACAGCTGAGTTTATCAGACTGGATGAAAAAGCAAGACTCAAATAAAAAGACACAAATAAATTAAAAGTGAAAGGGTGGGAAAATATATACTATGCTAACACTGATTAAAAGACAGAATAGCTACATTATTATCAGACAAAGTAAATAGCCTTGCTTTTTTTAGATCAAAGAATATTACCAATGATAGAGGGGCATGTCATACTGATAAAGGGCTCAACTCTTCAAGATGACATAACAAGCCTAAACACTTAAGCACCTAATGAGAAGTTTCAAAATACATGAAGCTAAAAATGATAAAACTGTAATGTAGACAATTGCACAAATATAGCCAGAAATTCCAACATTCTCAGTCAGTAATTGATAGAACAAGCAGGAAAAAAAAACATTTAAGGGTATAGAAGACTTGAAACAGATTATCAACCAACTTTCCATAATTGAAAATTATAGGCCATTGCATCCAATACCAACAGAATTATTTTCAAGTACACACAAAATTTTTATGAAAATATCCTATTATCTGGGCCATAAATTTATTTTAAAGGATTCAAATCATACAAAGTATGTTCTCTGGCAAAATACAATTAAATTAGAAATCAAAGACAGAAAAATATCTAGAAAATCCCCCAAATATTTAGAAACTAAAAAACACATTTCTACATAACCAATAGACCAAAGAATAAATCAAAAGTATTTTGAACTGAATGAAAATAAAACACAACATATCAGAACTTTTAAATAAAGCTAGTGTAATATTTAGAAGGAAGTTTATAGTATCAAACACTATAATTTTTAAAACTGGGAAAAAAACAAGTGTTGGCAAGGATGCAGAGAAATAGAAACCCTCATATGTTGCTGGTGGGATTATAAAATGGTGCAAACACTGGAAGTTCTTCAGAGAATTATACATAAAATTACCATATGATCCATCAATTCCAATCCAAGGTATTACTGCAAAAGAATTGAAAGCAGGGACTTGGACAGATATCTGTATGCCATGTTTATTGCAATATTATTCAAAATAGCCAAAAAGTGGAGGGACTCCAAGTGTCCATCCACAAATAAAATGTGGTATATCTATACAATGGCATATTATTCCACCATAAAAAGAAATGAAGTGTTGGTACATGCTACAACATGGATGAACCTTGAAGACAACATGTTCAGTGGAATAAGCTAGACACAAAAGGACAAATATTCTATGATTTCTCTGATATGAAATACTTAGAATAAATATATTCATAGAAACAGAGAGTAGAATAGTGGTTACCAGAGGTGACAGGAGGGGAAATGGGGAGTTATTGCTTAATGAGTATGAGTTGTGGTTGAGGAGGATGAAAATATGGAAAGAGATGGTGGTGAAAGTTACACAGCATTGTCAACATATTTAACATCAAAGAATTTCCTACACTTAAAATGGTTAAAATGATTTTTATGTTATATATATTTTACCACAATTTAAAAATAAATTTAATATATGTATATAAAGAAATCCTAAAATTCTATATAAAAAAAACAAACTCAATTTTTTAATGGACAAAAATTTGAACAGACACTTCACCAAAGAAGATACATGAATGTCAAATAGCCAGAAAAGATAGTTAACATTGTTAGTCATTACAGAAACAAACATTAAAATCACAAGAGAATAACACTACATACCAATATATAAAATTAAAGCAACTGACAATACCAAATATTGACAAGGATGTAGAGCAAATGGAATTCTCATCCACTGATGGTAGAAATGTAAAATGGCACAATTACTTTTTAAACAATCTAGCAGTTTCTCAAAAAGTTGAACATACATATACCATGTGATTCAGTCATATGGATTTTACTCAAGAGAAATGAAGACATATGTCCAAACAAGGCCTTATACATAATGTTCATAACAGCTTTATGTATATAGCCAAAATTGGAAACAAGACAAATGCCCATAAACAAGGTAAATAGGTAAACAAATTGTGGTATATCTAAAAAGTGGAATACTATTCAGCAATAAAAAGAATTAACTATTGATACATAAAACAGAATGAATGAATCTCAAAGTGCTTATGCTAAATGAAGAAAGCCAAACCACAAGAAAGAATGTATAATTCCATTTACATAAAATACTAGAAACCACAAAAAAATAATGTATAATTCCATTTTATAAAATATTAGAAACCACAAGAAAGAATGTATAATTCCATTTACATAAAATACTAGAAACCACAAAAAAATAATGTATAATTCCATTATATAAAATATTAGAAACCACAAAAAAGAATGTATAATTTCATGTATATAAAATGCTAGAAAATAAAAACTATACTATGGTTATAGAAAACAGGGGCTGCCTGGGGATGGTGTGGAGAACAGAGAGAGGCAGAAAGGGAAAATTACCAAAAAAAAAACATGAGGAAACTTTTGATGATGGATATGTTCATTATCTTGATTGTGGTGATCACTGGTGTACACATATGTCAAAAATTATCAGCTTATACACTATAAATACGGGCAGTTGATTGTCAGTTATAGTTCAATTAAAATTGCTGGTTAGAAAAAAAAGTCCATAGTATGGAACATTACCCAAAAGGACAACTCAGATGAAGTGATATAGGGTTTGAGGGGAGTGGTAAGAAACCCTAAAAACTGTTATATAGGGACAGGGGAAAGCAGAGAGAAGGCATTAGAAGCAGGATCCATGCAGATTTTACCTACTAAATCATTTTGCCTGAGAGGCAGAGTACACCATCACTGGATGAATCCAAACATCAAGTTCAATTAAGTGTTGTACTTAGCAATAGTTATATTTTTTCAGGCCAGGTTGAATTTCTTTCAGACTCTAAAGCCTTATTGACTTGCCTGATTGTAAAATCACATGAAAACCTAGAACAATGAAACTGACCAAAAGGAAGGGTTTGTGACTACTTGATTATATGTCTAAACTTGATTATATGTTTGCCTACTGTGGTGATTTGAAGCTGTATGTACCTCAGAAAAACATGTTCCTAAATTTAATCCATTCCTCTGGGTGTCAACCCATTGTACACAGGACCTTTTGATGAGGTTACTTCTGTTAAGGTATGACCCAGCCCAATCAGGATGGGTCTTAATCCTATTACTAGAATTACTTTACAAACGGAATGAAATTCAGACAGAGAGAAAGTCACAGAAGCAAGGAGCTGAAATTCAACGGAGCTCAGAAGAGAATGGAGAGCCTATGAGATGCCTCCATGTGCCTTGCCACGTGACAAGCTAAGACCAAGGATCACTGACAGCCAACCCCAGAACACCACAGTCTTCAGGAAGAAAGCATCGCCTTGATGACACCTTGATTTGAACTTTTTCTCAGCTTCAAACAGTGAGCAAATAAATACTCATTGTTTAACCAGACCCATTTCATGGTATTTGCTTGTACAGCCTAGGAAAATAAAACACCTACTTAGGTTCAAAAACAGCAAATGATGACTGGATTTTCCCAGCATTTTTAAAAATATAAAATTGTCAATGCCCATACAAATATGGAAGAAAAAAAAGAAGAAACAAGAGCACACAACCAAACAAATTGCAAAGTTGATTTTATTTTAATCAGGAGGAATAGAAATCATGTGTTGTCTAAAAGATAAACACAAGAATATAACACGTAAAATTTAATCTTTCAACTCCGTTTGAAATCTATAAAGCTGCAATCAGAGCTACTATTGGCAAGCCACAAGTACTTTGTGTGACACAGGGACAGAGCAAAACAATCCTTCAAAATTGGGATACTAGGCCTGGCTGCTGATGTAATAGGGAACAATAATTAAACTATCAATCAAACAGATTTTTAAAATATGTTACATGTCATAGCCAAAGATTTCAAACACAGGACAAAATCTGGTGTTAGTTACAAGAGAGATGAATTGGGTGGTCTCTTAGTACAGAGATGATCACAAAATCAGCATAATGTGGAAATCAATTCAAGAGCTATTTTCTTCATCTCAGTTCATGAAGATTCCAAATTAATAAAAGCTATGTTATAGATTTATGAGCCATGGCCCTGGCAAAGTGTTTTATGCTATCCTCCAAGTTATTTACCATGTTTCAAAGCAAAGTCATTTAATATGAACTCCATTCTCTAACTGTACCTAAATATCTTTACTCTTTAAACAATTGGATTCCTGGTTATTTTTTCCAGATGCACAGCACTTTCAGAATCAAAAACTGGGTAAATTTCATCCCTGAACCATCTGGAGAGCCGGAAGAAATGGGGTTGGCCTCAGTGCCAATTCTCTCTAGAGCCTTTTTTATGCTCGCTCACATCCAATTGAACATCTCTCCTATATGGGAATATTTAACTGAAATATTACAAGCTCCCATGTGATCAATTCCTCCTCAAGTTTGTTTCCAGGGAAAACTCTTTCTCTGCAATTGAATGTTGTAGGCTGCTTATCAGAAAATGAAAGCACATTATGATTCTCTGCATGTTACACCTGCCAGAAACCAAATCCAAATTTCTTGCCTGAATATCATAATCCAGTTGGCGTTGGTGCCTAAAATGAAGTGAACTTTCTCCTTCTGAAACATGACCTCTGTTTCTTAGTAGGTAAATTTTATTCAAGCCATGGTAAGGCCTATTAGAAGTAGAGAAATGTATAACTAAAATAAATGTAATTGAAGCACAAATATTAAATGCTATTTTATTTTTTAACTCTACAGCAGCTTTTATACATGCCACGAGTATTTTGTGATTCTTATGTATCGGGCACTGTGTTTAGTGCACATATATAGAGATGAATAGATCTTTGTTCCCACCTCAAGGGTCTCATAAACAAGTGGGGGAAATGGACAAGAAAAATGAAATTTCTATGATGGCTGCAAAAGATCCAGCGAGAAGGAAAATGCTTCAGGGACTCAAATATCTCGTTTCACCTGAGAAAGAACCATAACATCCTAAGAAAGACAGTTACTACAAGTAACAGTCTCCTACAATTTCTTCCTCCAATAAATTGCTCATCCCACTTCCACTCACCTCTCTTCATACGTAGACCAACGAGCCCAATTTCAAATATTTTGGCCCCATCCTCAGACCTTATACCAAACACATATCCCATGTTTCAGAAATGCAGTTACCAGACACAGTCATTCCTGCTGTTATACCCCAGCTCAGGCCGTTCTGCCACCCAAAAGGCATTTGACCCTCTCTGCTTCTCTGCCACCATCTCCTCATCCATCTAAATCTTAAGTATCCTTCAAGGTCCAAAGTAAGTACCATTTTTTCCTCACCTTGCTACCATGGCCCACCCTCTAGTGCTCTGAACTCCTACTGCACTTGTGAGCATTTAGACCCCCTTTTACCTCCAGTTGTGTTCTGTATATTAGTTTTATCTCTCCATCTAAACCCTTTTGTTCCTTCAAAAGACCATATGGCCCAATAATGCTTAGAACACAGAAAATATTTTTTTTAATATTTTAAAAATATTTATTGAAATATTTATTGAAAAACTACAGTTTTTTCAAGGTAACAGGACTAAAAAATAAATGCATATAGCTACCATTTGTCAAGTACCAATATATCAAGTGCTATGTTATTCAATATTAGAGCAAAAATAGATTCTGGGTTCTCTAGCTTGCTAACAAGTATTTATATCATATGCTTTACTCGAATCTACCGTATTTTTTATGATAATAACTTTTCTTTGTTGTATATCTGCTTTGTGCCAAGAGTTATATACCAGCTATTTCACTTATTCTTCATAAAACCTTATAAAGTAAATATGGTTGTTGTCCTCATAAAGGTTAAGGAAATTGCCTAGGTCTGTCTGAATTCAAATTTTTTGTTCTTCACCACTCTGTACCATCTCTGAATTACCAAAAAAAATCCATTCTCACACTGATTCATTAATTAATAAAAAGTGTATGAAACATGTCCATCTAATTCATGCTACATCCAGCTCATTTCCATGTCCGTAATATGTCACACAAACTGGATAGTTTGCATTTTTCCATAAAATTTTACTTCTGGAGATATTAAACTCCCAATTATCCAGCATTTATAAAAGGTGTGTAGTCAGTCTGCCTATGTGGTGCGAGTTTCTGGACAATGAATAACTAAGAAGTCCTCTTTGCATTGTATAGTGCCCAATCCCACACCTGGTACTCCACAACTATAAGTTGTTTTACTTTAGTGCTGTTTGTGTGTTTGTTGGTCTGTTTATTTATATAAACTGATAATAGATCTTCTAGGTGTCCGCCTGAAAAGCTCACTCCTTTGTCTTTTTCCTCTCTTCAAATCATCGCATCTAATTAGTTCTGCATGTTTGAAAGTAAATTTTTTTTCCCCCAACTCAATTCATTGGTAATTTAACGAGTGGTATAATAATTACCATTGGATCAGGGAACGTTATTATAGAACACATTTCTTCTACTCACGTATACATTTTATTAATTGCAATAGGTAATTATTTACTTATTTATTATCAATAGTGCCTCAAAGTCGGTGCAGCCTTAATTACTTCCTAATTATCCACACCCTATTTCTTTATAAAGACTGATTTGAAAACAGCAGTTCAATAGCTCAGACATTTTACACCTAACATTGATTTCTCCTCCCTCCTTATTTATTGATGGGTCATTTTCCCTCCTGTATTTCCTTTTCCCTTATAAAGTTGTAAATGACCCTGCTTATTCTTTTTAATTCCTTTAGTTAGCATTAGCTCAGTTATCCTCTTCATTTTCTTTGCTTCTGTTGGCTCTAGTAGTTCTACTGAGATTCCCTTGGTTGGATCCTTCCCTCTAATCCATTTCCAGTAAATGTCTCTTTCATCTTTTGACTTTATTCTGCTTCGTGCCATTTAAATCCCGTATCCTGTCATCCACAAAATTATGCTTCAAAATAATCTTTCTATCAAGTAAACACTCTCACCTCATGCCAACATCCATATCATCATTTAAAAGTTTTCCCCTTTTTTAGGTCACATATGTTACTAGAATAAAAATCAAAAGATAAGACATAAAACTGTATAACACAGTCAATCTTATTGTAGATGATGGACTATAGTTAATAGTACAAGTATTAGAATGTTTTTTCATGAATTATAACAAATGTATAACACTAATACAAGGTGTTAATAAAAGGGTGTAATATAGAAAAAAATAAACTTGATGTAAGCTATGGACAATAGCTAACAGTACTATTTTTTTTTTTTTTTTTTTTTTTTTAATTTTACCGGGAGGTCCCAGGGATCGAACCCAGGTCCCTCCATATGGCAGACGGACGCCCAACCATTTGAGCCACATCCGCCCCCCTAACAGTACTATTTTAATAATCTTTCAGTCTTGTAACAAACATAACTACTGTTTAAAAAAATAGTACAATTACAAAAAAAGTGCTATCATTAATCCTAACAAATGTTCCACACCAAAACAAGGTGTTGGTGGTGGGGTGATAAATGGGGACCCTGTATGATGATATGCATGTTTGTTTTGTAAGTCCACAATTTTTACTATACACTTATTGTTTATGTATGTTCGTGTATGAGTAATATAGTTTACAAAAAATTAAATGAAAAAAAACCGTTTTACCCTTTTTATTTTGGTAGCTTTAATATACTTAAAAGTTGCAGACATTCTATCACTTATATATTTCACCAGAAAAATAAAATAGATTCGTCAATTAATAGCAGATGTATTTACCTTCAGTAACATGAAGAAAACACTAAAAATCTGAATATTCTATAAATAGATGTTTCTTCAGTTTAATCCTTTCAGAATTTCCACAAACACAGCTCTATATTCTGCCCAAGGAAAGATTCTCTTCAGTGCTTTGCTCTGTCCGCAGCACAAGATCCTTATTTGTTCTCCATTTTCATTCTGAGCCCCAACATGTGCTTCAAACTGTGAAGTAATCTCTGCCTGGTGAAATGGAAAGTAAGATAGCCTTTCCAGTTAAATAGCAGAGAATATTTTCTTACTAGCATCTATACCTTAGGTGGTAATTTTTTGGTGTACCCTTTTCCCAAAGTGATTTAAATCCTGCTTCTGAGTATCCTAAAATAATAAGGACACAAACAAAAAGACTATAATTTTAACCTTAAGTTACTGCATGAAATATAACAAAGTATAGGATTGTATTAGTTTCCTATTGCCGCTATAATAAATTACCACAAACTTGGTGGCTTGAAACAACACAAATTTATTATCTTAGGTGTCTGAAAGTCAGAGATTGAAAATGGGTCTCACTTGCCTAAAATCAACCCGGAAATGTCACTACTAGGTATTTACCCAAAAGAAATAAAAGCAGGGACTCGAACAGATATTTGCACACTGATGTTTATAAGGTCATTATTCACAATTGCCAAATGGTGGAAGCAGCCCATATGTCCATAACAGATGAATGGATTAATGAAATGTAGTATAAACAAACAATGGAATATTGTTCAGCCATAAAAATGTAATGACATTATGATACATGAGACAACATGGATGAACCTTGAAGCTATCATGTTGAGGGAAATAAGCCAGACACAAAAGGACAAATACTTTTATAATCTCACTGATTTGAAATAATTAGAAGAAGCAAACTCACAGAGTCAGTAACTAAAATGCAGGTTACCATGAGCCAGGTAGGGAATGGGAAATTAATGCTTAATTGGTAGAGTTTCTGTTGGGGTGATGGAAGGTTTTATAAGGGATGGTGGTGGTGGTAGCATAACATCTTGAGTGTAATTAACACTATTGAATTACATATTTGAATGTGGTTAAAAGGGGAATTTTAGGTTGTATGCATGTTACTAGAATAAAAAGAAATTTAAAACCATAGAACTGTACAACACAGTGAACCATAATGTAAACTATTGACTACCGTTTGTTGCATAATTATACTATTTCATCAGTTGGAACAAAACTGCATTAACACTAAAGCAAAGTGTGAACAGGGAAAACTGTATGTGTGCATGATTTTTCTGTAAGCCTACTTCTCTAAAAAAATTAAAAACGAAATAAATTTTTAAAAACTCAGTGGAACATTCTTAGAATATTTATAATTAAGGCAAATTTTTGTGCCTTTAAGTATGATTTTTGCATTTGAAAACAGCCAAAAAGTCATATGAAAATAAATATATTGATTGTGGTATGTAATCAAATGAAAAAGTACCACTTTGAGTCAAAAACAAAATGAAACCAATGAAATAATGAGAATGAGATTGATTTTTCCAGTAGACTGATTTTACTTGTACAAAGAGATGCATGGCAATAATAATAATAAATGGCTAGTTGAGCATTCACTGGGGACCCGGTACTAGGTCCTTTGCATGATTTATCTTCATAGCACTATATTATTAACCCCATTTTGCAGATGAATTTAATTGAGAACCAGAGAGTTTAAATAATTTCTCTACATTTACAGAATTAGAAAGTGGAGAAGCTGGGATTCCAACCTAAGTACTCTGCTCTGAACCCTGTCACCAGTCTTGCAACCACACAATTCCCTCTACCCACTTTACATCTCATTCCCCACCCACATCTCCCTTTTATTTAATTAGCAAAATATCCTGCTAAAAGGGCAGGAAAATAGCATAATATTAAAAGTAAAAAAGAAATTAAAAGTCATAGGATATATATTTATTTGGTTTTTGCTAATAAGAATAGCATAATAATCACAAAATTAGACAGGAGACAAAAGAACAAGAGATGACTTCAGGCAGATTCTTCAAAACGTTCATCTTTTAAAATTTTTGTGTCTCAGATTTTCTTCCCAGCATTTCTGGGAGTACACATAAAATACTTAGAAATTAAAAATGCTACTCTGGCATAGAAAGATAATTGACGCTGTCGTCTTTATTGACAAGAGAGAGAGAGCTTTCAGCCTTGGAAGTAAATCAGGAAAACATAAGCACCCATAGTGTTATCACTATATACACACACATACATACATACACATATATATGCACACATGCATATATTCATGTCATATATGTATATACACACACACACATTTTCTTGTTGAGAATAATTTAGCTCTCTCCAGTCCCTCAATACTGGGCTTTCCTTTTAGTAACAAAGTCTGGACACTTTGTTATTACCATTGTAAGGACCTTGCTCAAGTTCTTAGACAAAGATCATCATTCTCCTTCATTTTCAACAAGTCCTTTGTAGAGTGGGATGGGCAGTTCCATTTATATACCAGCTAAGCAGATAAGATCATCAGAGGCATTATCAACTATTTCCATTCCCACTTGGCCTATTTCCAAGCTCTGGCCATCCTCTATCCAAACTGCCTCTTGGCATTGCTCTCTCCCATGGAGAACCCCCAGACCCAAGTCCACAGTACCTGAATTATCAACAGCCTCTGCAGCAGTTGCTCAAACTCAATTGTATCTCCAGAAACTGCAGCTGAATCACCATCACAAGTATTTGTTTTATCATCTCATTCATCTATTTGGGAACACAAAAGCTCCTGATTGCCAAATAGATATTTTAAAGTAAGCTAGCATTCATCTGGCCATCTATCCAATCAGTAACATCCTTTCATACTCCCCTATAAAAATCCACTTCTGGCCAAGGAAATCCATTTTCAAACTCCAGCCAGCATGGTTTATTTAGCCTCCAAAGCATGTTTGTTTTTCCTTGCATGTCATTCCCAGTTCTTGAAATATCCCTTGTTTCTTCATCTACTCATATTCTTTGACACTTCAAAACTGGTGTAAAGTTTCCTTTCCTACAGGATACTCTTCCTGATCAATGCCACCTGACCGGGATACTCCTCTGCCCTCAGTCTCTTTATCAGTTAAGAATTCTGTCATCCATGCAGTATTAGTCTACCAAAATAGCTAACATTAGCTGAACATTTACTGTATGCTAAACACTTTGCATGCATTAGCTCATTTAATCCTCACACACACACGAAAAAAAAACATGTGTACAATTATCCCCATATAACAGATAAGAAAACTGATGTTTAGAGAGGTTAAAGAGTTTTCCAAATCCACATAGTTGAAACATGGCAGGGCAACGTTTTGGATCTGGACTGTCTCAGTTCGTCACTTGTGCCTTAACCACTACCCTACACAACTTCCAGGATAATTATATTACTCAACACTTGCAAGTCATTCGTGTTTCTCTAATCTGTTAATCCATCTAGATAACAAGATACCAAAGGTGATGGAGCATTCCTTCTACACTATTCATTTACGTACCTTTTCTCTTTTTCTTTGGATGTTTGACTATTAAATTTGAAATAAATCAGAGTGAAGTGATATACTGACATTTATTCTTCTCGTAACTGAAACTTGGTGGCTGCCATGGTCAAGCTGTCAGTGCCAGCTGTGCCCTAGTTAAACTGATATCAGGAGTTATCAGCTATCACTTAAGGGTAATAGATTTATATGTAAATTGCTAGAGGTGGGACTATTGGACTTTTGAAACCTTCACCAGGCTGACTTGTTAGAAATTCTGCAAATCAAATTCTTTCCAGACAGCATAGGAGCATCATCTGCATTTTTGCCTCATTCTCAAAGAGTAAAAAAGAAGAAATGTAGCATTTTTGTGAAACTAAATTTATCAGAAAATTTGATGAAAAAAGAAACATACATTTCTAGAGTATGTAAAAATAAGTCTTTGTTTGCTAAAGTCCCAAGAAGTAATCCATCTTTTCTCCCCCAGACATAAAAACCTTCCTGATGATATACCTTAGTAAGCATCACCATAATTTATTATATAAAAAGCCAAATATTCCGTTTCTTGCAACCATTAGTCTTAGTAAGTCTTCATGTGTTGAATAACCTCAGGAAGAAAATTAATCAAAGAAAACAAAAATTGTATTTCTTCCTCAAAATCGTAATAGGAGAAAAAATCTGAAAGGAGTGGAATAAGCAAGGACTACAGGATTTATTTTATAATTTCCCACCTCCCCCCTAAAAGCCCATTCCCAAATCTTAAAACCCACTGTAGAAAGTGGATATTTGATAGATGTTGACTTTCATTCTACCTGTTCTTATTTGTTATATAATGGTACCTACATTCACTTTTCGAGTACCAGCTACTGGAGTTAGGTTTAAGGATTTACACTGATGAATTTGTAATCCCCCCACCTTGCAACTAGTTTACTCAGGAAATGCAAAGTAATTTTTTTTCTTCTCTATCCCCACCCCCGCCCCCCGACTTGCTGTCAGTGTCCGTTCACTGGGTGATCTTCTGTGTCTGTTTCTTGCCTTCTCCTCTCATTTTTCTCCTCCAGGCTTCACCGGGATTCGACCCTAGGACCTCCAATGTGGGAGAGAGGCACCCTGTCACTTATGCCACCTCAGTTCCTGGTTTCTGGCACGTCTCGCCTTGACTCTTCCCTGTGTCTCTCTTTTGTTGCATCATCATCTTGCTGCGTGGTTCGCCACGCAGGCCGGGGTTGCCGCGTGGGCCTGGCTCACCTGCTCACCTTTTACCGGGAGGTCCCAGGGATTGAACCCAGGTCCTCCCATATGGTAGACGGATGCTCAATCACTTAAGCCACATTCACTTCCCCAAAGTAATTTTTATATTGCTCTTTTTAAAAGGCATGAAGAATAAAAATATCCACTGGCAGGAATAAACAATTGTTTAATACATTCTAAAGCATCATGCAAATAATTTTCAAAATCATGTTACTCTGAATTATCCATGTCTCATCTCTCCTCTATAAAGAGGAAACTAGGAATTCGTATATTTGGAGTTGCATTTTAAAAAACTACAAGATTAACTGAAATATCTTCATATGACTCAGACATTTATTTTAGATTAATTTGTAGAAGCTGGCTTATGCACATAAAACTATTTTTAAAAATATATTTTTAATTAGACCCTCTTGACTCATTTAATTAGTTAAAGACTTGATGCCAGTTTCATGTGCCTGGAGGATTTTGCATACTTCGTTATGAAAACAGTTTCAAAGTAAAACCCAACCCTGGATAATATTGATAAAGATCACTTAAAAGGATAAAATAGTCAATAGGACTTTGTTACTGCATCAGTATCAGTATCAGAAGAAAAGAGTCCTATTAATTCTTAACAGCACAAGAAAAACAAATAAAAGATATACAATATTCCATGGTATGCATCCACCACCTTTAAGCCATCTATTTCTCAGGACACCAGCCTACCTGCAACTCCCTACCACAACAAATAACCCTCATACATATTCCCATATGGCTCTCTGAGAATTTCTTTGTGATAGATATGAAGGAATGGAATTGCTAGACCACAGGGCATGAATATATTAATTTTACTAAATACTACCAGATCTTTCCTCAGCATGGAGCAGCAGTATGTACTCTCAGCAACTGTCTTAGCTTCCTACAGCTGCCATAACAAAGTACCCAAACTGGATGGCTTAAAACAACAGAAATTGATTGTCTCACAGTTCTGGAGGCTAGAAGTCTAAACTCTGTAGGGGAAGATCCTTCCTTGACTCTCCCTAACTTCTAATGGTTGGCCGACCATCCTTGGGCTTCAAGCTCTGCTTCAGTCATGACATGGCATTTGCTCTTGTGTCTGTCTGTGTCCAATTTTCCCCTTCTTATAACATACCTGTTGTATTGGGCCCACCTTAATCCAGTTTGTCCTCCCATCTTAATGAATAACATCTTCAGAGACTCTATTTCCAAATAAGGTCACAGTCACAGGACCAGGGATTGACTTGAATGTGTCTTTTCAGAGAACAAATTTAACCCATAACAGCAGCTATACACAAGGGTTCCTATCTTCCAACACTTGGCCTTATCCAGCTTTCTAATCTTTACCAATCTAATAGGTATTTACTGTTTCTTTAATTTTCAATTCTCTGATTTCTAATGAATTTGAACATCACCTGTAATGCTTTTAAGCCTTTTGGGTTTCCTCTTCTATAAAATGTCCACTAATATCCTTTGCTCATTTTTCTACCAGGCTTGATCTTTGAGCTCTGTCTTCTGGTTCCATTAGTCTATTTGTCTAACCTTATACAAATGCCATGCTTTCCTTATTGCTCTGACTTTGTAATATGTCTTAGTATCTGATTGGGGCATTTTCTCCTCTATACTTTTTTAAGGTTAACTTTTATATTCATGGACCTTTATTCTTCCATGTATATTGCTCCATTAAGATATATTTTCCTGGCCGCCCTTCAGGTCCAGGCCAGTGGGCCTGGGAGCACATGTGTGTCCTCAGATTGGGGGCCAGATGACTTCCCTCCCTGGTTCGCAGCTGTTTTCCAAGCCCCTGAGAATCACTCTATCCATGCCTTCAAGATGCCCTCATAAACCAATGTGGCAAGACTACTGGACTTCTCTTATGGTACTATAGTCAACCCTTATTATCTCAGCTTGCTGAGGGGCAGGGAGAGGGCCTCTTCCTCTGGGCAGCACTATCTAGGTAGGTAAGTGGGGGCGGGAAGGGTGCATAGCTGTTTAGCTGAGGGATGTGATCCAGACGTCCCCAAAACTAGCTAGGCTCAGTCAAGATCAACAATCCAGGGTTGGTAATGTCGGATGAAACATTCATTTTTACCTTGTGGATGCTAGTGCTGTAGAGTTCACTGTTGTACACAGTCTGTTTTCTATTTGTTAAGAAAAACTACAGCATCATTGCATAATTCTTGATGGTAATAAATTTGAATAATCAGATTTCTTACAAAAAAAAAAAAAGATATATTTTCCTATATTTTTTTAAGTTTAAAATGTTCCCTTCTCCTCCTTGTTTAATGAAATGGCATCATAAATAGGGAATAGACTTTATTAAATGCATTTTCTACTTTAAGAAAATCATATGATTTTTTCCTCTAACCTGTTTCATGGTGAATTATACAGAAGTATTTTTGAAATGGCACAATCTTTTAATTTCTGTAAGAAATCCTATTTGATCATACTGTGCAATTTGTAATATACTATTGGATTTTGTTGGCTAACATTTTATTTAGGAAGCGATAGCCCCTGTTTAAAGATTTAAGATCTTATATTGTTAAGATGCCAGTCTTCCTAAGTTGATCTACCAGTCAAAATCCCAGGAATATATTTTTTTGAGAAAATGACAAATTGATTCTGAAATTTATATGGAAGTACAAAGGACCTAAAATATCCAAGGCAATCTTAAAGAAGGTGGAAGATTTAACTAACATGTATCAAGACTGATTATAAGGCTACCATAATTAATAAGAGAAATACTGGTGCAAAGAAGAACAAATACACTAATGGAACAGAATAGAGGTCAGAGACAGGCCCCCATAAAAAGTCACCTAATTCACAAATAAAGGGCCCCACTGAAATTCAATAAAGAAAAAAGCAGTCTTTTCAAATAGTGGTGGTGGGTCAATTGGAAAGCCACATGGAAAGAATAAAATTTTACTTCAACCTCACACATGTTAAAAAAAAAATTAGTTAAGCTCAATAATAGAACCTAAATGCAAAAGGTAACATCATAAATTTCAAGAAGATAATATGAGAGAATATCTTCATGAATCTGTAGTAGGCAAGGATTTTTAAAACATGATCCAAAAGCACCAATCATAAAAGAAAAGATTGGTAATTTTGGACTTCCTTATAATTAAGAACTTTTGTTCATCATTTAAAAGAAAAATCACAGACTGGAAAAATATAATCCTATGTATGTATCTGACAAAGATAAATATTCCAAATATAATTCTTTTAAAAAACTATCAATAAGAAAAAGATAGACAACTCAATGAAAAGTGAGCAAAGGCTTGGACAAGCACATCACAAAAGAGAATATCCAAATATCTAATGAACATGGGAGAGATGTTCAGTGTTATGAGTTATCATTAATCATTAGGGAAATACAGATTAAAATAACTCCATCAGGATAATTAAAACTAAAAGGATTGACTACTCCAAATGAGGTATTGTGAAGTGAGGATGTGGTGCCAATGGGTCTCTCCTACACGACGGAGTATAAATTGTAGAACTACTTTAGAGAACTGTATTCACTATGACTCAGCAATTCCTTTCGTGGGTATACATCCCAAGGAAATGAGTACTTATAAAACATACATACAAGAATATTTATAACTTTTTTGTTCATAAGAGCCAAAAACTGAAAACAACCCAAAGGTGCATCAAAGTAGAATTAGTAAATTGTGATATAGTTATACATTTAATACTACATACCAATGGAAAAAAAAAAAAAACTACAGCTTTCTGCAACATGAATGCATCTCACAGACATAAAGTTGCATAAAAGAAGGCAGTAGACACAAAAGAATACTATATGGTTCCCTTTATAGTTACTGGGAGGTGGTACAAGGGAACGTGCTGGGTGCTTGAACTCTTCTATATCCTGATCTGGGGTGGTTACATGGATATATGTAAAATTTTTTCAAGCTGTGTACTTAAGATTGCACATTTCACTGTAAGTTATACTTCAATAAGAAGGTAAAAAAAAATAAAATAAAACCTTTTTTAGGATTTTGCATTTATGTTCATAGGTAAAAGGAGGGGACAATTTCTTTTCTTGTATTAATATTTTCTTGCCTGGTTTTGGCATCAAACTTACACAAGCCTTCAGAACATAAGCTTGGGCAGCTTTCACCCTTTAAATGTTTTTTGAACTGTGGAAGGACCTCACAGAGTCATTGTAAGAAGCAATTAGATGATACGTGAATACATGCTGAATAACACAAAGCTCTATAACATACAAGGAATTATTCTCTTATCATTTACCACTTCATTTCAGTTCTGCTTTTACATATGTCAGTTGCCACCTGAACTGTCCACTTAAGTTGAAAAAAATTTCTGTTTGGCTTTAACAAGAACAACCCTGAATTCTGAATCCATTTTTGTTTGGAAAAAGAGGGAGTGAAAGAGAGAAGAGTTTATGGATATGGATATCATGTACAGATAATAGAAGTTAACAGCGGGATGTGAATCAAGTTTTGAATGTAGTTTGAATAAAAATAAATGAGTACTGGGAAGCGGATGTGGCGCAAGTGATTGGGCTCCCGTCTACCATATAGGAGGCCCCGGGTTTGGTTCCCAGGGCCTCCTGATGAAGGCAAGCTGGCCTGCACCATGGAGAGCTGGCAGCCTGTGCCACAGAGAGGTTACGCAGCAATATGACACAACAAAGCAAGATGCAGAGGTGAGACAGTGAGAGATGCAGCAGACCAGGGAGATAAGGTGGCTTGGGCAATTGAGTGCCTGTCTCCCACACTGGAGGTCCTGGATCGGTTTCTGGTGCCGCCTAAAGAGAAAAGGAGACACGGAAAGCACACAGAAAATGGACACAGAGAGCAGACAGCGTGTGCAAAACAATTGGGGGGGATAACTAAATAAATCAATATAATCTTTTTAAAAATAAATGAGTACTCATTGGTATTTAAATCAGGCTAAATAGAAATATCAAATAATTTGTATTCTATTTCAATTTCTTTCATTGCAACACATTGGTTGCTACCAAAATTGTCTTTAATATATAATATGAAATCATTTCAAAACAGTTTTATTGAACACTGAAGTGGTGGTATAGATGAAAGCTCCCCCAAAAAATAAAATGTGGTGTCTGAACATAGTTATAATGAGTGAATGAATTGTCACATTTTTATAGTTTTTGACTACTCTCAAGATGAGTATTGTTCTTTTGTGGACCAGAGAAAATCCTGTTCTTAAAGTGAACTCACTCCTGTGCCTATAAATACATTGTGAATGGAGACTTTTGATTAGATTCAGTTAAGGGACCTTTTGATTAGATCACTTTTGATTTAATAGCTTCAGTTAAGGGTTTTCAATTAGATTGAGGGACCCAGGGTGGGTCTTAATCCTTTACTGGAGTCCTATACAAACCAAGGAGAAGGGAGAGGAAAAGCTGCTATTTCACCCTGCCATGTGAGAAAGGACTCCAGGATTCCCAGCAGCCACAGAAAGACAGAGAAACCCCAAGACTCTGAGAGAGAGGCCAGAGGCTGGAATCAGCAGAGCAGCCAAAGCTGAAACAACTAGGTCCAGAGGAGAGGGAAGAGAAGAGCCATGTGCCTGATGGCTCACAGCTGAGCTCGGTGAGCCTGGAGGAGAAGGTAGAGATTGGCTGCCACATAGCAGGAGTCCAGGACTGCCAGCAGCCAACCTTTGGTAAGACGGCATCTCTGGTAATGCCCTGATTTGGACATTTTCACAGCCTCAGAACTATAAGATCTTAATCTTATAAATTCCCATTATAAAAGCCAACCCATTTCTGGTATTTTGCATTGGCAGCCTTCGGCAAACTAAGACAAGTATTGACTAGCCACCTTTCAGGGAAAGCATTAGAATGACTGGCAAGGAGTCTCAGGGTAGTGCCAGGGGCTTTCATATTACATTTAACTTCGAGAAAAACCCATTGAGGATGATATTATCACTATTTTACTTATAAAGAAACTGAGGTCAGAGGTTAAGTAATATGTGAACCATACCATGATCAGGAGACACTATACCAGGACTTGGATCAAGTTCTCTCCTCCTCCAAGGCCCACATGTTCCATTTATACCAACAAGGGTCAGCAGAGGTTCCCACTCCACTTGAAAATGAATTGGTGAAAATTGAAAAGCGAGTCAGAATAATCACAGACATACAACATTAGCTGCAACAGCACATTTGAATGTCATCTTAACATCTTGTGGTTTTGAAGAATTATCCCTTTTCCCAGGACGAGCAAAGTCCAGGTCCATTACATGCCATACATCTTCCGAAGACATATACATTTTCCCTTGTTTCTTCATTTCTCTGACTCGTCAGACATAATGAAAATAAAACAGCTTACCAGTAAGCGTCGGTTTTCCTTTTATCAAGACTCTATTAAAGCTTAATTAAGTGACAATCATAAGACTATTAAAAATTAAAGAACAAAGTTAAACATTTTCAGTACATTCAGAAAAAACCACAGGTAAATGTAAATCAAAAACAGGCAGGGAAAGGAACAGCTGTTTAATGGAACTTCCGTGCAACAATAAATCACCAGGTGAACCAGGTTCGGTCTTCCCAGCAAGGCAGCTCCATCAGGTCACATCAGGTGTGTCCACGCAAACAACCTTTTACAGGGGTGGCTGGTTGGAGGGGTCAGAGCTCATGACTGGAGAACTATGTAAACATTGTCACTGTACAGCCCTAGGAAAAATCAAAGAAGGGGAGCCCAGGAGGGAAACATGGGAACAGGTCCTGGTCAGCATACAAACCATTTAACAATCATTATCACAACTACTACCAAATTATTGTGGTGCTGGGGGTGAGGGGAAGCCTATTTTCAATCTCTGGTTTCACTGGAGGTTCTAAGACAACTATTTCCATTTCTAGAATAAATCATTTCCTTTCCCACGATTGTCTCAGAGAAGTCAAGCCTTTCCTTGTGACTTTTAATTATAGTTCTCTACTCTAAACTTTTCAGTGGCCTTGGGCAAGGCACTAGAGTGCTCACTGCCTTAATTCCTCCAGTTGCCAACAAGCAATAACCGTAGCTGCTCTCCTCAGGCTTTAAAACTGTGTGCTTAAAGATTGTTAAGACCTTTGAAAAATAAATTTCCTTTAAGAAAAATATTATATATTTACCATATTTAGGGGAAGGTGCTGTATAACAACACCTTTGGGTCTTCCATTTGCCCCTTTCAATTTATTTTAAACCTCTCTCAGCCATACAAACGCATTCAAGCCCTTCCCACCTCAGCACCTGCCCAGGCTTGGATCCCTGTGCATGGAAAATGATCCCCTTGTCCTGTCCCTGTCCCCCACTCACTGATTAATTACTACATACCCTCGTGCCTCAGCTTAAATGCCCCTTCCTCAGGGAAGATTCTTGAGGGCAGGAATGGAGTCTGACTTGGTCACCACTGAACCTCCAGTACCTAGCATGGTTCCTGGCATATAGAAAAGGCTCCATCAATGTTTGTTTAATAATTATTTAACAAATGTTTGGGGGATCTTGGGAAATTCACTTAACCCCTCTGGGCCTCGGTTTTCTCATCTGTAAAATAAACAGCCAAAATAAATCATCTCCAATGTCCCTTCAATGCTCACATTCTGCTATTGTGATTTGGGGATCAGCACACTTTCATTGATCTTTTCCATGGTATTCTGCCACATGGTACTAATCATGTAGCTATCAAGATCATGATAGGGAAGCAGATGTGGCTTAAGCGGTTAAGTGCCTGCTACCCACATGGGGGTCCCAGGTTCGGTTCCCCATGCCTATTAAAAACAAACAACAAGCAAACAAATGAAAAAACCAACTCAAATGTGGCTCAGTGGTTGAGTGCCAGCTTCCCACATACGAGGTCCCAAGTTCAATCCCCAGCCCTAGTACCTGAAAAAAAAAGATCACAGTAGCTCTCCCTGTACCCAGGCAGCAGTATAATTCTACTCCAAACCCTGGAGGGTATATTCAGACCCCAGAGTAGAAGACCAGGAGGAAACTGGCACTGGGTGCCTGTCAGGGTCGGTGGGAACTTGGCTAAGAGCCTTACCATGTGTCAATCTCTCCAGCCCTCCTCTCTCCACCAGTCTCCAAGACTGGCACTAGCAGTGGGTAGGATTCAGCCTTCTGGCCCCTTGGTGGTTCACTGGGTTCTGAAATGGACCAAGCCCCAGTCTGGGTCCTCTTGCTCCTGCCAGTCTCCTTCCCAGCACCAAAAATCCTGCCCCCAAACCTCAGCCCAGAACTTTTGCCCCAGCTACCTACAAACTTCCCTGATAACAAAACTCTCCAGCCTGCATGGATCCTGGGATGTTGCTTCCTATTGCTGTGTCCTTAAAGTGTGTTGGGCCAACTTAGATGCCAACTCAGTTGCTGGACTTCAATTTGTTTTCCATTGTCTTCTACACCAAAATTTGCCTAAAGGCCACAGTTCCTTTCAGTTTCACTGGCTCTAGGTATACAGAAGGAAAAGTATATATAAGTTTTGGAGTTAATTCAGACCCAGGTTCAAGTCTTCATTCCATTCCCTTACTGGCTGTGGGATCAAGTTTCCTAATCTCTCCAGATTTGTTTCCACATCTGTGAAATGGGAATAGTAATATTCTCTCAAAGGAATGTTGTAAGGATTACATAAAATAAGCATGTGAGTGTATGCAGTACAGTGACTGGCTTGTAGTTAGCACTCAATACAAAACATTTCTCTCCCTTTATCTCCAGAGTTCTCAGCCTCCACACAATCCAGTACTATGAAACAATGAAAAGGACTGAGGAAGATCTCTATAAGTTGCCATGGGTGGAATCTCAAAGATATATGGTTAAGTATATAACACAAGTGTAGACAGGGTTTACAGAACTAGTATTTTTTCAATAAAAAGGATGTAAATATCTATATAGATGTTTTCCTTTTATTTTCAAATAGAAACAATAGTAGAATAAACAAAAATCTAATATAATTAATAAAATGTATGCATCTGTAGGGACTGGGGTAACAGGGTGAGAAAATAGGCATGAAAGCTAAAGATATGTCTCTGAAAGATAGCTGCTTGCTATTACTTTATATAATAAAACTATTAAAAGGAGAAATCCCTAAAACTTTAAACAAATTGAAAAGAAAATGAAACTAGCTGTTAATCAAGCTGGTAGCAGAAACACTCAGAGAATATTTTAAGTAACTTGAAAATAAAATCACTGTATTGCTTTAGAAGGAAATAGTCTAAGGATAAAAGAGCAGCAAAAAACGTTTTAATAAGAAGTTATATTAAATATAAATCAAATAAGAAAATCAAAAATAAAATGTATAATTATATTATAAGAGCCAAAATTCTCATCATAAAAGAAAATAAATACAAATATAAAATCAAAGAAGATAAGTGAAAACCCAGTAAACTTAATTTTTTTTTTTCTAAAAAGAATACATATTTCTTAGTTCTGTCTACTGAAAGCACCTAGAATCAATGACAACCAAGAAGCAATGAGAATTTGAAACACCCAGGTTGTGATCTCTAAATCTTATTTTCCACTAAAAGAAACCAGGGCTTCTTGGAAAGATGGCTGATTCCATGACTGGGGAAAGAAAATGTACAAAATGAGTCTGGAACCATTTGTTGTGCCACAAAGCACGGTAGCTATCATAGAATATTAGGGTCATATCAAAAGGACACAGGAACCAATTTGAAGGGGATCTTACTGGTCAAGGAGAGGAAATTAGAGTACCAAAGAGTAAGAACTATGGGAGACAGGAACACATAAATATATAACATTCATGGATTCATAATTATATTCTAAAAAGAAAGAAACATCATTGGTAACCTTTGGGAACTGCAAGAGTACCAATTCATTATTCTGAAAGTTAATAAAGGAGGAGAATTAAACATATATTCTGCCTTTCCTCAACAAACTCTGTTTTATTTACTTTATTGAAGTGTATCAATCATACATAAATATACATAAACAATAAGTGTATAGAAACTTGTGAGCTTACAAAACAAACATGCATATCATCATACAGGGCTCCCATACATCATCCCACCAACAACACCCTGCACTATTGTGAAATATTTTTAGAAACTGTGAAAGTGCATCATCAAAATATTACTACTAACTATAGCCCGTATCTTACATTTGGTGTATTTTCCCCAACCCACTCAATTATTAATACCCTGAATTAGTAGTATATATTTATTATAGTTCATGAGAAAACATTCTCATATTTGTTCTATTTTTTTTTTTTTTTTTTTTTTTTTTAACCGGGAGGTCCCAGGGATCGAACCCGGGTCCCTCCATATGGGAGACGGACGCCCAACCAGTTGAGCCACATCCGACCCCCATATTTGTTCTATTAACCACAGTCCATCTTCCACCAGTGGATTCACTGTGTTATACAGCCCCATGCAACAAACTCTGTCTTTAAGGTAGCCAAACAGTTAATAAAGGACACAGTTCTTTATTATAAAATAATTCTAGCCAGACAAGACAAAAGGAATGACAGAATTAGAAAATAACCCATTTTGCAATTCATAATGAAATAATGGATCAAGGCAGTGTTCAGCAACCATTATTAGGGGAATGGTTGATGGAAATTTTTATCATGGCTGTATTAGTCTGACAACACCTCAACTCACTAATCAATCTTTACATTACCTAGAGTAGGTCCTCCTCATATGATGCAATAGAAAACACACAGCACTACCTATGAAATACGCTTTCAAATTAACTCAATCTCTAATCAAACCACATTTCTTCAACAAATAAATGACAATCAGGGAGAGGGTTGTAGAACTATTACAGCATAAAGAAACTTGAGACCTACCAACCAAATGCAAATACACACATTTTTTGGTTCTTGATTCAAACAAACCAACTATAAGAAGAACTTTTTGAGACAATTAGCAAAACTTAAACATGGACCTGATAATGATGATGGTTATTTTTTTAGCTGTAGCAATGGTACTATTGTTAATTATTTGGCGGGGTAGGGGGGATTCCTTTTCTATTAGAAATACTGAAGTATTTACACATGAAATGATATAATGTCTAGAATTAGCCTTAAAATACTTCAATCATAGAGTTGTAAGGCATGTTGGAATCAATGAGAAAAGGTTGGCAAAATGTTGATAATTGGATGATGGGTCAATCAGGTTTATTTCATCATATAACTCTCTCTACATTTACATATGGTTGCAAATTTTTATTGAAATTGAAAATGTTGAAAATGAAAATAAATCATCTTGCATAGTTGGAGAGACATACAAACAGAAGTTTAAAGTAAAGAAGAATTTGATGGAGTTTAAATCAAAATTATTGGTGGGTTTCAAAATTTTAACTTTAATGCATTATTTATCAGTGACAAAAATGTGCAAATCAGGCCAGCTTTTTCCTGAATGGGAAAGATGTTTGCATCTAAGGGATGTCACCAGGATCTGGCTCTCAGTCTTCAAGTTTACTCTTATTTCATCAGCTCATCAAAAATGGCAATCTTATATCTTTCTAGGGATCAGATACTCAAAGAAGATATCAAAGACTGGATTTCAGGCTTCATAGGGGCTAATTGGTAAAATTAGAGTGTATAATTCTTGCAAAAATCTTACATGTGGAATAAAGTAAATAAATCAATAAATCTTTTTTAAAAATTATCACTGATATTGCTATGGCTTTGGCAAAAGAAAAAACTCATCATACTTAAATTCAACTATCATTGGTAAAATAAGAAGATTATCATCAATTATGATATTAAAATGGGATTCTAAATTTGGGAAAGAGTCTAGACAAGATAAACCTCTAAAATCCATTTAAACTATAAATGTACAGTTATGAACTATATCAACCAAAACTCAGAAAAACAGTAACTCACTTATTCCTTTTTAAAACCATGAACTAAGAATTTACACAGAACAAACAAGCAGGTATTTTTGCAGCATGCAAACCCTCTTGATATACAGTCAGCCGTGTCTGTTCCAAAGGATAAAGTAATAATCATCACTCATCAGAAAGCAAGGTAGTAAAATGGGCACAGGAGCCTGATCAAAACAGACATTCACACATTACACAGCTCTGGCCTTCCCTCTGGGACCATGTCTTTCTCAATGTCACTTCCCTTAGTGGGGGTGAAATGGCCAACTCTGTTTTCAAAGAGCCACAGATATTCCTACTGCCCTTGACAGGAAAGGGTTACACAGCTTTGTCTCTTCACTGGATGGAATTTGGGCTTTGTAGTAGTCATATTGTTCATATATTCCTTGTCAGGGTTTCATATTCTGTGCAAAGTTGGGCTTGGAAAACCTCCATGCATATTTTTTCATTACTACAAATGAGTCATCTTTTTTACTTTTGCCTTTAGAGATTCTGAGTGTGCTAATTTGGATGAGCCCATGTTAAGCATGAGTATCAATTTTAAATTTAAACCACAAAAATAAAATTGCTAGCAGAAAGCTAAATACTTAAAATCTAAAATACAAGGGAGCAGAGGTGACTCAAGCGATTAGGCACCTCCCTCCCACATCAGAGGTCCCAGGTTCGGCTCCTGGTGCCTCCTAAAAAGAAACAAGGAAGACGAACACACACAGCAAGTGAAAACAACAGGGGGTGGGAAGAAATAAATAAATAAAATCTTTTAAAAAGGGGGGTTGGGGGTAGTTTCCATCTTTGTCCCAGCCAGAGGAACGTTGAGCTGCAACGGCGAGCCACGCTGTGCACCTCCATCTTCACCCCAGGGGCGCTTCCACCAGAGCTTGTGCCTCAGCCACACTTGTGCCTTGGCCAGGCTTGAGCTGCAACACCCAGGGGCGTTTCCATCATTGCCCTGACCAGGTTCAAGCTGTAACACTGAGCTATAATTAAATAAATGTTTGACTGTAAAAAATAAATTAAGTAAAAAATAAATAAATAAAATAAAATATATCAGCTTTATCAACATAGATATAATTACTACCCAATTTAAAGTCTGACTCAGTTACTTATCAAGACACACAGAGACAGATAGACCTTCCTCCCTTGGGACTAAGCGGGGAGGCACCCTCGGCTCTGGTGAAGCTCAGGAGGCTCCAGAGACTTTGACAACTGGAAATCATGGCACGCTGCAGTAGTTGTAAGGATTCAGGATTGTTTCTGGTGACAAATTCCAATAGATTCAGAGAGAATGGGAAAGCATATACAATTGTGACACGAATATACAAAATGTTGGGACCTTCCAGTTGGGACCAATGAGGTTATCAACTGCACCATCAAACTGGTGCTTTTTCTGGAGAAAAAGAAGCTCTGACTCCAGGGTGTGGTAAAAGTACACTCATCATGACTTGGATTCCTTGCTTTTTCAGTTTGTTTGCGTTCTACCAAAGAATCCAAGAACTTCTAACTTTTGACCCTGGAAGAGGTGCACCCTCCCTTATTCTCTTGGAGCATATTTCATGTTCCTGTTGATTGTGCTGGAGTATCTCCCATCTTTGCTCACCTACTGCTTGTCTGCTTGTGAGTGAAAGGCCAGAGGAAGCCAGTTGTCAACAGAGCTATTGACAATGAAACCATGTTTTGTAGGTCACCAGACCACAAAGGGCCACAAAGACCTAATGCAGAAGACTTCCATCTGAAGTCCTGGACTTGTAGCTGGAGGAGGTGGCTGAAGAGAACTCTGGATTGGCTCCTTTGGAGAGAGGATAAATGTTCAAAAAGTGAGAAATGAAACATATATTTGAAGAACAGAAAGTCACATTGAGCTTAGACTGGCAATCTGCTCAGCACAAATATTTTCAATTTTGCCTGGGACCCAGCAAGACTACATTTTTCAGGGTCCCTTACAATTTGGTGTAGCTATGTGACTTAGTTCTAGCCAATGAAATATGAGAAGTTATGTGTGCTGGAACTCACCCATAAGAACTTCCCATGAGCATTTCTCCATGCTGTGACACTTTTGCCAATTTGCTGCTGACAAGCACAGAAACCTTGGAAACCCAAAATGATGGAGCCGTAAAATAGAGCCCTGGGTCCTTGAATCACTAATCAAAACAGAGCAAGTCATTGACCAGATAAGCCACTTGGAACTTTATATCAGAGAGAAATAAACTTCTATCGCATTTAAGCTATTCTTCATTTACAGATTCTTATTATAGAAGATAGCATTTACCTTAAATGCTATCTTAAAAATGCACTTAAAATGGAGACAAGACACAAACCAGGCACTCTGGCTCCAGACTCTGCACTACACCACCTCTCAGTGAAAAAAATATGAGGTATTATTATGAACTGCTGCTTTTGATATCACTTACATGCTGATGGGGACTAGGTGCTAAAAGACTCATTTGTTTTTTCCCCTCCTGACATCCTCCAAGGGACTCAGTGAAAGTTGGTGCCGGCTGTGAGCTTGCCCAGCAAGTGTACTACTGGCTGTGCAATCCTCATTTAAAGAAAATAAATTGTTTGCCATTTGTAAATGGCAGGACTAGTTAATAGCATCAATGTCCATTTATCCTGTATAAGCTTAGTGATATGGATTGACTTATGCACTCCAATGTAGATAGGTTCTTAATTTTAATTTACATTCCTGTGGATGTGAACCCATTGTAAAGAGGATCTCTGGTAGATATTATTTTTAGTTAAGGTATGGTGCAACTGAATGCAGCTGGGTCTAAATCTGGGTTGCTGGAGGCATTATAAAGAGACAGAAAAGAGAAGGCAAAGTCAGAGAAAGCTGCCAAGAGGAGCCAGAAGCTGGACAACAGCAGGAACCCAAAAGAGAAAGGAAAAGACATTGCCATGTGATGGGAAAGCAAAGAAACCAAGGATTGCCAGAAAACCAGCACCAGAACATTAAAGCAAGCCTTTTACCCTCTGAAACAATGAGAAAAATCTACTCCTGTTATTTAACCCAACCAGTGGTGTGGTATTTGTCATAGCAATAACACTCAATGCACAGGCAAAATCATAGAATACTAAAGCTGGCATCTCAAGATCCTCTCTGCCACGTCCTTCATTTTATAGCAAGCAAGTAGGGTCCAAATCTTGACCAATATCATCTAAGTGCTTAGTCAAAGCACCAGGACAAGGACCCAGAAGGCTGAGTTTCTAATCATTGTTCTTTCAATGAATTTCAATACACCCTATGAAAAGGCCAGCAGCAGGGTAGAGTAGCAAGCACTATGCCTTCACAGTCACACCAGCAAACCATCCAATGATGCATGTTGCTAGGATGTTAACTACTGACCCTCAGCCCCTTATTGGTGAAACAGTGAAACCTGTATTTTCCTTGCAATATTCTGAATGCTATATTAACTCACACCAGTCAATAAAAATAATTTTAGTGGGCAAAGAAAAAAAAGGACACACAGAGATAGATAAATACACACAAAACTCGCATTTAATACAGCTTAGTACTTGCAAATTTACTACAAAAACTAACTTCGTTAAATGTATCATGTTTCTTTGTTGATTACTTGAAAGTTAAAACTAGTCAGTGAATGTTTGAAATCATAACCAGAGAAGTGGTAAATCTTTATTACAATTATAATGGAAAACAATCTTTTTAGGAAATATTAAGAGCAAAATATCCTAACTGTATGAATATTATCAATTTGCTACGTTAAAATGATTCCCTTAAAAACTACTGTGATGGTTAATTTCATGTGTCAACTTGGCTAGGTTATTGTGTCCAATATTTGGTCAAGTAAGTACTGGTCTGATTGTTACTGTAAGGATATTCAGTGGATTTAAATCATTAGTCAGTTGGTTGCAACTATAGCTGTTTAGTAATGAGAGGAATCTCTCTGTCCAATCAGTTAGAGGCCTAGAAGGGGGAACTGAGGATTTCAGCAGACAGAAAGAAAAATTTCTACTTAGCCAGCCAGCTTCTCCTGGGGAATTCAACATCATCATCAAGATCCCAACCTGGGACTTGCCCTATGGAATTTGGACATTACCAAACCCCATGGTGGTGTGAGCCAATTCCTATAATAAATCTTTTAATATATATCCTGCCTGTTCAGTTTCTCCAGAGATCCCTGACTAATACAATTTAAAGTGAAATAATGACTCACACATTCAAATAGCAAGATTGTGTTTCTCACTTCTTCACTGTTGGTGGGAATGCAGGTTGGTACAGCCACTATGGAGGACTGTTTGGCAGTTCCTAAAGAAGTTGAATATAGACTTGCCACGTGACCCTGCAATACCACTACTGGGTATATACCCAGAAGAACTGAGAGCAGTGACATGAACAGACATCTGCACACCGATGTTTATAGCCACATTATTCACCATTGCCAAAAGTTGGAAACAACCCAGGTGTCCATCAACAGACGAATGGATAAACAAACTGTGGTCTATTCACGCGATGGAATATTATGCAGCTGTAAGAAGAAATGAAGTCATAAAGCATATGGCGACATGGGTGAACCTGGAGGACATTATGTTGAGTGAAGCAAGTGAGACACAAAAGGACAAATACTGTATGAATGCATTACTATGAACCAAATATATTGTGTGATATATTGTTCGATTCAAAAAAAAAAAAATTTACATGTATCTATTACATTTAATTGAGAAATGTATATATTTATTCATCTGTGTTTACTTTTTAGTTTTTAATTGTTTATGTTTTCAATTATTAAATGTACAAAATAAAGTTAAAAAAAGATTGTGTTTCTCATCCATCTGCTGTAACAATATAGTTTTAAAAATTTCTAAACTTTTAAGTATTTTAGGGAAACTCTCCACTAATTCTAACTTTACATCACATAAAAGCTTTTTTCACCATTTTTAAATATATTTTTATTGAAGTATATCATTCATACATGAACATGCATAAACAATAAGTGTATAGTAAATATTGTGAACTTACAAAATAAACATGCATAACATCATACAGGAGTCTCAAATCACCCCTCCACCAAAACTTTGCATTTTTGGAAACCTTTGTTACAAACTATGCAAGAGCATCATCAAAATATTACTACTAACTATAGCTCCTATCTTACATTTGATGTATTTTTCCCCCAACCCACCCTATTTTTTAAAAATGTATTTTTATTACAGAGGTTGTGAACTTACAAAACAATCATGTACATGGGTAGAAGTCCCATACAATACCCCTTCACCAACACACCACACCGTGCTGGAACATTTGATACAGATTATGAGATAATATCATCAGACTATTACCACCAGCCATGGTCCATAGCATACATTTGGCACACTTTTTCCATATACCTCCATTATCAACACAGTACATCTTTGGCATTGATGCAAGAATATTATAGCATTGCTGTTAACCACAGTCTATAGTTCACACCAATTGTGGTTTTCACATGCTTCTCCACATTCCCACCACCTGCAATAGTGATGCACATCTGCTCTAGCTCACAGAAGGGCACTCTTACATTTGTACCCTTAATCACAGTTCTCATCCACTTCTGGATTCACTGTGTTAGATTATTATTCTATCTTTCTTCCAATTGACATTTATATCCTTTGACTACCCTTTTCAGCCAAAATCCCATTTATAAACCAGCTGCTACTCACTATAATATGTTACCATCAATTCTATCCATTTCCACACATTTACAGTCAAGTTAATTAAAACCTCTACAAACATTAAGCATCAGTAGTTCTCAACCCTCCTCTTATCTGCTAATAACCTATACTCTAGGTTTCAACTCCATGTATTTATTCTTTGTATTTAGTTCATAATAATGAGATCATGCAATATCTGTCCTTTTGTGTCTGGCTTACTTCGCTCAGTATAATGTCTTCAAGATTCATCCATGTTATCACACGTGTCCCAATTTCATTTCTTCTTGCTGCAGCATAGTATTCCATTGTATGTATATACAACATTTTGTTTATCCATTCATTGGTTGATGGACACTTGGGTTGTTTCCATCTTTTGGCAATTGTGAATAATGCCACTATGAATATCGGTGTGCAGATGTCTGTTCATGTCGTAGTTTTTAGTTCTTCTATTCCTAGTAGAGGAATTGCTGGATCATATGTAAGTTCTATATTTAGCTTCCTGAGGAACCACCAAACTATCTTCCACAGAGGCAGCACCATTTACAGTCCCACCAACAGTGAAGAAGTGTTACTATTTCTCCACATCCTCTCCAACACTTATTGTTGTCTGTTTTTTCAATAATGGCCATTCTATGCAGTGTTAGATGATATCTCATTGTTGTTTTGATTTGCATTTCCCTAATAGCTAGTGATATGGAACATTTTTCCATGTGCTTTTTGGCGAGTTGTATTTCCTCTTTGGGGAAATGTCTATTTAAATCTTTTGCCCATTTTTAAATTGGATTGCTTACTCTTTTATTGTTGAGTTGTATGATCTCTTTATATAGAATGGAAATCAATCCCTTATCGGATATGTGGTTTCCAAATATTTTCTCCCATTGAGTGGGCTGCCTTTTCACCTTCTTGATGAAGCCCTTTGAATCACAGAAGTGTTTAAGTTAGAGGAGGTCCCATTTAACCATGTTTTCTTTTGTTGCTCATGCTTTCAATGTAAGGTTTAAGATTCCGCCACCTACCACCAGATCTTGAAGGTATTTCTCTACATTTTCTTCTAGGAACTTTATGGTACTTGCTTTTATATTTAAGTCTTTGATCCATTTGGAGTTAATTTTTGTATAAAGTGTGAGATAGGGGTCTTCTTTCTTTCTTTTGGCAATGGATATCCAGTTCTCCCAACACCATTTGTTGAATAGACTGTTCTGTCCCAGCTGGGTTGGTTTGACAGGCTTGTCAAAAATCACTTGGCTATAGATATGAGGATCTGTTTCTGAACCATCAATTCGGGTCCATTGGTCTATGTGTCTATCTTTATGCCAATATCATGCTGTTTTTACCACTGTAGCTAGGTAATATGATTTAAAGTTTGTAAGTGAGAGTCCTCCAACTTCACCTTTCCTTTTAAGATGTTTCTGGCTATTCGGAGACTCTTACCCTTCCAGATAAATTTGATAATTGAGTTTTCCATTTGTTTAAAAAATGCTGGTAGAATTTTTATTGGGATTGCATTGAATCTGTATATCACTTAGGATAGAATTGATATCTTAATGATATTTAGTCTTCCAGTCGATGAGCATGGAATGTACTTCCAATTATTTAGGTTTTTTTTTTTTCATTTCTCTTAGCAATGCATTATAGTTTTCTGAACACAAGTACTTTAGACCCCTGGTTAAATTTATTCCTAAATATTTGATTCTTTTAGTTGCTATTGTAAATGGAATTTTTTTCCTGACTTCCTTCTCAGATTGCACAGTACAATTGTATAGAAACACCACTGAATTTTGCATATTGATCTTGTATCCTGACATTCTACTGAAATTGTTTATTAGCTCTAGCAGCTTTGTTGTAGATTTTTGGGGACTTTCTAGATAAGGAATCATATCATCTGTGAATAGTGAAAGTTTTACTTCTTCCTTTCTGATTTGGATGGATTTTATTTCTTTTTCTTGCCTGATTGCTCTAGTTAGAACCTCTAGCATTATATTGAACAACAGGGTGACAATGGGTATCCTTGCCTTGTCCCTGATCTCAACAGGAAAGCTTTCAGTCTCTCACCATTGAGTACAATGTTAGCTGTGGGTTTTTCATATATGATCATTATGTTGAGGAAGTATCCTTCAGTTCCTATCTTTTGTAGTATTTTTTATCAAGAAACGATGCTGTATTTTGTCAAATGCCTTTTCTGAATCAATCAATAAGACCATGTAAATTTTCTTCTTTGATTTATTAATGTGGTGTATTATGCTGATTGATTTTCTTGTGTTGAACCACCCTTGCATGTCTTGTATAAAACCCACTTGATCATGATGAATAATTCTTTTAATGTGTTGTTGGATTCAATTAGTAAGTACTTTATTGAGGATTTTTGCATCTGTATTCATTAGAGAAATGGGTCTGTAATTTTCTTTTTTTGTAATATCTTTATCTGGCTTTGGTATTAGGATGATATTGGCTTCATAGAATGAGTTTGGTAGCATTTGTTCTTGTTCAATTTTTTGGAAGAGCTTGAGTAAGATTGGTATTAAATCTTCTTTGAATGCTAGGTAGAACTCACCTGCAAAACCATCTGGTCCTGGGCTTTTCATTTTGGGGAGCTGTTCGATGACTGTTTCAATGTCTTTACTTGTGATTGGTTTGTTGAGGTCTTCTATTTCTTCTAGGGTCAGTGTAGGTTGTTTATATATTTCTGAGAATTTTTGCCATTTCATCTACATTGTCTAGTTTTTTGGCATAAAATTGTTGACAGTATCCTCTTATGATCTCTCATTTCTGTGGGGACAGTAGTAATGTTCCTATTTACATTTTTTATTTCATTTGTTTGTGTCTTCTCTCTTTTTTTCTCAGTCAGTGTAGCTAAGGGTTTGTCAATTTTGTTAATCTTCTCGAAGAACCAACTTTTGGTTCTCTCTATTGTTTTTTAGCTCTGGTCTTTGTTATTTCATTCCTTCTACTTGCTTTGGGATTGGTTTGCTGTTCTTTTTCTAGTTCCTCCAGCTGGGTCATTGATTTTAGCTTTCTTTCTTAATGTAAGCATTGAGGGCTATAAATTTTCCTCTCAACACTGCCTTCACTGCATGCCATAGGTTCTGATATGTTATGTTTTCATTGTCATTTGTCTCGAGATATTTATTGATTTCTCTTGAAATTTCTTCTTTGACTCACTGATTATTTAAGTGTGTGTTGTTTAATCTCCATATATATGTGAATTTTCCCTTTTTCTGCCATTTATTGATTTTCAACTTTATTCCATTATGATAAGAGAAAGTGCTTTGCATAATTTCAATTTTGTTGAATTTATTGAGATCTGCTTTGTGACCCAACATATGGTCTATCCTGGAGAAAGATCCATAAGCACTTGAAAAGAATGTATATCTGCTGTTTGGGGGTGCAATGTTCTGTAAATGTCTATTAGGTTTAGTCAATTTATCATATTATTCAAGCTCTCTGTTTCTTTATTGATCCTCTGCCAAGATGTTCTATCCAATGCTGAGAGTGGTGTATTGAAGTATCCAACTCTTATTGTAGAGATGTCTATTTCTCCCTTCAGTTTTGCCAGTGTTTGCCTCATGTATCTTGGGACATCCTGGTTAGGTGCATATACATTTATGATTGTTATTTCTTCCTGGCGAATCATCCCTTTTATTAATATGTAATGTCCTTCCTTGTCTCTAATAACAGTTTTGCTTTTAAAGTCTATATCATCTGGTAAGTATAGCTACCCCAGCTTTTTTTTTTTTTTTTTTTTTTTTTTGGTTATTGCATGCATGGAATATCTTTTTCCAACCTTTCACTTTCAATCTATTGGTATCCTTGGGTCTAAGGTGAGTCTCTTGCAAACAATATATAGAGGTTCATATTTTCTTATCCATTCTGCCAGTCTATGTCTTTTGATTGGGGAGTTTAATCCATTAACATTCAATGTTATTAGTGTAAAGGCAGTTTTTATTTCATCCATTTTGATCTTTGGGTTTTATCTGTCATTTTATTTTCACCACTCTTTCGACACTTTTAGTTACTGTTACTGATACAGTCATCCACTTCTAGACTCTCTTCCAAGCCTCCCTCTTCTGTCTTTTCTTTTCAGGCTGTAGCACCTCCTTTAGTATTTCCTGTAAAGCCAGTCTTTTTGTTATAAACTCTCTCAGTTACTGTTTATCTAAACTTGCCCTCATTTTTTGAAAGATAATCTTGCTGGGTATAAGATTCTTGGCTGGCAATTTTTCTCTTGCAGTATCTTAAATATATCATACCACTGCCTTCTTGCCTCCATGGTTTCTGATGAGAAATTGGCACTTAATCTTATTGGGTGTATTAGTCAGCCAAAGGGGTGCTAATGTGAAATACCAAAAATGGTTTGGTCTTTATAAAGGGTATTTATTTGGGGTAGAAGTCTACAGATACCAGGCCATAAAGCTTCAAGTTTCTTCTCTCACCACAGTCCATTGCCATGTGTTGGAGGAAGACAGCTGCTGGCATTTGCCAGGGTTCAGGCTTCTGGGGTTCCTCCCTTCCTGGGGCTGCATTTCTCTCCAGGCTTAGTTCCTGTTTCCTCCACAATGTCAGCTGTAGACGATCAGGCAAACAGCTTGCTTCTCTTCTCCTGGGGCCTTCTTTCCAACATCAAAACTTCTTCTCAAAAGACTGCTTCAACTGTCCTTTGCCTTGCCTTTTATATTCTATACCCCACCCACCAAGGGGTGGGGCTCAACGCCCTAATCCTAACCTAATCATGCCCAGATTAATAGATCAGTTTACAAGCATGATTCAATTATATTTTTGGAATTCATAATTACATCAAACTGCCACATTGGGTATCCCTTATATGTTATGTATTGCTTTCCTCTTGCTGCTCTCAGAATTCTCTCTTTGTCTTTGGCATTTGACATTCTGATTAGTATGTGTCTTGGAGTTGGTCTATTCAGATTTATTCAGATGGGAGTACATTGTGCTTCTCTGATATGGATATCTATATCTTTCAACAGGGTTGGGAAATCTTCTTCCATTAGTTCTTCAAATATTCCTTCTGCCCTGTTTCCCTTCTCTTCTCCTTCTGGGACACCCATGACATATATGTTTGCACATCTCTTGCTGTCATTTAGTTCCCTGAGACTCTGTTCAATTTTTTCCATTCTTTTCTTCATCTGTTCTTTTGTATGTTCACTTTCAGAGGCCATGTCTTCAAGCTCACTGATCCTTTCTTCTGCTTTCTCAAATCTGCTGTTATATGCCTCCAGTGTATTTTTTAATTTCATTTATTGCACCTTTCATTCCCATAAGGTCTGCTATTTTTCTATTATACTTTCAAATTCTTCTTTGTGCTCTCCAGTGTTTTCTCAATATCCTCAATCTCTTTAGCCATCTCATTGAATTTATTAAGGACATTTGTTTGAACATCTATGATTAGTTGTCTCAACTCCTTTATGTCACCTGCAGGCTTACCTTGTTCTTTAACTGGGCCATATCTTCCTGTTTCTTGGTATGGTTTATAAGTTTTTGTTGGTGTTTTAGCTTCTGGCTTGCTAGATGTATTTATTCTGGGTGCAGTTTCTCCCTTTAGTTTAGGGCTTTCTTGTCTTTTCTCCCTTGCTCTTTGTGTAGTGGGAGTCAAGGATGTAGTTGGTGCTGTAAGCTATGGAGGCTGAAGCTGCCCACATTGCCCCAGGAATTGATGAAGGCTCTCCCACCTTTCTTCTCTGTCAGGGACAGAGCTGCAGCCATGTATAGTATTCCAAGTTGGGCATGATAAGACTGTCTGTAGTTGCCCAGAAAGACTGATGAAGCTTCACACCCTTTCCTCCCTTACCTTGGGCAGGGATGGCGCTATGGTTGTGGGCAGCAATCTATGCCATGTGGGTCCAAAATTACCACAGTTGCCCAGATAAACTGACATAACACCAGACCCCTTCCCTGCCAGGGGTGGGAATGAACATTCTGGAGTGCCGAACAATCTAATCCATGTGGGCCGAATACGCCTGCAGCTGTCCCGAGAGGCTGAGAGAGTACTGTCCCTTCTGCCCTTTAGGGGGTGGGAATGAAACCACCAATACCCAACAGTTCAGTCCCTTTAGGCTTAGAATACCTGCCACTGCCCAGAGAGACTGAGGAAACACCAGCCCCCTCCTATCATATTAGGGCATGGAGTTGGATCCACAGGCACTCAAAATTCAGACCCTGTAGGGTGAAAGTATCCACTGTTGTCTAGTGAGGCTTTGGAGACATCAGACCCCTCCTATCCTATTGGGGGTGGATCCATAAGCATCCAACAGTCCAGTCCATGCAGGCTGAAAGTGTTTGCCATTGTCTGGAAAGGCTGTAGAAACATCAGCCCCCTCCTTTCCTATTGGGGGTGAGCATGGATCCACAAGTACCCACCAGTCCAGGCTGTGTGGGCCAAAAGCACCTGCAGTTACCCAGAGAGGTTGGGCAAATACAGTCCATCTCTTGTCCTTCCGGGATGAGAATGGAGCTACAGGTGCCCAACAGTCGCATTTGTGGAGGCTAAAATTGACTGCAGTTGCCCTGAGAGGCTGAGGGAACACCAGCGCCCTTCTATCCTATGGCGGGGACAAAGGTGGAGATGGACTTCAAGGCACTCAACAGACCAGTTCATGTGGGCTGAAAACACCTGCCATTACCTGGAGAGGCCGAGAATACCCAACTCCTCTCCTATCCTATTGGGGTGCGGGGATGTGGCCCTAGGTGTCCACCTAGGTATTCAGTCTGTGCTGGCCAAAAGCACTTGCAGTTGCCTGGAGACCCTGGTGCAGGTCCCACATGCTTCCTCTCTGCTGGAGTTGGGGCTGGAGCCTAGGCTGGGGCTGCAGTCCGATCTTGGTGGAAAGAAGCCAGTCCCTAACTTCACTGGATTTTCAGTCAGCCAGGCTTCCTCTCATGCCGGGCAGCTACCAGACTCTTTCCAACTTGGACAGGCTCAAACCCTAGCTGTTTCTAGGATTATACTTTAGCCAGCTGAGTCCTCTAATCAGTAGCTGAAGTCGGTGGACAACTATCTCTTCCTCCACTGTTTATGGGAAATGGAGCTTCTAACTCCAGCCACGGAATAACTCCTAAGGCAGCTTGTACAGCTAAAGTAGGATGGGCACCAGCCTCTGCGACGTGGTTTGCAGTTTCCCAGAGAGGTGGTGCAGGTCCCACCAGCTTCCTCCCTGCCGGAAGTGGGGCTGGGGTTTAGGTTCGACCTGCAATCCCACCTGGGTGGAAAGAAGCCAGTCCCTATCAACACTGTGATTTTCCATCAGCCCCACTTCCCCTCAGGCTGGGGGCAGAGTCAAAATGGCGGCTACTGGCCTCCTTCTGACCTGGACAGGCTCAAAGTTTAGCTGTTCCTAGGATTATACTTTAGCCTGCCAAATTTACTAATCAGTAACTGAAGTCAGTGCCACACCGTATCTTCCTCCCCCATTTTTTGGGAAATGGAGCTTCCAACTCCAGCCACGGAATAGCTCCCGAGGCAGTTTTCGCCACAGGAAACAACCTCCACAGCAAGGATGGCCCTACTCATGAATCCTCTCTGCAGATAGGCAGTCTCCTCCTTCCATACTTTCAAGAATGATAGAGGATACTCTTCTGGTCTCCTGGGACCCCCAAACAGGTGCTTTAGGTAGCTCTGGGTGATTTCTAACTGCTCTAGCACGAGCTGACTCCAGGAGCTCCTTACTCTGTTGACATCTTGGTTTCCCCCCTTTTCACCATTTTTTAACTTTGTATCTGTGCCACTCTATCTCCAAATGTAATAATACGGTTTTGTAACTGAGGCTAGAGTTGAGGCCGTTAACACTTCCAAATGGTACTTTTTATGTCTGACAAAGTGACAGTTGTCCAACCTTAGGATAAGCAAGAACCCTCACTAGCAACAACAGAAGGCATACTATGTGGTCTGAGACACCATAATTTCACCAAAACTCAGTATACTGAATTCCAAAATGTAGGAAATTGGGCTTTTTCATGGCTTTACCACAGGAAATGCAATCCCCAGATTTACAGACTCATGGGTTAAGAAGAGAGCTATTACAGTCCAACTAAAGGTAGGAATGAATTGAGAGCTCTTTTTCACTAGGCACTAAGTTCCCTTTCTGTGTATTTACTAATTCCATATTATTACTCCTTCTTTATAGAGCTTCTCCACATTTAGGAGAAATGAAGTAAGAAATAATGATGGGCAATTTGGAAAATTAAAGTGAGAGAAAAGAAAGCACTTTAAATGAATCAACCTCAATGAAAGTTAAATTCACAATTCACTCATTCATTCATTCAACAAATATTTATTGGCGGTTGCCTATGCATCAGGCATTGTTTCTAATCCCACTGTCTTAATGAGCTGTGAATTCTAAGTGATTTATTTTCAAGGCACTCCTGCATCATATATCTAAGTTAGCAAATAACAAAATGTGTAGATTTTCTCCAGGACTATGAATGTATGAAACATTTCTCACTTAGCCACTCCTCGGTATGGAAGTGGGGTTTTCCATACCAACAGAGTGGGTACTATTAGGACAAAGGCCAACTTACGCTTCAATTAAAAGAAAACTGATTTGATCTCTAAGTTGTTTATTTTAACTCTCAAATATTTCAAACTGTTTTATCTCTCAAACTTTTCAATAATTGGTTTTTATTGCATTAGTATTACACGTTATAAACAACTCTTCCATCAGAGGACAGAAGCTTAAGGTGGAAGACTTTTATGGAGGATAAATAAATGTATAAATTACCTACTTAATTAGTAAGTTTGATGGGCGAGGATCCTTCATAGTGAATATCACCTTAAAATACTTTTTTTTTGTTACTTAAAGATCTAAACCTAATTTGGGTTGTTCTAGGCTATAAATTTCATTTCTTGCTCCATAGTCCTAGAAGGTAGGCTTTAGACTCAAACACTCAACCAAAAGAATAACAACCAGAAATTATTCTTGTACCAGTAAAAATATCAAAGATGAAACAGACATTGTTTTCCTTCCCAGTATATCATATA
>JAKSZT010053887.1:73541635-73726635 GCA_026826555.1 Tolypeutes matacus | reverse complement strand
GCTTTAATAACTGCTTAGTAAAGACTAATTACTCATGCTGCCTAACTTTGGGGATATAATGTAAGGGGCTATTTTTCCATAAATTGCATTCACTTACTCAATGAGGAAAACAAATTGTCAAGAACAACATTATATGAAGTACTTAACTTTATTATTTTATATTAATATCTAACTGTATTTAATCAGGTTTGCTATTTTTATCTTGGCATTACACTGAATGCTAAGCACGGCAATTACTAGGGCACTAGTTAAGCAAGTTCAGGTCAGAGCGTCATAACTATATAAATGTCAATACATTATTACTGGCTGTAACTCCTCCAGCAGCAGCGTGAGTGCTGCTTAATCACAATTATGCTTTATAAAACCTTTAGGACAGCTGGTGTTATAACAAGAAAGTTTCTTTTCAAATATATTCTCGTTTTAATGTCTCTAATAGTTTCCTGTCCCATTCTGATGCATTAAATTAAACATATAAACTCTGTGGATCTAAATTATGCCATAGAAATATTGTTTTGTTGTAAATACTAATCTGATTACAGCCATTTTTCAAAAACTGAAATAATCTGAATAGAAATGTAATAAAGTTAATTTTTTAAATGTTTTTCTTCTGTGACTCTTTTCTGATATGTTTTTGCAGTTCAGTTATCCTTAAGGTATCACAAAGGTTTCCACTCTACATGAGTTTTAAAATAAATCTTGTTTTCTTATTCCTACCTCACCTGAAATAAATATTCTTGCTGTTTTATTCCCACTTATCTTCAGGACTTTAATCCCTGTTTTTCTTCTTTACTGTATTATATTGTCTATTGTGTCCTAAAATAATTCCCTGGGACTTGCTATTTTTTTAACTCTTTCTTTTTGCCTTTACCATATTTTCACTTTAACTGTCTCTATTTCTGCTCATACAGTTTATGCTCTGTTATCCATTTCACGTTATCTTCTCATCTTTAATCGTTTCTTTACAAAATAAAAAAAAATCAAGGGTTCTCCTACAAGTAAGAGTAATGTAACATGTTTGGCACCTGGAACCTCTTTAAGAATGCAGTCTGTTTCCAAGAGAAAACTTTGTTTTCAAAACCATGCCAATCAGTTAGAAAAAGACTTATCACAAAATAAGGGAGTGTTGTCATCTAGAATAACTAGAAGTGATTGAGTCATACAAGAGGGTAGCAGGTAAAAACAAAGAAACATAAATGTAAAATAACTGTCTAACCCTAATTAGATGCTATTTTTAATGACGGGGGATGGGAATCATAGACAATTCTGACATATTTTTTCCAGTTGTGCCACTTGTTTTTCTAAAACCTGGCTCGTCCCATCTTATTTCAAAAAACAAATGTGCAGCAAGGGGGGGATAAATGAATAAATAAATAAAATCTAAAAAAAAAAAAAAGACTGTGCTGTCCCCCTCTTCAAGTGTTTGAGGTTTTAAAAAAAAAAAAAAAACAAATGTGACAAAAATTCCACTTAGCCTGTCAATGTTTTTATCTACTTTAATGTGAAATTATGGTCACATAAGCATTCCAATTAACCCACTGGCTATCATGTGAAAATATTATCACTACCATGTCCTCAATCTTTACTATGAACAAACTAACATACTAAATTCACTTGAAACTAGAAAACCTTCCTCTGTGATCACTAACAAAATTTTTCCATACTCTTTATTAAGATTCTGGACTATTAATGAAGATATGCAAAATATATATGCCAAATTATAAAGAAGGGCCGAATAATGAAATTCCCATTTGAATTTGAACCTGTTTGCATTTAATGGATGGAGAAGGGATAGGATTTTTCAAATGAAATTGAACTGGTTCATGTTTATGGTACAAACTTTCACAGCAAAATCCACCTAGGATGAATTTAGGTGACATGAGAATTCAGAAGCTTATCACAATAGGAAAGCTATATCCCATGGTGTGACATACCAGATTGAACTAAAGGGTTTTTGCTCTGCATGCCAACCAAAAGAACCATTTATATGATATTCAATACTTTTAAAACTAGAATCACAACCATGTTTGAGGGCTGCCTTAGCAATTCAATTAAATGGACCAAAAAAAGGTGTGTGGGGGGGGGGACCCGATTTTCTTTACTCGCTTAATTTACAAGGTTTTTTTGTTTTGTTTTGAATAAATAAATCATCATGGAAATGCCAAATTTCGTTTTTCAGTACTTTTGATGCCAAGGTCTGAAAATTTTCCTTATGAGGAAGAAAGGTTGTGTGACCACGGCACTGCAGTCTACAAAAGAAGGACCTGGTGATCAGAATAGTTAATGGCTACCATTCGCAGAGAGTAAAGTCTCCACACAAAAATCTTTTTAGAGAAGTTAACTGAATCCATTTAATGCAAAATTACCTCCAGAAAACTAATTAATGGAGTTTTTAAAATGCAATGGTTCATGACAAGTAGCATATACATTAAACCAAACTACTGATAAACACATAGTCATGCTGCCTATGTACTCTTAGGTTTTCCACATACCCTGCTCCTTGGTGAAATAACTTTCTGATGCTAAACCTACTTGGAAACTGTTGATTTTAGAAGACTATGGTAGAAGCTACTGCTTTCATATTTTGGTTTGGCTCAGCTAAAAGAAAGGATTAAACAACTTTACCATTACACACTTGAACTTACATTTGTATAGCACTTACACATCTGTTAAATCCTTTGATCCTGGCAAGAATCCAGTGAAGTAGGTACTATTATTCCCATTTATTGATTTACAAAAGATTTCGTAAGCAGTAGAGTTGAGATTTTAATTCATCTTCTAATACTATTAGGTGCATTATTCTACTTAACATGACCCAAAACCAAAATTAAAATTGGAGATAAGTGAATTGTAGCCCCAAATTAATTGCCTTTTTCTATTACAATGTTACCTTTAAAAATGGACTCCCATTGGGCCCATAGGAGGACATTAATAGTGTGTTGGATTTCTTAAATTTCTTAACAAGTTTTTTTCATATTCAACCTAAACCATTCCATTACATTTCACTGCCCCATAAGTGTCCTCTCTCTAGCTTGCTTTCCCACCATGGTGTTGTGACTTTGAAATATATTCTATTTAGAACTTTTTGCAGGCATATATCATTTCTCCTTATTTCTTTTTGTTTAGGTAATATATAATCAGCTCTTTCCATCAAGTTTCCAAGTTATTTATATATAATGGACTTCGCTTTTATATAAATCTCTCCATCCCCCAAACAGTTCTCACTAACTTCCATATAACCAGAATAAAATGTTTTTTGACATTGCTACCCACAAATTACAGAAATAACTACATTTATATGCAAGTCCATTATACATACAGTTCCCATATAGTCCAAATAATTTCTTAATCTGGTAGAGTATAAAACATCTGTGGCATTTTGGTCTTGATTAGTTTTTATTTTTTTAATAATATTTTTTCTAAGATACTGCTTATCAGTTATATGTAGAAGGGGGAGTGTTTGACTTTATTTTGTTGTATAAATTTTCTCCAGAAATCTGATTTTTATGAGACTATATAAAGCAGTCTTTAGAATTATATACAAAATGACTGCAAATTACTTTGTTGCATTGTGTGCCTTCATTTTAAATGTCCTTTTCCCATTTTCCTAGATTTTTAAGTATTTCCAAGTATATTTCTATTGATATATTTTAAGGGCTATTTCAGCTTAAAGGACTTGAAAATATTTTGTAAACCTTCTGTGTTCCTCCCTCTAGTCTCCGCTATAACTCACTGTGCACTGGTCTTCTTATTTCTTCCATAATAACTTTCATTTTAGATCCAGAATTCACTTTGCCAGAAGGCAGCGTAGACAGCAGTTTGTTTTTATAGGCACTGAGACAGCAGCCCTTACTTACAAAAAAAAAAAAAAAAAATCAATGATGCACAAATTTAAGCAGGGAAAAAAAACCTTTAATTTTCCATTTAGAGATAATGTAAATATACCAAGGAGATGGAGGAATACATAGAATTACATGCCCATAAGATGTTCCATGGGAGTGTGGACTAGGAAAGATAGATAGTGCCAGGGACCTAAAGGAGACAAGAAACACAAAAAGCAAAAACGCAGGAAGGAGAGGCCAGAAGATGCAGAACTAAATTAGGACTAGCTGTCTCTGGTTAGAGCCACCATTATTTATCACTGCTCTCCATGGGAACTTTCTCAGCTATTCATACATTGGAGCAAACTCTAATCTACATGTGGCAACAACGTGGCATTGTATATCTACATTGAAATTTTTGAGTCAAGTTGCTAATAACAGTTTGTAAGAACCAAATCATAATGGTATCAAAGAGTCCCCCATTCCTGTTCCTTTTGTTTTCTAATGAAATGTATTTGTATCCATCAGGCGCTTTCTTTTGATCGCCGAATGTCAGACAGGCTAAACAGCAATTTCCTTAGTAATTATGATTAGAATATTACTAAGAGTAAATATCATGCTCCTGCAATAAATAAGCAATCAAGAAGATAAAAATGGGAGCAGAGAGGTTGTTGTCAGTCCGTCAAACCCTCAACTGATTATAAATTCTGCTGTAACCAGCATTGCAGATTAAAGAGCAAGTATGATCATGAGCTTCTTTCTTAGTGCATTGTGCCTGTGTGGCAGAAGGAATCCAAGAGCTAAATTTGTCCTTCTCTGCCAGAACACCTAAAAATAACAGAAAAGTTAGCAGTGCCATTTACTTTTAATTTCTTTCCTCTTGAAAATATCATCGTTTATGGATTCTTGCAGTTATATTTTTAAAAAAACATATTTTAAATATGAATGTTAAATCCTTATAGTGTGAATTTAACAACGTTGTAATTATAGCTAAGATCATATTATATCTTCTATCACTCAAAACTTTCATAAATCTTTGTATCTTTTTAGCTTCACTTGTGTCCAATTTACAAAATGAAAAAAAAATTGAATTAAGAGGAGAGAATAATGATAAAAATTAAAACAAAAACGAAAATATTTTGTTTTCATTATTTTGCCAAAGAGTTGGCTGATTGGATGATTTGACTATAGGAAGTAGCAGGGGAGTTAAAATTATTCCAGGTGGCCACTAAAGTAAAAAAGGCCAGTTGAGACTGAGTCAAATATCTGACAATAGAAGGATTGCCTCAGTAGAAGTAGACCCATGCTATGGAATGAAACACATTCAACTTTCTAAACAGTTAATGTCTAAATAGTTCATTTCAAAACTGTTAGTCATATAATTATATAACACAGAGAGAGAATTTTCACTCTTTCTTTAGGATCTCCCAAAGTTCAAACTACATTCATTCAGTCATTTAACAAACATTTTTTTAGAATCCACTGTGTACTGGGCACTCTGTAGGTGATGAGGAAACTGCCATGGCCCCTGCTCTCAGGGAGGGTACAGTTTCACTAGGAAGGCAGATATTAACCAAGTACAAGTATGTGAATGTTACACTGGAGAAGTACAGAGTATGGTCTAGGGGTCAAGGAAGACATTTCTAAGAAAAATGTATGTAAGAAGGGGACTGAATATTATAATGTGAAGAGTGGAGAGAAGGAGCGTTCAAAAAAGGGGAATTGCTTGTGCAAAGGGTAATTGTGCAAAGGAGTATTTGAGAAAGGAAAATTGCTTGTGCAAAGGGAAATTGCTGACAGGAACTGAAAATCAGCATGACTGAAATGTAGGGAGTAAGAGGGTGAATGGTACATAACGAGACTGAAGAAGTAGACAGACTGTAAGCAATGTAGGCAAGGGCAGTGGGAAGCAACTGAGGGGTTTGAAGATGTTCAGAGTGGAGAATATGGGTGACGGGGGAGCAGAGGTGGGCACACAGTAATGGGAGAGGCCAGTTGGGAAGCTCCAGCAATAGTCTTGGCTTGGTTGATGGCGATGTATTAAAGAGAAATAGATATGTGTTCAAGGTATATTTAGGAGACTCTATAAGACTTAGTGACTAATTAGATGTGAGGGGCAAAGGACTCCAGGAGGACAGACATTTGTGAAGAGATGGAGGTACCAGGTGATTAAGGGTAAAGGCTAAAATTCCTGCCAAGGTTACAGAGGGAAGACAGTCTAGTGTTGGTATCAAGATTACTCCCTCCCTCCACCCCCTCCACACACATCTTTCTTTTCTTTCAGCAGGTTTACCTGTTTCCCTTCTCATTGTCACCACCTCTTGTTCCTGACCAACAGTCCTATGCTCCCTGATCTGTGGACATGAAGCTTACATACTAGTGAGAAGCTAGATAATAAACCAATAAGCAAATATATGTCAGATGATATATGTTAAAAAGAAAAGTAAAAGAGGCATGATAAAAAATGACTAAATTATTTTGGGCCTGAGCAATTGAAGAGTTGCCATTAACGGAAATGAAGAAATATTTGGGAGAATCGGGTCTCGGAGAAAACTCAGGAGTTTAGCTTGGATATCAACACGGGACTGGCTATATAAATCATGTTTCAGCCATAACATAGGACTCCAAACAGCTGTTAAAAGGTATGCAATAGGTCTAAATGCACCACATCAAAAAACTCCAGCATCTATTATTGAGTGAGAAAAGCCAGTTGTGTAATAAATTGAGTTCTATAATCTCATTTTTATAAAAATAAATAAATGCATGTTTTTCATATAAGCATTTATATGCATGAAATGCATAGAATAGTGTTTGGAAAATATCCCCTAAAGTGTTAAGTGTTACATCCAGGAAGTAGGAATGAGGGGAGTAATAGTGAGGTACTTTACATCTTAGGTTCTGTATTTGGGTATTTTAACTTTCTACAATGACAATGCATTTATATAATTCTTAAAAATTTCATAAAACAAATAAAACCCAATATTCACTGAAAGACTGACTAGCAGAGGAACTGCTGAAGTTACAGCATGATATAGTAACTGTAATCTGTTACAGGCTCCAGAGAATAGTGTTCCTCTTGTTGAACCAAAAGAAAGAATAGACATCAAATTGTGAATTTTAGTAAGAAGAAATTTTTTAAGGAATTTGAACCAGATATGAATATCAGAATTCAGCTTTCAGAAATGGAAAGGATATTCCTGAGGCAAAACCACAGGAAACCCAGGCATGGTCACAAAAAGATGTGGAAATTTTAGACCGTGCCAGGGACAATAGTTAGGGCAAAACAGGCAACCAATCATGTAAGTCAGCGCTCAGGGGTCAGATCCCCTAAGGTGGCCGTGCTTTTCAGTGGCTTCATTCCAGATCTATCATAAACTATTTGTAATTCTGAATCAGCTGTCCATCAATGGTCATAAATCTGGGCTTGCCTATATCTTACTTTGGGAGAAGAGGAGAGGAAAAATAACATATACTAAGTGGCTGTTACACACAGTTTGTAAAACTCCATGAACACATATTTTAAGTGCACCATGAATGAGTTCTAGGGCAACAATTCTAATTCATCCTTCTTTGATTTCACAGTCCTTAGCCTAGAACTAGGCACCTAGTATCTAGTTAGGTGTTAAGAAACGTTTATAAGATGATTGAATAGAAAAGAAGAGATCATTTATGGGAATCCTGTAAATCAGCCCTATAAAACTGAATAATCAAAAGTACTCCCTTCTACTGAACATCAACTATGCACTATGCACTGTCCTAGATATTTTACACATTCAGTTCATATAATCCTTGCAACAAGGATTCGGGTAGATTTTAATTTTACAAATGAGAAAACTGAGGCCCAGCAATAGTGACTTGCCCATGGTTGGAGGTGCTAATCAGCAAAGCTAGATTTAAATCAAATCTATCTGACTCCAAATGCTATAGTCTTTTCCCTATAGTCCAGCACTTCTCCCAAGAAGTTCTTTGTTCATGCTAGAGGGGGAGACCCTAAAATATATTTAGTTCATGTACCCAAATTATATATAACAATTGTCTCAGGAGAATACAGATCTAGCCATACTTTTTTAATATTTTTAATGGACATTGAATTTTAATTTAGTTTAGTAGAATCAATCTACTCTTTAAGAGTTGGGTTTTTTTTTTTAATGTTACTATTAAAAATTTATACTGGAGGGAGCAGATGTGGCTCAAGCAGTTGAGGGCCTGCTTCCCACATGAGAGGACCCAGGTTTGGGTCCCAGTGCCTCCTTAAAAAAATAAACAACAACAACAAAAAAAAAAAAAAAACAGGCAAACAGTGAAGTAAAAAAAAAAAACAACTCGGAGGGAGCCCATGTGGCTTCAGTGGTTGAGCACCAGCTTTCCACATACAAGGTCCTGTGTTCAATCCCCCACCCCGGGTACCTAAAAATAAATAAATAAACAAATAAAAATTTCATACTGGAGATGGTCCTAAAGTAAGAATTTACAAATATTGCACTCCTGAATTTTCCCTAAAATAACTCAAATGACAAGAATACCCAAACCTTAGGAGTCTGCCTCACCTCATAAATACTGAGGCTCTCTAGCAAATACAGGGATTCCATTCACCTCACTCTCCCATTTTTCACAACTCTGAGAGCCTTCTCACATCTCTGTGCCAGGGCTCTTCTTCCTCCCTCTTAGCAGTTCGCCTCACTTCCTACTTCAGCAAGCAGAAGGTACCTGTGCACCACATCCATCCTTCTCCTTTGCACCCACCTTTCTGCTCCCTGTGCTCCAGGTCTCCCCCACCCTCCCCAGCCTTTTCAGAAATCTTAACAAGAATTGCTAATAACTAACCCACTTCCTCCTGTATCTCTAACCTCTCTCTACTGGCTCCTTCCCATAAGTACATTTTTAATTATAATGTAAAGCCTTCTAGGATTCACATACCTTCCACTTTCTTCTTTATCCCCTTCCTTCACTTAGCCATACTTCTCAAAAGAATTCATCTTAACTCTATGATCTCACTCTCATTTCCCTTCAAATTCACTCCTAGCTGAGTTTTTGCCTCCACCTCCCCCCAGGTGGCCTTCCCACAGATCACAAAAGACCTCTTTGTAACCAAATCTGAATGACATGTCTCAGACTTCCTCTTAACTTGACTAGCATTGACACAGTCCACTACTGTCTTCTTAAAACACACTCTTCCTTAGACTCCAAGAAACCACACTTCGTGGTGTTTTGGCCTACATCTTTGCCCTCCCTTTTCAGTTCTATTTTCAGGGTTCTCCTGCTCTTCTCTACCATTAAATAAGTGTGTTCGTCCTGTCTTCCCCAGACCCTCTCCTTTTGTACTATATACTCTCTTATGAGGCTATCTTCTCCACTCCATGGCTTCAGTTACACCTGTACATCACCAAATGACCAACCTCTGTTTCAAGCCCAGACCTCTCTTCTGAGTTCCAGACTCATACAACTATCTGCCTACCTATCTTTGAGTGGACGCCATGTAGCCTTCAAGCTCAATAGGTCCAGAAGTGAGTGAATCACCTCCCCACTGACCTCCTTATAGCAGCACTATCCAAACAGCTGTTCAAGCCCACACTTCCTTGACTTTTCCTTCTTTCTCATTCCCTGCATTCAAGCTATTATGAAATCTCAGTATTTCTGATGCCTAAACACCTCTAGAATCTATTCATGCTATCACTACATCACCCAGACTTCTGTAGCAGCTTCTCCATCTGTTCTCTTCCTGTCTGTTGAACACACAACAGAATGATTTTTTAAAACTTATCTAATGAGACCCTTTCCCCACTCCCCTACCCTAACAAATTATCCTTCACAGACTACCCACTCCTTTGGATAATGTCCAAACTCTTGCCATGACTTTATAGTCCTACTGATCCTGTCTCCCTGTTCTGCTTTCACCCATGCTCTTTTCCACACCTACTCCCACCTATGCTCCAGCCATACTTGTCCTATTTCTGGAATATGCAATCCCTCACCCACCCTGAATCTTGACATTTTTTTGTATACCTGGAATGTCCCCTAACCACACTCTCACTCCCACCCTTTACTGATCTAACTTCTCAATATCCTTTATGTTTCAATTAAAATACCACTTTCTCCAAGAAGGCTTCTCTAACCACCACCCCCCCAAGCCTAATTAAACCTATTTTTATTATAGACTTACTGTACTCCCACAGAACCCTACAATTCTGTATTTTCAATGAACTTGTATATTCAATGAATTTCATTTGCTCTATGTATAGCTTCCCTGCTAGTCTACAGGCTCCATGAGGGAAATGAATGTCTAGCTTTTATTCTGATGACAAATATATATATATATATATATATGAATAACTCTGTTAATATAAATGGGATTTATTGTACACAATGTTTTTTACCCTGCTTTTTGTGCTTAATTTTTTTATATTGTCCCATATGACCATACTTATTTAACTAGATCCCTCATTAATGAAGTGTTGAATTGCATCCAGTATTTTGCAATTGCAAAAGAGTACTTCAGTGAATGTTCTTACACATATATCTTTGAATAAATTAAATAGAGCTAATGCATTTTGAGTTTTGATATTGTCCAATTGCAAGCTAGCCATGACTGATTTTATTTTTGTTCTTTTTACATTGTCAAGATTAATCACACGTACATACTGTTTTCTAACATATTTCTCAATTGTTTAACTATAGTTTTTATGTTAAAGATTTAATGCTTCCCATGAGTCCTTTTATGACCTGACTTCCCCATTTTTTAAATTTCTTTACCTTTATTCATCTCTTGGTTGCCTGAATATTGTTATCAAATAGTATTTGCTTTTTTTGTTGTTGTTAAGATGTACCAGGGATTGAACCTGGGACCTTGTATATGCGAAGCAGGCACTCAACCACTGAGCTACACCCTCTTAATATTTTCAAGAAGGACTCAAAGGTCGTATATTTGCTTAATGCTGCATATTTGAGATTACCTTTCTGCCATTGTAATCAAAGAACTATAATATTGGCACAGGAGTAGACAAACTGATCGATGAGACAGAATAGAGACTCCAGAAGTAAATCTCAGCATAGGCAAAAATTTAATATATGATAAAAGTAGCATTTCTATTCCTATAAAAGAACTTTTTTAGTAAACAGTGCTGACACAACAGGCTATCCAGATGAAGAAATAAAGCTAGGCCTTTCCCTTACACCACATACAAAAATTAATTCTGATGAACTAATGTTTTAAATGTAAAATATAAATATAAATTGCAAGAAAATGTAGGAGACTGCAGCTATACCTAGTAGCGAGGGACCTTTTACCTAAGACAGGAAACCTACGAGATGTAAAATAAAACATAGACCTTGCAAATATATTTTTTAATTGAAGACTTTTATATAGAAAAATATACCATAAGCAACAAATAATAGAATTTCAAAACTATTTTCAATACAGATGTCATAAAGGGTTAATATTTCTATGTTATAGAAGACAAAAATGTAAGAAAAAAATTGAGAAAGTGTGCATGTATATATGTATATGAAATTCAGAGAAGCAATACCAAATGTTCAACAAGCATAAAAATTGCTCCAAATCGCCACTTGACAAAGAAATGTAAATCATAGAACAATGCAATTCCAATTTATATCCCCAAACTGGCAAAATGTAAGAACAGCTAAACGATTTTAAAATGTGTAATAAAATTACTATAATTTTAAAAGCATGGAAATGGAATAAGAGAAAATAAACAGAAAAATAAATGAAATAGAATGGAAAGTCCAGAAATATGCTTAACTAGTTGTGAAAATTTATTATATAATAAAGATGATATTTAAAGTCAAAGGCAAAATATGAATTATTTTATAAATTATATTGATACAACTAACCAAACATTTAGGGAAGAATTAAGTTAAATCTTTACTTCACACAGTACTCCAAAATAAATTTCAAATAAACTAATGATTTCAATATTAAAAATGGAACCATAAATGCACTAGAAAAATATTTAGACACATATATATGTGTGTGTGTATGTATGTGTACACATACATAAATATATTCTTGAGATAGGAGGTTTTTATAAAGTATGATACTAATGATTAAAACCATAAAGAAATGAATGATAAATTAACTACTCAAAAATAAAAGTCACAGTTTAAGAAATAAATGGATGCCACACATTAATATTTAGTATATGGCAAAGTCAATAAAGTGGTGTTGGAAAACTTAAGTTTGATTTTACTTCACATTTAACATAAAAATGAACTCCAGATATATTAATCATTTAACATTTTAAATAAATGACAAAAATATTAGGAGACTCTATGAATGAATAGCTATATGATCTTAAGGTGGGAAAATTTTCCAAGTACGATTTTTAAAACAACAAAAATCACACAATAAAATATTGATATAACTGACCACCTCGAAATTCAAAAATTCTATATGCAAAAGCACAGAAAAGGGTACAAAACAGAAAGGTAAAATGCAAACTACTAAAGATGCCACATAAATGAAAAAAGTAATTCATTTAATACATAATGATGAATATGTGAGTTGAAGAATTGGCAAATGACACAAGCAGGCTATTTACAACAGAAGAATAGTAAATGGCAAATGAAAACTTGAAGAAAACTTGAAGAAAAGAAATACAAAACAGAAATTAGATGACTTTTCAAATAAATACATAATTAAATTATAATATTCAGGTTGGCAAGGTTTATAGGGAAATAGGTCATCTCATACAAAGCTGTTAGAAATATACACAAATACAGCATTGATCCAACAACACCACTTCTAGGAATTTAGTATAAGAAACTAAATAAGGATGTCCACAAATATTTAATTAGCCATAAGGCCATTTATTACAGCACTGCTAATAAGAGAAAAATGTAGGAATAATAGAAGGATCCAACAATAAGAAATTTTAAAAAGAAATTAAGATTTATCTATATAAGAAATACATTGCGGTCAGTAAAAATTGTAGTGTAGATTTGTATTAATTGACACGGAAGCATTTTCATATCATGTTAGTGAGTGGAAAAGCATATTACCAAACATCAACATATACGTAAGTCTTTATGAATATCTATACATAGACAAATGTCTAGAAGAATGTTATTAATATCATTAATCAGCTTTTTAGAACACATATCTCCTGACTGTCTTAATATTCTGATCAGTGATTATATCTGGATAGATTACAAGTGATTTTTTACTGTCTTCTTTTCACTTTTTTATACTGTTAGAACTTTTTACGATGCACTTGTTTCATTTTTAGAAAACTAATAAAGCTATCTTTTTTACAAAGTAGTATGGACTACATGGTTCCAATAAGGTAAAAAACAGGTACATAGGTGTGGGGGAAAAAGAGACAAGAGGGATATACTTTAAAATCTTAAGAGTGGTTTCTCTAGATGATAGGCTCACAAGTGATTTCCTTATCAATATTATCCCTAATTTCTACAATGAATACGTATTGCTTTTGTAATATGGAAAATGAGTTCTATTATTATAAGGGGAAAAAAAACAGTTCCTGGACAGATTTTGCGTCTATAAATCTTAAGCAAATCTGCCTAACACAAGTTTTTTTTTTTTCAGGAAACAGAAGATACTGGACAAGATGATAGCTAAGGTCTCTTCTTGCATTTTAGTATTCTGAATAAAACCATGGTGTACACTTTCAGACTGGAAAATCCTATTTGAAAATTAAAATAATTTTTACCACATTTCAAAGGAGAATGTTAGTACTGTGTGGTAGGGACACCTGAAATGGTGTCCCCAGGCAACTGAAATGGCTGACAAGTGCTACGTGGCTCCCGGCATGAACCTGAAAAAAACTTCTTCCAGTCAACCCTCAATGTCCAATCATAACCTTTTTCACACTAAACCTACCACATAAGGCTACCTCTCCTCTACCCTCTAAAAATCTTCTGCCAGTTACTATGCACGTCACACCTCTTCCTCCAATCATGCCCCTCGGTTCACTTCCCTTATCCTAAACCTATATAAGCAACAACACTTCCTGTAATAAATAGACCTGCGTGCTTACCTCGTCTCCGCGGTGGTTCTTTCCCCGTGCGCCCACCACACCGTCAGGGCCCCCAGACGCCAGCTACCGCCTGGCGTCCCCCCTCCTGCCATAGGGGTGGCCCATTGGCCACCTATAATTGGCGCCCAACGTGGGGCTCCCCCCAATCCTTCTTGCCTGTTTTCTAATGAAGAGCCTCCGGAAGCCTCACTAGCCGCGCCCTGAGGGTGGGGCCCCAGCTCTTCACCGGCCACAAACAGCGATTCGCCTTCTGTAAGTATCTGCTGCGCCTTGCTCCATAACTTGGCGCCCCCCCCCCATCCTTTCTCTCTCCCTACCTAACTTTCTATTGTTTTCACTTTCGTTTTGGCCTATCGGAGAGAGGTCTTTTATTTTCTGCCAAGACACTGAAATGGGTGCACGGGTTTCTTCCCGCCAGGCACCCCAAGTCAGAGCGCTTGCTGGCCTGTTAAACACTAATAGACTAAAGGTCTCTGTAAAACAGCTGCAGTCGTATTGGGATCTCTTACTTCCTTTCAACCCTTGGCTTACAACCTGCCATCTGTGGGACCCTGCCACCTACACCAAACTAATAGATCGTGTCACGGCGGCTATAGAACATGAAAACAAACGTTTCCCTCCTGGCCTACTAACTACTCTGGTAGCCATTCGTTCGTGCCTTCAAGGCGCTCCCATATCTCCCACTGCTTGCAATCTTAATCTTACTGACCCCATAGAAAACAACCCTTTCCAATCTGACTCTGAAGAAGACTCTGACACAGAATCTCTCAGTTCCCGCATTAACAATGCGCTGGAAATAGAGCCCCCAAAGTCCCATCCTAAGGTCTCCAATCTGCCGGAAAAAGAACAGCATAGCAAACTTCCTCTTTCGTCCCAAGATAATAAACAGGATGGCCCTCTTGCACCAACTTCCTTATACCCCTCCCTTCCAACAAAAACCCCCTTGCAGCCTTCCCCCTCCCCCTCCTTGCAACCGCAGCAACCGCCTTTTCCTACAGCCCAAACAGGTCAGCCAAATGGTTGGTCCTTGCTCCCTCCCCTTAACCCCCCCATTCTTCCCCCCCACCCCTCCCTCTGGACCGCCACCTCTGTTCCGTCTTCCCCCAACAACCCTTCCGTTACCCCCCCCATCCCTCCCCCTGTTGCCCCAACCACTCATCCTTATTCAACCCCCCTTCCCTGCTACCCTGTTAATATTAATCCCTCCCCGGGCCGCCCACAGTTATACTATCCTTTACAACATGACAAAATTAAGCATATACGCAAAGCTATCAAAGAGGATGGCCTAGGAAGCCCTTATGCTCAACACCTAATTGAAGAAATCTCCACACAACTTTGTATCCCCTATGACTGGGTATCGCTGGCCCGTGCTGTTTTAACCCCAGGTCAATTTGTAGACTGGCGAGCCCATTTTCAAGCCGAGGCTGAAACACAGGTGGCCCTCAATATCAGTGCCGGCACCAACATCCCACCAGAAGCGTTTTTCGGTTCTGGCCCCTTTGCCGCACCAGCCCATTACGCTACTGCCCCAGCTGCCTTTTGGCTTCAATTACGCGAAGTGGCTCTCCGTGCATTCCGCACTTGCTCAGCCCTTCGACCAGAAAAGTTTGCAAAGTTAATACAGAAAAAAGACGAAGACTTTGCAGCATTTGTTTCCAGGGTTATGGAAGCTTGTGCGCTCAAGGCCAATTAGCCCTTGCCCGGGAACTCATCCTTGAGGGAGCTAGCCCAGCCTGCAAACAAGCTCTCACCCCTGTGCGGGGAAAAAAGCATCGATGACTGGGTGTTAGCCTGTAGTCATATCGATCCCCAGGCTGCTGCCCTTGCCTCGGCTATTGTCACGGCGGTGGCTCAAACCTCTGGCTGTTTTAAATGTGGACAATCGGGTCATTTTGCCAGAGAATGCCCAAATGCTGATCCCGCTCCCGCTTCCCTGCCTAAACAGCGCAGGCAAGCCTTTAAACTTCAAAGGGGGCAAGCCTCAGCCCCGCCCATAAGAGGCACTTCGCCCAATATTAAGCCCCTGCTGTGGACAGTTCCCATCCTCTCCAACAAACCCACCGCCGCTTTTAAGATTGGAGGTGGTGAAAATGCGCAATGGTTACAAGGAACATTAGATACAGGTGCAGAAATTTCTTGCCTCCCTTTTGATTACCTTCATGTATGGGAAACCATACCAGGGCCCCCTGTACAGGGCACCACAGGGACGGCTAACTCTAGAAAAACTAAAAAGCTCATCCCCTGGCAAGATGCTGAAGGCCATTCAGGACTTTTCCAACCTCTCCTGATAGAAAGCCTCCCCACGGTCCTATGGGGTCAAGACATATTAGATCAATGCGGGGCAGTTCTTACAACAGCCCATTCTCAGTCTCAACCTTTTTCCCCGTTTAGGAGTGGTCCTGTCACGTCACAGGAGCCCCCCCAATCCTAAGCGCCACTGCTCAGTTACAACCACTTGACCCTACCCCTCTGCAATGGGACACAGAGGACCCCATTTGGGTCGAGCAGTGGCCTCTTCCATCCCATAAACTCCAGGCCTTACATACGCTTGTACAGGAACAGCTAGAGGCTGGCCACATTGAACCTTCTACCAGCCCTTACAATTCTCCAATATTTGTCATCCAAAAGAATGCCACAGGCAAATACCGATTGCTACATGACCTTAGAGAAATAAACATATTGTCCCCATGGGATCCTGTCAACCGGGGCTGCCTCATCCCTCTGCTATCCCTCGTAACTACCATATAGTTGCAATCGATATTCAAGATTGCTATTTTTCTATCCCCTTGCACCCCCAAGACAAACATAAATTTGCCTTCACAGTCCCCCTTCCTAACCATCAGGGGGCAGCTCGCAGGTATCAGTGGAAAGTCCTTCCCCAAGGGATGAGGAATAGTCCTACACTCTGTCAAAATTATGTCAACATAGCGGTGGCCCCCCTTAGAACTCAGGCTTATATTATTCATTATATGGATGACATCCTCTTGGCGCACAAAGATGTTCAGCAGTTACAAAAGGTCCTCCAGCAACTTAGGCAAAATCTGACAAAGATTGGCCTCCATATTAAAGAGGAAAAGGTTCAACTCCATCCACCCTTCTCATTCTTGGGCTTTCAGATTTCTCACTGTCAAGCCAACGGCCCCAATGCTAAAGGTCCCTGACCGTCTCTCCTTAACGGAGCTTCAAGAATTATGTGGAAACATTAATTGGATAAGGCCAGCCCTTCCCATTTCCACCGCGCAGTTAGAGCCCCTTTTTAACCTTCTTCATTTGCCCGCTACACCATCTCAGGCCATTACCAAAAAGGTTACTTTAACACCACAGACAAAAGAAGTCATACGAACAGTTAACTGTGCACTTCAGCAGTGCACCCTGCAGCGGTGTGACCTAAACAGTCCCATACTGGCCTTAATTCTCGCTACGCCCGGAACTCCTACAGGAGTCCTCTGGCAAAATGGCCCACTGTTGTGGTCGCATCCTGCTAAAAGTAAACTTTCAAAAATCTGTCTGGCAGTTCGCCTATGGATAGCCTTAGCCAGTGATTTATGTACCCTCTGCCTTCACACCTTTCAAGTTATGCCAGCTACAATTGTTTGGCCTCTCTCAACAGTAGCTACTACTCAGCTCCTTCAAAACAATGAAGAGATGCAAACTTTAGTGGAGGGTTTTACCGGAACCTTTGACAACCATTATCCACAACATAAAGTGCTACAGGGACTCATCCGGCTACCATTCGCAGATCCTTTTCACCCCTTTCCTTCCTCCTCCCCCCTCCCTTCAAGTACTACTACATTCACAGACGCCTCCAAATCCAAATATGCTGTTGTGGCCTACAAGCCCAAAATAAATGTCCATTACACTTATATTAGGCCTAACCCTCACTCAGTGCAAACAGGGGAACTTGAGGCTGTGCATCTAGCACTCACCCTCTTCCCGTCTGAGCCGCTCAACATTTTTACAGACAGCCTCTACACTCTTCAAGTTTGTCAAGTAATAGCACACGCCACGTTCTTTCCCAAAGATACACCTATCAATAATGCGCTACTGCGCCTTCAAAAATTAATTGAACACCGCAGTGCTCCCTGGTATATCACACACATCAGAAGTCACTCCAACTTGCCTGGACCTTTAGCCCACGGCAACCACTTGGCCAACTGTGCAGTGTCCATGGCAGCTGTTACTTCACCTGGGGACTTCATTAACCAGGCAAAGTTACTGCACTCCAAGTTTCATTTCTCAGCAACTTCTCTAAAACACATGCTGCCAGACCTCCCCATACAAACCTGTAAACATCTGGTTCGATCTTGCAAGACATGTGCCCCATTTCTTTCCTTGGGGCCTCTACAACCTCAGGGAGTTAATCCTCGAGGCCTCAAGCCCAACTCCCGTTGGCAGCTAGATGTTACTCATGTCCCTTCCTTCGGCCGCTTAAAGTTTGTTCATGTCACAGTGGATACGTTCTCCTATCTCTGTTATGCAGTACCCTTAGCGGGAGAGACGGCCAAACACTGCATCAAAGCCTTACGTCAGGCCATCCTATTCATGGGAGTTCCTTGGGATATTAAGTCAGACAACGGGCCTGCCTACCGTAGCGCATCCTTTGCTGAGTTTTTAAAACTATATAATATCACACACCACTTTGGTATCCCCTACAACCCTCAAGGTCAGGGAGTGGTAGAACGCACACACCTTCAGCTAAAAATTTTAATACAAAAAGAAAAAGCGTTACAACCACGCAGCCCTCCGAGTGAAATTATTACAAGCTGTCTCATCCATTTAAATCTTCTCACATTTGACAAAGAGGGACTGTCTCCACTCCACAAACATTGGGGACCGTCATATGCACCTACAGTGGCCCCTATGGTCTATTGGAAAGACCCCGAAAACAATACTTGGAAAAGACCTAGCCTTCTTTTAGCCCAAGGGACGGGCTTTGCTTGTGTCTTTCCAGAAGAAGCACCGCAACCTATCTGGGTCCCAGGAAAAAACATTCGTCCTGTCACGGCCTGCCAAAAAAGGAACAACAAACCGTGAGTAATACCTTTCTCTCAACTCCTTCCTCTTCACTGTTACTCTTCTTTCTATAACTACCATTCTTACTGTACTTGCATTCTTTATTTTCTAATGGCACCCCCTTTTAAAATCCTCGCCCTTCTCCTTCTATTTCCCTCCTTTTTGCTTGCTAATAATGATCATCAACTTTTCAACTGGACGTTACAGCTTTGGCAAGAAGAAATCACCCTCCGTTATAATGTCACATCCAGCGCTCCCTCTTTCACCCTGCATGCCTGTTGCCTTACCAATATGGGTATTAGCAGTCCCAAATTCCCTGTCCTCTACCCCCAAGGCTGCGGCCCGCAAGGCAATAAAATCCCTTCCCTTGACGGGTCCACATCCAAAGCTTGCTACCTACGACAAACGGCACGGACAGGAGAGCCCTCCCTTATAGCAGCCTCGGCACAAGTGTCAGGCTATTACATTTGCCCCTCTTCAACAGGTTCCTCCCACTCCTCCTGTCATGATCCCTCACATTATTACTGTCCCTCCTGGGGATGCGAGTCAATAGCACACGGATGGTCCAATCCCCCTAACAATGACAAACACATAAAAGCTACAGGCTGGCCCAATATCACCATAACAGTACAAAACCCCACCGACGTTCAATGGTTATCTGGCCACACGTGGGGAATTCGGCTCTACATGGTCCATTACGACTATGGCACCTTTTTCAAAATACAAAAAACACAACCCTCTCCCCCGCCTACCACTGCAGTCGGCACCAACCCCGTGCTCAACCCACAACCACTTCCTCCTCCTCTGCCCTCACCTTCCGCTTCAGCCAGTACACAGCTATCCAACTCCACCAACATCCCGCTATCACCTAACACATCTTCGCTGTCACTCAACAACCCTTAACGCTGCCTTTCTCACGTTAAACTCTTCCAGCCCTAACTCTACCCACGCCTGCTGGTTGTGTCTCTCTTCCATGTTGCCCTATTAAAGACAACATGGCCCAACTTAGAGAAGGACTTAGCAAAGCGAAAAAGAGATAGAGAAACCTTAGCAAACCCCTCTTGGGGATTCAATGGAATCCTCCATTATTTCCTCCCAGTGCTAGGCCCTTTTATAACCTTTCTCCTTATTTTAGCCATCGGACCCTGGGCTGTTCATAAAATTATCAGTTTAATTAAAGAGCAAGTTAATGCCGCTTTGAGCCCCTCTCCGCAGGTTCACTATCAACGCCTAGCCACCCGAGAAACTGTCACCTATACAGCACCTGGCAACAAAAGGAAGACCTATGCAGTGCCCGGCAGCAAAAAGAAGCGCCCTAAGCTTAAGAAAAAACACCAAGATGCATCCCATAAGAAAACCCGGATTCTCCCATTATAACCCAAATCCCCAAGTGCTTTGTCCCCCTGCCCTCTTTTCCTTCCTTCTCTTCCACTCTACACCCACCGCTCTCTCTCGGTTCATGACCAAAAATCTGGTGTTCGGGCACAGATATTACCACCTCCCCAAAGGGGAACCGGCAAACCGTTCCTGGAACTTGCCATCATTGGTACCGCTGGGTGCGAGGCAAAGCACTGCAAAGGAGGGCATAAAACTAAGCCATCTCCAGGCTCCTTGAGAAGTACGCCTCATTAGCATAGGGGTTGCTCTGCAAATATCCCCTCCCGCAAAAAACAGAGCAAAAAAGACGGCCACTACAATGGGTGTGCGCAGCCCAAACTGTAGTCACGGAGTACGGACGGCTAGAAGGGGACGCCCCTAGCCTACCGTAACCTAACAACTGGCCTGTCGATCCTGCGGGAATGAGACCTCTACTTCCCCCAGCTGGTTAATGCCAACCTCTCTTTCCTTTAATAAAAGGAAAGGAGGAATTGTGGTAGGGACACCTGAAATGGTGTCCCCAGGCAACTGAAATGGCTGACAAGCGCTACGTGGCTCCCGGCATGAACCTGAAAAAAACTTCTTCCAGTCAACCCTCAATGTCCAATCATAACCTTTTTCACACTAAACCTACCATATAAGGCTACCTCTCCTCTACCCTCTAAAAATCTTCTGCCAGTTACTATGCACGTCACACCTCTTCCTCCAATCATGCCCCTCGGCTCACTTCCCTTATCCTAAACCTATATAAGCAACAACACTTCCTGTAATAAATAGACCTGCGTGCTTACCTCGTCTCCGCGGTGGTTCTTTCCCCGTGCGCCCACCACACCGTCAGGGCCCCCGGACGCCAGCTACCGCCTAGCGTCCCCCCTCCTGCCATAGGGGTGGCCCTTTGGCCACCTACAGTACTGTTCTACTTTTCATACAGAAGTATGCCACAAATTGAAAATCCTCTTAAAACAGCTATGGGTCAAAAATACGAGATATAATTCACCTTGTATAATCAAATCAGTAATTTAATTTTAATTTGAGCTCTGCAGACAAGAAAGAAAGGTAAGTTCTCAGCTGGTTCTAAACTACAGAGAGATAGAGGGAAGGGAGGGAGGGAAAACGGGCAGAAGCAGAACTGTATACTCTGATTTGTTTAAATTTAACCTTTTCTTTCATACTTTATATACACCTATACAGATATATGCAGATATATAACTTTTTCTACATCATTGCATATATTTTGCATGCTGATCATTTAATGAAAAAATGTAATTAACTTACAAACGGAGATAGGGTTAAGGTTGCTGACTGGAAAGAGCCTTATAATTTATCAACTAATAAAATATATGATTACGAACTATGTATTTTTAATCACTCCTCAGTTTTCTGGAACTGAATAGTGTATAGTCATCTCAGGTGTATTACAGATAATATCTGTAAATATCTTAGGTACAGTGGATTAATTTCAATGTATTTTCAAGTTTCCTTTAAATTTTTCCTTATATTTTAAGATTATGAGATAGGTACCCAATTCTTCCATAGATTTAAAACAATCTATTCAATATTCTAATTTTACCACATTAGTAGAACATGGAAATACCACAGGCATACACACTAGGTAATTGGCTACTAATTTACACACTTTAACTCTAGAGACTTGATTAAAATAGAAATAAAACTCTGAGTTTTCACACACCACAGAGAAAAGTTTGAAGTCAACATGCAAAATTAACAAACATTATTTACTAAATCTACGAAAGTTCTTGGTATCACACTCTGTTCTTTATGACAGCCACAGCTGCAGTTACATTCTACAAACCCAAGTGCTGTCGAAAAGTATTTCCCTTATCCATCACCCTTCTACCCATCTCCCGCTTCCATTTTTTTTTTTTTTAAAGATTTTATTTATTTATTCATTTATCCCCCCCTTGCTGCTTGCGCTCGCTGGGCCAGCCAAACACGCCACGCGGGCGGGCCTGCCCTCACCAGGAGGCCCCGGGAACCGAACCCGGGCCTCCCATGTGGTAAACGGGAGCCCTACTGATTGAGCCACAGCCGCTTCCCTCCCGCTTCCATTTTTATGCCCATATAGTGACCTAGGGGGGAAACATAATTGAGAGTGACAGTGGCAAACCAGTGAACATGGCTACCATCTTGTCCCAGGAACCTTAGCATGACACTTCCTCCCTACCCCATCCCCACCCCGGGGCGCCTAAATTGCTAAACTAAGAAATTTTGCTCCAGTTATTTTGCACTCAAATATTAATTATTGCAAAACTAAATGGGGAGGCACAAGAAGAATATGCGCTTCCTTTATTTTCTCTTTCCTTATCCCCTGAAGGGCACTAAAGAAAATGGAGAGTTTTATAATATTTTCCAACCACCACTTAGACTGAATTTAGAAATTAAAGAGAAGAGCTGCAACTTTGTTTACCTTCATTTCAACAAGCTCAATTCAGGTACCTACCTCATCTAGGTCAGAAAGAATAATTATTCTCAAAGTTACTAGTTTAAAAGAAAATGACTAGGAATTTTGCAATATATAAAACGAATGATATGAAGATTAGTATGGAAATCAGTAAGCAATGACGACATACATGAATCTATTTTTAAAAAGGTTGCATTGTAGCCTAAAATATACTATAATTTTTATTTTGCATATTCCATTTGAAAACATATTTCTTAGTTTTGATTAACATCTTGAGTCTTCTAACATATACACGCACACATTATCTTTTGCAACAACATACATCTTACAAAATATCTAATAAGAATAAAGTTCTAATCATTTATAGGCTGTTTTCTTCATGAATATGACTAGAGATGACATCTTGACAAAACTTGTACTTGGAAAAGCACAAAGGCAAAAAGTTCCAAATTACTCCTGTCAAAACACACAAAAAAGCCATCCTTGTTTCACACCACATTTTTTCTGCAGGGATAAATAGTTGAAAGGAACAAGAACAGAAGAAGGAAACAAATTAGTCACATTATACTCGAATATTGAGATAAATAGTAATAGACTAATGTTAAAAAGAGGATATGTTTTGCCTGGACCCTAGAAAACCATTTTGATTGAGAATAATCCAACAGTGGATGAATTTGCCTGGTGAAGTAATTACAACTGATTCCTTGTTCATCCAGGTCTAGAAAGAAACCTTCAATGTAATAAACAAACAAACTTAGATATTATTTTGAGATTGCCCAGGTCTTACATTTAAAAAGATGTGAACAGTCCTTGTTCAGCAGCACATATACTAAAATTGGAATGAGACAGAGAAGATTAGCATGGCCCCTGCTCAAGCATGAGATGCAAATTCATGAAGTGTTCCATAGTTTCTATACCAGTTAATGTGCTTCAGTCAGAGAGGTGTCATTTCATAGATGTCATCTCAAAATAATAATGTAATCTCACAGCCAAGAGATAGTGCTTAGTCCACTACATTGTTTTATCCTGGAAATATTGGTCTCAGATTTTATAGTGGATAAGATAAATTTCCAACAAATATCCTTACATGTTTTCTCACTAATTGATGGGGATGAAAGCATTTACTTCTTTTCAGATAATACATCAAAAACGTTTATATATTTTCCTTATTTGGATAAATATAATATTGAAAGTTACCTGTGTATGCTTTTTTTCCTTCCAACCATGAACTCAAACTTTGACTTTAGTTGTGCCCAGCATTGCTTCCAAGACAGAAACTCACATTAAAGTTGTCACTTCTTAAAAAAAGAAAAATGTGAACATTTTGTGACACAAATTTTCACTCATTTTCTATTTAATAACCAGAAAGCTTTTGCCTTGTATTCAACTGTCCTATTTGACCAAATCTATTCATAATGTCGTATAATGTATCTTTTCATGTGCTTTAGCTCATAATTAATGAGGAAAATATCCTAAATGCAAAAGTCATGTTACAAAGGAATGCACTGATTTAATAGTATTTCCATGTAAATGTGAATGATTCAAGAAATTAACAGAAAAAGAAAACTTTTAAACAACACAGATAAATATCTATAAATAACAGAGCAACCAAAAAGTATTGATATAAATCAAGAAACTTGAAACTATGCAGAAAATTGACTTTTTAAAAAAACTTTCATGTATGTGATTGGCATCTTGAAAAACAAAGTTACCATATACTTATAAAATGCAAAATGCAGTCTTCTGATTTTACTTATACACAAATAATAATGCACTCTTCTTCATTTGATATATATTGATGTATCATTTTAAATATTTATACAAAGAAAGTAAATCCTAAATATGTTTACTCTGTGAGTCTCTCTGTTTAACCTCTGACATAATACCATTTCTTGACTTATCATTGATTCCAAAGGTATATACATTCATTGACATATTCTACTTATGATATATTCATAAGATATATTCTTCTGAGTTTAAATCATCCATACTTAGGAAAAGCTTTCTAGATTTAGATTTACCTCTTAGGTGACATTTAAATTTAATCTTAGAAATACATGTCCCATAAAAATGTGTATTTCTCCCATTCCCATTTAAAATGTTGTTAGATACAAGTACTATGGTCACTGGTGGATAGTTATAATTTAACAAACAGAACATTTATAACATCTATAAACACAACATTGAGAACAGGAAAAATCTAACCTTGAATCTAGAAAAAAATGCTATTTCTAACATATTTCCAAAATCGATATTTTAAATTGCGGTTCTAACAGAAAGTATTTAAAGTTGCCATTTACTAATTAAAAACAAAATAAAACCTCATAGCCTTTTTCACAATGAAGCCCAGCTCTGGAATTTCAAATTATAAATAGGTGGTATTCCATACAGGAGTTAATTATTACTGAGTCACAAAATGGTGGTAAATATTCTAAACTAAAATTTTCCATCCTTTGGCAACAATCTGAATATTAGTGATGCCTGACATAAATGGCCTTTGCTTTGCTTAACATTTAATCAAGTAGTTCATATTAAAAACTGGAGACAGGAAAGATGTGTTGAAAGCAGTTACTTGTATATTGAGATTTGGAGAAAAACTACATGTGTTTTCCATTGTCCCACAGCCAACATTTTGGAATTTCTTACTGAATGATATATTTACATTTCTCAAAACTGAAAATGTCTGCCTTCATATTAAAATTTACCATATGTCAAAACACTTAAAAAGCTAAATATTTTCTATAAAGAGGGAGAAGCTAACTAATCTCAGTTTATATAAGATTAAGCAAAGGAAATTTAAGAATGTCAAAAACAGTTTTACATCTGTCAGTTAATTGATACTTCAGTAATCCTTGATAAATCATAACCAATGTTTTAATTTATGTGACTATCAAACATGTTAACCTCATTCTTACACAGTTTGCTATTTCAGTAACTTATGTGTAAAAAGTTAATAAAATATCAGTTAATACTACATTTTAATCAATGCAAGGATACTCAATACTGGATTTTCCTGATAGTTATTCAATTAACCAAACTCTATCAGTAAACACAAATAACCTCAGAGCTTAACTCATTTTTTAAAAATGCATTGTTTAGGGAAACGGATGTGGCTCAAGAGGTTCGGCGTCCGTCTACCATATGGAGAGACCGGGGTTCAATCCCCAGTACCTCCCAGTAAAAAAAAAAAAATGCATTGTTTACATGGAATTTTCTTGGATTTCTTCAAAGACAAATCATAAAGCAAGCTTTTCTCAATTTATCTGCATAGCAACTACCCCCAAATTCTTGAAAGTATATCTTATTAAGCATAGCTCACCTGTATCAGTGAGATAACAAAAGCATTAGAAAATTCAGTCTGTATCCAAAGGCTACATGAGTCAACTTACTGGACATAACACAGACATTTCACTGTTTCCTGGGCATGCTATTGCAAGCATTACATTCATTTAACATATGGTAAAGATGGGGAACTGCAAAATGCACCTGGGGGCGGAGGGGAAACAATAGCTAATGACAAAGAGCAGGTAAGTGAATACTTCAAACCTCAAAATATATACCAATCAGCAAGTCTGAATAACATCTCTCCCAGGATATGAACAAAAATGACTAACAGATTTTATTGCTTGCATCTTTTAAATCATAATAACTGAAAAGGTTATATATACATCTAAATCCAAGTGAGCCTAGAATCTCGAAGTGTTACCACTAGAAGAATAATTGTATCAGATGCCTAAGTAATAAGTATTGTATCAAGACTTGGCAAATAAATTTGACAGGGGAAATTCTAAAAGGTGACAGAATCATGGGCAATAATAATGGAGGCTTATAAAACACATTCCATGGTTGATAAAGTAGTTGACTCCTTGGGAGAACTGTAAAATTATCAGGGAAAGGAGCACAGATGTTACACATTTGGAGTTGTAAAGCATTTGATGCACTGCCTCACAAAAAGTAACTTGAAAAATTAGTCCAAATTGGGTTGGATCTGATCAGACTAAAAACTGCTTGAAAAATCAGTAAACAAAGGATCATAACAAACGGCCATATAGCCACTTGGGGCAGAGATTTGCCACTGGAATTGGTGTTAAATCTGGTCTTAGTTAATGTTCTTTTGAATAGTTTTCAAAATATTAGTTTTCAATTTTAATTGAAATTTCAAGTGCTGCTGGATTGAGTGATGATGCTTACAAAAGAATAAAATGAAAAAAATAATACAGTTACAAAGAAAGAGTTTAACAGACAGAAAATAATATGAAATTTAGCTTGTTAATATTCACTCCAGAAAATAAGATGTGACTATAAAATAATGATACTGATTTTTAAATCATGTTCATGGATACCAGAACTTACAGATCCAAATGTCCTTCAAAGTAGTCATCCTAGAAACCAAACACTTAGTCCAGCAATACTGACTCTGTTCAAATGCTTTGGGAATTTATCTTTGAAATTGCCTTAAGCAAATCAGTGCCAGCAAACTTTAACACCCTTTATAAGTCACGTAAGAGAATGTATCTTATCACAAAACAGCCATGCTTAATTTTTCCTACACTTCATTTTTAATAAAAATTATATTCCCCAGCTTCTTCATCATACTTAATGATAAACAGCCCTTGGCTACTTCCAAAAATTAAAAAAACCTCACAGAGCAGACTTGTCTCTACTAAAGTTATCTAAAAGAACATACCATAGATACTTTTGTTCAGAGGCTTATTCATTCCACCAACACTTACTGAAACCTAGGATATGTCTATCAGTGCTACATGACTCTGGAGATGCTAAGAAAACTAAGTAATGATTCTTGCCCTCAAGGTACTCACCTTCTGGCTGAAGGAGACAGGCACATAAATAATTACACCACAATGTAATGAAGCTCTAATAAACATGTCCAAAATTCTATGAAAGCACAAAGGGGAACTGGACAACTCAGTCTGGGGATGTTTAGGAAGTATCTGGAGAGAGATTGGAATTTAAGTTGAATTATGCAGAACAACTAGGAGAATCCTGGCAAAGGGCATTCCAGTAGGGAAAAAAAAGGTCTGATAATGCATACAATATTTGAAAGCTGGCTGTAACTCCCAATGGAAGTACAGGGTGTTTAGTGGAGAAGCCTCAGGAGATAAGGCAGGGGGGAAAAAAGGACAAAATCAGATTCAATGCCATACTAAAGAGTTTGAATTTAATTATTTAGGCAATTTGGAGCTACTGAATATAAGCTAAGGAGTCACACAATCTGATCTGTGTTTTTTGCCAGTCAATTAAGGATAGTGATATGAAGAATGGATTTGAGGAGCTAGAGGCTGGAGACGATTTAGAGGGTTTTTGCAATCTACTCTAATCAGGCTTTAGCCTCCATCACTCCACCCAAACTACTCTTGTCAAGGTCACCAATGACTTCTACAAAGGTCAATGGTCATTCTAGGTTTGCACTCCATCTCCCTGATGTACTTTTTTTCACTTGGCTTCCAGGATACCCTGCTCTCTTGGTTTTCTTCCTATTGATGGTTGCTTTTTCTTATTCTCCTTTAGCTGATTACTACTCTTCACCCAAACTTAAAAATATATATATTAAATTTTTAAAGAAAAGTTGTAGGTTTACAAAAATATCATGCATAAAATATATAAAATACAGAGTTCCCGTATACCACCTCTTCTCCCAAACTTTTTAACAATGGAGTACTCCAGGGCACAGTCCTTGGTCTTCTGCTCATTTCTCTATACTCAGTTCCTGGTAATTACACCCAGTCTCATGGCTTTAAATGTTTCTCTATATAACTGGAACAACCTAAGTGTCTATCAGTGTGAGCATAGATGCATAAATTAGTACATGCTCGGCGGAATATTATACAGCAAGCAAAGGAAATGAATTACAGTGACTTGCAACAAATGTATGATTTTAGCAGTAAATATAAGAAGATTAAAATGTGCTAATTGTGACCACAAAGATACATACACACGAGTGTTCACACACAAATCCTGGGTTTCATACTCAGCTCTGCACAAAATGACTGTATGTCCTTAGATATTCACCTATTTTCAGTTTCTTCATCTGAAAAAAGGCATTGTTCTTTATGAAAACTTAAGTAATTCTTCTGTCTCTAAAGTTCTGTAATTAAAATGAGATGTTGGTAATAATAAAAGTTATTTTATTGAAAGATACAAATGAAGTGAAAATTCAGAAAAGATAAATGGTAATGTAAAATGTTTAGATTTGGATATATTTCAAGGGCATTATAAAAGATTTAGATAAGGTGTAAAAGAAAACAAAAGAAGAAGGAAAATAAGTAGGATAAAGAGAAGAAAAGTTGTGATGAGATTAAAGAAAGTAAACACCTAATACCTATTATATAACTATGAGCACACTAATATATAATTAAGGAAAGAAAAAATTGAGTATTGCTGAGTATCATTTGTCCTTTCAAAACAGACATTAAGTCACAGCCAGTGCATTTCCTGAAACCAGGAAAAAGATTTTTTTTTTTTTTTTTTAAGATTTACATATTTATTTCTACCCCTCTCCTCATTGTTTTACGCGAATCGATCCTGGGACCTTCCAGAGTGGGAGAGAGGCACTCAATCTCTTGCGCCACCTCAGCTCCCTGGTCTGCTGTGTCTCTCATTGTCTCTCCTCTATGTCTCTTTTTGTTTCATCGTCTTGCTACTCCAGCTCTCTGCACCAGCCAACACTCCTGCGTGGACCAGCACTCATGCACGGGCCAGCATTCCTGCGCAGGCCAGCTCACCCTGTGGGCCAGCTTGCCTGCACCAGGAGGCCCCAGGAATCGAACCCTGGACCTCCTATGTGGTAGATGGGAGCCCAATCCTTTGAGCCACATCCGTTTCCCCCTTTGACCATCTTTATCTTCTCCCCTTTTCCCCATTAACTACTGGCTTCAGGCCAATCATCAATGCTCAAATGTTTATCAAATAAGTTGAATTTAATTAACTATCACTAGATTTCCTCCTTAAGATTTAAAATAACATTCAAGGAATGATTTAGTTTTGTATTTTAAGCAGTTGTACTGGGACATGAGGAAGTAATATTTTCTGTGAAGAAAACAGAAGCACCCCAAGTCACCCCAGGGATAATTCTTTTCTAAAATAGCTGTTGTAGCATAAAATATTTGGGAAATCACAAGGTTTGGTGAGTAGGAATCTCCTAAGCTTGGTCCAGTTGCTCAACTCCTTTTTAAAATTCTTTCTGAATTCACAACTTGCCCTGTCTCCCATCCCCATTCTGTGTCAACAATACCTTCCTACAAAGTTTGGGAGTCTTCAAATAGAATTTTCATTCTGCAACCAACCAGGTAGGATGAGCAACATGGAGACAGTGGAGAGGGGAGTTAAGGGGAAGATGGAGCAGGGATAACCTACAGCACAGTTCTGCTAACCTCCACAGTTATCATGTTAGCCAGTAATTCCTAGCCCCAAATGATTCCACAGGCATTTCTATAGTGAACAGAGTCCATAGTAGTGAGGGCATGAAAGATATAATAAGTTCTTTGTCCAGTTCCAGGATCCACTGCTTTGTCCCTAATACAACTGCACACATTCCAGAAATGAATCTTCCCTATGCCTGTCAGGACCTATCTACTCTATTTCCACATCCTGATCTTAGAAAACTACAAAAAGGACCAATTACCCTCTGAGTTAGTCAGACCCTCATTTGTACTCAGTGAGGACTCACACACACAGGCACACAAACACCACCAACAGCACAACTAGTGCTGACTATTAACTTAGATCAATAGTCTCAACAGAAAAGGTCAAAGGTCCAATGGGGTCTGGGAAACCCAGACCACATTACTCTCCACCTTGACCAACTTGACAGACAAGCTCAAATTGCTCAGGCTGGTTCTTTTCAGTGCATTAGCAACAGAGCTCAGAACAGTCCTTTTCTTGATATTAAATACTAAAAAAATAAAAATTTAAAAAAAGGAGAATAAAACAGACAAGGATTTGCAGTGCTGACCCATTTTCCATCAAGAAATATACATAACTTTTCAGATTTCCTCTACAAGCTTCATTTCATAATAATAAGAGGTTTGCGTGGGACTATGCTGTACAGCACTGAGAGAAGATCAACCTCTATGCTGAGTAAGAGCATATGTCAAGGGATTGCAAAGCATCAGGCTCTGAGTTTGGGGGGGTGGGGGGATTCTTTTGCTACTGAGAATATGCAGAAAAACCCATGGTATTAAAATAGACTAAATAAAGTATATCATGTATTAGTCAGCCAAAGGGGTGCTGATGCAAAATACCAGAAATCTGCTGGCTTTTATAAAGGGTATTTATTTGGGGTAGAAGCTTACAGTTACCAGGCCATAAAGTATAAGTTACTTCCCTCACCAAAGTCTGTTGCCACGTGTTGGAGAAGATGGCTGCCAACATCTGCAAGGGCTCAGGCTTCCTCTTCTTCTTAAGACTCCATGGTCCCAGCTTCTTCCAATATCAGCTGTAGGCTGGGATAAGTCTCATCTCTCGTTTCTCTCTGGACTCAGCTGCACAGCTCTCTCCTCATAGTCAGCTGTAAATTATCAGGCTAATGGATCATCTCTCTTCCTCTGCTGTGTCTAATAGAGCCTTCTGTCTTTCCTCACATATCTGCTTTTCTGTGTGTTTACTTCCCAGGGCTCCAATATCAAAGCTCCAACTTTCTCCTCTGCCATATCTTTTTTTCTGTGAGTCCCCGCCCACCAAGGGGGCGGGGACTCATCATCCTACTGACTACGCCAATCAAAGCCTTAATCATTATTCAATCAAGTAAAGGTGAAACCTCTGAATCCAATCCAACTAATATGCCAAGAGGAACAGACCAGTTCACAAATATAATCCAATATCTATTTTTGGAATTCATAAACAATATCAAACTGCTACATAGTATAAATCTACCTCTAGAAGTGTCTCTCTCTCTCTCTCTCTCTTTCTCTCTCTCTCTATATATATAGCACAGAGACTTCCTATATTAGTTTTATGTTGCTGCTGTAACAAACTACCACAAACTTGGTGGCTTAAAATAACACAAATTTATCTTACAGTTCTGTAGAGTAGAAGTATGACATGATTTCACTCTGCTAAAATTAAGGGGTCTGCAGGACTGCCTTACTTTCTGAAGACTCTAGTGTGAATTTATTTCCTTGCCTTTTCCAGCTTCCAGAGGCCACCTACTTTCCTTGGCTCCTCCATCTTCAAAGTCAGCAACGATGCATCTGTTTGACTTTCTTCTATAGTCACATCTCCATTTTCTACTTTTTTTAAATGTAGATAACTTCCCTGTTTTAAGGTCAGCTGATTAGCAATGTCAATTTCATCTCCAAATTTAATTTCCCTTTGCCATGTAACCCAACATAATTACAGGTTCTAGGGGTTAGAGCATGGACACCTTTGGAGGGGCTATGATTCTGCCTACTACACTTTCCTAGGACCACAAAGGCAAATCAGGGACCTGCTTTGCTCCTTCCACTCTTTTATCTTTTAGTCCCTTCAAGGTTTCCCTTGATGGTTATTTTCACCTAATTTTACCTGTCTAAAAAGTTATGGAAGGAGGTCTAGACATAACCCCTCCCCCGCCCCACCCCCCAAAGGGGTTTGGGACCCATCTAAATGAGCATTGGACAAGATTAAGACTTAACAGAATTTATGCAAACCTTAAAAGAAGCATAACTGCTGACAAGTGAGGTCGTCAGTGAATAAATACAATGCACACAAGACAGGTAATTACATTTTAAACCCCTAATGCCAGTAAACACAATACAAAACACAACATAGCGTGAGAACTGAAAATTGTATAGGTTGATAGACTATTCCGAAATAGTTTTCAAGGGTATTTTATTTTCTTCTTCCCTAGCACGGAAGCATAAAAAATATATTCAATAAATATGCACCAGAAGGACAATCAATCTAATATCAAAGTGACTAGAGAGTTAATGCCACAGCTTGATTTGTATGCTGATATTTTGGAATACAGAGGACTGCAGGTCAGAGGCTCCAGGTAACCTCAGCATTAAAGAACACCCTAGGGAAACGGATGTGGCTCAAGAAGTTCGGCGTCTGTCTACCATATGGAGAGACCGGGGTTCGATCCCCGGGACCTCCCGGTAAAAATAAATAAATAAATAAATAAGTAAAGAACACCCTTATCAGGGAAAAAGAAAGAATCTTTTCTATATTATCTAAAAGGACAGATCTCAAAACCTCTATTTAGAAAAAGTTTTGCAAGATTTGAAGAAAGCTTTACTCCAAACCCCAGGCCACACAAACATACATATACATGACCAATATTCACATTAAGGAATTGAAATAAAGATGCATACCACCCCCCAATATCTTTCAAAACTGTTTCTAGTCCACAGATAACTATACAGCCTTGTTAACTAAAAATTCTCTCTATGTGACAATAATCTGAAGGGCAAATAATAGAAGTAGAGAACAGAAGTGCATTTCTTGAAACCTATTATGTGCCAGGCACTTTTCACATCTTATTTTATTTGATCTTATAACTTACATTGTGACTGACACTAAGAAGACATAGGCTCTGGGAAGCTAAGAAATTACCTAAAACTTCACTTCTAATAAGTAGTAATAGTTGAGATTTGAACCCACCTACCTCTAAAGATTAGTCATACCATGATATCACTCTGACTTTCTTCTATAGGCACATCTCCCTTTTCTACATAATCACAGGTTCTAGGGGTTAGGACATGGATATCACTCTGACTCCAAAATAAAAATGTAAAAAGTACTTTGAGCTCTTCATAGATATTATACAAAATATAAGGCCAGTATTAATAATATACCTAAATTTAGGCACTGGAAACAAGTCTCTCTTAATTGAATCTGTAATGAGGACTCAATTTTTCATCTTACAGACCTTTACAATAAAAATTAAGTGTGGTTTCAAACTGCTACTAAAGATCCTCGGTCAGCAGCCTTTGCATATTTTGACGTTTTTCTGCTAATTCTCTGCAAACACAGGCAGCCAAGGAAAATGTAAATGGTCCTTGTGGACGTAAACCACAGGAACATATTGTATACATTTTGTTCTACCTAAGTGAGCGTCTTAACCTTTGGGTGTCACTCCACCATTTCTTTATAAGGCTACTTATTTCTAAGTTTAGTTTCCAAAAACAGGGCAACAGGCCCCATGTATGCTCTGTGGCCATTCAGATGCATATGTTTTCTGAATGTCTTTAAGCAGGTGCATTTAGCACATGCTTTCTAGCACTAGCTAGTATTTATGATCTGTGTCTCCCTAGATGATAAGTCCCTTGAGGGAAAGATCTTTGACTATCATCTCACTTTATTAGCTGTGAGTGGCAGAGTAACATCACTCTCTTTGGTGTATATAGAGCTGTACAATTTATAAATTATGGGTAAGCCTTCTAACTACATTGTAACATTTGCCACATTTTCCAGATGAGGTTCAGAGGTTAAGTGATTAGCTAGAATCACAAACTAGTAGGCAATGTTTTCCTCTTGTCCACAACAGAAAAGTATTCACTCATTGTCTTGCAGTACTTTATTTTTTCTTCTAATGTTTTTACTACAAGGAGCAATGCTTATTTGCCACTTTTAAAAAAAGTATTATATAGTACTTAATAAAAGGGCTTTACAATATTAGCTCATTTAATCCTCTGAACAATCCCATGAGGTAGATACTATTCTTATCCCCATTTTACACATGAGGAAAGTGAGGTACAGCGAGATAAGTAACTCATACAAACTTGCAGGGCTGGTAAATGGCAGTAGCAAGGTTTGAATCCCGGAAGTCAGGCTCTTCACCATGCATTATTCTGCCTGAATAAGAAAGTACAAAATCCTTACTCAGGACACATGTAACCAGTTGTTCAACAACAACAAAAAAGGGGTTTACTCTTTCCTATGTGATTTATTTGATTATGTTCTAAAACCTTTTCTCACGCCAGTAGAACTCCATGTAAGTACTATACTAAATTTTCCTGTACTGAAGGCATATATAAGGGGTTACCTTGACTGACACACAAAATACCCAAAACAAAGTATCCGAAGACATGAGGATTTTTTGTTTTATGTATTAGAGACATGAAAGGATTGCCCAGGTATCAGCAGTATTATAAGCTTGCGTCTATAAGTCCTTCTTTGAGATTTTAATGTTTTTTGATAAAAATGTTTCCTGTCTGAAATTTTTCAGTGTTCACTCTACATATGAACTCAAACATTATCTAATCTTTTTTAATTTTTAATTTTCAACTACTTTTCTCCATGTATAGGGTAAGCACTTGCTTTCAATATTATGTTTGAAACATGTTTTTATTTCAGTTGTCTTGAAAACATGCTAGTTAACATCCAAATATATTGTAAAGACTTAAAATTTGGGGTGTATATACATATATCAACAGGAGTTATGAATTAGGTATATCTGGAGTCTATATAAATTAGATTTTGAAGAACAAGCATCACAGTAGTCAGGCAGGTCATAATAAGGCACTCCATGTGAAATGTAAAAACTACCTTGAATAAATTATCTATAAGTTAAAACTCTCATTAGTATGACATATTTATTATTTCTGGGTTAGTGATGTTACTTTAATGAATTTTGACTGACTGTTCTAACTGCACATTAAGAAACCATTTTAGGCCTTTATTCCCCCTCCCATTGGAATTAGCAGGCTTATTTACATTTAAACTAAAATAATTTAAAATAATATAATGCTAAAAACAATCATCCACTTTCTAATGTAGAATGCCATTTTCTTCTGCCCAGAAACATTTATTTAAAGAAGGAAATAACTTCAGTAATTATTTTTACACAGAAAGATCCTAAAATTAATAGCCAATTGTAACACTGTTTAAAAAAATTGGGAGACTGACAATCAAAACAATCTTAAATGCTTTGTTTATGTGATGAAAAGGAGTGATCCTTTAATTGCCTCACACACATTAAACTGATTTCACAGACTTTCTGTACTAGTGTTTAACATAGTCAAGTGCCTGAGGTTACCTAAAACAAACAATCCTGAGATCTTATTGCAAATGTTTGCAATTTATGATGTAAACTGATTTGTGAAGAAATAACAGTATCCCATGTCTCTGAAGCCAAAAGGCATTTTTCTGAAATCAAAATAGTTCCGAAATTTGAGCATTGCATTATAGTAAAGTATAACCATCTGAGGACCTAAAAAGTTACAAATCTGGGGGAAAATCAAAACAGATATATATCAGTTCAGCTTCAAGCAGAGGCCTCAGATCTTACTGAGCTTCTTGTACCTTAAGGTCCTTAACACTAATAATGTTTTGAATAATCTCATTTAACTCAGTTTTCCCCAATCATGGGTTCTGCAGCTCGGAAAACATCATGGGTTTAGATGTTTGCCTAGTAAGACCTGAAAGATCTGGGGAAAGGGGAGTCCTTTATTAATTTTTAAATTATGATTACTGATTTTCAATCAAGACAATCTGCGTGTTGGGCCTTATCTTAATTTAAAGTGAAGGCTTCCTTCCACTCCTTCTCAGGAGGGGCTCTGGAAACTCGGGGTTTGGACCGCTTGCTCCCACAGCCAGGCGCTTATCAGAAAGTTTGGGTCGCGGCGCCGCTGGAAACCAGCCCTGCCGGAGTTTGTGCGGAAATGGGAGCACAGGCAGGATCCGACTAGGGTACAGCCAACCAGATGGAGAAACTTTGGTCTTTCTCGCCTCGCCTGGCTGCACCAGCAGGCCCCTCAGCCCCTAGCGCTCCCACCCGGGCCACGGCCCTGCGGGACTCCAGCAGCGAGGAACTTTCCAGACCCGACCTAGGCCGTACCCTCGCGCCCTAGCCCTGGTGACAAGTTTCCCCAACAGGCCTGGCCGAAACGCACCGCCTCCTATGACCTCGGGCTTCCCAGGAGCTCCGCTGCTGCCAACAGGCTGGGCTCGTTGTCGGTCGCGCCCACGGCGGGGCCTGGGACCCTAGCGCCATTTCCCCAGCTCCGGGTTCTCCTCCAGCGTCCTCGGACCTCCCTCGGGGTGCGCCGGGGAATGGTCCGTACCCGCGCTGGGGGGGTGGGGTTAGATTTGGACTTTAGGGCTTTCTTATTCAGACCCCCGGCCTTGCGCGGACTGGAGGCCACCGGGCTGCGAAGGCCAAAGCTGGCGGGCAGCGCGGCCGCTTCAGAGCGCACCCCACCCCGCCGCCGCCAGGCAGACTTACTGTTAAATATACTTCAACGAGGAGACCCACAAAGCCTGGGCGCTGAACATGGCCCAAGTCCTGTTCGATGCTCTTTGAGAGCTATAAGATAGAAACCTATCGCCCACGTCCAGGCTTTGAGCGCGAGCTCAGCCCCGGGAGGGAGCAGGTTGGGGACCGCTGGGAGGGCGGCTGGAGGGCGCGGGACCTTGCTGCGGAGATCTCCTCACAGACCACCCGGCCCAAGGTGACTCCGGGGACGCTCGAGACACCCGCAGTCTTCGCAAAGGGTCTCACCCATCCCGAGAGCCGTCTCTGGAAGAGACGCTCCCCATCCTCGAACTGTCCATGGCCACGTCTTCACGGTCTCTACCAACTCCCCACCCCCAAACAGGCAGCCTCTTCGAGCTTTTACTAAGGAGATTTCTTCCCTGAGAAGGGAGCGAGGAGATGGGGTGGACGGTAAAGACCGCACTTTTCCTAAACACGGTCCTGGTTTCTACCTTCCCTTAAATTTAACCAGCTAAGAAGGCTGCATCCGGAGCGCTAAACCTTAGTGGGAGCTGGGAATTCCCCTTTCCAGAGCGCACCCGCCCGTCCCCCCTCCGCCCTCGTACCCAAATCCGCTCCTCTCAGGCTCCGGAGAGGGTCGATGACTTTGACATTGTCGATGATGCCCAAACATGCCCATACCAAACCCAGGTGGATTTCGCCCCGCGTGAAACCACTTTCTTCCCCTCACCAAAATGTAGCCAAATAAATTTAAAGGGTGAACGTGTAGCAAAAGAAGAACGAAAGCCCGTCGTGGGAAAGGGGATTATTCTATTCTATGTTCTTATCTTACTCACTATTTGTTCCTTTATTGATTTGATATAAAAATCAATCCATTTCTATACAGGATGGATAAAATGGGGTAAGGGAAAAAGAAAAAGAAAAAAAGAAGAAGAAGAAGCGCTCAGCGCTAGTGAGAGCCACAGAACTAGCTTTCTCACGGCCCCTTGACTGTTGCACGTTGGAGCAGAAGCAGCGCTTTTCCAAGTTAGTGTATTCGAGATAGAGATACGATTTCATCAAAAAGGAAGAAGGAAAGACTATCCCAGATATTTTAATAGTAACAGGAACAAAGATGACGCGAACCCCATCAAATAAAACAATACTATTTTCATTCAATTGATCGCAAAGTGTCTTCAAATAATAACTTGGCACTTATTTAAAAGTTGTAACAGAGGTGAAACCGAAACATTTTGTACATGTCATGAAATAGCATCTTTTTTTGTTTAAAATAACTTAATACACTTGAAAAAATATGGTAAATATAAATAATTTTGTTTTCATGGAGAACAAATAGTACAAAGCCCAACCGCATACCAAAGTTCAGTTAGAAGAGCTTTTCCTCTTTCTTGTGAATTAGAAGAGATAAAAAATAAAAAAATAAAAAATAAACCTAAGGAGGCTTGCTTGAGAATTTGGATGCGGATTGTTTAGTCCAGGTTACCCCAGTTTAAATAGATACATGAATTGAAACAAACAAAAAAGATTACTTGGATAGATACAGGTTTGTGAGACAAACGCAAATATTGAAAGTCAACCATCAATTCACACATTATAGCCAAAATAAACTTTGTTCGTGTGTATCAACATATTTTACACAAACCTAGTGCCTGTGTCTAGCTGGGTGTTTAAGGTGATTTTGACAAGGTAGAGAAGAGAAAATAAAGCACGGTCCTCAAACAGGACTTCAGGAAACCAGCAAGAGGGAATACAGGAAAAAGGGAGGGGGGAGGGAACTAACATTTATTAAGCGCCTACTATGTGTCAGGCACCGTGCAAGGCGCTGTACCTTCATTATTTCATTTGGTCTTCTTGTTTTCTTTTTCCTTTCCCCACTCTTCTGTCTGCCTCTGTCTTCTCAGGACAATCAGAATGTAAATATTTCCCCTTCTGACTTTTTTTTCTTTTGTCCCACAGGATCAAAGGCGGGGCAAAAAATTAATATATATATATCAATTTCCAGATGCTTTTGGTATATTGTTTTTTGTACTGAAGATGAAAATGGAATAAGTGCAAGTGAGTAAAGGGGGTGGGGAGGGGAGACACCCATCAATGGAATACAAGTCACATGCAAACAGGAATTTGCTGTCAGCAGTCCGGACAGTTCTGTCCTAGTAATTTCTCAGAGAAATTATTGTCTGTGGCATTTTTTATATTAATATCATTTTTTTCTCTCCTCGTTTTTATTCTGTCTTCCCTCTTCTTGCTTTTCCATTCATGGTAGGTTTAAACTCAAAGCATCTGATTCAACGTAAAAGGAGGCCCGCCTCTCTTATCAAATATCTCGTATTAAAGTGAACTTCGCAGAAAAAGGTCAGTTTCAAAACCTGTGAACTTCCCAGCTGCGCACTTTTTTTTCATCTTAATTCTTTAAATCAGTATACCTCTTCCTTCTGTTTTGCCTTCTTAGCTCATTTTAAAAAACACAAACTTTAAGTTAGTAACTCCCCCCATTCTCTAGAGATTCGTCCAGGTTATTCTTCCACATTTTAAAATGTATAAAATACATTAATTTCAAATTTTTTCCCTCCTTAGTTCTTTCTCCGATTTTAGCTTCTGCCAAATAGCATTAAGAAATAAGTCTCGTCTCTTTTTCCCTCTGGCTTGTCTTTTTTATTTTTTTGCTTATTTTTATTGTTAACAGGATTTTTATTTCTAAGAGTCCATCGCTGCAGCTTTGCCATGAGCCACAACTCCGCTGTCCCAGCACTCCCTTGTCCAGTCTCTTTCCAGATTTCCCCACACTCGCCCTTACAAAGCCGAATTCCAGGCCGCCGGGTGGATGAAAGGGCAGGAGCCTCGAAGCTGGTGCGCCTAGTGGGGATTCTGGGTCTCTTCCTCGGAGTCGGAAGTGCTGAAGGGGTAAAGGGAGGGCGGCCTGTCGGGTAGAAACAGGGCTGGTTCTAGAGACCCTGGAGGGAGTATCGGAGAAGCAGCTGGACGCCGAGAGCGTGCGAGCTGCGCGCAGCGCGAGAGGCGCGACGCTAGCTCTGGCGTTGGCGTCACAGGCCTAGGGCGGCCGCGTGCTTTTTGGCTTTCAGTCTGAGATCAGCGATGCTGGAGTTCTTGCTAGTGGTCTTGGCGGCAGCAGCCGCCGCCACAACCGAGGCGGCGGATGCCGAGTCCGCAGCCAGCGTGGCCAGCGGCAGCCCGAAGGGCGGTGCCGGGAACATCATGTAGGGCGCGTGCGCGGCCAGGTGCGGATGCAGGTGGTGGTGCGCGTGCGCCACGGCGCTGTCCAGCTGCAGCTGCGCCTGAACCTGAAAGGACAAGGGCGTCACGTTGCAATGACTATCCTAGGGTGACAACGAGAATAGAAACAGAGCATTAACGGCGTCCAGCTTAGCTCGAGAGACGGCTGGGGGCGGGGGAGGGAAAGGGGGAGTTTGGCTACATGTCTTGCCCCGAGAGTGACCTTCTCAGCCTGTATCTGATTCTAGTGTGCCACAGGGTATTCCAGTGCCCTTCGGTCTTTGCACCTTGCTCAGCGTGGACTTATCTCCCTGGGACCCAGGAATCTCCATCTTCAAGAATGTGGCTGCCCCCTCAGGAGCTGGGCCGAGGAAAGGACGACACTACTATTTTGCTGAAACATCACATATCGCCTTCCTCCAAATAACAATGGTATATCGGAAGACTAGGAGTAGGAGTCATCATCTTCCTCTCCAGTTGCTGCCATACAACCTCTTACCCAACTACTAAAGTATCAAGACACCAACCAGCAAACTTTAGTGTCACTTAGGGAAATTATTGCATCTTCATAATTGGCACAATTACTACCCAATACTTCTCAACCTGTACTTGTACTGACTTAAGAATTACTTGGGGGTCTTGTTAAAATGCAGATTCTGATTCCGAAGGGGCCTGAGAGTCTGCATTTCTAATAATCTCCCAGGTGGTGCTGATGCTGCTGTCCCGCAGATCACATTCTGAGTAGTGTTTCCTTTTGAAGGTCTCCCTCTCTTTTGTTAGTCATTCCCTTTTGCTTCAGAAGCCCAACACCAGAGTGCCAAGTTCCTGTGGCACCAAGAGAACTAAAATCTGCCCAACACAAACATCCAATACATGGGTGCAACCCACACCAGGGCACTGACCACTGGGAGCCAATTTCATGACATTGCAGTCATACAAGTAGGGGTCCTGGCCCCGGATAGGGAAGGTCAGGTGCTAGTTGGGAAAGGATTACTCCCTCAGGCTCATAGAGCCAGGAGTTCAGAGCTCAGGGATTTCCTTGGATTAAATCATTGCTGCAGGCTGTCCTTTTAAAATGTAGCCTTAGGGAAGCGGCTGTGGCTCAATCAGTAGGGCTCCCATTTACCATATGGGAGGCCCCGGGTTCAGTTCCCGGGGCCTCCTGGTGAAGGCAAGCCTGCCACGCACGGTGTGGTTAGCTGACCCAGCGAGCACAAGCAGCAAGGGGGGGATAAATGAATAAATAAATAAAATCTTTAAATAAAATAAAATAAAATAAAATGTAGCCTTAAAGGTTTCTTTATGAGTAAGTAAGATTATAGAGGCAGGCCGCCCTGGAAAGGCTAAGGCTTCCCTCTACCAGGGATGAAGCATTGTTTGTAAAGACAGCTTTAAAAAATCAAGTCTGAGTGGGAAGTACTTTTATTTACTTTGCTTCCATCAGAGGCATTTAATGTTCCTAAGAGGTGGAAAATACCTGGAAATATATTTAGAAGTTTATCTCAGAAACACTTTAGCACTTAGTCTGTATTGGATCTGAAAAACTCTTAATCAAAAGGCTTTTCCTTTCTTTCCACAAGTGCAATCTTTGGTGCACTTTTAAGGGAACAGTTATTGCCCTTGGGCTTCTGTGGCATTCCAATGAGGACAGAAATGGCTAGATATGCAGACCCCTGACACTGTATGAGTTTTTAAATGGGGAGTGGATCAAATATATCATTTCAAAATCCATTCTCCAACTGCACAAACACCAACATTGGGATCAGAGAAAGGGGATGTTCAAAAGTTTAAGCAAACATCCAGGTCTTTTTACAGTAAAAATGGGTTAAAACTAGGCTGTACTTGCCTGCTGGAATGGCATCCTTAAGGCACCTACGTTGACATAGGGTGCGACTCTACAAGCTTCAAACTGACTGGCGGCCCCTATGAGGACGCCTGCAACAACAATAAAAAATATATATTAATATGAAGGAACAAGACAAATAATGTGGTTAACAATCCCAGCATTGTTTCCCTATGTTCTAAATGGTAACAAGATAGAACAAATTCATTTGGAATTAGACCTTTCTAAAGTGATGTGTAAATGTAATTTACTCACAAACTTCAGGACTGCTATTAACTGCCTTCAGAGAAGATTCTTAAATTGAGGGCCTTTGGGCATCATTGAGAATTATTTTTTCTGTCTTTGTAATAACAATATTCTCCAACTTTTTCTTAGAATATCAAATGTTCCTTCAATGAGAAACATACCTTTATGGAGTTGATTTTCTTGTTTTCTACATTTAGCTCTTCGATTTTGAAACCAAACCTACAAATTGGAAAGGAAAAATAAAACCTATATGTTATGACTCAAGAATAAAATGTTACAAGAGTATAGGTGAGAAAGGAATAGAGTTTTAGGAAAGGATTGGAAGATATAGCAAGCAGCCTTTCACTTATATAAAAACAGCCTCATTTTCCAAGTAAACAGGTAAATGAACTACAAAAATAGAAAGGTTACATAGACTTCTGCAAAATAAATTGTTACTTGATAAATTACTATTAGCCAAGGGGACGGATGTGGCTCAAATGGTTGGGCATCCGTCTCCCATATGGAGGGACCTGGGTTCGATCCCTGGGACCTCCCGGTAAAAAAAAAAAAAAAAAAAATTACTATTAGCCTCAGTTTCATCTTTCCACATTACAGAATCCCCAAGCCGTAAAACTCTCCCTGATATCAACATGATGATGGATTTAGATGTTTCCTAGTAGAACCTGAGAAGAATGTTCTCATGAATAACCTGTAGTATTAATTAGTTTTATCTTCAAGAAAAACCAAACACCAAAGCAAATAATGACTCTTGGGGAGAGGGGGGAGGAATGGAGGAAGAAGGAAGAGATAATTAGTGTCATAAAAGCCTCAAGACAAAGAAGTTTAGTATTTTTCCGTTCCTCTGTGCGGCAGAGTGTAACATGGTAGCAGAATAATTGTGACATTATCATGATAATCTAATTTGCTTCTATTGAAAAAGCCACTGCTTGCAGTTAGGGTGATAGAGATACATTCAGAAAATAGCTCTAAAACTTAAGTAAAAGTATGAAAAATTGAAGAGCAACAATAAAGCGCACCTCCTAAGTGAAGGAGAAAAAGAGCACTCCATGGAAGGAGTGTGTGGGAATCAAGTAACTCCTATATACCATCTTCTACTGGATATTCCTTTTTACACAAACTTGCCAACTTTTAGAGACACTATGACAGATTTTTAAAAATTCAAGGACAGCTTGCTTTTATACTCCAGTTTCCATAATATAGCACACTGGCCTTAATTAATTAATTAATTTACGAATTAATGTTTTTTTTTTTTTTTTAAAGCCCATGAAAGTAAAATATTGCTTCAGTGCTTTTTCTGTTATGTTTGCAAAAGCAATTGTCTTTGTCAATATAACGGTTCAAAAATTTGCCTGCTATGTAGTGTAATAGGAGGGTGGATTTCATGCCAGGGTATCTTCCTTTGTGTAACTCATATGATCCAAGGCTTCTTGCCTATTTCTTTCTCTAGAATAGTTGGAACTGAGATATTAATACTCATAACTATAATAATTATCATCACGTCTTTAAGGGATTGTTGAACCTCTAGAGATATCAATGCACAGAGCAAAGCGGCAGAGGCTTAACAAGGAAGGCTCTGCTGTTGACGCTGTGATGACCAAGGCGGCCTTTTATTACTTTTTCCCTTCAACGTTACTGCTCTGTTTTTGTCCTGATCCTATTACAAGATGCAGGGAAACCCCCATAAGAATTGCGTGCATAGTTTGCTGCAGATGGTGGTCTCTGTGCCCAGAGACCCAGGGAGTATCTGTTACAGCGATACTTTGTAACAGCTGCAGATGTTCGGGCCTAAAACTGCTCCATGTGTTCAAACAAATAATGATCATCATTTTCTCCTATTTTATTATTTGAGCGGAAGAGCGGAAATACAATCTGAAGCATTTAACATTTTTTTCCCCTTCAAATGTCCCCCAAAGCCCACTTCTGTTATTACATTCACCTCCACAACCAGTAAAGAAACCCCTCCAATTCTAACTTCATCCGGTATGGCACTTGCTGGGGGTCAGACTTCGGAAATGCCAATACTAAGATAAGTGGGTTGTTTTAAAATTGAGTTTCTGTAGGGTTAGGCTCTCTGCCTTGGTTAAGTGAGTGAACAAAGGGTGACCAAAACGCATTTAACTTCTCCCCCTGTTTCACACACAGTTTGAGATCGACCGCTAATGGCAGACTGTAAATTTCTACACTTAACAGCTACTAATTTACTTTATAGTCTATACATCTATAAACCTAATTGTCATATCCTGCTTGGCAAACCTACACCCCAGAGCAGATCCTCAACAAAATCCAACTCGCGCATGCAAAATATCCGTTGTAACTTTTAAGGCATCCAGAGATAAAACGTTTCCTGTGGGATTTTTTTTTTTTTAAGACTTATAAAAGTAGGCCCATTAGGATTAAACCACATTAAAGCCAGCGCTAGGCGAGTGGGGGGTGTGGTTTATAGAAACTCTGGGAGCAAGCCCAGCACAGCTTTCTTCTGCTGGGAACATATGTTGGGAGATTTAAAAAAAAAAAAAAAAAGACTATAGAACTAAGATCTAGTCTGGAAAATAAGGTCACTGGTTAAGACATCCCTTCCCTTCTCACCCTCTCACCTCACACTACTAGATACCTGAACCAGTCTTTTCAGTGTGGGTCTTCCAAACCGCCTCCCCACCCCATGGCATTCCCTACACACCCCATTCCACTCCCTGGGCACAGACTAGATCTCCTCTTAGCCGGTACCTGCACTCGGGCCTCGGACAGTCCCAGCCGCTGGCTCAGTTCCTCGCGCATGAAGGCGTCTGGGTAGTGAGTCTCGTCAAAAAGCCTCTCCAGCTCATTGAGTTGTTCCAGGGTGAAATTGGTACGACTTCGCCTCTGCTTGATTTTGGTCTGGCCTTCGTCCTCCATCCCTTTCGCATCCTCTTTGCGATCCTTCAGCTCCGGGGACACTGGAGGGGGCACCACGGACGGGGCCACACGTGCGTCCACGCGCGCACATACCATAGCAATCACACACACACCACACGGACAAAAACAACACGGCAAATCCCGTTCCTAGGTTTGTCTCAAAGAAGGGTGGAGGCTCCTGCCCCCTCTGGAATCCCTGTCCAGCCCCTCACCCCGCCCGGAGGAAGACAGTCCTCCAGACGCGCAAAGGTCAAGGCTGCCCGGGGGCATGATGGGCATTTGCCCACCCCCACCCCTGTAATCTGTGTCCTCAACCCACCGCCTCACTATGCACACCAAGTGCCCTGCCCATCTGCGCGGTCACCAAATCCATTCCACTCACCCTTACCCGCAATCACTCTCTCCCTTGCGCGCACAAAAATCAAAAGCGCGGCGCCGAGCGGCTCACATAACACGGTCAGGGCGGAAGGGCGCAGCGAGGCCACGCACTGGTCTCTCACAACTGCAGTTCTCAGGCTAGCTTTGACCGCATCTGGCTCCCTGCCTCTTGCAAACTTAGTGGTCTAATTTGGGAACAATTGGACCGAAGGGTCGCTGCTGGAGACCAAGGCCCGGGTGCTGTAAGGCTCAGGGAGCCGCATCCTCTGGCGCCCCGCACCGCCCCAGGGCTCGAGCCAAGTCCCGACGGCTGCTCCAAGGGCAGCCAGGCTGTCCCTTTCCCCGCTCCAGGACCCGGGCCGCCTGGACACAGGCGCCCACGCCATGTTGGCGGCCTGGAGGACTCGCCGCCCACGCCGGGCCAGCAGGATAGAGGAGGAAAACCAGGCTCGCGTGGCCCGCAAAACCTATCGCTGCCTCTGTCTCTCCTTCTCCCTCCCCGGTGGAAACGCAGACTCGACCCTAAATACTCAAACCCACAGAGATCAACAGGTTCAAGCAGAACATTCGCGGTTCTCGGTTTCTATTGGTTACTCAAAGCCTTTTCATGCATCTAGCAGCTCCTATGTTTAATAAAATATGCATTTTCTGTTCTCGGTTTGCAGACATCCTTTGATACTTTCCTGTCCTTCCTTCCCTTCCCTTTAAAAAACAACTCTGAGAGTGTGAGCATACAGAAGTACCCGAAGGATGGAGATATATATATATATATCCCCAAGGAGTATGATATATATTTAGGCCAAGGGGCAGTGAGAGAGGGAGCCGGTATCAACATAAGCTGCCCTCTGGAACCTTCCTGCTCTGCGCTGGAGTCGGAGACTCGAGTTTTCAAAGCTGAGTTTAGATAGTCAAGGCTGTTTGCAGTTTTTCTCAAACCAGGATCCCGATCACTATGGGTGTTTTTAAAAAAGCAACTCCAAGAGTCTCACAATATAATTCTGGTCTGCAAAGAAATTAATATTTATCCTGAGCTTGGAAAGCAACAATCCCAGGGACTGCATCTGCACGGGGTTAACCTTGCTGCCTGGCGCACTGAGGAGACTAGGGTCCGGGGCTGCGAAGGGTTGCGCTAGGCCTCTTGACAGCTTTGCCGTCATTTTCTGAATTTAGGAAGACTTGGTCCTGCAGGAATAAGAGCCGCTAGACCTCAATCAAGCCTGGCATTTTAGCTGCTGTGATATTAAATGTTGCCTGCATTTCTAGTTCTCAGAGTTCGTTTTGTGGACATCTGTCCTTCCTCTGGGAAGGAGTTTGGCAACATTATAGCAAACATTCGGGCCCAATTTAATAGGAAAATATTTCCACTGATATTGCAGTGAAGTTTAAGTATGAGAACATACCACCCTTCAGTTTCTGCCAAAGGGGTAAGAAGGCTTTGTCTATTTCGTGTCATCCACACAGTGGCTGCCTTTCAAACTTTTGCAGCTTAAAAGAGAAAGATGTCCAAATTTCAAGTTGATTAATAGACTTAATATAATCTCTATTTCGTCCCCAATTTTCCTCTTAATGGCCTAAACAGGAACAGACTGTGTTATAAACAACTTAATTGCTTGGTTAAATACGTGATTCTATGCATGCCACATATTTTCTTAATTGGAAAAATATGGCAGCACACCAGTTACTGCAGTCACCAAGTGCCAAATTAATTTTATTGTTGAATTCCTTTGAATTGGTACAGGATTCTCCACCATTTCGATAAAACTGCATTCTAACATTTCGCTGGCAGAAAAGGATTTTTTCCCTCCACAAGATTAGAGCACTAGATGATGTAAAGCAGTAAAGAATTGTATAAATGTAGGAAAACAAATCCAAGAGAGGAACCTAAACGCGTCGCCCTGAGAAGCAGCGTAGCCGGGACGTTAGCCTACCTTGATTTCGTTCTACCTTCGCCACTAAAGGAAAACGGGAAGTTTTGCCCCCCCAAACCCAGGGTCTCTGTGGAGTACAAGGGGTTTCTAGCCGCGACCCGAAACCCAGAGCGACCTGAGGGAGAAGCTAGACTCTCTTTCTCTCTCTCTCCCCTAGGGAAGAGGCTCCCGCAAACTCGGCGCTGGATGCTCAGCCCCTTGTCACCCTGCCTCAGCTCCTTCTTACCCTTCCTCAGTCCCTTGTCAGCCACCCCGACCGCAGTTCGGCCGGGTGAACTTTCCCATCCACCAGCTGTCGGTCCGGCTACAGGCCCAACCTCCGGCCGGTGAAAAATGCACCTCGGTGGAATGGGAATATCGGGAGCATCTGACATGGACACGCGCAAACCCCACACCCCTACACACATTCACACTCGGCCCCCAACCAAGACCGTGCACACCCCCGGACTCCCAACCCCTCTACCACCACTCTACTTCCCAAGCTGGGGTATAAGGGCCTTGTCTGCGTCCCGCCCTCCTCCCTGCAGGGCCTCGGGGACCTCTCCCGCTCTAGAGGAGTCGGGAAGGCGGGAGGAGAACCGCGGCCGGGGGTCCGGCCGTTACCCTCGGTGATCCGCGGGCTGCCCGGCTCCCTGCTTCTCTCCGCGGCGCCCATGTCCAGCTCCCGGACCGGAGAGCGCCCTCCTCCTGCTCCTCCGCCTGCTCCTCCTCCTCCTGCACCTCCTCCGCCTCCTCCGCCTCCGCCTCCGCCTCCTCCTCCGCTGCCACCGCCTCCGCCGGCCGCCCGGACTGCCGGGCTGCTGCGGTCGTCGCGGCCCGGCTCGGCGCAGCCGGTCAGCTCCTTGGCCCCGCGCAGCGGCCCACTTTCCAGCACCTCCCGGTACGTGATCGCCTCCTTCTTCTCCTTCACCTTCTGGTCAAAAGACTTCGAGACGAACGCTGTAAGTTCTTCCATCGCCACCGCCGCCGGTCAGCCCCGAGCTCAACCTCTCCCAGCAGAGCCCCGCTCTTTTTTTCCTTCTTCTTTTTTTACTGCTCCAGCCCCCCCAGTAATAACACATCAATGGGACAGGGGTGGGGAGGAGAGGGAGGAGGCGGAAGAAGAAGAAAAAGAGGAGAAGAAAGAAGAAAGAGGAGGAAAGTAGAAGGAGAAAAAGAAGTAAGAAGACGAGGAGAGGGAGGGGGAGGAGGAGGAGGAGGAGGAGGAGGAGGAGGAGGAGGAGGAAAGAAGGGGCGGGGGCCGCCGGAGGGAAATGGGAACTGATGATTCCCTGCCGGAGCGCGCTTGTTCAATGTTAAGATCTTTGACAATTCTTCCTGCGGTGAGTTCAGATCTGATAGCGACGCTGCTCTTGAAGTCTCCCTATTTATACTTCGCAAAGGCGGCCCCTTGTTCTGAGTAAATTACCTCCCCTAGCAACTCCGACTGAGCCCCTTCCCTGATAGCAGCCGCGCCACTACCTGGGGTGGGGGTGGGGGTGCTGGGGAGAAAGAGTGATTGAGATTGAGAGAGAGATTGATTGAGGCTTGAGTCCGGGCGGGCAGGGGCTGGAGTGGGAGGGCAGCGAAAGGGGACCGGAGTGGGCGGGGAGAGGAGGCAGGTCCCAGGCTATCCGGGTTTTTAGATAGCCTCGGCTGCCTGTGCTCGTGGCCATTAATTCAAGATTGACAAGAATCCCTAATTAATTTAATTAGGCGTGGATTTTGCGCTGGTGTCACGACTTAGTTAAACACTGGGGAGCTGGACAGACTCCGCGGGGGCGGAGCCAAGAGGAAACTGTCAAGTGCGCTGCTCTTGGCATCAGTCGCGCTGTCCGACCCCGCATGCTACCCTACATCTTCGCCTAAAGTCGGGGTGCTGCGCAGCTGCTCTGCTTGCGTTACTGCCCGGCATCTCTGTCCTGCATCGGGCGCCCCCGCAGCTAACAGGCCCACACCCCTGTTCCGCATCCCGACCCCACATCCGGATCCTGCATTCTGCCTCCCCAACTCCCCGCAGCTCCATGGCCGGGCATCCTGGCTTCACATCCCCGCCAAGAGTCAGGGTTCCCGGGAGATTCTCCTCTCTGCGCGTCTCCTTATAGGGGCTTCCCGGCCGGTAGCCAGAGCTGGGGTCGGGGCTTCACTGAGCTCCCGCCGCGGTCCATGCAATTCACCTACTACTGAGGTCGCTCGAAGGGCCGGTCAGTTTACAACGTTTCCTAACAGCTGTTCCCTGATATATCCCATTTTAAAGCGTTTCCTTAGCGCGCGGTTTTTGTCAAGGATCCTTCGACTTCGCTCCTTCTCTGAGGTCTCAGGAACGAACTCTCACCCCTCCTACCTTACAACTACCTGCACCCAGACCCCTCCTACGAGGAAGTACAGGAGTTCTTTCACATCCTGTGAAATATTCTGGTTGATTTCCTAATTTTGAAAAACAAGGGATTATCTCTCTTTGAGTCTGAAAAAACATCCACATTAAGTTTGTGCCCCATCCAAATTTATTTATTGTAGGCTTTTCAATGAGAGACGGTCTCTCTGAGAAAATGTCGCGCGCTCTCTCTTTTTTTAAAGATATGATTGAAAACTCTATTTCTGGACTATTTTATTCAAAACGGTTTCTTTTATGGAAGGAACATCTATATTCCAGAGTAATTCGTCTCTATGTACAGGACAAGGCTTGCTATGTATATAAATATTCTTACACAAGAATATTTAATACGGAAAGGTATATTTACTTGAGTATGCAAACAAATAAACTCCAAGTGTAGGTTTGGGGACAATTTCTGAATATTAACGCAGACCTGCTGATGTTAAAGGTAGCATGTTCACTATAACTTGTTTATTATCTTGGATGTAACAATCTTAGCAAAAATAAAAGCAATTACAGAAGAGTGATATGTATATCTTCTACCCATTGCTTAAGGCATCAACACAAATTTAACAGATAATGTTGAATGGTTCCACCTAAAGCAACTGCAAACACTTGTAAAAAGAAAAGAGAGAACAATTATAATTTAATTTATTCGTGTTTCCGCATATATGTAAATAGAGTCTCTATATAACCTTATGTTATACTTCACAAACCCTCAGATTAAAATGTTCCCATTTGGTGAGCCTAAGAAAGATGGAATCATGATTTTTCAAAATTCTGCTTTGCCTTTTTTCTCTTAAATACTGAAGTTATCTTTTGTTTTTCTTAAGACATATCATTTATTGATGCTTTTAGAATAATTAGGATCTTTTAAGTTTAAGGTAGCAGTAACTTTTAGGTATTAACACATACATGAATACTTGCTTTTATTTTATTACATCACAAAAGAGACTCAAATACTCAAACTTTCCTAAGTTATATGAATATAGAAACATGATTATCCATAACCACTTTAATTACAGTATTATCAAAAGGGAATAACCATAAAACTTTAGTCCTTTATGAAAAACCGTTTTTAAGGTTGTGTAGCAGAATGACAGGTAATGAAGTCAGGTAAATGGATGTGGACCTTAAAGGGCTCTCAAAGTGAAGTGTTAAATACATATTCATAAACAGCTCCCAAATCACCATTATTAGAAATCTGGTAATGATTCAGGAGATCCACTAGCTACTTCTTTGCCCTTTCAAGTACATGATCTTTAATTCTGAACTCAAATTTCATCTACTGAGATGGAGGGAAAGACGGCTACTTTTAAGGTGATCAGGAATGGTTTCATCACAACAGTTCTGTAACTTAAACTAAATAGTTTCCCATGACCTCAGCATATTGGCTTGTTGTATATTTGGGACTAGTAATGTTGGCACTAGATGGAGAATTGAGAAATCCGCGGTATGGGATTACGAATTCCCACTGGCCTTAGGGAAGTTTCATTAAAAAAAAAATCCGTTTTAAAGTCATATACTAATAGATGATCACGGAGTTCTAGCGATGTTGTTTCACTAAACACCAAATGTTTTCCAGAGACAGGAGATTTCAAAATGTAGTTTTGGGGGAAGCAGCTGTGGCTCAATCAGTGGGGCTCCCGTTTACCATATGGGAGGCCCCGGGTTCGGTTCCCGGGGCCTCCTGGTGAAGGCAAGCCCGCCCGCCCGCAGGGCGTGGTGAGTTGACCCAGCGAGCACAGGCAGCAAGGGGGGGGGGGGGAAAAATGAATAAATAAATAAAATCTTTAAAAAAATGTAGTTTGGGTAAAATCATTGAGGGTATAGCTCAGCTGGGGACAGATATAAAAGTTCCAATCAATCCACGACTTCCAGGATTCCTCCAGCGCTTGAATTATTTAAACACGCAGTGTTGTAGTTAAGTTTTAAAACGGTCTTTAAAAACTGACTAGTTAAGGTACAATCATTTAACAGAAATATATTGTTGAGGTGATTTCCATATTCCCAAAGGTCTGAGGGAAACTGTAGCTTGGGTAGCTACAACTTATAGTCAACTCAAACCAAGGGCAACGGTTAATTTACCTCTTTAGTTTTTGCTTTACTCATAGCATATAAGGAAAAGTGATTTTTCATGCAAGGAAAAATAAGTAATGTGGCATGAGTTACAGAATATGCCGAATCGCTTTAATTCCTTTTCGTGTAAACTTTTAAAAAACCTTCTAAATTTGATTTGTCTTTAGAAGAAACCTCCTCCTTTCCCCGCCTTGGGATGGCTTCTCCCATTCCTCGACCACTAGTAACTTTCACGTGAGAAACTAATTTGCACCCAACTTGTGAGCGCTTCCACCATCAGGAAGAAGAAACACCGACTTTTAATGTACTTTTGCAAATAAATCATTACAATTTAATCACACATGACTTCATACCGACATATTTCCATGATTTATTATTGTTGGGAGAGTTTCCCAACAATATCTCCCCAGCATGAGATAACCAATTTTGCTACGTGTCTTAAACATAACTTCCTACAATGCAGATTTGTTTAATGATTATCTGTGGCGATAACGACGATAACTAAAGCAATAACACCTTCCAGTCCCCAACTTCATTGCTTTTTGGGAACATGTAAATCAAATAATCAAACATGCAAAAGAAACAACCAAACAAAAAATTGGCGGCGCGACAATCTATTCCCTCGGCGTTCCTGTCGCCTGGCAAAATCCATCGATGCACTCGAAGGCTCGTCTGACGCTGCCTGGCGCTGGAACCAGGAAGGCGGTGAGCTTAAACTGAAGCAAGTTCGGAGGACGCCAGGGGCTCCCTAATCCGAAGAAACGCTTCCAGGTCTGCGGCGCTTGCACGTCAGCGGGTGGTAAGCCTGAAGGCCGGGACCTAGGTGATGCCCGCGTTTAGGGCCTGGGGGGCGGCAGCCACTGCGATGAGGCTCTGAGGCCCTGCCGGTCGTGAGGCGGCGTGTAGCCTGGTGTAGTTTGTAGCCGGGAGCCGGCCGAGGGGTGAGCGGCGGCCCCGTGGCGTGCGGAGCGACGCCTTGCGCATGCGCCCCGCACCTGGAGGCGCCTGACCCTCTGGGTCTCGGCTCGGGTCTGGGTGGAGGGTGGCTGCAGGCCTGGTGCTTAGGCTTCCGGCTTGGCCCTCGGAGTGGAGGTAGCGTGGGAGAGTTAGCTGGGCTTTCAACCTTCCTTAGACCCTGATCTTTATCTCTGATTTTGGGCTTTTTGGCTCATCTTGCAAAATGTGTTTGGCATTTCGTCACTAGCTCTGGGGGGGGTGGTGGAGCGAGGAGGAGGCTGCATCCTCGTGCATCCTGACCCAGCCACGCTGTTGTCTTTACCTTAGATTTCATCTCTCCTTCCGACTCCACTCGACCCTTCCAGGCTCTTATTCGTTTGCTGAGAAGAGTTGGTGCTGGATGAAATAGAGCTTCCTACCTTGAAACATACTTACCTAAACACTCTGTATTTGCTTGACTTCTGGACTTGTGGTCATAGACCAAGAGTTTGTGACTATCCTTAAACTGTTTACTTTGGGGAGAGGTTATAATGCGGCATTACACGTTTCCTTTTCTTGATTTTGGTTCTACCTTAAAATAATTTCTCAGAGGCATAGCGAAAACCTAAAAAAAATTTCTTTAAAAAATGTTTACCTTACCAGACTTAGCAATAACCCAATTGTGTTTGAGCTACCTAGGTGTTAAATGTCCTGTGTGGTAGCACTTTTAAGTATTGGAGTTGTCATCTTTGAACCTAGATAAAAAAGCTCCAAGTGAAAGAGATATGCAGAGTTCTCAGATTTAAGGATTTGAGCAGATGTGACACGTGGGCAAACTGAGTATCCTTTGAGAGCCCTTCTGGTCCTAGAGTCTATAAATATTCACTTTCTTTGCAGGCAAAGGAGATTTCTACGTGATGGCACTTTATGTTGTTAAATAAAAGGCCTAAAAAGGTCTGAGTCAGAAAAAGAAAAAGGCAGCCGACTCCTTACTCTTAACTGGCCTTATCAGCATTGTGTTATGAGTTGGAAAACTCCTGTAATAGTATAGTAAAAATACAGGCATAGATGTCTTTTCTGTCTGGAAAAGAGTTATACTGGTCCATACATTTTTAGTTGTGATGGGAGGACTGTTGTTCAGAATTCTTTATCTCTCTGAGTTTTGTTTTATTACTGGTATTTTACCTTTACTTTCCTTGTATGGTTCTATACCTGTGGATTTCTTCCTATGCTCAGTAGCGCTACCCCCATTTTTACTTTCTTTACCTTTTTGAGGTGGTTCTCTTGTTGAAAAAATGACTGTTCTCTCCCCTTTTTCTCCTGTGTATCTAGAAAATTGTATTTTGATGTACTAATGAATGAGTAGTGAAGTAATTTATAAACCATAATGCTTTCTAGAAACTATTCTCTAAAACTGGCTGCCTGCAGTCTTAAAAAGATAACTGCTTCTTGTACCCTTGTTAATAACTAGAGACAAAGGCATTACCATATATGCCTTTGAACTCTTTTTTTTCTTCAGTGACCACATCTTAGCTCCATATCTTCAGTCAGCCACTTAAACTTTATAATAAGATGTTTCTGTAAATTGATGTCCTATCTTAGTTATCCTGCACTGACTTCAGTTGGATGGTGGGAGTAGTTGGGTAAGATTTGCAACCCTGAGATTACAGCCAGGATGAAATAAAGTGAGAACAGAAAACCAGTAACTGTAGGAATTATTCTGCCCCAGTGTTACCTTTTCCACTTACAGAAAGATTGAACAATTTTTAGCTTGTGGGACTCTTAAAAATCTGTGCTCAATTCATTATTCCCTTATAGAAAGAGTAATGTGTCTTCCATGCATTTTACTTTATCAGTGGAGTTAAGTATAAAGAGTGCCTCCTTACTAGGAATATGTAATATATAATGTCAAGTTCACATTTGTTAATATCACCACTGATCTCATCAGGGAAGTTTTAAGAACTAGGAGGCTGTCAGTCTCTGGTGGCAGATACAAATTATCCAAATTCTAATTTTTGTTTGAAGACTCAAAATTTATCAACAAATACTTATAGTTTTTCTTGAAATGAAAGGCTCCCCTCACTCATTTTTGGGAAAATATCTGCCATTTTTCTAAATCTGAATGATCATAATTTTTCAGTTCTTTAAAATAAAAATCATGTTCCGTGATAAAAGCAGGTAGTTCAGCTTGCAATACAATTATAAAAATACTTTTTCTCGAAATAACCATTCTTCAGTACATGGCAGAAGTTATGTGTATTTCCTACTTCATCATACAGAATATTTAAAGATGTGTAAGCAGGTGTTGAAATTTAATAAAATTAATGAATTTTACTGTTTCATCAAGGACATTCTTAAATGAAACTGCTTTTTTTTCTTTTTTTTAAACTGTGACTGTGGTAGTGAAAATTGCAATGATTATTACCTTGATTTGTGCTAAGGCATCAGCAATTTTCCCCTCAGTTGCTTTTGTACAATCAATACAAAAGCCAATACAGTGAAAAAGGCAAATAATGTTTTAGTATTATAATGAAAATAGTTTTGATCTCTTGAAACTCCTGAAAGGGTCTCAGAAACCCCCAGGAGTCTTCAGGCCCTGTTTTGAGAACTACTGATCTATAAGAACAATGTAAGCTCCTTGAGGGCAAAGATTTTTGTGTCATGTTCATTGATGTATTCTTTATACCTAGAACAGTGCCTGGCACAGAGAAGGTACTGGGCTGGTTGTTCTCTAGACCTGCAATCATCCTAGGACTTTTCTTTACCATCTGTAGTGATAGATCACTTATTTTCTGAAACTGGGTCTTTGTCGGTTTACTCTCTCCTATCGGTGGAACACAGTCTCCAGTAGGTTCTTGAAAAAACAGTGAGTGTGAGGTGTAATTTTGGAGATCTAGCATGTCTGAAAATGTCTTTTTTCTAATCTCATACTAGATCAGTGACTTGGCTAGATGTAGATTCTAGGTTAAAAGTAATTTTCAATAAAAATTTTAAAGGTTAGCTTCCATTGTTTTCTGTGATGCTCTTTAAAAGCACTGTGCCTTTTACTGTGAAACCTTCCTCCATTTTTTTCTTTTTACAGGTTTTTAAGATCTTCTCTATATTCTTGGTGTCTCAATTTTTATGAGATATGCCTGTCTTCTTTTTTTTAAAATTAATTTTCCCAGGGATTTTTGGAATTCAGGTCTTTTAATTGTGGAAATTCTTAGAATTTTTGGAGTAATTTTCCTTCCTCTCTTTTCTCAGTTCTGTTTTTGTGGAATGCACATCAATTGGATGCTGGACCTTTGGATTGATCTTCTTTTACCTCCTATATTTCATCTTTGTCTCTTTCTTCCCCCACCCCCCTTTGCTTCCTCTTGTGTTTGCTTGTTGTTTGCACTCGTTGTCTACTCATTGTTTTTGCTTGTTGTCTGTTCGTGTGTCTCTCTTTTTTTTCTTTAGGAGGCACCAGAATCTGGGACCTCCCATGCGGGAGGCGGGCACTCAACTGCTTAAGCCACATCTGCTCCTGTGTCCTTTGACCTTATCTTCCATCCCTATTGTATTATTTTAAAATATTGTTTATCATTTGTTTAAATTTTGAGCTCTCTTGTTCTCTAAATGTCCCTCTTCTTGTTTGCTGCATCATTTTCTCATATGTTTCTGAAGTTATTAACTGATTTTTTTTTTTTCCTCAAAATTTTCTTCTGCATGTTCCTGGTTTACTCAGAGTTGCTTTTTTTTATGTGTGTGTTTTGGTTTCTCTCTTATGATGAAGGCTTTCATCACATCTTTGGTATCTTTTGTTGTATATTCACTAAAAAGCTTACAGAAATTCTGTTTAAGGTTTGGGCCTGCCAGCAACTGGTGGGCTTCATTATAGGGTAATTGGGTGAGGATGTGGCCTTTTCTTTGGGAGGAAGCCTCAAATATTTATATCTTTTCTCAGGTACTGTTTTTTGCAGAGAAGAATCCTCCAATTTCCTGCCTGGGATATACACCTGGCTGCCAGAATTCTTGGATCCAAGCATACAGAGGGCTGTAGCCTTTACCATTAGATTGGAGACTTTCACGCAATCACTTTTAGTTTGGTGGCTCTCTGCCCTTTTGCACTTGGCCCTTGGACCTGGTGCTTAATTGATTCATTGTTTTTCCAAAATAAAACTCCTTTCCTGGTGGGCTTAGGGAAGAGTAATCACCTGTTTGGGTAGGATGGAGGAGGGAACCCAGGAGACTACTGCTTTTACAGACTTTCAACCAATTCCTCTGCATTTAGTTCCATGCCTCACTGGTCCTGCTGTGGTATCTGGTTTTTCAAATTCTTGATCCTTTCTGACTTTTGTCACATAAATTGGCTTTACTCTTGTGGGAATTCTCTGTAGTTTTCAGCTTTCTTAGCTCTAAATCCTCCATCTGTTTTTCATTTGCAAAAAATTTGTTGTTATATCTTATCTACCATTCCTGTTGTTTCTGTTCTAGGCTCTTTATCCTTGTGAATTTATACTTTTTATTACTCTACTCTCATTTTAGCATCTTTTCTTTTTTAAGATTTATTTTATTTATTTACCCCCCCCCCCCATTGTTTTGCATTCACTGTCTGCTTTCTGTGTGTTCTTCTGTGTCTGCTTGTCTTCTCTTTAGGCGGCACCGGGAACTGATCCTGGGACCTTCCAGAGTGGGAGAGAAGCACTCAATCTCTTGCGCCACCTCAGCTACCTGGTCTGCTGTGTCTCTTATTGTCTCCCCTCTGTGTCTTTTTTTGTTGCGTCTTCTTGCTGTGCTAGCTCTCTGCTCAGGCTAGCATTCCTGCGTGGGCCAGCACTCCGTGTGGGCCAGCACTCCGTGTGGGCCAGCACTCTACTCAGGCCAGCTCGCTGTGTGGGCCAGCTTGACTTTCACCCGGAGGCCCCGGGAATTGGACCCTGGACCTCCTGTATGGTAGATGGGAGCCCAATTGCTTGCACTGTATTTGTTTCCCTTAGTATCTTTTTTTAAGAAGGAATGAACATGGCTCTGTTCAATGAAACTATTACAAAAACAGGCAGTGAACTGGATTTAGCCCACGGGCCATAGTTTATTGACCTCTGCTATGTATCATTTGTTTTCATTGGTGCATAATATTTCATTGTATGGTTATACCACAATGTATTATTCCATTCAATAAATTTATAGGTATGGTCAATTGAATTATTGTTCCCAATTCTTCACTCCAATAGGATTGTACATTCACACGGTTTGCCATAGAGTAGGCGGAGAATAAAACCCTGCCCCATTGACTTTGGACTTGGTCATGTAACTTGTTTCAGCCAATGGAATATTAGAGAACATGATGCAAGCACAGGTTTTAAATGTACTTGTCTGGTTTGGCTTAGCCTCTTGCAGTCCTGCCATGTTCCATGAGAAGAGCAAGTTTCCAGTGTACTGTTGTCCCTTCAGCCTGAGTCAAAAATTAGACATGAGGAGCAGATGTGAGTCTGAAGCAGAATCACTCCCTGTGAGCAAGAAATACATTTGTTGTAAGTCACTGAGATTTTTCATTGGTTATTTGTTACACAGCAATTTTGTAGCAGTAGCAGACTAATACAATGGGACATTTAGGTTGTTTCCAATTCTTTGCTCTTGCAACAAAGAACATGCTTGTATATGTCAAGTGGTGCATTGCACCTTCAACTTTACTAGTTGATGCTGATTTCTTTTCCAAAGTGTTGCACCGATTTACTCTCTACCAACAGTGTGTCAGAGTTTCCATGGTCCCACATCCTAGTGAGCACTTGTTTTGTCAGATGTCTGCTGCTCCAGTGGATGTGAATGGCACTGCCAGTTTCTTACTGACATTTCCCCTCCTCTGGGCCTCCTTTCCTAACTCCCCAGTCAGTTAGGCCTGCATACTCAGCATGTCCATAGCTTCTTTTTTTATTTTTTTTATTTTTTTAACATTTTTTTAACTTTATTTTGTACATTTAATAATTGAAAATATAAACAATTAAAAACTAAAAAGTAAACACAGATTGAATAAATATATACATTTCTCAATTAAATGTAATGGATACATATAAATTTTTCTTTTTTAATCAAGCAATATATCACACAATATATTTGGTTCATAGTAACGCATTCATACAGTATTTGTCCTTTTGTGTCTGGCTTGCTTCACTCAACATAATGTCCTCCAGGTTCATCCATGTTGCCATATACTTTATGACTTCATTTCTCCTTAGAGCTGCATAATATTCCATCGTGTGAATAGACCACAGTTTGTTTATCCATTCATCTGTTGATGGACACCTGAGTTGTTTCCAACTTTTGGCAATGGTGAATAATGTGGCTGTGAACATCGGTGTGCAGATGTCTGTTCGTGTCACTGCTCTCAGTTCTTCTGGGTATATACCCAGTAGTGGTATTACAGGGTCACGTGGCAATTCTATATTCAACTTCTTTAGGAACTGCCAAACAGTCCTCCATAGTGGCTGTACCATCCTGCATTCACACCAACAGTGAAGAAGTATTCCTATCTCTCCACATCCTCTCCAACACTTGTAGTTCTCTGTCTTTTTCATAGTGGCCATTCTGATAGGTGTGAAATGAAATCTCATTGTAGTTTTGATTTGCATTTCCTAATAATGAGTGATGTTGAGCATTTCTTCATGTGTGTTTTTGCCATTTGTATTTCTTCTTCGGAGAAATGGCTATTCAAGTCTTTTGCCCATTTTTTAATTGGGTCATTTGTCTTTGAATTGTTGAGTTGTAACATCTCTTTATATATCCTGGATATTAAACCCTTATCAGATATGTGATTTCCAAATATTTTTTCCCATTGATTTGGCTGCCTTTTTACCCTTCTGACAAAGTCCTGTGCAGTGCAAAAGTGTTTAATTTTGAGGAGGTCCCATTTATCTAATTTTTCTTTGTTGCACATTCTTTGGGTGTAAGGTCCAAGAAACCACCACCTACTACAAGGTCTTTTTTTTTTTTTTTTAAATTAATTAATTATTTATTTATTTTTAAAGATTTTATTTATTTATTCATTTATCCCCCCCTTGCTGCTTGTGCTCGCTGGGTCAGCTAACCTCGCCGTGCGGGCGGGCTTGCCCTCACCAGGAGGCCCCGGGAACCGAACCCGGGGCCTCCCATATGGTAAACGGGAGCCCTACTGATTGAGCCACAGCCGCTTCCCTACTACAAGGTCTTGAAGATGTTTCCCTACATTTTCTTCTAGTAGTTTTATGGTCCTGGCTTTTATATTTAGATCTTTGATCCATTTTGAGTTGATTCTTGTAGAGCGGGTGAGATAGGGGTCCTCTTTCATTCTTTTGGTAATAGATATCCAGTTCTCCCAACACCATTTGTTGAAGAGACTGTTTTTTTCCATTAACATGGGCTTGGTAGGTTTGTCAAAAACCAGTTGACTGTATAGGTGAGGGTATATTTCTGGATGCTCAATTCTATTCCACTGATCGATATGTCTATCTTTATGCCAGTACCATGCCGCTTTGACCACTGTAGCTTTGTAATATGTTTCAAGGTCAGGCAGTGAAATTCCTCCCACATTGGTCTTCTTTTTTAGAATACTTTTGGCTATTCGGGTGCACTTACCCTTCCAGATGAATTTGGTAATTGCCTTCTCTAATTCTGTAAAGTAAGCTGTTGGGATTTTGATTGGTATTGCATTGAATCTATAAATCAGTTTGGGCAAGATTGACATCTTCATGATATTTATTCTTCCAATCCATGAACATGGACGTCTTCCATTTGTTTAGATCTTTTAAAATTTCTTTTAGCATTGTTTTGTAGTTTTCTGCATATAGGTCCTGTACTTCTTTGGTTAAATTAACTCCTAGGTATTTGAGTCTTTTTGTTGCTATTGAAAATGGAATTTTCCTCCTGATTTCCTCCTCAGATTGTTCAGTACTAGTGTACAAAAGCATTACTGATTTTTGCGTGTTGATCACACCTGCCACTTTGCTGAACTCATTTTTTAGTTCAAGTAGCTTTGTTGTGGATACTTCAGGATTTTCTAAATACAGGATCATGTCATCCGCAAACAGTTGAGAGTTTTAATTCCTCTTTTCCTATTTGGACACCTTTAATTTTTTTGTCTTGTCTAATTGCCCTATCTAGAACTTCTAGTACAATGTTGAATAACAATGGTGACAGTGGGCATCCTTGTCTTGTTTCTGATCTTAGGGGGAAAGCTTTCAACCTTTCCCCATTGAGTATGATGTTGGCTGTGGGTTTTTCATATATGCCTTTTATCATATTGAGGAATTTTCCTTTTATTCCTATCTTTTGAAGCATTTTTATCAAAAAAGGATGTTGGATTTTGTCGAATGCCTTTTCTGCATCTATTGAGATGATCATGTGGTTTTTTTTTCCTTCCATTTGTTAATGTGGTGTATTACATTAATTGATTTTCTTATGTTGAACCAGCCTTGCATGCCAGGAATAAATCCCACTTGGTCATGATGTATAAGTCTTTTGATATGCTGTTGGATTCGATTTGCAAGTATTTTGTTGAGAATTTTTGCATCTATGTTCATGAGAGAGATTGGTCTGTAATTTTCTTTTCTTGTGGAATCTTTATCTGGCTTTGGTATTAGGGTGATGTTGGCTTCATAAAATGTGTTGGGTAATTTTCCCTCTTCGATTTTTTGGAAGAGTTTAAACAGGATTGGTGTTAATTCTTTTAGAAATGCTTGGTAGAATTCACCTGTGAAGCCATCTGGTCCTGGACTTTTCTTTGCTGGGAGATTTTTGATGACGGATTCAATCTCCTTAATTGTGATTAGTTTGTTAAGTTCTTGTATATCTTGTGTCAGTGTAGGTTGGTTATGAGTTTCTAGAAATTTGTCCATTTCATCCAGGTTGTCTAGTTTGTTGGCATATAGTTTTTCATAAATCCTCTTATAATTCTTTTTATTTCTGTGAGGTCATTTGTAATTTTCCCCCTTTTATTTCTGATTGTATTTATTTGCATCTTCTCTCTTTTTTTCTTTGTTAGTCTAGGTAGGGGTTTGTCAATTTTATTGATCTTCTCAAAGAACCAGCTTTTGGTTTTGTTGATTTTCTCTATTGTTTTTCTGTTCTCATTTTCATTTATTTCTGCTCTAATCTTTATGTTTTATTTCCTTCTTTTTGCTTTGGGATTGGTTTCCTGTTCTTTTTCTAGTTTCTTAAGTTGTTCAATTAAATCTTTGAATTTAGCGCTTTCTTGTTTTTTAATATAGGCATTTAGGGCTATAAATTTCCCTCTCAAGACTGCCTTTGCTGTATCCCATATGTTTTGATACGTTGTGTTCTCATTTTTATTTGTCTCAATATATTTACTGATTTCACTTGCAATTTCTTCTTTGACCCACCGAATATTTAAGAGTGTGTTGTTCAGTCTCCACACATTTGCAAATTTACTTTTTCCGGTCTGTTATTGATTTCTAGTTTCATTCCATTATGATCTGAGAAGGTGCTTTGTATAATTTCAATCTTTTTATATTTATTGAGAGCTGTATTGTGACCTAACATGTGGTCTGTCCTGGAGAAAGATCCATGGGCACTTGAGAAGAATGTATAACCTGCTGAGTTTGGATGCAGTGTTCTGTATATGTCTGTTAGGTCTAACTTGTTTATCATATTGTTCAAGTTCTCTGTTTCCTTGTTGATCTTCTGTCTAGTTGTTCTATCTAATGATGTGAGAGGGGTGTTGAAGTCTCCGACGATTATTGTAGAAATGTCTATTTCTCCCTTCAGTTTTGCCAGAGTTTGTCTCACATATTTTGGGGCACCCTGGTTAGGTGCGTAGATTTTTATGACTGTTATATCTTCCTGGAGGATTGTCCCTTTTATTACTATATAATGGCCTTCTGCATCTCTTATCACTTTTTTGCATTTGAAGTCTGTTTTGTCTGATATTAGTATAGCTACCCCTGCTCTTTTCTGTTTACTATTCGCGTGGCGTACCTTTTTCCAACCTTTTACTTTCAGCTGGTTTGTATCCTTGGGTGTGAGGTGAGTTTCTTGTAAGGAGCATATGGATGGCTCATGTTTTTTTATCCATTCTGTCAGCCTGTATCTTTTGATTGGGGAATTTAATCCATTCACATGCAATGATATTACTGAAAATGCACTATTTATTTCCTCCATTGTATTCTTTGGTTTTCATATGTCATCTTATATTTGTCTCTCTTTTTACTCTTTTGGTTATCCTTTCTGCTTTTCTTTCTTCTATACTCTCCTCCAAGCCTCTCTGTCCTGTCTTTTTCTTTCAGGTTCTAAGGCTTCCTTTAATATTTCCTGCAAAGTTGGATTCATTTTGCAAACTCTCTTAGTTTCTATTTGTTTGTGAATACTTTATATTCACCTTCATATTTGTAGGACAGTTTTGCTGGATAAAGAATTCTCGGCTGGCAGTTTTTCTCTTTCAGTTTCCTAATTGTATCATACCACTGTCTTCTCGCCTCCATGGTTTCTGAAGAGTAATCTGCACTTAGTCTTACTGGACGTCCTTTGTACGTGATCGTTTGCTTCTCTCATGCTGCTCTGAGAATTTTCTCTTTATTTTTTTACATTTGACATTCTGAATAATATGTGTCTTGGCATTTGTCTATTTGGATTTTTTCTCATTGTGGTACGGTGTGCTTCTTGGGCATGTAAGTTCATTTCTTTCGTGAGAGTTGGGAAATTTTCAGCTATTATTTCTTCAAATGCTCTTTCTGCCCCTTTTCCTTTCTCTTCCCCTTCTGGAACTCCCATGACACGTATGTTCTTGTGTTTTGTGTTGTCATTCAACTCTCTGAGCCCCTGTTCAATTTTTTCCATTCTTTTCTCTCTCTGTTCTTTTCTCTCTTCAATTTTAGCTTCTCTGTCTTCGGTATCACTTATTCTTTCTTCTATAATTTCGAGTGTGCTGTTGTATGCCTCAAATGTATTTTTGACTTCACCTCTTGTGTCTTTCATTCCCATGAACTCCGTTACTTTTCTGTTCAGGATTTCAAATTCTCCTTTGCGTTTGCTCAATGACTTCTTTTTTTTTTTTTTTAAAGATTTATTTATTTACTTTATCCATTATAACCCCCGCCCCCCTTCCCCATTTGCTGTTTTGTGTCCATTTGCTGGGCAATTCTCTGAGTCTGTTTCCTGCCATCTCTTCTTATCCTCCTCCTCCAGTCTTCACCAGGATTCGATCCCGAAAACCTCCGACGTAGGAGAGAGGTGTTTTGCCACCTGCGCCACCTCAGTTCCTTGCTTTCAGAGGTTTCGCAGCATCTCGTCTTGTCTCTCCCCTGTTATGTCATCATCTTGTTGCATGGCTCCCAGGGCCTTGCGGCTCACCGGCACACAGAGCCTGGCAGCCCATGCGCCTTCTATATATATATATATATATATATTTATTTTACCAGGAGGTCCCGGGGATCGAACCCAGGTCCCTCCATATGGCAGGCGGACGCCCAACCATTTGAGCCACATCTGCCCCCCTATATCTTTTTAACTAGATAATAAGAGAGTAATAAAAACTCACCTTAATTTAAGTGGTTATTTGTAGGTAAAGAAAATTCTTAAGTGCTTAAAGCCAAAAAAAAAAAGGAAGAAAAGCCAGGAACTTAAAAAAAAGTTAGATTATCATTATTGCTCATTTGTGTTTATACACTTTAGTGAATATATATATCTGTATATCTACTGTGTGTATATGCATGTAGGTATGTGTATATATGTGCATGTACATGCTAATATATACATACATGCATATAACTAAATATATATGTGTATATGTGTATGTATAATTTCATAATCATGTTCTTAAACTTTAAAACATTTTAATTTAGGAAAATATATGTAACATAAAATTCATTGTTATAAATATTTTAAATGAACAATACTGTGCAGCTTTCACCACCATCTAATGTTTTTATCATCCCAATACCCCCAGCCTCCACTCCTGGTAGCCACTATTTTGCTTTTTGTCTTCATGAATTTGCTTATTCAACGTAGTTCATATACAATATTTGTCATTTTGTGCTAGCTTATTTCACTCGGCATGATGTCTTCAAGTTCATCCATCTTGTAGCATTTAGCACTTCATTCCTTTTTATGTCTGAATAATCCATTCTGTGGATATACAGTATTTTGTTTATCCATCTGTTCATGGACATCTGTTGATGGACACTTGGGTTGCTTCCACCTTTTGGCTATTGTGAATAATGCTGTTATAAAATGTTGGTGTACAAGTATCTTTCAGTTCTTTTGGGTATATGCCTAGAAGTGGGATTGCTGGGTAATATGGTAATTCTATAGCTAACTTTCTGAGGAACATCAACTGTTTCCCACAGTGACTGCACCATTTTACAGTCCCATCAACAAAGTGTGAGGGTTCCTATTTCTCTGCGTCCTCACCAACACTTACTATTTTCTGTTGTTCAAGTAATAGCCACCCTAGTGGGTGTGAAGTGGTATCTCATTGTATTTTTGTTTTACATTTCTCTAAAGCTTACTGATGTTGAGCATCTTTCCACATGCTTATCGGCCATTTGTATATCTTTGGAGAAATGTTTATTCAAATCCTTTGCCCATTTATAAATTGGGCTGTTTGTCTTTTTTGTTGTTGAGTTGTAGGGGTTCTTTATATATTCTGTATATTAAACCTTTATCAGATACATGGTTTCAAAATATTTTCTCCCATTTTGTAGGTTGTCTTTTTTACTTTCTTGATAATGTTCTTTGCACAAAAGCTTTTAAAAAAATTTTTATGAAGTCTCATTTATCAGTTTTTTTCTTTTGTTGCTCATATTTTTGGTGTAAAATCTAAGACTCCATTGCTTAATACAATGTCCTGAAGATATTTTCCTTATTTTCGTGTGTGTATAAGAGTTTTATAGTGTTAGCTTTTATGTTTAGGTCTTCAATCCAGTTTGCATCAGTTAATATATGTGGTAAGAAGTAGAGGGTTCACATTTGTTCTATTGCATGTGGATTTCCAGTTGTTCCAGCACCATTTATTGAAGAGACTATTCTTTCTCCATTGAATGCACTTAGCATCCTTGTTGAAAATCAACTGGCCGTAATTGTGTGGGCTTATTTCTGGATTTTCAATTCTATTCCATTGGACTATATTTCTATCCTTATGGCATTACTACACAGTTTTAATTATTGTAGATTTGTTGTAAGTTTTAAAATCAGGAAATGTGAGTCCTCCAATTTTGTTCTCCTTTTTCAATATTGTTTTTCCTATTCTGGGCCTCTTCAATTTGAGAATCAGCTTTTCCATTTCTGCCAGAAAGGCTCTTGGAATTTTGAAAGGGGTTGCATTGAGTTCACAGATTGCTTTTAGGTAATATTGACATCTTAATAATAATAAGTCTTCCAATCTATGAACACCCATATCTTGCCATTTATTTAGGTCTTCTTTAATTTCTTTCAAAAGTGTTTTGTAGTTTTCAGTGTAGAAATCTTTCACATCCTTGGTTTATTTTATTCTTAGGTATTTTATTCTTTTAGATGCTATTATAAATAAACATAGTATTTTTTCTTTCTTTCTTATTCTTTTTAAACTACACTCCACAATATACATAGTTTTTTTTTTTGTTTGTTTGTTTGTTTGTTTTTGAGGTACTGGGACCAGGGATTGAACCTGACCTTGTATGTGGGAGGCCGGCACTCAACCACTGAGCCACATTGGCTCCCCTGAGTTGGCTCCCTTGTCTGTTTTACTCGTTGTTTTGTATACATAGTATTTTAAAGCTGAACAGCATGATCATTTTCAGTGATGAAACTGGTTAGATATGTTAGTGATTTACTGAAAGTACCAAAACCAAGTGTTCCCAATGTTTTGTTAAGCTGTAAAATGTTAGAAAAGTGAATACCTTGGGGGTCTGGAACTATATTTACAGTCTTTAGTTCTTGCTGAGTTAAATAGCTTAACATTTTGAATTGAGCCCTAACAGTGAGTTTCAATTGGAATTGGAGATATTGCATTGGAGTCAGTAAGGGATTGGCTCACCTGATGATTCTGAAAAGAGAGCAGTAATTTAGCATATTACTTTTTTATTTTTCATTAATTTGAGATTTTTGTTTATTTGATATAAATCATTACATAGAATGGATCCTGCTTTTTTATATGGCATTGAAAGATAGCTAATAACTATTCTTGTAAAAATATAAGATTGCATATGAGAATCTAAAGACTAACTTTAAGGTAAGACAAGTAAACTTCTTATCATGTTAGTTAACTCCTTAATATAAAAACCTTGGGTTTTGTTCCTGTATGTTCTTCTCCCTCTTTATACTGAATGAACAAATACTACCATAGCCAATAAAAAATAGTTTAAAAGAAAAAAGAAAAAAATTACCCAGTTTCATCACTTAAATATTATCAATTAAAAAAATTTTTTTTTGTTCTTTTTTCTGTGTACATATTTTAATGGTAGCAGGTATGGATACAGTTTTAATAATGCTATAATAAATAATTTGAAGAACATGTTTTTATTTTTGAAAAAAAAATTTATGATATATTCCCAGAAATGGAAAAAGCATTCACATTTTTGTGGCTCTGTATTGAAATTGGTTCATTGCTTTCTAAAGGATTATATCACCACTTTGTATTGATACTGCCAATGTGTGAAGAGTTGACTGACTTCACAATAATCTGGTCAACATGGTACTTTAGTTAATATTTCCTGCCCAAAATTTCACAGTTGAAGTGATTTTAGTGCGTTGCTTCAATTTGCACTTTTTTTTTTTGATGACTAATGAGGTCTTACACATTTAAATATTTAGGATTTTCAGTTAGACAATATGTAACTCTGTAAGATAGTGAAATAACTTTTACCTTCAGGGAATCTGAAATTGGAGGATTTGGCAGTTGATCCCTAAACCAAATGTCATTTAATTAATGACAAATGAAAGTTAACATAAAAGAAAATTGATATAATGAATCATTGTCAGGGTTGACTTTTCTGAGAGATATTTGAAAAAATTTGGAGCAAATGTTAATTGTTCATAAATTCTAAAAATTTTATTTTATTGATATCCTAAAGGACTGTACTAGAACTATTTCTCATGACCTGTCAAAAAAAACCAAACCCTAGCACATTTAAAGTTTACCTGAGACTTTTTTGTTGTTGTTTTTTTAAAGACTTTTGAAATATTTACAGATTTTTACAAAAATTGCTATGTTGAGTGTCACCCATTGTACCCTAACAATTTTCTTTTAATTTAAGCTTATAGAAATGGGACGCCGGTCATCAGATACTGAAGAAGAAAGCAGAAGTAAGAGAAAAAAGAAACACCGGAGACGGTCATCTTCAAGTAGTTCTTCAGATAGTAGAATATATAACCGAAAGAAAAGTGGAAGGAAATCAAGGTCAAAGTCAAGATCTTGGTCCAGAGATCTTCAGCCTCGTTCACATTCTTATGATAGAAGGTAATTTTCATAACTTTTATTTATACAGTACTGAGGATAATATTCTCTATTGTTCATGTGTTTTTGTACTTTTAATTTTGCTAGGTAAAACAGTTTTTGTTTAATATTTATATATTTATGAGGGTTAAGTCCCAACCCAGAGGTGTTTTTTTTTTTTCCCCACCAAGTCCAGCCAAAGGACAAGTGTCCTTATCCTTTGCCTGTTCTTTGTAGATAAATAGATGTAAACTGGTTTAGTTCTCATACCATATTATCTGGTAATATTAGAAGGATTGTATACTACTTAAGAGCCAATAATGCCTTAATTAGTAGCTGATGGAATCACTAATCAGTCATGTATTCAAGAGAAAAAATGTTTTAATTTATCTTTATTTTACTTCAAGGAAAGAGAGAGATGAGTTGTGGTTACCTTCTTTGTATAGTAAAAATGACATGATTCTTTAGAAACTAGAAGATTTCTCCTTAATGTCTATTACAAAAAATTTTTTAGCAATGATATTTGATTATATCTTAATTCAGACACAGGCATCGATCAAGCAGTAGCTCTTCTTATGGCTCTAGAAGAAAACGAAGTCGAAGTCGTTCAAGGGGTCGAGGGAAATCCTATAGAGTTCAGAGGTCTAGATCCAAAAGCAGAACAAGAAGGTATGGTATAACATATATTGCTTTGTAACAAACTATACCAAATTTAGTGGTTTAAAGCAACAGTCACTTATTTTCTTACAGTTTTACAATTTTGGCTGAGCTCAGCTGGCAGTTCTTCTTTGTGTCATATAGTTGTAGTCAACTGACATCTTGATATGAAATGGATGGTTCACTATGGCCTCACTCATATATGTGGTATTTGTTTCTGTCTGATGGCCAGGGTGCTTCATGTCTTCTCTGGCCTCATCCTTCAGTAGACCAGTTTGGGGCTTTTTACATGATGATAGGAGTTTTTCAAGATGATGAGAGCAGAAGCTGCAAGATTGCTTAAGGTCTAGCCTCAGAATAACACATTATCACTCCTACTTTATTTTCTTTTTGTCAAAGCAAGTCAAAAGTCCAGCCCAGATTCAAGGAGTAGTGAAATAGGCTCCATCTCTTGATGGGGAAAGCAGCAAAGTTACATTGCAAAGGGCTGTGGAAAACAGAGAGAAGAGCGATTAATTGGAGGGTCATTGTTTTAGCAGGCTACTTGATATGTTTTTTTTCTTTGAAACATCAGTATGCATTATATTCTTACGTTGAACCAGCCTTGCATCCCTGGGATAAATCCCACTTGATCATGGTATATAATTCTTTTAATGTGCTGTTGGATTTGGTTTGCTAGCATTTTGTTGAGGATATCTGCATATATATTCATAAGGCATATTGGTGTGTAATTTTCTTTTCTTGTGGTCTGTTTATCTGGCTTTGGTAATTAGGTTGATACTGTTTGGTAAAATTCATGAGTAAAACCATCTTGTCCTGAGCTTTTCCTTTTTGGGAGGTTTTTGATTAATGATTCGATTACTTGGTGTTCTGTTGAGATTGTCTGTTTCTTTTTGATTTAGGGTAGGTAGTTTGTGTACTCTAGGACTTTGTCCATTTCATCTAGGTTATCTAATTTGTTGGCATAAAGTTGTTCATAGTATCGTCTTATAATTCTTTTATTTTTGTGTATACTAATGTTCCCTTTCATTTTGATTTTAATTATATATGTTGTCTCTCATTTTTTTCTTTGTCATTCTAGCTAAATGTTTGCCAATGTTAATGATTTTTTTCAACTTTTGGTTTTCTTGATTCTCTATTATTTTTTTATTTTCTATTTCATTTACCTTTGCTCTAATCTTTCCTTCCTTCTGCTTGCTTTGGGTTTAGTTTGCTTTTCTTTTAGTAGATTCTCCGCTTGTGAGGTTGAGTCTCATTTCTGATTTGAGCACTTCTTTTTAAAAAAAATCATTTATTTTTAATTGTGGTAAAATATACATAACATAAAGGTAATTTTAATCATTTTAAGTGGCAAATTCTTTGAATTGACAATACTGTATAACTTTCACCACTATTTCCAGACTGTTTTCATCGTTTTAAACCAAAACTCGTACTCATTTAGTAATAACTCCCCAAAGCCTCCTGTCAATCCTTGTAACCACTGTTCTGTTTTCTATCTCTGTGAATTTGCTTACTATAAATTTTTCGTATAAGATAAATCGTTTAGTGTCATACAATATTTGTTCTTTTGTGTCTGCCTTTATCTCATTCAGCATAATGTCTTGAAGATTCATCCATGTTATTACATATATCAGGACTTCATTTTATGAATAATATTCCATTGTATGTATATACCACATTTTGTTTATCCTTTTATCTTTTGATGGACACTTGGGATGCTTCCACCTTTTGACAATTGTGAATAATGATACTATTAGCATTGGTATACAAATATCTGTTCGAGTCCTGCTTTCAATTCTTTTGTGTATATACCTAGGAGAGGAATTGCCTGGTGGTAGGTTTAATTTTCTGAGGAACCGCCAAAATGTTTTTCACAGTTGCTGCAACATGGTACATTCTCACCAACAATGTATCTCTGCATCCTTGCTAACACTTGCTATTTTCAGTTTTTAAAATAATAGCCGTCCTAGTGGGTGTAAGTGGTATCTCATTATAGTTTTAATTTGTATTTTTCTAACAGTTACTGATGTTGAACATGTTTTCATATACTTTTGGCCATTTGGATTTCATCCTTAGAGAAGTGTGTATTCAAATCCTTAATTGGGTTGTTGGTCTTTTGGTTGTTGAATTGCAGGAGTTAATATATTCTGGATACTAAACACTTATCAGGAAAGCAGATATGGCTCAAGTGATTGGGCTTCTGTCTACCATATAGGACGTCCAGGGTTTGATTCCCACAGCCTCCTAGTGAAGGCAAGCTGGCACATGCAGCAAGCTGACCCAAGCAGAGAGATGGCCCATGTGGAGTGCTGGCCTGTGCAGGGGTGCTGGCTCTCACAGAGTGCTGGCCCGAGCGGAGAGCTGGTGCAGTACGATGACACAACCAAAAGAGACACAGAGGAGAGACAATAAGAGATCAGCAGACGAGGGAGCTGAGGTGGCACAAGAGATTGAGTGCCTCTCTCCCACTCTAGAGGGTCCTAGGATAGGATCAGTTCCTGGTGCCATCTAAAGAGAAGACAAGCAGATACAGAAGAACACACAGCTTTCAGTCTTAAACCATTGAGTGTATTTGCTGTAGGTTTTTCATATATGCCCCTTTTTAAAAAATATTTTATTTTATTTATTTATTTCTCCCCCCTACCCCATTGTTTGCGCTTGCTATCTGCTCTCTGTGTCTGTTCGTTGTGTGGTCTCTATGTCTGCTCATCTTTTTAGGAGGCACCGGAAACTGAACCCATGACCTCCCATGTGGAAAGGAGGCACCCAATCACTTGAGCCATATCTGCTCCCTGCTTGTTGTGCCTCTCGTTGTGTCTCCTCATTTTGTCTTCTTGCTGTGTCATCTTGCTGTGTCATCTTGTTGCGTCAAGTCGCTGCGCCAGCCCGTTGTGTCAGCTCGCTGTCTTGCTCATCTTCTTTAGGAGGCACTGGGAACCGAACCCAGGACCTCCTATGTGGTAGGTGGGTGCCCAGCTGCTTTAGCCACATCCGCTTCCCCCATTTATACCCTTTATCATATTGAGGCGTTCCCTTGTATTCCTAGTTTTAAGTGTTTATATCTGAAAGGATGTTGGATTTTGTCAAATGCCTTTTTTGTATCAATTGATTATGTGTTTGCTTTTTTTTCCCCCCTTCATTGTATTAATTTGGTGTATTACATTGACAGATTTTCTTTTTTTTAAAGATTTTATTTATTTATTCATTTATCCCCCCCTTGCTGCTTGTCTCCCCTTGCTGGGTCGTCCTGCTGCGTCAGCTCACCGCGCCACGTGGGCTGGCTTGCCTTCACCAGGAGGCCCCGGGAATCGAACCCTGGGCCTCCCATATGGTAAACGGGAGCCCTACTGATTGAGCCATATCCGCTTCCCAACAGATTTTCTTATGTTGAGCATTTTTGCATTCCTGGAATAAATCCCACTTAATCATGTAATATAATCCTTTTAATATACTGTTGGATTTGGTTTGCCAGTGTTTTGTTGAGGTTTTTTTGCATCTATTCATAAAGGATATTGGTCTGAAATTTTTTCTTATGCTGTTTGTATCTGGCTTGGCATCATGGTAATGCTGGCCTCAAAGAATGTGTTAGGAAGTAATCCCTCCACTTGTATTTTTTGAAAGAGTTTGAAAAGGTTTGGTGTTAAATCTTCTTTAAATGTTTGGTAGGTTTCAACAGTGAAGGTATCTGGTTAGGGACTTTTCTTTGTTGGGAGGTTTTTAATTACTGATTCAATTTCTTGTTATGGATCTGTTGAAATTTTCTATTTCTTCTTGTGTCTGATTAGGTACTTTGTATGTTTCTAAGAATTTGTCCATTTCATCTAGATTTTTTCATTTGTTGGCTTAGTACCCTCTTCTAATCCATTTTATTCCTGTAAGGTTGGTAGTAATGTCTCCAGTTTCGTTTCTGGTTGTAGTTACTTGTGTATTCTCTCTCTCTTTTTCTTCATCAGTCTGGCCAAGACTTGTTGATTTTATTGATCTTTTAAAAAAACAACTTTAGGCTGTTGTTTTTTGTATTCTCTATTTCATTTATCTCTGCTCTAATCTTTACAATATCCTTCCTTCTACCTGGGGTTTAGTTTGCTCTTCATATTCTAGTTTCTTTAGGTATGAGGTTAGGTTATTGATTTGTGAACTTGCTTCTTTTTTAATGTATGCATTTAGAGCTACAAATATCTCTTTGAGCATTGCCTTCACTACATCCCATAAGTTTTGCTGTGTTGTAATTTTGTTTTCATTCATCTGAATTATTTCCTAATTTCCTTTGTGATTTCTTCTTGCTCCCGATGATTGTTATTTGTGCATTATTTACTTTCCACATATTTGTAAATTTTCCAGGTTTCCTTCTGTTATTGATTTCTAGTTTTATTCCATTGTGGCCTGGGATGATTATTTGTATGAGTTCAATATTTTTCAATTTATTAAGATTTTATTTGTGGCCTAACATAAAGTCTATCCTGGACCTAAGGCTTTTGGGATGTTGTTATGGAATGAGTGCATTTTGCATGTAGAAAGCACATGTCTTTTTGGTATCCATAGGGTAGAGTGTGTGGTTTGGAGCTCTGTGTACCCCAGAAAAATATGTTCTTAAGCCTAATCTAGTCCTGTGGATGTGAATCCATTGTAAGTAGGACCTTTTAATGAGGTTACTTCAGTTAAGGTATGGCCCATACCAATAAAGATGGATCTCTGTCTTATTACTGGAGTCCTTTATTAACTGAATGAAATTCAGACATAGAGGAAGAAAGCCCCAGAAGCATGAAGTTAAATAGCAGCAAAACCTGGAGGAGAAGGGAGAATTTCCATCTGTTTTAGCCAGTCTGCTTCTCCTGGAGAATTCATTAAAAGCCTCCATTGGAGTTCCTGGCTTGTGACCTGCCTTTATATCTCCTGTTCTTTTTTTCCCTAAAGAATCCTGTTAATACAAACATTTTAATTCCCTTTTTCTTTTATTTTCTCTCTAATTTTAGTTATTTTCTTAGTATTAACCTTTGTAAATACAGTGTACATGTTAAATTTGTTTATTTTATTTTATTGTTTTTTTATACACATGTTAAATTAATAACTATCTATTCCGACTGGTACCAACCTAGTTTCATTAATATACAAACTTGCTACTCTTGCATTTCTTAAACTCTCCCCCTTTATATTGTTATTCCCCCAGATTACATCTTTATACATGTCTGCCCATTAACATAGAAATATGTTATTTTACACTTTTGCTTGTTAATTCATATAGTGGGGAAAAGCAGCTACAAACTGAAAATATATGTAATTACCTTTACCAATATTCTTTATTTCTTCTTATGGCTTCCAGTTACTGCCTAGTGTTCTTTTATTTCAGCCTGAAGGAATCTTTTTAGCATTTCTTATTGGGCAGAGCTTCTGGTTATGAACTCTTTCAGCTTTTGTTTATCTGTAAATGTCTTAATTTCTCCTTCATTTGTGAAAGTTAATTTTGCCAGATATAAAATTCTTAGTTGACAATCTTTTTTTCTCTAAGGCCTTTAGATATGTCAACTGACAACTGGCCTCTGAGAAATCTGCTGTTAATCATATTGGATATTCCTTGCATATGACATGTCTCTTTTCTCTCGCTGCTTTAAAAATCCTCTCTTTGTCTCTGGATTTTGACAGTTATGCTATCATGTGTCTTGGTGTACATCTCTTAGAGTCTATGCTGCTTGGCATTTGTTGAGCTTCCTAGATGTGTATATTCATGTCTTTCATTAGATTTCGGAAGTTTTCAATCATTATTTCTTAAAATACTTTTTTGGCCCCTTTCTAGCTTGTCCTTTTAGGACTCCATAATGCATATAATGGTATGCTTTATGGTGTTCCACAGGTCCCTTAGATTCTAGTCACTTTTCTTCACTATCTTTTCTTTCTGTTCTTCACACTGGATCATTATATCATCTTATGTTCAAGTTCTGCTGTCCTTTATTCAGCCTCTTCAGATCTGCTGTTGAATCTGTTTAATGTGTTTTTCATTTCAATTTCTGTAGTTTTCATCTACAACATTTATGTTTGGTTCCTTTTTACAAATTCCATGTCTTTAATTTGTTCTGATGACTTTTTCCTAATTTCCTTTTATTCTTTGTATGTGGATTCCATTAGCTCATTGAATATTTTTCGTATGGTTAATTTTAAGACTTTGGGCAAGCGTTCCAATGTATGAGCTCTCTCAGGGGTTGTTTCTATTAATTGACTATACTTTTCTGTTTCTTTGTGTGTTTTGTAAATTTTTTGTTGATAACAGAACATTCTGAGTATTACCTTGTTGTTGTGGTTTGAAGCTGTATGTACCATGGAAAAACATATTCTTAAATTCATTCCTGTGAATTTTTTTGTAAGTAGGACCTTTTGATGAGGCTACATAAAGTTAAGGTGTGACCCACCTCATTCAGGATGTGTCTTTATCCTATTACTGGAGTCCTTTAAAAAAGATTGAAATTTAGACAAAGAGTGAGCAAGCCACAGAAGCAAGAAGCTGAAATCAATGAAACCCTGAAGATAAGGGAGAGACCAGCAGACACCCTGGTCACCAGCCACCAGTCCCAGAATACCAGTCTTTAGGAAGAAAGCATTGCCTTGATGATGTCTTGATGTGGATACTTTTCCAGCCTCAACACTGTGAGCAAATAAATTCCCATTGTTTAACCTGACCCATGTCAGGGTATTTGCTTTAAGCAGTCTAGGAAACTAAAACAGTTATTATAACTCTGGAAATCTGGTTCTCCCACTCCTTAGTGATTGCAGGGGTTTTTGTTGAGGTCTGGTGCTGTCAATTTATGACTTTTCCATACTATTTTTGCTCCCAAATGGGGAGTGGAAAGTGTCAAGAGGAGAAGAAAAATGTAGATACTGACTCTAAGAATCCTCTACCACTTTTCCCTGAAGTGGTTTGGAACAGTGGCTTCCCTCAGGGCTGACCCCTCAGTAACCTTAAGTTGCTGATTCAAATCAGTGATCATTGATTGCACCACATTTCCTTGGATTATGGAGGAGGAGGTCCTTATATCTCATCCTGGCACCAGCTATCTGCACCAGGACCCTGGACTGCAGTCCTCACTGTTGTCTGCCATGTGTTTGGGGGATTGGAAATGGTAGCCGCACACAGAGGGTGAAATTCATCAGTATTTACACAATTTGCCAACCTCTTTTTCCTACTCTTCCCTGGATGCTGCACAGTTTTCACTAGATTCCTGAGTTCCAAAATAGTTGTCTCAGATAGTTCCTGCTATTTCAGTAGTTGTTTTTGTGGAGGGACTGATTCCTTGATCTTCCTCTTCTACCATCTTCCCACAATCCTCTGCTATCCTTTGTGTCGAACCACCCTTGCATAGCTGGGATAAATCCCACTTGCTCATGGTGTATAATTCTTTCAATGTACTTTTGGATTCTATTGGCAAGTGTTTTGTTGAGGATTTTTGTATCTATATTCATTAGAGATATTGGTCTATAATTTTCTTTTTTTGTACTATCTTTATCTGGTCTTGGTATTAGGATGATTTTGGCTTCATAGAATGAGTTTGGTAGCATTCCTTCCTGTTAAGTTTTTGGTGAGCAAGATTAGTATTAGATCTTCTTTGAATGAGTGGTAGAATTCACCTGTGAAGCTATCTGGTCCTGGGCTTTTAATTTTGGGGAGGTTTTTGGTGACTTTTAATCTCTACTTGTGATTGGTTACTGAGGTCTTCTATTTCTTGTAGGATCAGTGTAGGTTATTCATGTGTTTCTAGAAATTTGTCCATTTCGTCTATGTTGTCTAGTTTGTTGGTGTACATTTGTTCATAATAACCTATCATGATCTCCCTTATTTCTACAGGGTCAGTGGTAATGTCTCCGCTCTTATTTCTGATTTTATTTATTTGCATTTTTTCTTTGTCAGTCTGGCTAAGGGTTTGTTGGTTTTTGTTGATCTTCTCGAGGAACCAACCTTTGGTTTTGTTGGTTCTATTTTTTTTTTTTTTTTTTTTCCTTCTCAATTTCATTTATTTCTATTCAGAGCTTTACTGTTTTTTTGTTTTGGCTTGGTTTGGGGTAAGTTTGCTGTTCTTTTTCTAGTTCCTCCAGGTGTGCAGTTAGGTCTTCGATTTTATCTCTTTCTTCTTTTTTAATGTAAGCATTGATGGCTATAAATTTCCCTTCTCAGCACTGCCTTTGCTGTATCTCATAGGTTTTGATATGTTGTGTTCTCGTTTTCATTTGTTTAAAGATATTTCCTGATTTCTCTTGTAATTTCTTCTTTGACTCACTGATTATTTAAGAGTGTGTTGTTTAATTTCCATATATTTGTGAGTTTTTCTTTTTTTCATCCATTTTTGATTTCCAGAATTATTCCATTATGGTCAGAGAAAGAAGTGCTTTGTAAAATATTAGTCTTTTAAAATTTATTGAGACCTGTCTTGTGACCCAGCATATGGTCTATTCTGGAGAAGGGTTCTTGAGCACTTGAAAAGAATGTATATCCTGCTGTTTTGGGGTGTTATGCTCTATAAATGTCATTTAGGTCTAGATCATTTATCATATTATTCAAGCTCTCTGTTTCCTTATTTATCCTCTGTCCAGCTTTTCTATCAAATGCTGTGAGTTGTGTATTGGAGTCTCCAATTATTATTTTTCCTTTCAGTTTTGCCTACGTGTGCCTCATGTATCTTGGGGCACCCAGTTTAGTTGCATAAATGTTTATTATAGTTATTTCTTCTTGGTGAATTGCTCTTTTATTAATGTATAATGACCTTCTTCATTTCTTGTAACAGTTTTGCATTAAAATCTATTTTGTCCGACATTAGTATTGCTACTCCAGATCTTTTTTGGTTACTATTTGTGTGGAATATCTTTTTCCAAACTATCACTTTCAACCTGATTGTATTCTTTTTTTTTTTTTAATTAATTTATTTATTATTATTATTTTTTTTATTATGGGTAAAAATCAAAATTCTCACAATACATACAAACATTTGTAAAATGATATATAAATATATATGCATATATGTGTATTTGCTTACAAAAATGCTATTTATATATATATATACACATATATTTTAAGAGGTGCTCAGATTACCCAAAATACTACACGGAACCCACTGGGGTTCCCACGCCGCCCACCTCCCACACCTCCCACCATATCCCACACAAACATCTCCCACAGTGTGGCCCACCAACCCCAACGAACTTACACATCCTGGAGCCTTGCCACCAACCATAGACCACAGATCACACTGTAGACCACACTCTCTCCCACTCAGTTCTGAGTGGTGTGTGCTGATTTAAAATGGCCTACATCCATTGCCACAACAGTACCCAGGACAACCTCCAACTCCCAAAGAAGCCCCTGTATTTCAACTGCTCATCCGCTCCCTACCCAAAAACTGTCAAGTGGCCACTGGCTCCACCTCATTGCTATAATTTCTTGCATTGCAAGAATCACCATATGTGAGCAAGAGAATACCATCAAGTCCACTCTAGTCCATAGTTCTTCCCCCAATCCAGAGGCGACTGGGATGGTGATGTCCACTCCAACTCCAAGTGAGAGAGGGCTTATATCCCATGGATATGGTGGGTGGGATGATCCTGCCTGCAGATGCAGGCCCTCTCCATTCCCTGGGATGGCCATTTCCCATCGTTGTCTCCTCACCAGGTGACTTGGATGAGTCCATTGAGCTGTAGGGTAGGAGTTGCAGCTCCACCTAGATTTCATGCATACCTGGCACATAGGTAGGCGGGAGGCTCCAGTCTCTGGAAGTATACCTAAGAAACTCCAGCATCACATGTAGGTTTGAATAGAAGGGACTGGTGAACCATGTGCAGGGAGGACTTATTTGAGTCTAATTCTGTCACTCTCAGGAGCACAGATTCCAAAATAGAACCCACTGATAAGGCATCAGTCTCTGGGGCTATCCCCCCTTATATAAGACCAGGGTGTCTCTGGAGCTCTCAGGAACCCCACTGAGTGGGGTGTGATTGTATTCTTATATCCGAGGTGAATCTCTTGTAGACAGCACGTAGATAGCTCATATTTTTTTAATCCATTCTGTCAAACTATGTCTTTTGATTGGGGAGTTCAATCCAGTATCATTCATAGTTATTACTGTAAAGGCATTACTTACTTTGTCCATTTTATCCTTTGGCTTTCTGTTGTCATATTTTACTACTGTCTGTCTTTTTATCCTTTAAGTTACCCTTACAAATAATCTTCATTTCTACACTCTTCTCCAAATCTCTTGTCCATTAGTATCTACTGTAAATCTGGTCTTCGGTAACATACTCTCTCAGTTTTTGTTTGTCTGTGAAGACTTTAAAGTCACCCTCATTGTTGAAGGATAGTTTTGTCAGATAAAGAATTCTGGGTTGGCAATTTTTCTCATTTGGTACCTTAAAGGCATCATACTGCTGTCTTCTCGCCTCTAAGGTTTCTAATGAGAGATTGGCCCTTAGTCTTTTTTTAAAAATAAACTTTATTATTAATATTTTTAAATATACTTAGATTACATAAATGGTACATAAATCAGCACTTAGTCTTAATGAAGTTCCTTTGTATATGATGCATTGCTTTTCTCTTGCTTCTTTCAGAAGTCCTCTCTTTATATCTGATATTTGTCATTCTGACTAGTGTGTCTTGGAGGAGGTCTCTTCGGATTTATTCTGTTTGGGTTGTGTTGTCCTTTTTGGATTTTGATATTTATGTCTTTCATAAGGGTTGGTAAATTTTTGGTCATTATTTCCTCAAATATTCTTTCTGCCCCTTTTCCATTCTCTTTTCCCTCTGGGACACTGGTAAGGTATATGTTTGTGCGTTCATGTTGTCATTCAATTCCCTGAGACCCTGTTCCATTTTTTCCATTCTTTTCTCTTTCTGTTCTCCTGTCCTTTAAAGTTCAGGTGCTCAGTCCTCCAGTTTACTAATTCTGTCCTACGTGAATTCAAATCTGCTATTATATGCCTCTAATGTATTTTTAGTCTCATCTGTTGTGTCTCTCATTTCTGTAAGTTCTTTACGGAATTTCTTTAATTTTTCATTCAATTTATTCTAGGTCTTTAAAATTGCCTATCTTAAGTTATCAAAATAGGACCAGGGACTCACTAATGGGGTGCAGATATGATCCATGGGGCCTGGGATGAGAGACTCCAAAGTGTTTTTTCTCCTTGCAGTTTCCTGACCAGCCAGCAGATGGCGCCTCTTGGCAAATCTTTTCAAGCAGGTGCCTCTTTCAACCTCCATTTGCCTGTAATTCTACTCTGACTAGAGTCTAGATTCAAAGCAGGCTCTGCTGGCCAAAGTCACTGAAGAGAATCCAAACCCCACTGAATGCTTCCTATTCCCTGGAAACAAGATGTCTGTTCCCCCTCTCAGTTGGCTGCAGTGAGACACAGGTTTTATCCAGGCCATGCTCCTTGAAGGTGGGAGATGGGTGCTGTTCCCGGCCATGGAGGCTAGTAACTCACGGTTTTCGTTTCAGCTTCTTTGTCTCTCTGTCCCTTGCCCTCTTGGGGGATGCACAGCACTCTCCTAGTTTGCAGATCCCCAAGGCAGCTCCCTAGGGCAGCTTTTTGCCCTTTCTCCATTGTTTTTGTGAGGAAGTTGAGCCCTGCCTAACTACTCCAATGCCATCTTCCTGGAAGTCCCCCTCTTTTCTCTTTTAAGGTAAGTTATAAGAACTATACATTTCCCTCTTGGAACTGCTGTTATAGTCTCTCAGCTTCAAAAGCAAATAACATAAAATGCATTGGCTTAAAGAATGAGATTTATGGCTCACTGTTTTGAGGCTAGGAGAAGCCGCAAATTGAGGTGTCAGTAAGGTGATGGTTTCTTCCCGAATTCTGTGATTTTTTGACCCTGTTCCTCATGATCTTAGTCCTTGGCTTTTCTGTCACATGGCAATGCATGTGGTATTGTCTTCTCCTTTTTCTCTAATTTCTGTTGATTTCCAGCTCCTACTCTTCCTGTGGCTTCTCTTCCTTTGTCCAATTTGTTTTGCTCATAAGGACTTCAACCATATTGGATTAAGATGCATCCTCATTCATAATGAGTACGCCTTAACTGCCTTGGCTAGATCCTGTAAGTTTTGGTATGTTGTGTTTTAATTTCCATTCATCTCAAGATATTTCCTAATTTCCCCTGTGATTTCTTCTTTGACCCATTGGTTGTTTAAGAGTATGTTTAATACCACATATTGCGACATTTCCAGTTCTCCTTCTGTTATTTATTTTTAGCTTCGTTAAGATAAATTTTATGACTTCAGTACTTTAAAATTTATTGAGACTTGGGGGTCGGATGTGGCTCAACTGGTTGGGCGTCCGTCTCCCATATGGAGGGACCTGGATTCGATCCCCTGGACCTCCCGGTAAAAAAACAAAACAAAACAAAAACAAAAACAAAAACAACAACAAAAAAAATTTATTGAGACTTGTTTTCGTACCTAACCTGCAGTCTACCCTGGAGAATGACCCATGTACACCAGAGAAGGTTGTGTATCCTGCTGTTGTTGGATAAAGTTTTCTATTTGTGTCTGTTCGGTCTAATTGGTTTAGACTTTGGATTGTCTTTCATATTTTCTATTTCCTTATTGATCATCTGTCTTGGTGTAATATCTATTATTGAAGTTTCCTACTATTAATGTAGAACTGTCTCTTTCTACCTTAAGATCAGTCAGTATTGGCTTTATATATTTTGCAGCTCTGCCATATTCATAATTGTTAGATCTTCTTGTTGAATTGATCACTTTATCAATATATTGTAATCTCTTATGTTCCACATAACAGTTTTGGACTTAAAGTCTATTTCATCAGTTATTAATATAGCTATGCCAGCTGTCTTTTTGTTACTATTTGCATGGTATATTTTTTTGCCATCCTTTTACTTTAAACTTACTTGTGTCTTTGAAAAAAATTTTTTTTACTTTATTTTGTACGTTTAATGATTGAAAATACAAACAATTAAGAACTAAAAAGTAAACAGAGATGAATAAATATATACATTTCTCACTTAAATATACTGAATACATACAAAGTTTTTTTTTTCTTTTCTGATCAAGTCTCGTTTATTGAGGTTAAGTTGTGAGTATTACAAAGTTTTTTTTTTTAATCAAACAATATGTTACACAATGTATTTGGTTCCTAGTAACGCATTCATACAGTATTTGTCCTTTTGTGTCTGGCTTGCTTCACTCAACATAATGTCCTCCAGGTTCATCCATGTTGTCATATGCCTTACGACTTCATTTCTTCTTACAGCTGCATAATATTCCATTGTGTGAATAGACCACAGTTTGTTTATCCATTCATCTGTTGATGGACACCTGAGTTGTTTCCAACTTTTGGCAATGGTGAATAATGTGGCTGTGAACATTGGTGTGCAGATGTCTGTTCGTGTCACTGCTCTCAGTTCTTCTGGGTATATACCCAGTAGTGGTATTGCAGGGTCACGTGGCAAGTCTATATTCAACTTCTTTAGGAACTGCCAAACAGTCCTCCATAGTGGTTGTACCATCCTGCATTCCCACCAACAGTGAAGAAGTGTTCCTATCTCTCCACATCCTCTCCAACACTTGTAGTTCTCTGTCTTTTAAATAGTGGCCATTCTGATAGGTGTGAAATGATATCTCATTGTAGTTTTGATTTGCATTTCCTTAATCATGAGTGATGTTGAGCATTTCTTCATGTATTTTTTTGCCATTTGTATTTCTTCTTCGGAGAAATGTCTATTCAAGTCTTTGGCCCATTTTTTAATTTGGTCATTTGTCTTTTTATTGTTGGGTTGTAACATCTCTTTATATATCCTGGATATTAAACCCTTATCAGATATGTGATTTCCAAATATTTTTTCCCATTGAGTTGGCTGCCTTTTCACCCTTCTGACAAGTCCTGTGAGGTGCAAAAGTGTTTAATTTTGAGGAGGTCCCATTTATCTACTTTTTCTTTTGTTGCACGTGCTTTGGGTGTGAGGTCCAAGAAACCACCACCTACTACAAGGTCTTGAAGATGTTTCCCTACATTTTCTTCTAGTAGTTTTATGGTCCTTGCTTTTATATTTAGATCTTTGATCCATTTTGAGTTGATTCTTGTATAGGGGGTGAGATAGGGGTCCTCTTTCATTCTTTTGATTATAGATATCCAGTTCTCCCAACACCATTTGTTGAAGAGACTGTTTTTTCCCATGAGTGTGGGCTTGGTAGGTTTGTCAAAAACCAGTTGACTGTATAGGTGAGGGTATATTTCTGTATTCTCAATTCTATTCCACTGATCGATATGTCTATCTTTATGCCAGTACCATGCCGTTTTGACCACTGTAGCTTTGTAATATGTTTCAAGGTCAGGCAGTGAAATTCCTCCCACCTTGGTCTTCTCTTTTAGAATACTTTTGGCTATTCGGGTGCACTTACCCATCCAGATGAATTTGGTAATTGCCTTCTCTAATTCTGTAAAGTAAGCTGTTGGGATTTTGATTGGTATTGCATTGAATCTATAAATCAGTTTGGGCAAGATTGACATCTTCACGATATTTATTCTTCCAATCCATGAACATGGAAGGTCTTTCCATTTGTTTAGGTCTTTTTTAATTTCTTTTAGCATTGTTTTGTAGTTTTCGGCATATAGGTCCTGTACTTCCTTGGTTAAATTAACTCCTAGGTATTTGAGTCTTTTTGTTGCTATTGAAAATGGAATTTTCCTCCTGATTTCCTCCTCAGATTGTTCAGTACTAGTGTACAAAAACATAACTGATTTTTGCATATTGATCTTATATCCTGCCACTTTGCTGAACTCATTTATTAGTTCAAGTAGCTTTGTTGTGGATACTTCAGGATTTTCTAAATACAGGATCATGTCATCCGCAAACAGTGAGAGTTTTACTTCCTCTTTTCCTATTTGGACACCTTTAATTTTTTTGTCTTGTCTAATTGCCCTATCTAGAACTTCTAGTACAATGTTGAATAACAATGGTGACAGTGGACATCCTTGTCTTGTTCCTGATCTTAGGGGGAAAGCTTTCAGCCTTTCCCCATTGAGGATGATGTTGACTGTGGGTTTTTCATATATGCCTTTTATCATATTGAGGAATTTTCCTTTTATTCCTATCTTTTGAAGTATATTTTATCAAAAAAGGATGTTGGATTTTGTCGAATGCCTTTTCTGCATCTATTGAAATGATCATGTGTTTTTTTTTACTTCAATTTCTTAATGTGGTGTATTACATTAATTGATTTTCTTATGTTGAACCAGCCTTGCATGCCAGGAATAAATCCCACTTGTTCATGATGTATAAATCTTTTGATATGCTTTTGGATTCAATTTGCAAGTATTTTGTTGAGAATTTTTGCATCTATGTTCATGAGAGAGATTGGTCTGTAATTTTCTTTTCTTGTGGAATCTTTATCTGGCTTTGGTATTAGGGTGATGTTGGCTTCATAAAATGTGTTGGGTAATTTTCCATCCACTTCAATTTTTTGGAAGAGTTTAAACAGGATTGGTGTTAATTCTTTTAGAAATGCTTGGTAGAATTCACCTGTGAAGCCATCTGGTCCTGGACTTTTCTTTGCTGGGAGATTTTTGATGACGGATTCAATCTCCTTAATTGTGATTGGTTTGTTAAGTTCTTGTATATCTTGTTGTGTCAGTGTAGGTTGGTTATGAGTTTCTAGAAATTTGTCCATTTCATCCAGGTTGTCTAGTTTGTTGGCATATAGTTTCTCATAATATCCTCTTATAATTCTTTTTATTTCTGTGAGGTCATTTGTAATTTCCCCCCTTTTATTTCTGATTGTATTTATTTGTATCTTCTATCTTTTTTTCTATGTTAGTCTAGGTAGGGGTTTCTCAATTTTATTGATCTTCTCAAATAACCAGCTTTTGGTTTTGTTGATTTTCTCTATTGCTTTTCTGTTCTCATTTTATTTATTTCTGCTCTAATCTTTATTATTTCTTTCCTTCTTTTTCCTTTGAGATTGGTTTGCTGTTCTTTTTCTAGTTTCTCAAGTTGTTCAATTAAATCTTTGAATTTAGCGCTTTCTTGTTTTTTAATATAGGCATTTTAGGGCTATAAATTTCCCTCTCAGGACTGCCTTTGCTGTATCCCATAAGTTTTGATATGTTGTGTTCTCATTTTCATTTGTCTCAATATATTTACTGATTTCACTTGCAATTTCTTCTTTGACCCACCGAATATTTAAGAGTGTGTTGTTCAGTCTCCACACATTTGCAAATTTACTTTTTTCCGGTCTGTTATTGATTTCTAGTTTCATTCCATTATGATCTGAGAAGGTGCTTGTTTAATTTCAATCTTTTTATATTTATTGAGAGCTGTATTGTGACCTAACATGTGGTCTATCCTGGAGAAAGATCCATGGGCACTTGAGAAGAATGTATAACCTGCTGTGTTTGGATGCAGTGTTCTGTATATGTCTGTCAGGTGTAACTTGTTTATCATATTGTTCAAGTTCTCTGTTTCCTTGTTGATCTTCTGTCTAGTTGTTCTATCTAATGATGTGAGAGAGGTGTTGAAGTGTCCGACGATTATTGTAGAAATGTCTGTTTTTCCCTTCAGTTTTGCCAGAGTTTGTCTCACATATTTTGGGGCACCCTGGTTAGGTGCGTAGATATTTATGACTGTTATATCTTCCTGGAGGATCGTCCCTTTTATTACTATATAATGGCCTTCCGCATCTCTTATCACTTTTTTGCATTTGAAGTCTGTTTTGTCTGATATTAGTATAGCTACCCCTGCTCTTTTCTGTTTACTATTCGCGTGGTGTACCTTTTTCCAACCTTTTACTTTCAGCTGGTTTGTATCCTTGGGTGTGAGGTGAGTTTCTTGTAAGGAGCATATGGATGGCTCATGTTGTTTTATCCATTCTGTCAGCCTGTATCTTTTGATTGGGGAATTTAATCCATTCACATTCAATGATATTTCTGAAAATACACTATTTATTTCCTCCATTATATTCTTTGGTTTTCATATGTCATCTTATATTTGTCTCTCTTTTTACTCTTTTGGTTATCCTTTCTGCTTTTCTTTCTTCTATACTCCCTCCAAGCCTCTCTGTCCTGTCTTTTTCTTTCAGGTTCTAAGGCTTCCTTTAATATTTCCTGCAAAGGTGGATTCTTTTTTGTAAACTCTCTTATTTTCTGTTTGTTTGTGAATATTTTATATTCACCTTCATATTTGAAGGATAGTTTTGCTGGATAAAGAATTCTCGGCTGGCAGTTTTTCTCTTTCAGTTTCCTAATTGTATCATACCACTGTCCTCTTGCCTCCATGGTTTCTGAAGAGAAATCGGCACTAAATCTTACTGGATGTCCTTTGTACGTGATCGTTTGCTTCTTTCTTGCTGCTCTGAGAATTTTCTCTTTATCTTTTACATTTGACATTCTGAATAATATGTGCTTGGCATAGGTCTATTTGGATTTATTCTTATTGGGTACGGTGTGTTTCTTGGACATGTAAGTTCATTTCTTTCGTGAGAGTTGGGGAAATTTTCAGCTATTATTTCCTCAAATGTTCTTTCTGCCCCTTTTCCTTTCTCTTCTCCTTCTTGAACTCCCATAACACGTATGTTCTTGCTTTTTTTTTTTCATTCAACTCCCTGAGCCCCTGCTCAATTTTTTCCATTCTTTTATCTCTCTGTTTTTTTTTCTCTTCAATTTTAGCTGCTCTGTCTTCAGTATCACTTATTCTTTCTTCTATCATTTCGAGTCTGTTGTTGTATGCCTCAAATGTATTTTTTGACTTCACCTATTGTGTCTTTCATTTCCATGATCTCCGTTACTTTTCTGTTCAGGGTTTCAAATTCTTCTTTGCATTCGCTCAATGACTTCTTGATGTCATTGATCTCTTTAACTATATTCTCTTTCATCCAATTAATTTGATTTTGGAAATTTGAGCTCATCTCACTGATTAGTTCTCTCAAATTCTGCATCTCTTCTGGGACTTTGCCGTATTCCTTTTCTTGGGCGATGTCTTCTATTTTCTTAGTATGACTCATAATTTTTTGCTGGTGTTTAGGTATCTGGTTAGGGTGTAGTTTACTCAGATGCTCAATCTCTTTCTCTTTTATAGAGATTTAGTGGCAGGAGGCTGTGAGTTACCACAACTCTTTGATTTTTGCCTTGACCTGGATTGTTAGGATTGTCCTGCTGGTTGCTCAGAACTGGGCACTGGACCCAGTAATTGGTTGTGAGAGTTGCTTCCTAGGGCCTTGGACACGAGGGGATAGAGGCCAGAAAAAGCCTTTCCTACTTATTTTTTAATTTTCTTGTGTGCACTTCCTTGGTCTATGGCGCTCTTTGGCAGCTCTCAATTCAATGCCTGGTCAGAGTGTATTTGTTACAACACAGACCAGATCAATGTGATAGAGCTTCCTGTCTGGAGGCTAGGAGTCTTGTAATTCAAACTTTCTCTGAGACAGTTCTCCAGCCTTCTCTGGTATCTCCCTCCCTTTTCCTGACTAGGAAATATTTCCATTTCCCTCTGAGTCCTCAACAATCAGTCCCTGTTAGTAGAGGAGATTGGGAGGGTTGTATATCTTTAGCCCCTTGGAGGCTCCAAGGCAAACAATGGCACAGCCCTACCTGGCCTGGAAGGGCTCTTGGGACACAGCAGACCAAATTTCTGATTCAAAAGCTGAGTCAGCCTTAGGCTGTCCCTCTCTCTCCCCTTTCCTGTGGAGTCCTCAACAATTCGTCCAGGCTAGAAGAGAGGGAGATGGTGAGGGTCAGATTTCTCCAGTCTTTGCAGGCTTCTAGGGCAAACCACTGTGTGGTCTCACCTGGCCTGGATTCTGCTCGTGGGGCACAGCAGACCAAATTTGTGGGTCAGAAGCTGAGTCAGCCTTCGACTGTGTCCCTGTCTCACCCCTTTCTTGGGATGGTAGTACCCTGGATCCCCCTTTGTCTGTAGTCGCAGGCCCAGAGGCCCAAGAATTCTAAAGAGTATTTATATGGGGGAGGGTGCTGGCAGCAGCAGCCACCACTGTTTTCTAACTCACGGTTCTATCGTTGCAATTTCCCTCATTTTTCCCTCTCTCCTCTGTGAATGTGCAGCATTCACCTGCTGTCCTAAACCCTAGAAGATCTTTTTTGGGGCTGTTTCAGCCTGTCCTCTAGCTATTTTTCTGGAGAAGAGATTCCCGTGTCTTACTAGTCCTCAATCTTCCTGGAAGTCCCTGTCTTTGAATTTAAGGTGAGTCTCTTGTAAACTGCATGTAGTTGGGTCATGCCTTTTTTAAATCCATTCTGCCAATCTCTAATCTTTGACAGGAGAGTTTAATGCATTTATTTATTTAAAGTAACTTCCCGGGAAGCAGATGTGGCTCAAACGATTGAGCTCCTGCCTACCACGTGTAGGGTGATCCCCATTTTGGTTCCCAGTGCCTCTTGGGGAGGATAAGCAGGATGGCAAACTGATGCGGCGGGCTGGCGCGGTGAGTTGACATGACAAGGTGATGCAGCAAGAGACAGAGGGAGGAAAACATAATGAGAGACAAACAAAACAGGGAGTGGAGGTGGCTCAAGCGACTGGGCACCCCCCTTCCACATGGGATGCCCTGGGTTTGGTTCCCAGTGCCTCCTAAAAAAAGGAAGACATGCACACAATGAATGGACAGTGAGTGGATGGGGTGGGGAGAAATAAATAAATCTTAAAAAAAATTAAAGTAACTTCCGATAATGCAGGACTTTCTTCTCCCATTTTGCTGCCTGATCTTTGTAAGTCTTACACCTTTTTGTTCTCACATCTTTTGCAAATGTCTCCTTTCATATCTATTTGATTTTTTGTATTGTACCATTTTGAGTCCCTTCTCATTTTCTTCTGTATATATTTTCAGGTATTTGTTTTGTAGTTCCTGTGGGGGCTTAAATTTAATGTCCTAAATCTACCACAATAATGTTAGATTTGATACCAACTTCACTTAAATAGCATACAGTAACACTGTTTTTATACCTCTCCACCCCCCCACCTTTTAAAAACATTTATTACAAATTATATCTTTGTACATTATATGTCAAAAACTGTAGATATATCATGACTTTTCTTCTTTTTTTATAAAAAATATGGAACGCTTCACGAATTTGCGTGTCATCCTTGCTCAGGGGCCATGCTAATCTTCTCTGTATCGTTCCAATTTTAGTGTATATGCTGTCAAAGTGAGCACTATCATGACTTTTTATGTATTTGAATCTTAGAACTTGTTAAAAGTAAAATGTGGAATTCCTACCAAAAATTAAATTGTACTGGTATTTATAAGTACCCTTTTGGTTAACTTTACTAGCAGGTCTTTATTTCTTTATGCCTCTTCGATATACAATCTAGTGTTCTTTCCTTTTATTCTGAAGAACTCCCCTTAGTATTGCTTATAGGGTAGGTCTAGTGTGACAAACTCCATCAGGTTTTGTTTTTTTGCAAATGTCTTTGTATCTCCCTCATTTTTGAATGAAGTCTTGCTGGGTATAAAATTCTTCATTTGCATTTGTTTTCTTTCAGCACTTTAAATATTTCATTCTGCTGCATTGTTGCCTCCATGGTTTCTAATGAAAAATTAGTACGTGATATCATTGAGACTCCCTTGTGTATAACATGTTGCTTTTTTCTTGGAGCTCTCAGATCACTCTCTGTGTTTTCCTTGTCCTTGTCCTTCAGTAGTTTGACTTTTATGTGGTTCCCTTGGAGTTTCTCTTGTGTGGGCTTCATTGGGTTTCTTGAATGTGTATATTCATGTCTTTCATTAAATTTCAGTAGTATTCTGCTATTGTAATTTGGAATAATCCTTTTACCCCTTTCTTTATAGGACTCCCATAATGTGGATATTAGTATCCTTGCTGTTGCCCCATAGGTCTCTTATGCTCTTCTCACTTTTTCCATTTTTTTTTCTTTCTATTCTTTAGCCTTTATTGATTAAAGTTGTCTTTTCTTTGAGTTCACTAATTTCTTTTTCTGGCTACTCCAGTCTGCTTTTTGAAATTCTCTAAGGAATTTTTCATTTCAGTTATTGTGATCTTCTACTCCAGTATTTTTGTTTGGTTGTCCTTTTATTGAGATTTTCATATTGTTTATGCATCATTTTCCTGAAATTCTTTGTTCTCTTTCTGTTGTTTTCCTTTATCTTCTGAGCATATTAAAGATCATTTTTAAAAAATGTTTTGTATGGTATTTCCAATGTCTAGTATTCTTCATTTATGATTTCTGAATTTTACTAACTTCTTTGGATGGGCCATCAGTTCCTCTTCCTATGTTTGTCTTGTAATCTTTTGTTGCACACTTTACATTTTAATATTTGAACATGGTAATTCTGGCTTTTAATCCCTGTGTTGTTTGTTCCTTAAGTTTGTATCTAGTTAATTATATGACAGATTTTCCTGAATACCATCTGCTTAGCAAATACGTAAAATCAATACAAAAAATACCTTTGACAGTCTTTGTAAATTGGCTTTGTGTTAGTTGGTGCTGTCTTTCAGAGTTTAGCCCTCCTTTGAAGAAGTTTAGCCAGTGACAAAAATGAAGCTCAGGGTTGACTCCCTCTTTTCTGAGCCTGTGTCTTGTCCTGGGCTTGTGCCTGCTTGGTGGCCTTAGAAGTTCCCCTGTTGATTGGAATCAGAATGTGTCTTTTACTCCTTTTGAAATAGAATCTCACCTGCCCACCCCTGATTCTACTGTGTTTTACAGCTGCTGGGCAGTTTTTGGGAAAGGGAGCTAAAAAGGTATATCCTAGTACAGTCTTTCACAGTGCTACCCTATAGATTTGCATCTGCACCAGGCACCCCAGTTTGTACATAGGGGTTACTCTACTCCCTCCAAAATGTAGCCAGGAACCCTCAGTTGAAACCTTGGTTGGGTCCACACCACATGGTAGAGGTGGGTTATGGAGAGGTGCCACAAACTTCTCCTGATTTTTGTTTTCCTCCTACTAATGTTTTTTTTTTTTTTTACATTAAAAAAAAAAAAAATTATTGAAGTATATCACTCATACATAAACATACATAAACAAGTGTATAATAATAGTTGTGAACTTACCAAAAAATCATATATAACATAAAGGGCTCTCATATCTCCCCCTATCACTAATACCTTGTATGGGTTTTTTTTTCCTTTCTGTTTTTTTTTAAACATAGTTTGATTACATAAATGTTACAGAGAATATATAGGGGATTTCCATATGTCCCACTCCCCACACCTCCCACATTTTCCCACATTAGCAACATCTTTCATTAGTGTGGTTCATTGATTGCAATTGATAAACACATTTTGGAGCATTGCTACTAAGCATGGATTTTAGTTTAAATTGTAGTTTACACTCTCTGCCATTTGACTCTGTAGGTTTTGGCCAGATATATAGTGGCCTGTAACTGTCGTTGTAATGTCATTCACATGATTCCCAAGGCCCGAAAATGGCCCCCCTATTACATCTGGTTTTCCCTCTCCCTAACCCCAGAATATCCATGGGTCATTGCCTCCATTTCTTCCATTGCTAGAATCACAAGTAGTCAGTAGTAGAATACTAGTAAGTTTATTTTAGTCCATAGTTCATTTCCCAATCCTGAGGACTGGTGATGTCCACTTCACCATTAATTGAGGGGGGCTTTGATCCCGTACATCCAATAGATGGGACTCTCTTGCTAGCAGTTTTAGGCACTCTCGGTTCCTTGGTATGTTGTTGTCCATCATCTCCTCCCCATTAGTTGTCCTGAATGAGTCCATTGAACTGTAGAGTAGGTGTTGAGATTCAGGGCTCAGCTGGCACAGGGACAGCTCAAAGATATAAGTCTCTTGGATGTACACCTACCAACTCTAGTACCAATTATAGGTTCAAGTAGAAGGACAGAAGAGTCATGCATCGGGAAACCACTGCTGAGTCTAACTCAGACACACTGGGGAGCATAAATACCAGATTAGGGCCCACTGGCAAGGGGCCAAATTCCAGAGCTTTCTGCCCTGACTATAGTGTCTGGATGTCTCCATATCCCTGGGGAGCTTCGCTATTTGGGGTCATATCTACTTTAGCTGTCAATGAGATCCTGTTGAGATGTGCATAAGTGCTATCTCTGGGATGGCCTCCTGACTCACTTTGAATTCTCTTAGCCATACAAACTCATTTGTCTTTAGCTTTTCCCCCTTTTGGTCAAGGTGTTTTTTTTTTGTTTGTTTGTTTGTTTGTTTTGTTTTCCAGGTGCATTGCTTGTTGGTACTTGGTTAGCAATCCCTCAGTGCTGGGGAGGCTCATCCTCGGGAGTCATGTCCCACACTGGGGGAAGTTATTGCTTTTATATGCTGAGTTTGGCTTAAGAGAGGCCACATTATTTTAAAACTACATTTTCTTGAGTCTGCACTTGTCTAGTTTCTGCAACCCTTTCAATATTTTCTAGAGTTTTTGGGGAAGAAGGCTCTGCCAGTTTTAGTTAGTTGTTCCTAGATTTGTGTGTGTGTGGAGGGGGAATCCTATCTAGAATCTCCTTAAATCCTTTGATATTTACTTTCTCCCCCAAGTTGAATTTAGTTTGTCATTTCTCTAACCCATATTACATGTGGTTCCTGATTTTTAAGAATTGTATCATAAATATTTACGCTTTTGTTATTCTCATATATTGCACATTCTTGGAGGGGAATCTCTTGGTACATAGCGCTTTACTTTAGGTAGGAGCTCAGTAAACAAGTATTGATTGATTGAATGATTAATTAGGGAAATGAAGTTATGTAGAAGGCTGAGTTTTTCAGCAAGGAAAGGTTTTATTATTTTATTGATTTGCAGGAGAAAAGTTTTATTTCGGATGTATTGATTTGTCTACAGAAAGGTTTATTTAATGCGAATATTCTCACTGTCCTGATTCTGTGATAATCAGGGTGGGCTAAACATTCGCTATATTAGAAACCATGCATGTGTCCCCAGACCTCGTTTTCCTCCCTAGGTCTGGTTTTTAGAGTGCTGGTGATAAACTAAGCCTGATTTATTATATGTCCATCCTGTATGGGAAAAGACTGTAACTCTAGGTATCTCTGGTCAACCTTAAGAGATATAGCAGGGGGCTATATCTGGTTGGCGTCCATCTCCCATATGGAGGGACCTGGGTTCGATCCCCGGGACCTCCTGGTAAAAATTTAAAAAATATATAGAAGGTGCATGGGCCGCCAGGCCCTGTGCGCGGGTGCACCACCAGTTCCCGCGAGCCACACAGCAAGATGATGACATAATAGGAGAGTGACACAAGGGAGAGGCAAGATGAGACGCACCGAAAAACCAGCAACTAAGGTTGCACGGGCAGGATGCCTCTCTCCTACATCAGAGATTCCAAGGATTGAATCCCAGTGAATACAGGAGGAGAGGGATGAGAAGAGAGGGCAGAAAATGGACACAGAGTTGCCCAGCGAATGGACACAGAAACAGCAAAAATGGGGGGGAGGGGGAAGGGGTGTAAAAATGGATAAAAGTAAATAAATAAATAAATCCTTAAAAAAGAAAAATAAATAAATAAATAAATAAAGAAGTTGCCTAAAAAAAAAAAAAAAAAAGGTTTATTTTACCAGAAAACAATCTCAATTGAAATTTCCTATCAGATGGATCAGAAAAATAATACCATATCCTTGTATAGTCTTATCCAGTTTACAGTGTTCTTGTATGAGCACTCTATCAGTCAGTTTGGTTAGTAAAACCGAAGTCACTCAGTTCAAGATTGAAGGGTTTTAACGAGAGGAATTAAAATTCTATAGAACCTTTGGAAGGGTTCAGAGCATCAAGATCAGGGAATCTGTCACTGATAATTTCAACTTGAAGCTTGAAAGCTGATTGATTACTCAAATAACTGGAAATCCTTAAGGACTCTCTCAGATTTTAGGACCAAAGTGGGGGTTTCTCAAGAAACTACTCACTTGGAGGCAACCACAGATTTTAGTGACCCCTGGTACCTGAGTGTGTGGAGTGGTTGTGCTAACTGCAGCTGCCTCAAGTTTTAAAACGTGAATCCTTTGCTCTTGCTGGCTGCCCATTGCTTGAAATAGCCCCACCCACTCCAAAATTTGATCCAAGTTAAGGTGAATAATGGTACCAGTGGAAGGAAACTTACTGGAGACTATATGACATTAATGAAGAAGGTAGGAGGCGAGCAGTATGGTAGAACAATACGAAAAGTTTTGAGCCACGCAGTTGGGAATACAGCCAAGGGAAACATGGCTTCGAAAAGCGAATGAATGGCTCTGGTGACATGTCCAATGAAGAATTCATGCAGGTGATGGATGACTTTCAAAACCAGCAACACAAGAAGGAGAAATGTTCCATGCCATTTTTTTTTTTTTTTTTAAATAATTTTTTTTTTTTTTTTTTTAAAGATTTTATTTATTTATTCATTTATCCTCCCCTTTCTGCTTGTGCTCGCTGGGTCAGCTAACCACGCCGTGCGGGCGGGCTTGCCTTCACCAGGAGGCCCCAGGAACCAAACCCGGGGCCTCCCATATGGTAAACGGGAGCCCTACTGATTGAGCCACAGCCGCTTCCCTGTTCCATGCCATTTGAGCCACATCCGACCCCGTCCATGAACCTCTCTTTATTGTGGTCCCCAAATATGTGGATTGGTGTGAGAAAGTCTGTGTGATTTCTGTGATGAATCAGGGTCAGTGTGGTTCTTGTTGGGCTTTGAGGGTAATTGGTGCCCTTGAGGGAAAGATGTTCCAGAAATGTGGCAAATTTGTATTACTTATGAACAATTTTGCTCAGAGTAAAGACCTGGCAGCCTGCTCTCAGACTGAAGGCAAAGGAGGCTGCAATAGTGGCCTAATGGATAGTGCTTTCCAGTATGTCCAGGACAATGAAGGCCTTGATTCAAAGGAGTCATATCCATATATTGGAAAGTATGTGACCTGTCACTACAAGGCTGAGTGTTCTGTTCCCAATGACACTGGCTTTGTAGGAGAAGGAACTGATGAAGACAGTGGCAACCGTAGGTGCCAACTCTTTTGGTATTGATGTAAGCCTTGACTCTTTCCTGTCCTATACATCAGGCATTTATTTTGAACCGTACTGCAGCAGCAAAGACCTGAATCTTAGTGTTCTGGTGGTTGGCTGTGCTTTGAAGGAACAGATTCATATAATAAACATTGGCTCATCAAGACCAGCTAATGTACAGATGGGGCATGAAGGGCTATGTAAAGATGGCCAAGATCAGAACAACTATTGTGGAATTGCTACAACAGCTAGCTGTCCCAGTGTGTGACTTGACGTGTGGTGATAATGCAGGTCTTGATGGTATATCAGAGCAATTTCATTTTAAAACTGACTAACCCTTATTGTGTGGGATAAGACACTTGAATCATTGAGGATCCAAGTTATGATTTGAATTCTGTGACAATTAATAATGGGCAAATGTTACCGCTACTTTAATTACTGCTGAAAACAGCTTTGTAATGTATTGACTCGCTGCTTAATGCTGACTTGAATTTTCAGTTTTTGAAAGGGTGTATAAAGTTTTACCTTTAAAAATAAAACATAATTTCATTAGGTAAAAAAAATAAAAGAAACTACTTACCTGGAAGTTGCTTCCCTGCCCAAATATCTACCTTCCAAAGGATAATCTAGAAATGTAGTCAGTTTCTTTCTCTCTGCCATGCCGGAAAGACCTTAAAAATAGGGGCAGTGATGTCTAGGTCACAACAGACAATTCAGCACATGTGTATCTTGTAACATATTGTAGATACTCTTTTACTTTGCTTATTTTTTACTAATATTTTAGAAATCACTCTATTTAAATTCTTAGGGATTTTTTTTTAATAGCTGCTTAGTACTCCTATTAGTTACTGTTTCATAATTTCTTTAGCTGCTCTCCTATATATTGGACTTTTTGGGTACTGCCAGTATTTTGTAGTTCCAAAAATCCTGCCTTGAATAACATTGTGCATAGGTATTTTTGTGTTGTTGGAGACATATCTTCAAATTAAACTCCTACAAGTAGAATTGCTAGATGAAAAGGTAAATATATTTGTAGTTTTGTAAGAAATGGCCAAATTCTATCAGCAATGTTTGAGAGTCCTGTTTCCCACAGCCCATCAACAGAATGCATGTCGTATTTTTATTTTTATTTTATTTTTTAAAGATTTATTGTATTTGTTTATTTCTCCCCACTCCCTTGTTGTCTGCGTTTGCTGTATCTGTTGTGTGCTGGTCTTATTTTTAGGAGGCACCGGGAACTGAACCCTGGGACCTCCCATGTGGTAGGCGAGAGCTCAATCACTTGAACCACATCTGCTTCCCATGTCGTATTTTTAAATGTCAGTCTGACTTAAGAGAAATGGTATCTCAGCATAGTTTTAATTTTCATTTCTTTTATCATTAGTGAGGTTGAATATCTTTTTATATGTTTCAGGGCCATTTTTTCTCTTTTTTTTTGCTTGTGTGAATTGTCTGTTCATATCTTTTGGGTTTTTGGCCTTTTTGCTTTCAATTTTTAAGAGTTACGTATTAAAGATATTTGCCCTTCAGCTGTATATACAAGTTTCAAATATTTTCTTTTAGTTTTTCAGTTGGTTTTTGTCTTTGCTTTTGGTATTCTTGGTCATGTGAAAGGTTTTTTTTTTTTTTTTTTTTTTTTTAAATGTCAGACTTTTAGTCTTTTCTTTTATTGCATCATTCCTTACATTCAGGACATAGAGAAAGTCTTTCCTTACATCCAGCGCATAGAGGAATTCACTGAGGTTTTCTTCTAGTATATTTGTTTGGCTTCATTTTTTACATGTAGATCCTTGATCTATTTGGATTTATTCTTGCGTATGGTGTAAGGTATGAATATAATTTCATCTTTTTCCAGTTGGCTGTTGTCACATCACCATCACCATTTGAGAATCTTTGCCCCTGTAATTGGAAGTGCCACTTTTCAAATATACTAAATTTCCATAAGTATTTGAATCTTATTCTTGACTTTTTATCTGCTCCATTGATCTGCTTATCTATTCATGCTGTAGTACTACACTGTTGCAGTTATAGAGACTTTAACTATATATTAATGTTTGGTAGGGCTAATCTCCCCTTTTAGCTTTTCTTTTTTTTTTTTTTTTTTTACCGGGAGGTCCCGGGGATCGAACCCGGGTCCCTCCATATGGGAGACGGATGCCCAACCAGTTGAGCCACATCCGACCCCCCATGCTTTTCTTTTTCAATGTTTTCCCGTCTATTATTTCCTGTTTATTTTTTTCATATGAACTTTGGTATTAATTTGTCTAAGTCCATGAAAACAGTTTTGATGGTTTTTAAATTTGTATTTTATTAAATTTATAAATTAATGACATCTTTAGCATGTTATGTTCTCTCTAAGAGCAAAGGGATGGATTTTCATTTGTTCAGGTCTACTTTTTTGTGTGTGTGTTCCAGGAGCATTTTAAAGTTTTCCCCATTTGGGCTCTGCTTATTTCTTGTTACGCTTATTCCAAAGTATTTTAGCTTTTTTTTTTGCTGCTATTATAAATGGGGTTCTCTGTAATCTTGTAATATACACCTAGTTATTGTTTCTGTGTATGAAGCGAACTGAATTCTTTTTTCTCCCATTTTTTAAAATTATTGTTTTAAAATATGTTTTAGATTAAATAAATGTTACATCAAAATTATAGGGGATTCCCATATACCCCACCCCTCCCACTCCCATACTTTCCCCCATTAACAACATCTTTCATTAGTGCGGTACATTTATTACAATTGATGAACATATTGAAATATTGCTACTAACAATGGTCTATAGTTTATATTATGTTTTACACTTTACACTGCACAATTTTATAGGTTTTGACAAAATGTGTAATGGCTTGTATGCATCATTGCAAGGTCATGCAGAACAATTCCAACATCCCCAAAATGCCCCATATTATACCTATTCTTCCCTCTCCCTCCTCTCAGAACCTTTCATGACCACTGCCTTTATATCAATGTTACAGGTTCTTCCATTACTAGAATAATAAGTCTACTCTAGTCCATAGTTGCATTCCCCCCTTATGTTTGTTTATTCCTCCATCTTGAGGATTTTGCGATGGTAATGCCCACTCTGTTTCTGATTGAGAGGGAACTTACATCCCATGGGACAGATGACTGGAATTGTCTTGCTTTCAGTTGTAGATACTCTCTTTTGGGGGGATGGGCTTTGTCCATCATCATCCTTTTGATAGTTGTCCTGTGTGAGTCCGATGAATTGGAGAATAGGTGTTGGCGAGATTCAGGGCTCAACTGGCATATGAACAGCTGGGAAATTTAAGTCTCTGGGACACATATTTAACGGGTATAGTGCTAATTATAGGTTCCAATAAAAGGGGCATAAGAACCATGTTTAAGAAAACTGTATGGAAACAACCCAGATGTCCATCAACAGATGAATGGATAAACAAACTGTGGTCTATTCACACAATGGAATATTATGCAGCTGTAAGAAGAAATGAAGTCATAAAGCATATGGCAACATGGATGAACCTGGAGGACATTATGTTGAGTGAAGCAAGCCAGACACAAAAGGACAAATACTGTATGAATGCATTACAATGAACCAAATATATTGTGTAATATATTGTTTGATTCACACACAAAAAAACAAACAAAAAACAAAACAACAACAAAAAAATTTACATGTATCCATTATATTTAATTGAGAAATGTATATATTTATTCATCTGTGTTTACTTTTTAGTTTTTAATTGCTTATGTTTTCAATTATTAAATGTACAAAATAAAGTAAAATAAAAAAAGTTAAAAAAAAAAAAAAAAAGAAAACTGTAAATGAGTCCAACTCTGATACATTGGGGGGATAGATTATCATATATTCAAAGGTAAGGCCCCCTGACAGGGTGCTGAATTCCTGGGGTTGTCTGCCCTACCTATAGTGTCCAGATGTCTCTAGAGTCTTGAACTGAATTCTATATATTAATTTTATGTCATGCTACCTTATTGAATTCTTTTATGTTTGAGTTAGTTTAACATTGATTATTTAAGGTTTATCCAGGTATACTATCATATCATCTGTAAATAGAAATGGTTTTATTTCTTTTCCAATTCATTTTCTTCTATTTGCTTTCTCTTGTGCACTGCATTGGCATTTACCTCCAGTATCATGTTGAAGATTGGTGGAAATGGTAATATCCTTGTGTTGTTCTCGATTTTAGTGGAAATGTTTCTAGAGTTTACCTGTAAAGAAATATGCTGACTCTAGACAAAGATGTATATATTTCATCATGTTAAGAGAGGGTCTGTCCCTTTGTATTTTCTTGAGTGTTTTTTCCTTTCAGAAATGGACATTGAATTTTAGTATGTGAAGGCTTATTGATGGATTTTTCATCATCTGTGGATATAGCCATATGATATTTAAAAACTTAAACCTATTAAGTTACTAATTTTGCATTTCTGAAATAAAGCTCACTTGGCTCTAATGTATAATTTTCTTAATGTGGCAAGGGATTCTGTTCGCTAATTTTTTTTTTAATTTGCCTTCTTTCTGATGAGAAATGGCCTTTAATCTTATTGAGGCTCCCTTGAATGTGATGCGTTGCTTCTTTCTTGTGGCTTTCAGAATTCTGTTTTTATCTTTTGTTATTTGATTTATTGATTATAAGATGGCATGGTGTGGGTCTCTTTGGTTTATCCTATCTGGATTTTGTTGAATGTCTTGGATGTGTTTTTTTCGTATCTTTCATTAAATCTGTGAAGTTTTCGGCCATTATTTTAATATTCTCTCTATCCTTTTCTTTCTTTTCCTTCTGGGGCTCCCACAGTGTGTTTATTGATATGCTTGATGGTGTCTCACAGGTTCCTCAGGCTCTGTTCATTTTTTTCATTCTTTCTTCATTTTGCTTCTTAGACAGAAATGTTTTCAATTGTCTTACCTTCATGTTGGCTGATTCTGCCTTCTGCCACCTCCAATCAGTTGTTAAAGGTTAGAGGGCTAAGGAATTTTTAACTTCTGTAATTAAAGATGTTAGTCCTTTTGCAGTGTTACATGTTGCAAATATTGATTTACTTCTTCTTTTTCTTGCCTAATTGCTCTGGCTAGAACTTCCAATTCACTATTGAGTATGAGTGGTGACAGTGGATATCCTTATCTTGTCCAGATCTTTGAGGGAGAGCGTTCAGTCTTTCACCATTGAATATGATGTTAGCAGTGTGTTTTTATGCCTTTTATCATATTGTGGAAGTTTCCTTCTATTCCTGTTTTTCTAAATGTTTTTATCAAGAAAAGATGCTGGATTTGGTTAAATGCCTTTTCTGCATCAATAGAGATGATTGTGGTTTTCCTTTTCATTTTGTTAATGTGGTGTGTTACATTAATTGATGTTTTTTTTTTTTTTTTTTAAAGATTTTTATTTATTTATTTATTTATTCATTTATCCCCCCCTTGCTGCTTGTGCTCGCTGGGTCAGCTAACCACGCCGTGTGGGCGGGCTTGCCTTCACCAGGAGGCCCCGGGAACCGAACCCGGGGCCTCCCATATGGTAAACGGGAGCCCTACTGATTGAGCCACAGCTGCTTCCCTTGATGTTATGTTGAACCATGCTTGTACCCATGGGATAAATCCCAGTTGATCATGGTATATAATTCTTAATGTGCTGTTGAATTCCATTTGCTAGTATTTTGTTGAGGATTTTTGCATCTATATTCATGAGAGAAAATTGGTCTGTAATTTTCTTTTTTTGTAATTTCTTTATCTGGCTTTGGTGTTAGGGTAATGTTGGCCTCACAGAATGAGTTAGGTAGTGTCCCACCTCTTCAGTTTTTTGGAAGAGTTTGAGTAGAATTGGTATTAATTCTACTTGGAATGTTTGGTAGAATTCACCTGTGAAACCATTTGGTCCTCCTGAGCTTTTCTTTGTTGTGAAGTTTTTGATTACTGATTCAATCTCTTTACTTGTGATTGGTCTGTTGAGATCTATTTCTTCTACAGTCAGGGCAGATTGTTCATGTGTGAATTTGTTTGCATACAGTTGTTCATAGTATCCTCTTATGATCTTTTTTATTTCTGTGGGGTCAGTAGTAATGTCCCCCCTCTCGTTTCTGATTTTATTTATTTGCATTTTCTCTCTCTTTTTCTTTGTCAATCTAGCTAAAGGTTTACCAATTTTATCGGTCTTTTTAAATAACCAGCTTTTGGTTTGTTAATGGTCTTTATTGTTTCTTTTTTTTTCACTTTAAAAACAATTTATTGAAGTGTATCATTCATACATGAACATACATAAACAATAAGTGTAGAGTAAAAGTTGTGAACTTACAAAACAAACATGATTAACATCATACAGGGCTCCCATACATCACCCCATCGCAAATACCTTGCATTGTTGTGAAACATTTGTAACAAATTATGGAAGAGCATCATCAAAGTATTTATTACTAACTATAGTCCTTATCTTACATTTGGTATATTTTTCCTCCAACCTACCCTATTATGTTTTTGTTCATAAACAATATATTTTATCTAAAGTGTACAGTCAGTGGCATTTGGTATAATCACTGAGTTACATATTCATCACTTTAATCAATATTAGATCATTTTCATTACTCCAAAAGAAAAAAAAAAGAAAAACCACAAAAAAGAAATACTATCATTCCTATATGTTAACGCTCCTAATTATAGATCCTATGATGTGCTTTCACCATTTCTATTCATTTATAAACATTTACAAACAACTTTTTACCAATTCTGTGCATATTAAACCTCTGATTTCCATTCTCTAATCACATTCTATTCTCTGGTGACTTAAATTCTAGCTATTAACTGCGTGAGTTTTCTCATTATATTTAGTTCATAATATCGAAATCATATAATATTTGACCTCCACAGTGGCTGTACCATTCTACATTCCCACCAATAGTGAATAAGTGTACCTATCTCTCCACATCCTCTCCAGCACTTCTCTGTCTTTTTAATAGTGGCAATTCTAATGGGTGTGAAATGATATCTCATTGTAGTTTTGATTTCCATTTCCCTAATTGCTAGTGACGTTGAACATTTTTTATGTTTTTTCACCATTTGTATTTATTCTTTGGACAAATGTCTATTCAAGTCTTTTGCCCATTTTTAAATTGGGTTATTTGTCTTTTTATTGTTGAGTTGTAGCATCCCTTTATATATCATGGATATTAAACCCCTATTGGATATGTGATTCCAAATATTTTCTCCCATTGAGTCAGCTGCTTTTTCACCCTTTTGACAAAGTCTTTTGAGTTGCAAAAGTGTTTAATTTAGAGGCAGTCTCATTTATCTATTTTTTCTTTTGTTGTTTGTGTTTTGTGTGTAAGGTCCAAGAATCTACCACCTACCACAAGGTTGTTAAAATGTTTCTTTATATTTTCTTCTAGTAGTTCTATGGTCCTGGCTTTTAAATTGAAGTCTTTGGAACATTTTTTTTTTTTTTTTAAAGATTTATTTTTATTTATTTATCCCCCCCTTGCTGCTTGTGCTCGCTGTATCCATTTGCTGTGCGTTTTTCTGTGTCTGCTTGTCTCCCTTTGTTGCGTCATGTTGCTGCGCCAGCTCACTGTGCTGCGCGGGCCGTCAGCTTACCGCGCCATACAGGGGCCGGCTTGCCTTCACCAGGAGGCCCCAGGAATCGAACCCGGGGCCTCCCATATGGTAAACGGGAGCCCAACCACTTGAGCCACAGCCGCTTCCCATGGAACATTTTGAGTTGATTTTTTTTTTTTTTTTTTTTTTTTTTTTTTTACCGGGAGGTCCCAGGGATCGAACCTGGGTCCCTCCATATGGGAGACGGATGCTCAACCATTTGAGCCACATCCACCCCCTGAGTTGATTCTTATATTGGGAGTGAGGTAGGGGTCTTCTTTCATCCTTTTGGTTATGGATATCCAGTTCTTCCACCACCATTTGTTGAAGAGACTGTTTTGTCTCATTAACATGGCTTTGATAGGTTTGTCGAAAACCAGTTGGCTGTAGGGGTGAGGGTTTATTTCTGGACTCTCAATTCTATTTCACTGATAGATGTGTTTTTCTTTATGCCGATACCATGCTGTTTTGACCACTGTAGGGTTGTAATATGTTTCAAGGTGAGGCAGTGAATTTCCTTCCAAGTTGCTCTTCATTTTTAGAATTACTTTAGACTATTTGTGTACACTTTCCCTTTCAAATGAATTTGGTAATTGTCTTTTCTATTTCTATAAAGAAGACTGTTGGAATTTGATTGGCACTGTATTGAACCTATAAATCACTTTGATTTGACATTTTCACAATGTTTAGTCTTCCAGTCCATGAACACGGAATGTCTTTCCATTTGTTAAGTTTTTTTGTTTTTTTTATAAAATTTCTTTTAGCATTGTTATGTAGTTTTCTGCATATAGGTCCTGTACTTCTTTGGCTAAATTGATTCTTAGGTATTTGAGACTTTTTGTTACTGTTGTAAATGGAATTTCCCCCCGATTTCATCCTCAGATTGTTTAATGCTAGTGTACAGAAACATTACTGATTTTTACATGTTGATCTGGTATCCTGCTCTTTGTGGAACTCATTTATTAGCTCAAGCAGCTTTGTCATAGACATTTCAGAATTTTCTAAATTTAGGACCATGTCAACCACAAATAAGTTTTTATTTATTTTATTTTATTTTTTATTTTTGAGGTACAGGGGACAGGAATTGAACCCAGGACTCATGTGGGAAGCTGGTACTTGACCACTGAGCTACATCACTTCCCTGAGTTGGTTTTGTTGTTTGTTTTTGCTTTTCCAGGAGGCACTGGGAACCAAACCCGGGACCTCCCATGTGGGAAGCAGGCTTTCAACTGTTTGAGCCACATCCACTCCCCGCAAAGAGAGTTTTACTTCTTCTTTTCCTATTTGGGTGCCTTTTATTTATTTATTTTTTTTCTTGTCTAATTATTATAGTAGAACTTCTAGCACAATGTTGAATAACAGTGGTGACAGTGGGCAACCTTGTTTTGTTCCCAGTCTTAGAGGGAAAGCTCTCAGGCTTTCCCCATTGAATATGAAGTTGGCTGTAGGTTTGTCATATATGCCTTTTATCATATTGAGGAATTTTCCTTTTATTCCTATCATTCAAAGCGTTTTTATTGAGCAAGAATACTAGATTTTGTCCAGTGCCTTTTCTGTGTAGATCGAGATGATCACTTGTTTTTTTCCCTTCAATTTGTTAATGTGGTATATTATGTTAATTGATTTTCTTATGTTGAACCAGCCTTATATACCAGAATTAATCCTACTTGTTTGTGATATATACATCTTTTGATATGCTGTTGGATTCTATTTGCAACTATTTTGTTTAGAATTTTTGCATCTATGTTCATTAGATAGATTGGTCTATAATTTTCTTTTCTTTTAGTGTCCTTATCTGGCTTTGGTATTAGGGTGATGATAGCTTCATAAAATGTGTTGGGTAGTTTTCCTTCCTCTTCACTTTTTTTTGGAAGAGTTTAAACACGATTGGTGTTAATTCTTCTTGAAATGCTGGGTAGAATTCAGCTGTGAAGCCATCCAGTCCTGTGCTTTTCTTCAGTGGATAATTTTTGATGTCTGATTCAATCTTTTTAAATATGATTGATTTGTTAAGTTCTTGTATTTCTTGTGGCATCAGTGTAGGTTGTTTGTGCATTTCTAGGAATTTGTCCTTTTCATCTAGGCTGTCTGGTTTGTTGCCATACAGTTTCTCATAATATCCTCTTATGATCGTTTTTATTTCGGTGGGGTCAGTTGTAATTTTACCCCTTTCATTTCTGCTTTTATTTATTTGCATCTTCTTTGTTTTTTAATTTGTAAGTCTAGGTAGGGGTGTGTTAATTTTATTGATCTTCAGTCCTGAATCTCTTTAGTCGGAGCTGGCTCCCAAGGGAAACAATGGTATGTCCCTACTTGACCTAGAATGGCTCCTGGGACACAGCCGACCAAATTAGTAGGTCAAAAGCTGAGTCAGCCTTAGTCTGTGTCGGTCTCTTTCCTCTTTCCTGTGGGGGTAGAGTCCTGGGTCCCCCTTTGTCTATAGCTGCTGACCCTGAGGCCTGAGAATTCAAAAGTGTCTATAGTGTTGTATTAGTCAGGGTTCTCTAAGGAAAAAGAATCAACAGGAGGTATCTGTAAATAGTATGAAATTTTATAAGAGTCTCTCACGTGACCATGGAGATGCACAAGTCTAGATTCTGTAGGCAGGCTGCAAACCAGGGACTCCGATGAAAGTCCAATGTAGATTCTTGATGAGTTTCTGGGAGACTTTGGCTGTCCAAAGACGAGCTGGGAAATTCTCTCTGAATGCTGAAACCACTTCCTCCCTTTTTTTTCACATATATTTTTTTACTTTATTTTGTACATTTAATAATTGAAAATATAAACAATTAAAAAGTAAACACTGATGATACTTCCCCTTTTAAGGCATTCAACTGATTGGATAAAACAACACTCATTGCTGATGGCAATCTCAATGGTTGATCATAGATGTAATCAGCCATCTATGCAGTAAACTCACTGATGACTAAAGCCCATAAATGTCCTTGTATTACAATTAGCCCAGTGCTTGCTCGACCAAATAACTGGGCACAATTACCTGGCTGAGTTGACACATTAGCCTAACCATCACAAGTGTGGAGGAGGATGCCGGCAGTAGCAGCTGCTGCTTTTAACTCACAGTTTTGTAGTCCTGATTCTTTTCTTTGTCCCTCTCTCTTCTGGGCCATGTTTAGCTTTCCTCTGTTATTCTAAACCCTAGAAGATTGTTTTCCAGGCTATTTCTGCCTATCCTCTAGCTATTTTTCTGGGAGAGAAGAGAATCCCTTGTCTTTCTAGTTTGCCATATTCCTGTAAGTCTGTATCCCATAAGTTTTGATAAGTTGTGTTCTTGTTTTCATTCTTCTTGAGTTATCTACTAATTTCTCTTGCAATTTCTTCTTTGACCCACTGGTTGTTTAGGAGTGTGTTGTTTAGCCTCCATATATTTGCAGAATTTCCCCCTTTCTGCCTATTATTGACTTCCAGCTTCATTCCATTATGATCATAGAAGATGCTTTGTAGAATTTCAGTCTTTTTAAATTTATTGACTTTTTTTATGACCCAACATGTCTCTTTTGGAGAATGATCCATATGCATGTGAGAAGAATGCATACCCTGCTGATTTGGGGTTCAATGTTCTGTATATATCTCTTAGCTTTAGTTGATTTATCACGTTATTCAAGTTCTCTGTTTCCTTATCTTCTGTCTACATTTTCAATTTATTGATGAGAGTGGTGTATTTACATCTTCAATTATTATTGTACAGGTGTATATTACTTTTTTCAGGTTTGCCCATATTTGCCTCATGTGTTTTGGGGCACCATGGTTAGTTGTATAAATATTTATGATTGTTATTTCTTCTTGGTGGATTGACCTTTTTATTAATTTATATTGTCCTTCCCTGTCTCTTATAACTGCTTTTGACTTAGAGTCTTTTTTTATCTGATAGTATATAGCTATCCCAGCCGCTTTTTGGTTACTATTTCAAGGATTATCCTTTTCTATCCTTTCACTTTCAAGTTATTTGTGTCTTTGGGTCTCAGTTGTGTCTCTTGTAACTAACATATGGTTGATTCAACCTTTTTGTCAATACTGTCAATCTGTGTGTCTTTTGATTGGAGAGTTTAATCCATTAACATTCAGTATTATTATTGAAAAGGCAGTATTTATTTTAGCCATTTTGTCCTTTGGTTTTTATATGTCATATGTATTTTGTCTCTTTTTTTCCTTTATTGCAGCCTCCTTTTCTGTATAGTTGATCTTTTGAGATGTATCTGCCTGATCCCTTTTTCCTTTCTGTTTCTGTATATATATATATATATATTTTTTTTTTTTTTAAAGATTTTATTTATTTATTCATTCATCCCCCCGCTGCTGCTTGTGCTTGCCGGATCAGCCAACCACGCCATGCGGGCAGGCCTGCCCCCACCAGGAAGCCCCGGGAACCGAACCCGAGGCCTCCCATATGGTAAATGGGAGCCCCACTGATTGAGCCACAGCTGCTTCCCTGTTTCTGTATATTTTTAAAACACTTTCTTTGTGGTTACCTTGGGGTTTGTATTATACAATCTACGCCTGTAACCTAATAATTTGAGAATATACCAACTAAACTTCAATAGCATACACTTTCTCTCCTCCTATATCCCTCTGTTTCCCCTGTGTATATTATTTTTGCCCCATACTACCTCTTTATATTTTGCCTGTCCATTATCAGGAAATAAGACTTCTTCCTATTCAATTGTATCCTGACTGTTATAGTAATTAAAGAGTAGAATTATTTATTGTGGGTTCTTTACTATTGGGTTTCCCATTTACCCTTTTAATTACCATTACTGAACATTTTCACTTCTTCACACTATTCCAAACCACTCTGCTGGGACCTCCCAAGTGGGAAGTGGGTGCTTAGCTGCTTGAGCCACATATGCTCCCCCTGCATGGTATATATTTTTTTTCTTCTTTTCACCCTCAACCTTGTATCTTTGAATTTAAGGTGAGTCTGGGTCATGCTTTTTCATCCATTCTGCCAATCCCTGCCTTTTGACTGGAGAGTTTAATCCATTTATGTTTAAAGTCACTACTGATAATACAGGACTTCCTTCTGCTATCTTGTTATTTAGTTCTTGTAATTCTTATATATATTTTTTGTCTCTCACTTCCGTTAATGCTTGCTTTTATATTTATTTGTTTTTTTTGTGTGTGTGTGTGTTGAACCATTTCTATCTGGATATATTTTTTCATCCATTTTCCTTGTTGTTACTATGGAGTTAAAATTTTGCACCCTAAAATATAACAATCATATTTGATTTGATACCAACTTAACTTCAATAGCATGCACATATACTTTTCCTGTATCTGTCTGTCTCCCCACCATTGTTTTTTTGTACTTGTTACCATTTATATATTTGTACATTGTATTTCCAAAAACATAGATTTATCATTACTTTTTATTCATTTACAGTTTTGCACATATGGGAAGTTAGAAGTGGAGTTACATTCCAAAGAATACCCTGCAATAATATTGGCACTTATTATTATCTAAGTGATTACCTTTACTGTAGGTTTTCATATCTTTATGCTGCTTTGAACTACTGCCTAGTTTCCTTTCCTTTCAGTTTTAAGTACTCCCTTTAACATTGCTTATAGGACAGGTCTGATGGTGATTAACTCCAGCTTTTGTTTATCTGAGAATGTCTTAATCCCTCACTCATTTTTGAAAGAAAATCTCACTGGATACAAAATTCTTGGCTGGCAGTTGTTTTCTTTTAGCCCTTTAAGTGTTTCAACCCATTGCCTTCTTGCCTCCATTGTCTCTGATGAGAAATTAGCATTCAGTCTAATTGGGATTCCCTTGTATGTAACATGTTGCCTTTCTCTTGCAGATTTCAGAACTCTCTCCTTGTCATTTGCATTTGATAGTATGATCAGTATATGATGGGGTATATTTTTCTTCATGTTTATAATGTTTGGCGTTCTCTGGGTTTCTTTGGTATGCATATTCATGTTTTTTTTCCTAGCTTGGGTATTTCTCTGTCATTATTTCTTTGTCTATTCCTTCTGCCCCTTTCTCTTTTTCTTCTCATTCTGGGGGTCCCATAATGCATATTGGTGCACTTGATGGTGTTCCAGAGGTGTCTTATGCTATTTTTGTAATATTTCTTTTTTCTTTCCACTTCTCAGCCTGACTCAAGTCAAATTTCTTTTTTTTTTTTTTTTTTTAAAGATTTTATTTATTTATTCATTTATCCCCCCCCTTGCTGCTTGTGCTCGCTGGGTCAGCTAACCACGCCGTGCGGGCGGGCTTGCCTTCACCAGGAGGCCCCGGGAACCGAACCCGGGGCCTCCCATATGGTAAACGGGAGCCCTACTGATTGAGCCACAGCCGCTTCCCCTCAAGTCAAATTTCTTGTCTTCAAGTTCACTGACTCTATCTTCTGCCAGCTCCAATCTGCTCTTGAAATTCTCCTGGGCATTTTCATTTTAGTTATTGTGGTCTTCAACTCCAATAGTTCTGTTTGGTTCCTTTTTAAACTTTCTATCTCTTTACTCAGACTCTCATATTGTTTCTTCATTTTTTTCCTGATATCCTTTAATTTTTCCTATGCATTTCATTGTCTTGAGAATTTTAAGATCATCTTTTTGAAGGCTTTGTTCAGTGTGTCCACATTCTCATCATCTATCTTGGTGTTTTCTGCATTTGTATCCTTTCCCTTTGAACACAGTCTCATTTTCTGCTACGTTGTCTTGTATTCTTTTTTTTGCACACTGTGCATTTTAATTTATTGCAATGTTCTGTGATTTATTCCCTGAGATGTCTATTTCTTGGATTTGTAACCAGGTGGTCATAAGGCAGAGATTTTTCTTGAGCTTCAGCCTTCCTATCAGGAAGGTTTGCCCAACGTGAATGCAGTGTGCAGAGTTTCCCCTGTCTTTCTGGGCCTGGGCTTTTGCTTGTTTTGGAGTTCCCCTGTTTACCATAGTTTGGTTGTCTTGTCTGTTTCCCAGGAGACAGACCCTCCTTTCCTGGGTGTTTGAAGCTGGCCAGCCTTTGTCCCAGACTATCTGCCTCTAATTTTTTTATGCTCCTTTCATTATCTCAAGGTGTTTTTGCCTGTAGTGCAAATTTCGGAAGCAGTGGCACCTTGGAGAGGATTTTCCCAAGTCAGTCTTTCCCAGCCAATACAGGGCCAGGGGCCCATGAAGGGAATGCAGACAGGCTCCAAAGTACTCTTGGAGAGGATAAGGAAGGCCACCAAAATCTCTTCTGACAGCTTCCCAAAGCTGAGCTTTCCTGGCCTGCCTGCCAGATATAGCCCTTCAGCTAACTGTCCTCTGTAGCCCTGAGGAAGCACTGCTTCTTTGAATCTTGTGATCAGTGATCAGCCATGCCCATTCCTGTTCTTGGGGAAGGTTTTTTTTTAAGTTCCCTTTCTGTCATCAGCAGGTTAGCCAGGGGCTGGAGTGAGAATGGAGGATGGGTGTTGGTAGCCACCATGCCTAGAGAGCAATTAATTTTTCTCTACTGTTGTTTGTCAGCCTCTTCCTCTTGTTCTTCCCCGGATGCTATGCAGTTTTGTTGTGGCTTCCTAGTTTCAAAATGGTTGTTTCAGGCAGTTCCTACCTGTTTAATAGTTGTTTGGTAGAAGGACTGAGTCTTGGAGCTTTCTATGCCACCATCTTCCCACAACCCTTTCTGGTATTTGTTTTTCTTTTTCTTTGATTCAGCATATGTGGAGTCCTTCTCCAGTCTCTGTTCTACCCCAGAGTTCCAAGCAAGTCAAATTTGTCCTTTTATTAATTGATTCTGAGGGGAGACTTTTCCAGGTGATGTCTTACATCACTGTGTTGATAGCGTTACCCCTACTAGTTAATTGGCCTTTTTCTTGATTCAATGTGCACCCTGTTGCTGCAGGCCTTTGATTGCTTTAAGAAAAATGTTTCTGTCATTTCTTATTGATTATTCACAGCTTCTGTAGAGTACTGGAGTCCTGTAGCATCTCAACCCACTATCCTGATCGGGGCTTGGGCAGATTTTTTGCTTTGAAAACTAATTTGAAAGTTTGGTTTTTTTTTTAACACAATGTTTATACAATGAAGCATACAAATCCTATGCATATGTTCACTGAGTTTTGACGAAGGCAAACAATTGTCAAGATGGAGAACATTACCACTACTCCAAAAATTTCCCTAGTATCCTTTCCCAATTAATCTTTGTCTCTAAGGCTGTTTTGATATTTTTCCACCATTAATTAGTTTTCATATGAAAAAAATCATACAATATGTACTGTTTTGTTTAAGGTTTTTGTTGTTAGCATGGTGCATTTGGAATTCACTTATGCTGTGTATATCATTAGTTCATTCCTTGTTATTGGTGAATAGTATTCTCTTGTATGGGTAAACCACATTTTTCTGGAATTTTATATAAATGGAATTATATAGTAGTAGTCTTTTGCACATTACTTTTTTCACTTGGCTTAAGGCTTTTGAAATTCATCCATATTGTTCTGAGTGTCAGTACTCAGCTCTTTCTTTGCTGAGTATTGAATATTCTACCACTTATTAAATCTGTTCTCCTACTGATGGATTCCTGGGCTGTTTCTCAGTTTTGGCTGTTATGAATAAAATTGCTTAAATATTCTTTTAAAAGTCTTGTGAATATATGCATTCATTTCTCTAACACAAATGCCTAGTAGTAGAACTCCTGAATCATAGGGTAGATGTTTGTTTAGTTTTATAAGAAACAGCCAGGGGAAGCAGATATGGCTCAAGCAATTGGGCTCCTCTCTACCATATGGGGGGTCCTGGGTTCGATTCCCAGGGCCTCCTGGTGAAGGCAAGCTGGCTCACACAGAGAGCTGGCCTACGTTGGAGAACTGGCCTACGTGGAGAGTTGGCGCAACAAGATGACACAACAAAAAAGAGACAAAGAGGAAAAGACAATGAGAGACACAAGCCAGGGAGCTGAGGTGGCTCAAGTGATTGAATGCGTCTCCCATGTTGGAAGGTCCCAGGATCAGTTCCCAGTGCCTCCTAAAGAGGAGATGAGAAGACAAGCAGACACAGAAGAATGCATAGCAAATGGACACAGAGAGCAGACAGCGAGTGTGGGCAGTGAGGGGGGTGGGGTGGGGGGGAGTAAATAAAAAATAAAATAAATCTTAAAAAAAAAAAATAAAGAAAGAAGTAGCCAGGCAGTTTGTAAACTTTTCCAAAGTACCTGTATCATTTTATATTCCTGCCAACACTGTGTGGCAGTTCCAATAACCCACAGAATCATCAACCGTTGGTATATATAGGCTTTTTAATACTAGCCACATTGGTGGATGTGAAGTGGCATGTCCTTAAGTTTTTTATTTTTTTATTTATTTTTTTAAAGATTTATTTATTTATTTGCCCCCCCCCCCTCCCGCCGCCTGCTTGTGCTCGCTGTGTCCACCTGCTTTGCATTTTTTCTGTGTCTGCTTGTCTCCTTCTGTTGCGTCATCTTGCTGCTCCAGCTCACTGCGCAGCGCGGGCTGGCTTACCTTCACCAGGTTTACCCATATGGTAAACGGGAGCCCAACCAATTGAGCCACAGCCGCTTCCCATCCTTAAGATTTTTTATTTGTATTTATAGGTTTAATTTTTATGTTTAATAAATCTATGATGTATCTCAGATTAATTTTTGCATGTGATTTGAAATAGAGGTTGAAGTTCAGTCTTTTCCCTCAATTGGAGGTCTAGCATTATTTTTTGAAAATAGTTTCATTTTCCAATGAGTAGTTCTGATGCCTCAGTCAAATCCAGTGTACTATTTGAATGTGGTTCTACTTCTGGACTGTATTTGGTTCCATTACTTACATATATTTTATCACCAGTCCCACACCAGTGTCTACATATATTTTTAATTGTTTCTAGTTAGAGCAGTTGTAGGTTTACAAAAAAATTGTGCAAATGTACATAGTTCCTAGATACTATCCCCCTCATACACACAGTTTTCCCTATTAACATTTTGCTTTAATAGCCCTCCACAATTATGATTAGTATAATTTTATAAGGCTTAAAATCTAGTATTGTTTCTATTTCCATATAAATTTTAGAGTAAGTTTCCCAATTTTTTCAAGAAAGCCTGCTGGGATTTTGATTGGGAGTGCATTAAATCAATAGAATAGGAGAAACGATGTCAGAACAACATTGAGTCTTCTGATCCATGAACATGGTAATTTTCACCATTTATTTGGGTTTTCTTTATTTTCTCCCAGCAGCGCTTTATAGTTTTCAGTGTAGCTGATTTGCATGTCTTTTGTTGAACTTATTTCTAAATTTTATTACATTATTAAAAATGTAATTATTTAAAATTTTCATTTTCCAGTTATTTGCTGCAAATATATATTAATATAATTAATTTCGTATATTTTATCTTGTGTATTTGCATATTGTGTATTTTGTATATTTTTGTATATTTATTTTGTATCTTATAACCTTGCTACTTGTATTAGTTCTAATATATGTTTGGAACATACATTAGGGTTTTCTGCAAAAACAGTTATATATCCTGAATACTGAAACAATTTTACTTCTCTTTTTTTGAACTTTATGCCATTTATCTAGTTTTCTTGACTCATTGCAGTGTTTAGGACTTACAGTTCAATGTTGAAGAAAAGCAGTAAGAGTGGGCATTCTTGCCTTTTTCCCTATCTTAGAAGGGAAGCCTTTAGTCTTTCACTGTTTTAATACAGGAGTTCTTAACCTTTTTTTTTGTTCCACAGACCCCTTTGTCAGTCAGGTAAAAACCATGGACCCCTTACTAAGTCTATTGTATACTGTGTATTATTTATTTATTTATTTTTTTTAAGATTTTATTTATTTATTCATTTATCCCCCCCCTGCTGCCCGCGCTCGCCGGGTCAGCTAACCACGCCCTGCTGGCAGGCTTGCCCTCACCAGGAGGCCCCGGAACCGAACCCGGGGCCTCCCATATGGCAAACGGGAGCCCAGAGCCACAGCCGCCTCCCCTAAAGCCACAGCCGCCTCCCCTATTATTTAATAAATATGTCACACCCATACCAACACGTCCCCACAAGAATAATGTTTTTTTGAATTTCAGTTCAAGCTCACGGACCCCTTTTTAAGAATCTGTGGTTTAATATGATATTCCAAGATTTTTTTTGTGGTTGCCCTATATCACATTGAGGAAGAATCCTACTATATTCCTTGTTTGCTGAGAATTTTTTTTAGCACCAATGATTATTGATTTCTGTCAAATGCTTTTTCTTTCTGTTGAGGTGATCATGATTTATCTTGTGAGACATTTTCACCTTTTTTTTTCCCTGTCCCTCATCTCTTGATTTTGTTGTCTGATTTTGATAGTCATTTCTATGTACTGAAGACCCCACAATCAGCTTGATTTTCTTTTTATTGCCTAAAATGGATCTAAAATAATTCAGTATATTGTACCACATCTTAAAGACCCATTGTATGCAGCTTGTGTTGAGGGATTTAAAATGACAGATTCAGTCATGAACTAGGCATTCCCAGACAAATACTTCATGCTGTTATGGAATTTCTGGGCTCTTTGACCTGAATGTTTTCTTTAATAGAGGTATATCTTGTTTTTAATTCAAGAAGTCAAATTCAAGACTTTTCGTGAATGTGACATGAGGGTAATCATTGACTTTCGTGATTTCTTAAAATTGTGCACCCTCTTATTACATATTTAAGAACATAAGACATTCTCATTAGGAACTTAAAATAATTATAATACTTTCAAATTTCATTTAATGATGTATTTTTCTAGATTATTAACTTATGTAGAAAATCACCATTATTTATCTGATTTATATGGATATAAATTAGACTGTCTCTCTCTATAGTATAAAAACAAGGAATGCCATTTGAAAGCAGTCTTTTCTTTAATGAATAGTTTTGTTTCATTTCCTGTTTTTCTCCTTTATGCTGCAACATATCAGCTTTATATACATAGATCGATGCATTCCTCTATCCGAAGACTTAGAGATGTAACATAAATTTGAAGGAATTGTAAAATATTTTTTTGCGTGCTCCATAAAGTGTAATGTTTAAATTACCCTATCTCTGTGATTTCTTTTCCCTTCATGCATTTTAGGTTTGTAAGATATTTTTGGTTTCTACTCACAAGAAGCATTTAGTCTAAGTGGAACCCTAATACAAGCATACCATACACATGCACACACAGAGGAAACAATCACTGAATGAGACAATTTAAATCTTTTAGTTGTATCTGCAGGCTTCAAGTATGAAAGGTGTAAGGAAAGGCAGTGATCATTTTGTATTTTAGAAAATTAGGGAAATTTTCATTAAGGATGTGGTAATGCAAGGAGAACAAATAAGAAATATTTATTATTTGGAAAGACTGTAATATAATTTCTGAAAAAATACTGATCTAATAAAATAATATATGTGGAAGTACTTTGTGAACCATAAAGGCCAGCACAAATATTAGAGTTTTTAGAAAAGCATTTTTAGTATTATTTCTGTATACCACATACATTAACATACTCTGAGTTTGCTTCTTTTTTTAATCACATCTTAATCCTTTAACATTTAAAATAAATATTTAATTCTTATTTCCCCATGCTTTGATTATCTATCAAGGAACAAAAGACAGCACAGCACTTCTTATGTTGCAACTCTTTCTGGTATCTTTTTCTTGAGTATTAAGGAGAAATATTGTACTCTATTTGAGCAGTGTAGTATTTTTCATTTTATTTCTTCAGCTTACCAATACTGAATTTATTTTTAATTTAAACATTAAATAAGATCTTTAAAATTGTAGGATTCCAATGCCAATTCATATGAAAATGATGAAACTAAAGATCTTTGTTACATAATAAAATATGAGGAATGATACCTGGAATTCATAATTAATTTTAAAACTGGGTGGTCTAGCCTTTTCTTGTTTTTGTTATCTTTTCCTTCTTCTCATATACTACCTGCAATGCATTGCTCTATTGAATTTTACAGCTTTTTTCTAACCAATGAAGTAAATTGGAGCTTCTTCAGAATTTACTTATTTTTAAGTGATTTCTTTGATTTGTTCATGAACAGAAAGAAATCATTGATGTTTCCATAAGAAAACTAGGTGCAGTAAACTGTGGTCAGCATAAATGTAGACTTACATGTGGATTTTGTTCTTGAAAGTGAATAGAGTTTGACTTCTGGGATATATAGGATATCTGGAAAATTGAAGATAAAATGAGAAAGGAATCTGTGAAATAAAAACATTTGAATTTTACATTTATTATTTCTCATTTCCACTTTGATTTTTATTGCAAACATATTAAATACTGCCTTTCTTATACACATATAATGTGAAAGACTATTTGTTTAAAGTTTAAAACTCCTAGAAATGGTTATTAAACTTTAAATTGGGGAGCACTTTAATAAAATCATTTTAACATTAATTATAAAAATTATAGAAATACCAAACAGTTGACTTGGTATTTTATTTTATTCTTTTATTAACTTATTGATCTTTATTTTATCATATCTGAAAATAAGAACAAAATGTGAGCTTATAGAGCAATTATTTATTTTATTGAGGATATACCTTAAAAGTCAAGAAGTGAAGCTGCTTGGTAATGCTATAAATTTAAAACTGTCCTACAGCAAGACAGTATGATGCAAATATGACTTAATAAGATCACAAACTGAATTTCAGTGAAACAACCAAGATTTACATTAAATTAGGAATTTTAAAACTGATTTAGTTTGTTTTACTGAGCATTTGCTTAATAACATTTTGCCTTCTTGCAATCTTTTTAAAGACAATAATTCGTCTGTGAAATGCAGGCACATCCTCAGTAGAAAAATTGAAAGCAACAGCTCACTTTCTGAAACCACACATATAGCGATATAAAGAAATATTTCAGCTCTACAAAATTTAATAAATCATCCCATTTCCTAATTTGATCATATTAGATGCTGATGTGGAAGAAGCATTTCAAATACCATCTCCTCATTAATATACATCAGTCTGGGGAATAGAATGGAATACTTATGCAGAGATGTCACAGTTACTGTTTCTTAGTTTACTAAGTGGAACAGGTTGATGTGATACAGGGTGCTATTTGTCAATGTCTTGTTAAAATGGTTTGGGTCGAGTTATGGAGTCCAGAAAGACGGCGGCTGATAAATCAAAAGTGGATTGAGTGGACAGGAGGCAGTGATTGATACTGTGACAGGATATGAAGAAAGGAACCTTGATACAAGCATGCATGATATTGAATATGAGAAGGAAAATGGCCCTGGAGTATGGATATTATTCAAGGAAATGAGAATAATAATATCAGCCTGAAAATATTGCTGGGTGAAGATTAGGATAGTTCTTATTAGAGCATAATACTTTGCTAGAATACTAGGGTAAAATTATGTAAAAATATATGTGTGAAGATTACTTTAACCGAGACTCAAAGACTCTTTATTTATTAAGATATTTTAGCCTTGTTTTTTCATGTTGTTTATAAACAACCTAAATCCCAGTAAAATTGGAACATTTTTTTCTTTTAGATTATTTTAAAAAGCATTTTCACATCTAGCTTTTATAGGATTGTGATATTCAGAGACTGAACTTGCATATATAGTGTTTTCTTATCAGTTGGTTTTGACTTACAAAATTACATTTTTAACTTTAAGTGAAAAATCTGCATTGCACACTTTTCAGCATCTTTTAGATTAGTCATTTTGAATGGCAAATGAAAGATCTCTGACATGAGCCATTTCACAAAGATCAAGGCTAAATATACTGAATTTTCTTTTACTGAATTACCAGTGAAATGTCAGTTGATGTCAAGGAGATCTTGATGGAAATCTTTTGATTAGTCTGACTTTTTGTCCTTGACAGTATATAACGGGAGAACTTTCTTTTGCTTCTTCCCTGGAAGAGTTCTTTTTTTAACATTGGCTGAATAAGAGGAAATTTGGAAAGGTATTCAATTAATTTTTAATTATGTAGTCTATGTGAGACAATGAGATTTGGAGTTACTGACTAGTTGTAATTATATTTGATTCTTATGTCAATGTCTTTTTCTTCCTTATAAATACCTAACACCTTATGGCACAATTTTTGCTAAGTAAGTAATAGAAAATGTGAAATGATGGGAGGCGGCTGTGGCTCGATCGGTGGGGCTCCCGTTTGCCCCGGTTCCTGGGGCTTCCTGGTGGGGGCAAGCCCGCCCGCACGGTGTGGTTGGCTGGCCCGGCGAGCGCGGGCAGCAAGGGGGGGATGAATGGGTGAATAGATAGGATCTTTGAAAAAAAAAAAAAAAAAGTAAAAAAAAAAAAAAAAAAAGAAAAAAAGAAAATGTGAAATGAGGCATTGCTAAATATTTATCCAGGTAAATTAATCCAGTAGTGATAAATTCATTGGCAATATTTTTGTAGCCCTTTACAAAACTTCTAGTTAGTAATTTGTGTAGTATTCCTGGATTCCTCAAAACTAATGTAATTAGATGAAACCTTTTATTTCAGGGCTTATCACCTCTATCTTTGATAAACTAACATCATTGTGCTTGGTAAATAATGTAATATTGGAACTTAATATAATTCTTAACTGTCCTATTTATTGCCACAAGTAGTTTTATGAGGCCCAGAATGTGCTACTACTTGAAGAGCAAATAGTAATTTCTAAATTATAAAATATATTTTTTATGGTTTTCTAGAGTTTCCTGTCTAACTCATTCTTCATTTGATAACCAGAAATGCAAATCTGATAGTGCCTTCTCTATTTCAGCTATTTAAATAAAGTCCACAGTGTTGATGAGCCCTAAAGTCCCTCTGTGATCTGGCTTCTCCCTACCTTTTCAGTCACATCTTTCCAATCCCAGTAGTACTTGTAGTTTCTGTACTGTTCTTTTTTCTCTCTTAGGTCCCTTGACCATCACTTCCAATATAGAAAGTGACTACTGGAAATATTCTTTTCTCCTTCTCATCATCTCCTATTCAATTTTTAGGTCTTTGCTTAGAAAACCTTTTCTGTCCACACAGACATGAAACAGTACATCATAACCAATACTCATAGCTCACAACCCAGGATTCTAGCAAGCATGCTAAAGCTGATCCTAGTTTCTGTTATAGAAACATGGGTTATGTACTCAGTCTAATTTTCAATTTATGCATTAAGCTTTAAACTCGGTAGTAATCACTTCTCACTTGATTCTCATTTCTATTATAAAGAAAGTAATTTGAAATTTGGTGTTAAAGACAAATTAGAAATAGCATGGAAAAAGCTCTGGATCAACTTTTCAGAGTCCCAGTATCCTCATCTGTGAATATCAGACTTATTGCAAAGGTTCATTCCAGCTCTGATTCTGTTTTTAAATCCTATGAACATAAGTTTCATGATGTATAGTTATTTAAACAAAACAATTATTTTTAAATCAGTTTTCACTTTTGAATTAAAATTTTTTTTTATTTTGAATTACTTTCAAACTTACAGGACAGTTACAAAAATGAATTAAAACAACAACAACAACTAATGGATGTGCCTGCTATTTTGCCACATTACCATGTTCTAAAGGAATGATAATTAAATCCATTTAAAGGAACTGAAAAGTTACTCATATCGACACAGTTGTCTGCTTGGTTGCTTCTGTTTGCTTGCCTACAGAATTCTAGTTTGTACTAAGCTATATGGTCTCTTATTCTTTTGTGCATATGGAAATGATCTTATTTTGCAAGTTCTTGTTTTTCTGATTTATTGCTTTTAGAGGTGGATATAAGGCCTTGAAGAAGTATGGACACAGAGCTTTTAGGGAAGAGGTTATTTTATTTTATTTTATTTTTTAAAGATTTTATTTATTTATTCATCTATCCCCCCCCTTGCTGCCTGCGCTCGCTGGGTCAGCCAACCACGCTGCGCGGGCGGGCCGCCCTCACCAGGAGGCCCCGGGAACCGAACCCGGGGCCTCCCATATGGTAAACGGGAGCCCCACCAACTGAGCCACAGCCACTTCCCGGGAAGAGGTTATTTAGATAAATATTTCTTTTAGATGAGGAAGCTGAGAATAGAGAAATTATTCTCCAGTTAACCAAGTAGTGGTGGCAGAAATGGTTCCCTAAGTGTGTGGTAATTTTATTGCCTTGCTTTTCCCAAGGTGTTTCCCCCCTCCCCCCCTGCACTTCTAGTTTTTCAGTAGTTTACTGGAGAGTCAATAGAGGAACTAAGGAAATTCTGGGGGAGGAAACCTGGGCAACATCGTTCTGAAAGTGAGCTGCTTGCTTGCTGATAATGCTTTGAGTGTAAAATGAATTGGTCTTGCACATAAGTACAAGGACACAGTTTAATAAATGTATGTTTCTATTGTTTCATTATTTACCTTAGGTAGTGTACATTTACAACATCCAGAATAAAGAAGAAATCCAGACCATGGGTCTATCCATGAATACAGTTACCTTTTATTCAGGTCACTATTTGTTTTTATTAATATTCACTTGACTGGAACCAGCAGCAGTTTTTCATTGACATTTGAAACAGATGGATTTTTAATTATTAATCCTATGGAATTAATGAGCTCATCTTAAAAAACAGGATATTCTCCCTCTCCCCCTCCCCACCCCCCACCTCCCTGTCAAGTTTCTCTAATTAGGATTTTCTAGGTTTATAATATAAAATCCAAATGGGCAAAAGGTGAACTGTTAACTATTTGTCATGAAATCCCCAAATCTTTGAATAAATAAAATAAAAATTCAGTTATTCACGTTGAATAAAAGGTTTATGTAGCTCTGTAGTATTGGACCTATTAAATAAATGAATGCTATGCTTTTTTGAGCCTTTACTTTAAGATGATGCTTTTCTAGCTTTCAGATATTTTAAATCAATTTTAAGACTTTAAAGTAAAAATTTGTTGTTTAAGTCCAAAAAAAGTACATTGAAAATGGGTTAGTTGGCTTCATCCGCAAAAATTAGTAGATTAAAAATAAGAGCTTTAGTCTGTAATGATAAAGTAGATGATGTTTTTAAACACTTTTTCTCAGCTTTTTAATTGCATTGTCACTCTAGCTCTTCAGTTCTTGACTCACATTAGAGCACATTAGAGCACAGCCCAGCTGTTCTCAGGGCCCAGATTTCCACCTAGAGCAGCACCTGTATTGTGAGGAACCCTATTTGGGGAGTTAGATAAGGTCTCTCTTAGATAAGTTAGGATATTTTTCTGGTTTTTGGCCAAGAATCACTGTTATATAGAATGAGACTATAACACTAAATCAACTGAGTGGATGATTTGTCCATTTTGATTTTTCATTGTCTTCTTCATTGCTATAGACAACCAGAAATTGCCTGCATTTCTTTGTATAATATTTAATTCAGTATCAAATTGCAAACATTTTGTATTAGTTAGCCAAAGGGGTGCTAATGTAAAATACCAAAAATGGGTTGGTCTTTATAAAGGGTATTTATTTGGTGTAGAAGTCCACAGATACCAGGCCATAAAGCGTTAAGTTTCTTCTCTCACCACAGACCATTGCCATGTGTTAGAGCAAGACAGCTGCCGGCGTTTGCCAGGGTTCAGGCTTCTGGGGTTCCTCTCTTCCCAGGGCTGCGTTTCTCTCCGGGCTTAGCTCCTGTTTCCTCCACAAGGTCAGCTGCAGATGATCAGGCGAACGGCTTGCTTCTCTTCTCCTGGCGCCTTCTTTCCAACATCAAACTGCTTCTCAAAGACTGCTTCAACTGTCCTTTGCCTTGCTTTTTATATTCAATTCCCCACCCACCAAGGGGTGGGGCTCAACGCCCTAATCCTAACCTAATCATGCCCAGATTAACAGATCAGTTTACAAGCATGATACAATTATATTTTTGGAATTCATAATTACATCAAACTGCCACACATTTATTATATGCTTTTGGTAGAGGGGATTTTGTTATGGTGGTAGCTAGATTTCTTGCTGTTCATTTCTTATGCCTTAACACAGTGTAGTAACACAGAAAGATTGAGAAAACTCTATATGGGGAATGCTTTGTTTCTTGGGTAGAGCCCAGGTCATAGTTTACCAGGTTGCTTGCCATATGCACTACTATTGCATATAGTTAACTGCAAAGGGATTTTATCATCTGGCTTCTGAATTGTGGGTACCTGAATGTTGGCAGACACTTAAATATGGTCTCTGCTCTAGATATGCTTATTGTCATAAATTTCCTTTTTGATTTTTCTCTTTATTACTGTCTACTTACTCTTTTGCATCATTGTGGTATAAACGATAGAAAATAATGTTCCCATATTCCATGACGCTTGTAGATGAATAAGGACAATTTATTAAGAATGAAATTAGTTATATTTTCCTCTCTTGTCCCCACCCATTCCTATGAAATTGTGAAATTGTGGGATCTTACAAGAAAAAAAATTGATAATGATTACTTTTTATACGTAATTTAAAAGTATATGAATTGTTATATATTTTTAAATGATGTTGGTTACAAGTAATTATAATTGTATCTATCCCTCTACTTGCATTTTTAAAAAAATGATTACCTATATATATATTTTAAGATATTCTCCACCCCCCACCTCCCCGCCCATTTGCATTTGCTTTGTCTGTTCTTTTGTTGTGTGCTGGTCTTGTCTTTTTTAGGAGGCACCGGGAACTGAACCCGGGACTTCCCATGTGGGAGGGAGGCGCCTAATCACTAAGCAACCTCTGCTCCCCGCTTTGTTACGTCTCATTGTGTTTCTTCGCTGTGTCTCTTGGTTGCATCATCTCACTGTGTCATCTTGTTGCATAAGCTCGCCGTTCCAGCCCTCTGTCTTGCTCATCTTCTCTAGGAGGCATCGGGAACCGAACCTGAACCTCCCATGTGGTAGGCAGGAGCTTAGTCACCTGAGCAATATCCACTTCCCTCTACTTGCATTTTGTTTCTTCTATATTACACTCATTATTTGGTGTGGAAGGATCAGAGTATGTATTTATAAATCTGATTTTTAAAAGATCATCATATTCTATATTATAGAAACAGTGCTTAATATTTGGTATAATTTTGTTTTAGTTCTATCTGTCTGTCCGTCTGTCCATCCATCCATCCATCCATCCAATTTTTTTAAGTAGGTACCGGGGATTCAGCCCAGGACCTCGTACATGGGAAGCAGGTGCTCAACCATTGATCTATAGCTGCTCTCCAATGAGAGCTGGTTTTTTTGTTTGTTTGTTTTGTTTTTAGGAGGTAGTGGAGATTGAACCCATGGCCTTGTACATGGGAAACAGGTGATCAACCACTTAAACTACATCCACTCCCCTGTATTTTTTGAGAATGAATATTTTACTTTTGTAAACATGTTTATCTTTTGGATGATATAAGCCTACAACAGGAAGAGCAAATTCTGCCATCAGTAACATCATATTAAATTGGATGTTCCTAGTAGCGGTCAACTTGAGTTACTCCTTTTTTTAAAAAAAATACTTAGAAAAAACAGCATTTACAGAGATTGGCTATGAAGTTAATAGGTAAAGACACTTTTTACCAAGTCCAATCTGTCTTTATTTTTTAAAGTTAAATATGGGAAGGGCATTTTGTACTCTAATTTTTATCCCATAAATTTTTGTTGAAATATACAGTATTTTATTCCCCCATAGGATTATTGTGGCAAGACATAAAGAAAGAACTCCTTGGTATTATCTACTCTATAAATTATTTCTTTGTCAAACTATAGATTTTTATAAATTTTCCTTTGGTTCTGTTTTTCTATAACTTGTGAAATAATCTGTGTTCACTCTATTGCTTCTTCTTGTCTTTGTAAGCTATATATTTTGTGCCAGTGATCTTTCAGCATTATTTCCAAGCTGAAGATTTCAAACTTTTATAGTTCACCTTCATATGGAAGGTCCCACTCCTTACCTTCCTAATAATTTTAGTTTTACTTACCTGCATTGTCTGGCTCTTGTCAAAAGATGGTTTTGTACAAAATAGACTCAGGTAGTATTTTCCTTCCTGTTTCCAATATGCTTTCCGTTAATGGCCACCTTTATGTTTGGCCTTTCTGACTATAACAGCACATTGGACATGTTACTCTTCAGGAAACTGTGTGTAATGACTACCAGATCTCTTTCTAAATCGCTCTTATTTTATGAGTATAGTAATCCATTCTCATTTATGAGTTTGCCTTATTTGAAATTCAGATATAATGTAGATTTACTTCTGTACTGTATATGTTTTTCAGAATCTCTGCTGGACATCTGGGTCACTTGTTTCCACTTTTGTTCTTCTGCCGGTTGCTTCTTAGGTGATTGGTCACATACATACTGTAATGAAAATATATTATATTTTATTATCAAGCTATATATATTACTATGTGGTATTTGTAGTCCTTATGATATTGGGCAAAAGGAGATTAAAAAGAATTGTTATTTGTGCTGTAAGAGCTGTTATTGCCAAGGTGGATGTCTAGTAGTGTTACACAGAAAGTGTTGTGACAGTGTAAAATGAAAGGTGTATTGTCAGCCACAACCCTGTAGAGGAAGGGACCCTTCCTGGCAAAGGTGATTTAAAATGCCTCCTCAAAAATTTCTGAAATACTGACTAAGGAAACAAACCTATTAGGTTTGAGGCCAGAGAACTGTAGCAACAAAAAGCATTCCTACTAATTTGTAAAACTGGTAAGTATAATTTGTAACAAATGTTGGAGAGAAGCAAAGCCTTTTTTTTTTTTTCTTTAGAAATTAATGGGTACAGATTTTATATTTAAACTCTATTTTGATAATATGTATAAGAAAGTCTAAGAGTAGACCTTCAAGTGAGATGTGAAGTAATTATTGTAACCAATAATGAAGTGGAAAGAGGCTCTCAAAAGAAGTTTACAGATTATTTCTAAGCTTTTATATTATATTCAGATTCATTATGTTATATAGAAAGGGTAGGGAAAATTCTAGGATTATTGGCTCAAAAGTGGAAAAACCTGGCTTGAGGTTGGTTCTTAACCTTTCTTGGGTCACAACAGATGTAAAGTAGAATGTCAAAGAGAGAATCTGATGAAAACTATGGCTCTTCTCAGAAAATATCATCTACATACATATTTTCCTTGTTGTTTTAGGGGATTCACAGACTTCCTAAAACTCCATTCCCCCTTTTAAGAACATTTATGCTAAGGCCAGAAACATTCAAGGAAGTTTTCAGAATTAAACCTAACTATGCAAGGATAAATGTGGGTTAGAGGAGGAAGCAAGTCCTTCCCAGTAATTATCCAATTCCTTCCTTTCCTGTTTTAGCCCTATTATTGTCTATTTCATCATCAGTAGTACATTTTCTCATAAGTTCAAAGACAAATGGAAAGTATAGCTTACTAACAATTTAGGATAGGAAAATGCCACTGATAGTTATTTAGTATATTCTTTGTTCCTTGTGTTTTATTTTAGTGAAGGTAAAAATATTTATGAAGCTTTATAGATTGTCTTGCAATCTCATTGAAAAAAATAAGGTCATGAATTCCTTCAAGAATTCTCCTACCACTAGGATTTCCAAGAACTTAATCCTGACAATTTGAGAGAATATTATCTATTAATTGTTATATTGTGCTTGCCTAACATTGTAGGCAACCTCTTTGCACAACCTCTTCAACCTCTCTGGTGATCTTGTTTGATATATCTTTGTCATCTTCATATTAGAAGATTTTACTATTTGTTTCTTTACTCTGGATAACATAAAAATGTTAAATGAGATTGATCTAGTGGCCATCTTGAGATAGTATATTGTGGAATAGTTTTGGAGTACTCTTACTTTTCATACCAATCATTGAAGAAAATTCTAATGTTTTTAAAGACCCTCCCTCCCCAACCCATGTCTCAGGTTACCTGAGCTTCCTTAAGAAAGGAATCAAATCTTACAAATTTGGTATTATCAGTTCCTAGTGTGATAGTACTTGCTTAATAGTAGATTTCAGTAAATGAATGAATGAATGAATATATGAATGATTGATAAATTTATCCATTTTCAATGCAGATGTTGTCTACTTGGGACTTTGTTTAGGAGACTTTTTGAAAGTTTAAAATAATTACCTTTGTTTAATTCTCTTTACCTCCAGAAGAATTGTATGCACTGTCAGGTGTCTCCTAGTCCAAATCCAATCCAATCTTTATTTCCAGGATGTTGGTTCCTCAAATTCTGGTATAGAAGCAAAAAGTTGATTGTAATCTTGGGAGGGAACATTGCAGAAAAATATTAATAATACCCCTTTAAAGATTGTGAGATAAAGTCTTTGAAGGGGATTGAGATAGGTGGCCTTTTTACTTTTTAAGAAGAGATTGAAGAATGGTATTATCTGAAGAAAAACAAATTAAATATCCCAAGTCAAGCCTTTTTATTTTTGGTGCCACATTAAGTATATATGCAAAAGCTAAATAATTAGGACGTTATTTATTATTTTTTATCTTGAATGAAGAGTATTCTGGAATTCATTTTTTACGTAGTCATTTAAATCCTTAAAATCAAGGGTTTTACATGACTAGATCAATGCCTATTGACAAAACAATAATGTGTAAGAGTTCTTTTTGGAGATAGTGATTATATTAAGAGTTATGGTACTATCTTTGTATTCTCTTACTCTTTTAGCTGTCATGATCTCTGATACTCTCAAAAGAAATGAAAAAAATTTACTTCTTGAATTACGGGTTAACAAAGCAGGGATGAAGCTGGTAGACAATAATTACCAAAGAGGATATTACCAAGTGTATTAGTCAGCAAAAGGGGTGCTAACGCAAAGTATTAGAAATCTGTTGGCTTTTATAAAGGGTATTTATTTGGGGTAAAAGATTACAGTTATCTGGCTCTAAAGAGTCCAACTAAAGGCTGCTTTCTCACCAAAGTCAGTTGCCACGTGTTGAAGCAAGATGGCAGGCAATCTCTGCAAGGGTTCCCCCTTTCTCTCTCTCAGCTGGCATAGGGCTTGTTCTTTCCGGGCCTTCTCAGCTTCTTAGCTGCTCTGGTCTCTTCACAAGGTCAGCTGTAAACTGTCAGGTGCATGGCTCAGCTCTCTGCAGAGCCCCAGGATCAAACATGACAGAGTGCTCTCCTCTTTCTTATCTTCTTCCATGTGTCTTCTTGAGTGAATGTCTGTTTCTATCAGTATACCCAGTAGGCAGAGACTCAACCAGACAACCAGAGTTATGCCATACTGATGTTGAATCAAAGTCCTAATCTTAACACAATTTAATCAAAGACATCTGAGCTGTATCTAATACAATCAAAGGGCATCACACCCAGAGGAATTGATTATTTTACAAACATAATCTCTCCTTTGGGGATTCATAAATTATTTCAAAGTGGCTCACCAAGATTGAATTGACTGTTTTTGGGAGATTAAATTTCATGTGGCAAAACCAAAGGCTCTTAGTAGATATCTGCTACTTGGGTGCCTTTTAATTATTATTAGCTTTGGAAATAGCTAAAAATGTGACTGTCAATCTGCATAGCTAAACTTCGAAGTACACTTACGTAGTTTTCTGACATTTTTTTTTTTTTTTTTTCTTTTACAAACCCTTGTGTCGAGGGCTGACTTTCAATAGATCGCAGCAAGGGAGCTGCTCTGCTATGTACAAAACCCCGACCCAGAAGCAGGTCGTCTACGAGTGGTTTAGCACCAGGTTACCCACGAACGTGCGGTGCGTGACGGGCGAGGGGGCGGCCCCCTTTCCGGCCGCGCCCCGTTTCCCGGGTAGACGGGCTCTCCGCACCGGACCCTGGTCCCCATGCGCGGCGGGGAACGCCGCACGCGCGGGCGTGCGCGACGGCCCGCCGGCGGTATGACATTCTTTTAAAAGTACTTTTTAGTGTTTCCCTTGTTTGAACTTTGTAAAATCTCTCAAAGAATATTAAATACATAGATTTTATTTTTAAATATTAAGAAGTTGGAGATAGATTAAAGAACTGTCTTTAGACAGTTTTTTTTTTTTTAGAAATAACAGTATTCAGAAATACTACATTAATGGAGTTAATTATTTTAATTAAGAAATTTTCAAATTACTCAAAAGTATCCATTTTCTAGATTCCCAATTAAATTTTTTGTTATGTGTTTTAGTTTCCTAGGCTGCTTAAAGCAGATACTTTGAAATGGGGTGGCTTAAACAATGGAGATTTATTACATTACAGTTTAAGGCTGAGAAAATGTCCAAATCTAGCCATCATCAGGGTGATGCTTTCTTCCCAAAGTTACCAGTGATCCTTGGCTCCTCTGCAGTATGGCAAGGCACATGGCAGCATCTGCTACTCTCTCTTCTCTTCCAGGTTTTGTTGATTTCAGGTTGTTGCTTCTGTGCCTTTCTCTCTCTGTGTATATTCATCCATTTAAAATGACTCTAGTAATAGGTTTAAGACCCATCCTAAATGAGGTGGGTCATACCTTAACTGAAGTAGTCTCATCACAAGGTTCTCCTTACAATGGGTTTGCAGCCACAGGAATAGGTTAGATTTAAGAACATGTTTTTCTGGGGTACATACAGCTTCAATCCACCATACCATGTGTGCTGCTGCTGCTACTGCTGCTTCCCTCTGCCCCTTTTTCTATGCTGAAGTATTTCAAAACAAGTTTGGGCATTGTGTTATTTCACTTACACGTGCTTCAGTTTGCATCTCTAAAAAATTTAAAAATTTTCTCACATGACTAAAGTACAATTATGAAATTGATGTTTTGATTTCTCCTACTATCTACTCATGTTCTTGCATCAACACATAAGCCACTGTTACACTTTGGAAAATCTGTGCTATTTGTCTTTTAAAAATTCTCATTTTTTCCTTCTTTTTCATTTTTCAAAAGAGCCAACCTTAAATTTATCCTAGACCACAGGTTATCAGTTTACATTTCTTTATAGCCTGGAAGAAAATAGATTGTTTTCCATGTGGTTAAGTAATAGCAGTAAATAATCTCCAAAGAACAAATAAAAAAAATCTTTCCTGAATGATATAATGGTTTTTGACCACATTACTAGCTTGATGAAAAATAATTTTCATTAAAAAATGTGGGTTTTGGAAATACAATTTTAGTTGAACTATATGAGAAATTCTTATGTTATAATCTGGCTGTGTAAGGAATCACACCTAATTCTGTTTTATATAGTCTAGCTGTGCTTTCAGGTGATCTGTGGTAAAGGATCACTCCCTCCACTCCTCCACCCACCAAATTTCCAATCCATTACAGAATATTTTTTAAAATGCAATAAAAATGTTGTAGTAATATTAGATTGCTCTAAGTTTCTTATTCTCAATTTCTTCCTTCCTCTTTTTTACTTATAGGATTCTTTCAGAGAAACTTTCTGGGAAAGAGTAGTCATGTGCTTCTTACATGATTTCCATTTATCTTTACCTTTTTAGCTCTCCTAGTTTGTAAGTACAAGACTACAGCAAACATTGTATCTTAATTGCATGGGGTCATTGGAATGGTCAATTGGGCTGAAGGAGCAACTTGATCATTCTCCTTATAAAATATAGAATACACAAATTTGTACTTCAGAGGTGGAGGGTTAGAAGTGGGCAGGGATATGATCCAGAGAAACAGCACAATAAAATAGCAATAGTGTTGGGCTAGTTGACCTGGATTTCAGTCCTTTTCCATGATCTAAAAGCAATATGCTTTTTCTGTTTCTTTAAAAAATTATTTATTTTTAATTGTGGTAAAGTATACATATCAAAAATAACCTCAGCTATTTTAAATGGACAATTTTTTGACATTAAGGACACTGACAATACTGTGTATTTCACCATTGTCTATTTCCAAGACTGTTTTCATCATCCCAAACCAAAATTTATACTCATTTAGCAATAACTAAAAGCAATATGATCTTGATCTCTAGGTTTATCCCTCTCTAAATTGGGTTTACTACTGATTTTGCTTTCTTTGCAAAGTTTTGCGTATCATAATTCCTTCTTTTAATTACTTGTTTCTGCTCTAGGGTTCCAAAGCAATAAGATGTTTGTGGGTCTCATTCTAGTTCTCTGGAACTGAATTGCTTCTGATTTGTTCTGCTTTCAGTATATGAATTTCTGCCTTCTTCACCATATAAAGCTTCTAAATATTTGTAACTTGACACACTCAAGGGTCATCAAAACTCCTTTGGTAGTTCTCTCAATTTTAGTTTTGGCTCTTTCTGCTAACTGCTAATTTTCTTAGTATGCCCCAGTTCAAAATCCCAAGTAAGGGATCTGATCAGCTCAACTAATAACTCTTAAAAATGTTGAGCCAAAGGTTGCTGGCCAGCCTATGAACTGATTGCCTTCGGATCAGATAGTCCCACCTGGTTCCGTCACCTGTGGCTGGGCTGTGTCTTGGTGTAAAGTATAGAGCTTGGCAGGGGCTGTGGCCGTGACATACTTGGTATAAGTGCGGTATGTTCTAAGTGAATATCAGGGGTTCTTAACAAGGGGTCAATGAGCTTGAATCTAAATGAAAAAACAACAACACATTATTCTTGTGAGGACGTGTTGGTGCGGGTGTGATATATTTATTAAATAATACACTTACTTGATACACTTAGTAGAAGGTCTCTAGTTTTCACCTGACTGGCAAAGGGGTCTGTGGAACAAAAAAGGTTAAGAATCCCTCGAATAGATGAACTTAAATAAATGTGAGTGAGACTCTTCAAGATGAATAAAGGGATAGTCACTTACTACCATTTGGAAGTAAAAATATTTGGGGGTGGGGAAGAGGGGAAGTTATTTGAGAAAATTGAATATGCAGATACCTTTTAGATATTTCATATCTAAATAATAATAAATTTTGTCATATTTCATATCCATTAAAATGCACTGTAAAGAGACCTTCTTTAATCTTTTACATTTCTGTTAACATTTTATTTATAACCTATCAAGTAAAAATGTACTTTATAAATTGTGCCTTCTTCTGTATAAAGTCTATGTTCCAAAAGTTTTTGGTTAATTTTAGGGCTAGTAGGAAAAGCAGTGAAAAGTTATAAAGGACAAAGTTGTAATGCTGAATTGTTCTTGCCAACTACTATTGCATGGATGTAGGCGTCCAAGGCTGTAGTAGATTAAAGGACGTAGTAGATTAAAGGCTGAAAGTTTTCTATTTAATCATAATTGGTAGAAAGACTTGTCACTTAAAAAAAAAATCCTTTTAATTAAAATGGTTGCATTTATTATACCATTATAAGATTGTTACTTATTTGCTTTTCCCCCCTTAGCATAAAAGCAAAGAAAAGAGCATAATTTACATTATATTTTGGATATACTATAAAGCTGAGGATTTCTTACTTGAACACAGCTTGTGAAAATGATAATATTGGGAATAACATAGACTATTAGAAATTGAAATGTTCTAATTATAGTAATGCAATCTGAAAATTTAAATGAAAATCTTCAATTAATAACCTGTCTGGCTGTGTTTTGTCAATTTTACAAAATATATATTGAACTTATATTAAATGCTAGGTATAGCAATGTTTGTTTGTTTTTTCCCCACCCTGAGATGGCACCCTTGTCTGTTTTCTCATTGTTTTTGTTCATTGTCTGTTTTCTTTTCTTTAGGAGGAACCAATCCTGGAGCCTCCCATGTGGGATGCGGGTGCTCAACTGCTTGAGCCACATCTGCTCTCTTCTTTTTTTGTTTTTGCCCATTGTCTAGCTCATTATTTTTCTTGTTGTCTGCTCTTTGTTTTTGCTTGATGTCTGCTTGTTGTTTTTGCTCATTGTTTGTCTTCTTTAGGAGGCACCGGGAACTGAACCTGGGACCTTCCGTGTGGGGGGTGGGTGCCCAACTGTTTGAGCCATATTTGTTTCCCGCAGTGGGTTTTGATATCAATTAGGATGACAGAACAGAGTCTATAATAGAGTATATAATTTGGTCTAGAGTGCTCAATGGGTTGGCAAAACATTTTTGAGAAGTATTTCAGGAGTGGAATTGGATCCTTAACTTGTAGAGTTTTGGAAGTCCATGGAGGTGCCCCAGGATCTGCAGTGAGTTTCTCTTTTTACCTTTTTTCTCATTTTTATTTTTGGGAGGGAGGAGTGATGGTGCTGCTGTCTTAAAATTAACTGTAGCAGATCTCTGTCTAATTGTCTTATGTATTCAGGTTCTGTGTATCATAGTATTTGGGGATAGGATTCTGTGTTTAAAAACTACCTTTAAATTCCTGATAACTTGGTAGTCTATACAGTCATGTTATATTTATCTTACATTACTTTAGTGAGGTTATTTATGTACATCTCTATCTAGCTTGTAAACTCTTGGAGAATTTCATAGTTGATATTGCCATGTATCTCATATTTATTCTTGGAATGAGTACAAGCTGGGTGCCAGGCCCTGTGCTACCTGGTGTGAATATAGAGATAGTAGTATCTTAAGGGGCTTAGAATATAGTGAGAGAACATATGTAAACATGATTATAATACTGATGTAAATGTTACACTTATTTATGAGAAAAGAGCTGGGAGGACAACAGGGGCTTTATATGTGATAAGAACTGCACAAGTATTGTTGAATGAATGAATGTTAATTAAAATACAGTTGGATAGCATAAGAAACCTTTGGTACTATGATTTAAATATATAATGTGTACAATATTGTAGAGTAAAATAAAACTTGCAAGCCTCCTTTTAAAACTGCAATTGATAAATTAGAGCCTGTGTCTATGGTTTGAAGTATTAAATCTCTTTCTCTATAATGTATATATAATTAGTTTACTGATTTTTTATATTTAAAAAAAAAATGCCTCAATTTTAAAAAATCACTTATTTTGGGGGCAAAATGTTTTCTTTTTCAGATGTAGAATAATATAGGACCCAAGGCCCTAGACTATGAGTCAGAAAACTTGATTTCCACTCTAGGCCCTGATTTTCTTATTGCTATTTGACCTTAGATAAATAATTTAACTTAGCTGAACTTCATTGAAAAATAAATCTATAAAGCAGGAATCAGAATAGTAAACAAGGAGCTCCTTGGGGATAGTGTCCATGCCATATTATTTTTTGCTATGGTGACCCGGGTTTGCATGGGACTGTCTTGGTTTTAGCACTGAAAGTCCCATGTCATGGGAAACCCTTCAGTCCTGGGCAAACCAGGTCAACTGTTCCTCACTCTGTTGGTACCACCAGTGGCTAACTGCTCAGTAAGTGACTGGAATTGAATGTCTATTCAGCCTTTCTCCCAGAGCTGATGTAAGGATCAAATGATATTACGTGAAAGTATTTTGAAAGCAGTAAATGCTCTACCAGTGAGGTTGGTATTATTTACACCATTATTCTCTTGGATTTTATCTCTGAACTTGTGGGGTAAGTGATCCAGAATCAAAATGTTTGATCACTCAGTGTTTCCAGTTGTTTGTGTTGCCTGAAATGAAGTGCATATGTTTTTTGTTTTTTTTTAAAGATTTATTTTTATTTATTTATCCCCCCACCCCCCACCCCTTGCTGCTTGTGCTCATTGTGTCCATTTGCTGTGCATTTTTCTGTGTCTTCTTGTCTCCCTTTGTTGGGTCATCTTGCTCACCGCGCCATGCGGGCCGGCTTGCCTTCACCAGGAGGCCCTGGGAATTGAACCCGGGGCCTCCCATATGGTAAATGGGAGCCCAACCAATTGAGCCACAGCCGCTTCCCAAGTGCATATGTTTTTGTTATCTTTTAAAGATATTTCTTCTTCCCAGAAGATGGGCTTGAACTAAAAATTGAACCTTGATCCTTTTGTCTTATAGTTCTACATTTAGGAATGATTTTTATTTGTAACTGAATTAATTTCACATTTTGTATGTGGCTTCTGTTGTATTTGATTATTTTACACATTTTATCTTAGGATGAAAGCTGCTTTATTGGGCATCTTTTAATTAAAAACTAAGTAGATCTAATAATCCCAGGAATTGGAGAATCTAGAATAATAACTACAAAGATGCCTAAGTAGGCTCTACATCTATCTGAGAACTTCTCTCTAAATTTCTCCAGTGTAGTAGGGTCCTGAGAAAAGCAAGTGGAATTTTCCAGACAACCTACAACTGAGTTACCTCTTCCACCTTTAAAAAGCCATCTTCATCTATTTGCCTTTTCTATTTGTTAGGGCCTCCACAGTTACATTTATTCTCAGTCATATTTGCCTATTTGTTGCTAACTGCAGATTCAGTGTTGTTTTAGTTACTAATGTGTTATCTTCTAGAGATCCCCTTGACCATCAGAGTAATCTTCAGCCCTTTCTGTTTAGAGAAACTTGAGGATGGGAATGGAACTCTTTCATTCTGGAGTTGCTAGTTGAGGCACTTCTTTTTCCCATTTATAGGTTATTTACTGCTCGTTTCTTTTCTCAGATAATTTGTAGTTGCCATATTATTTTTGCTTTTCATTCTTCAATAACAAACCATTAGAGAAAGGCAACACTCCTTTGCTAACCACATTTTGTTTCTGATGTAACTAAAGAAAGATAATGTGGCATAGTATTGTATTGCAGGGTAATGCTGTCATTTATTGAGTGCTTTTAAGAGTACCCTTGAGGTTGCTAAAAAGCTAAGGAATATGATTCAAAAAGGCACTGTATTAAGAATAAATAGATGGGGGAGTTACTTAGTAGTCATGCTCCCTTGATTTTTGATCTTGTTGGATCTTACAATCTAAGAAATGTTGGCTTGACCAGAGTTTGAGTAGTGATCTTTAAGGAAACCTAAATACTTCAAGCATCATCTTTATTATGTTGAGCCTTTACTGTTAAGTTTTGTGAACCAAGATTCTTCTTGGATTTAGGGGCATGTTTTTGAGGGACTTCATAAGTCTTGGTTACCGTTTGGTATGTAAAACTTCTCTCTTGTCTGTCACTCACCTGCTGTGTGATCTTAGATAAATTTATGTGATGAGAAATCCCAAAGTCATTACAAGACTGGGATACACGTTTGCAAAATGCAAAAAAATACAGTTTTCCATTCTTTCTTCCTTAGCTATTTCTTCAATAAAACATGACAAAATCCAGAATACCTAAAACAGTCTGAATCCTTAACTGTACCTTATTTAGCAAATGGAAATTTTAAGAAGTTAGATACGTCTAGTATGCCTCTGTTACTGTTGAAACTTTATATGGACTCCAACATCATTGTAAGAAGTGAAGAAATACTGGATGAATTTAAGAATTTAGATTATTAATATTGGATAGTAATAGTAAAATAGTAGTTGTAATAATAATAATAGCAATACATAATCATATAGTATTTACTAAGGACAATGTACTAATAAGGAATGCAAAACTATGTTCTTTTCATTTAATCCTTATAGCAATCCAATAGGGGTAGATGTAGCATCAGATTTACTGATGAGCAAACTAGGCTATATAATTTTATCAAGGGACTCACAGCAACAGGAGTGCAACTGGGACTCAAACTTAGGTGTGTCTGGCCTCAAAACATGTTCCTGAGAATATGACAATTAATTGTCTTTGAGAGTTGTAGAATAAAATTTCCCCTCTGACCAGTCTTGATCAGAGGGAGAATTAAATTAGTCCAGGACAGATCTTTCTGTTCAGGTGCCCTGAAATTCTGGTAATGTCATAACTGCCTTGTAGGCTTAGTTTTTTTCCATTCCTTGAGAAACAATTAAAAGCGAGTGATACATAGCCTATTTGAATTATCAGTGCTTTGGTTTTACTGATTTTTATTAACTATCTCCATTTGCACAAATAATGGAGTTGGTAAAAGCTCACTTTTTGAGGGGCTGAAAAATGCATCCTAAGTATTAACGTATAGAATGTTTAATGAGCTTTGAAATATGTGTAGATATAATCAGAGCCTTGATAGAGTGCTATATGAATTCTTGCCTCTGTTTCCATGTAACAGTTAACTAATATTTGGTGAAGAAATCCACAACTATGCCTTAAAATAGTAACATATTTCTAAAAGTCTTGTTCCATTTAGTATTCCCTTTAAACATTTCTAAAAACTTTCCCTAAGACAGCACATTTTTTTGCATTTCTAGAAAACTATCTTTTTCTCTCTTGGAATCGGTTTATCTGAATTCATCCCTTTCTTTTTTTCTTTACTGTGGACTGCCAAAACTCTGGAAATGAGAAACAAACCTGGATCAGAATTTCTCAGAGCCAGAGTATTTTTTTGTCTCTTTAGAATTAGGGGTGTCTTCCTCCCAGAAAAATCAACCTCCAAGCCCTTTCTCCCAAGTGATGCTTTCTTGCCTACTTTTTGTTCTTATTGAAATGTGGGGTATAGAGGAGCAACTGTCTATGGCACAACTGTGGCTTTGCTGGCCTGTCCTGAGATTGCTCTGTGTGAAGTTAGAGTTCAGATATCCTAAGTTGCAAGATAGAAGGGTACAAAGGAGGAATGTGAACTAACAAGTTCAAAACTAGGTCACCAATTCTAAGAGCTGAGCAAGGTAGGTGGTAGAGATGGGCTTCAAAATTACAAAACTAAGGGGTAGAAATTGGGACAATTGGGAGTTGGTCTAAGGAATTTTACAGCAGAATGTGATGGCTGTTTTTCTGGTGAGCTCCGTTCATCTAAAGGGACTTTTGAAGCAAGGCAGTTAGTATTAAAGACAGGAGGACAGATAAGATGATTGTAGCAATAATAGCATACCTCTTAAGAGTTTACAAAATACACTTTCACATTCTTTCTTTCTTACATATATTTCTCACAGTATTTGTGGGAGTTATGGTTTGTCCCCATATAGACAGAGGAAGCAAGTCACAGTGCCAAATTGGGCTTGAAAGCCCAATCTGGTTTCATCCTGGGTATTTTGGCAGAGAAAGGCGTAGCAGAATTCAGGTGAAAAAAGCACATGCTTGCAGCTAGAAGAAATGGAGTGGAAATATAGCCATGGGATTTGAGAGTATTTTAAGCGAAAAAGCTGCATGAGAGCTCACAAAATATTTCATCAATCCATGTTATGTAGCTAAACACACAAATACAACACAAATATATATAATATTGTTTGAAAAGAGCTTTTTACAGTTTTGAAATCCTTCCTTTAAAAAAAAAATATGGATGAGATCCTTACTTGATTGATGAGTTGAGTATTTTTAAGCATGTTTTAGTTTGTGGCCAAGCATTTAAAAATAAACATGAATATCACATAGCTTCAATAATCTTTGCTTAATGTCCCGTGCATGTGTGTGTGTGTTTGATCATTTCAGTCAGATAAAACTTTTGTCTGTTGCAAACAATGGTAATGAATGCAGTGAAAAAACTGATGTTTAAATGCATCTATTTATGCTACATTTCATAGGAATCCCTCATTTTGTATATTTGTGAGTATGAATGAGAAAGCAAAGTCTGCCTTGGGAATTTTATAATGAATATGAGAGAGATCCTGCCATAGGTAGTTATTAAAATGTCCCCTGAAGTCTTTTATGATGAATGATTGTGTCTTTGTTTCTGACCTTCCCTGAAACCTTTGCTTTTTAAAGAAATCTTCAATACCCCTAGCCATTCACCTATTAAAATTTTAAAAATAAGTTCTTACTAAGTTTTAATTTATATAGTGCATCTTCTGAATAACTCAAATAATTTTACAAGTGTTAAGTATTTTTGATGAATCTGCCCCTTTCTTCTGAAATGAAGAAAATGTGTGTTGATGTTGTAGCTACAATTTGCAACCTAGTTTGAGGAAGAGATGAAATAAATATAGGGAAAAATAGAAAGGAAAAAAAACCAGGGATTCATTTTGTTAAAGAAGCTAAAATCTGGTTCTTGTTTTTTCTGTGGAAAGATGTATTGTCTTGAAAAATACAAGATTTATAGCAAGAAGGAGAAACATGATTAGTTAGATCCATGAGAAAGGGGGCGGCTCTTCTCAGAAATGGAAATAGACATTCTGGCATTATTTTAATAGGTGTTTCAAATTTAGTAAAAAATGTGGATTACCTATTTGCATATAATAAAAATTTCGTGGGTGGTAGATTGGAAAAAAAATAAATTAGCTTGACTGAGAATCAAGAAGAAAAACATAGGTAACATTAACATTTATTGAGCATCTACTATATGCTAATTTTATCATCATGGATTATTTTGTTTGATTATGACAGCAACCTTTTTAACTTATATGTTTGTGTATTATCCTCATTTAACAGATGAGGAAATAGACTAACTGAAGTCAAATAATGTGCTCATACTTACATGGCTTGAACTGGGGATTTGTACCCTTGCTCGAACTCTATCCACTGTTACAGTCCACCAAGTTTTACTCTTTGTTGCCCTTGACAGAATGGCTGGCTCCAGAACCTTTATAACACACTATAGTGATAATGTTTTCTTGTAATATTTTCAATTATTACCATAATAATGCTACCTAATAAACTATCTAAAAACTTACTGGCACACAACAAAAATATATATATCTCACACAGACATATGTGAGTTGGCTGGGGCTCTTCTGATCTAGGTTGGGCTCCTCTGGCTTGGCTCCAAGTTGGGGGTTGGGGCTAGCGCTGCTCATCCTCCTTGGATCTGCAGTTACTCAAAGCAGGTTTTTCTTAGACAAAAGGAAAACAAGCCCAATTTCCTAAGTATGTTTAAATCTTCTGCTCATTGTCACTTCTGCCAATATATTCATTGACCAAAGTAAGCCATATGGCAAACCCAAAATCAAGTGCAAGGAAGAATACTCTGGCTATGGTGGAGATAAGGAAAGTGACTGTATTCTGAGTAATAATCAAAACTCCCAAGCTCTTGCTGGACCTTATGAGGAAAATACAACAGTATAAACTAAGCTCTCTCTTTTGTTTAGTAGCTTGTTTGGTGTGTCTGTAATTTTGAAACATGGCTATGGAAGATATTTAGATTTTTACATTTTAAAACTAAGGCACCTTAATTATTAAACACTATTAATTGGCATTGTACTGAGCTATAAATGTAAGAAGTCATCTCATAGTATATTATTTTTTATTTCTGGCCTGCTGGCTTATACTTTCCATCTATTTCAATAATTGGGGTAAGGGAAGGGCACACCAATGCTATCTAATAATAGGTTTCCTTCATTTTTCTTATTAGTATCTGTGTAATGAAAAAGAATGAATATAACTTACAGTGAGTAGTTAGAGGAATCAGCATTTTTACCTAGATCTTGATTTAGAGCCTAATCAAATTTATTGGGGTTGTTAACCATTCTATTTAAACCTGGTGCATTAGGAATCTTAAGTTTTTGGATTGCTTACTTTATTTCAGGTGTTTATTACTGCCTGTGATACTGGTCAGGTAATTATAGAAAGCTCTGTTGTATTCCTAAAGATGTTCATTGACTTTATTTCTTTAGATCTGACTGTCGAGTAGATATAGAGGATTGAAAAAGAAGAGAGGATAGAAGTTGTGATTATTCTAAAATTTGAACTCTTTTCAGGATAAATGGAAATGATAGTCCTTAACTACTCTAGATAAGAAAGAAAGAATAATTTCTAGCCTTTTGTATACTGTATCATCATTTGCTCTTGTTTTCCTTTCCTTTTTTCCTGGAAACTATTTGTTTTTTAAACAAAAGAGAGCTCATGTTAAATTTTGTGGTGAGAATGTTATGATATACCCCATTATGAAATTGTTGGTGACATCTAGGGATGTTACAAAACCAAGACTAAAGGCCAGTGTTCTGTGCCATTAGGTAAGGTGTCATTGAAGTCATTAAAATTTAGAAGATGGGTACACCAAACCTAATGTTCTCATATCTCCATATTATATCTGAATTACATCCATTTTTTCTTATAACTTGGTGCCTGTCATGTGTTTGGCTCAGCAATACGAAGATGGACTGGCCAAGATGTCTTCTCTAAAGGAACTTTTGGATATATTGGGGGGATTTATGCTTTGGGTGTTAAAGAATTCTTCAGTTAAAGCCCATATTATAATAATTGAAAATTATAGCTAAAAACAACCTCTCCCTGTGTCATGGCAATATTTCTTTTTAAGTTAGAAGCAACATTTTATTTTATTTTATTTTCAAGATTTATTTTATTTATTTATTTCTCTCCCCACTCCTTATTGTTTGTGCTCACTGTCTGCTCTCTGTTCCTCTTCTTTTTAGGAGGCACTGGGAACCAAACCTGGGACATCCCATGTGGGAGGGACGGACCCAATCACTTGAGCCACCTCTGCTCCCTGCTTGTGTGTCTTTCACTGTGTTTCCTCACTGTGTCTGTTCATTGCATCATCTCAATGTGTCATCTTATTGTACCATCTTGCCACACCAGCCTGTCATGTCAGCTTGCTGTCTTGCTTGTCTTCTTTAGGAGGTCTCAGGAACCGAACCTAAGACCTCCCATGTGGTAGACAGGTGCCCAGCTGCTTAAGCCACATCCACTTCCCACGTTTTACTCTTTAAAAGAATTATGCTCAATTCCATTAGGGCAGAAGAGATCTTTAATCAGTCTCTGTAATCAGAAATTTTGTCATGGGAACATAAAGCCACAGTGGTTTTGTATAAAGCATATATTTTTAAAGCTTATTCTAGAGAAATGTAGGCTGAAAAGTACACTTATTATTCTCTGTGAAGAGACTCTTTTCAGAATTTTGCTTGTAGAGTATATTTTTTTAAATTCATAAGTGAAACTGTTTTGTAGGCTTATCATACATGGAAAAGACAAAGAGGGAAGATTAATGGGCAAAAGCAAATTAAAGAGAATCAGGAAACATCTTTCATATGTGGAGCTATGGCTTTGTTATTAACTGCCAGAATTATTACACTAATAACTGTTCTTTTTTTATTAAAGGGTTTTATTTGGTTTCCTAAATATGATGTTTTTGTTCTCTTATTCCTGGAAAATAAAATATGAATTTTAAAGCTTATGAATAAGTTTTATGCTTCTAAATTATTTATACAATTGTTTAAAATTTACAAAATAGAAATATATGTTTATGAGATAATAATTTTGCCTTGTATTTTATTTTATCTCTTAATCATAGCTAGTTGTTTTTAAAGTGCTGTGTACTTTGAATAACAACAGAATTAGATTTTTATTTTTAGAAAGCATATGGACTAGCTCTGTTCTAAAAATGATATGAACTTTTGGTGATCCTGGGATATGTGTAAGTTTTTTCTTTGATGGCTGACAGTTTATACTGAGTAATTGTTTTATAGTGGCAGTTTAGGTAAGTAACCTAATATAAATTTAAATGCATTTGTTTTAATAGTATATTTTATCTCTCTTGTCTTATTTTCTAATTGAAGAGAAGGGGCAAAAGCTAAGTTTGTATGGAATTTAAATTCACTTGCATATAGTACTTAAGCATATTAGTAAATTTTTATCAAAAAAAGATGCATTAAGGTTTTCCTACTAAGGTTTTAAGATTATTGATTAGAAAAGAGTTTGAAAATATCTTTTTTGCCTCTATTTCTCCCTATATAACCTTCTTGAAGTTTCTCCAAATTAGATTTTAAATGCCAATTAGGATATTGCATATACTAAAATAAAAGCAAAAGCAACCAAAATGGCCCCACCTTATGGCTAGTTAGGCTTTTGAGAGAATAAGCGGAACCTTTACTCTGAGCATGGCTTTGAGAAAGATATTCATCTTAATGAACACATTAATTAGAACCATAACTATTTATAAGATAATTAGAAATGAAGCATGGTAAACTGAGCTTTTCCTGCAATTAATGGAGGATTAATTACTGGAGGTAATGAAGTGGATTTTTAAATGCATTAAGGTGAGGTACAGAGATGAGCAAGGCTTTGTGATAGTTGCATAATTATTTCAGGCTGTTTGAGCATAGCTCATACGAGATCGTTAATAAGCATCATTGCATCGTTATGTATGCACTTAAAAAGACTTACCACCAAAATGACTGCCTAATTATTTCTAATTGGCAGGACTCTGTGTAGTCATTGAGCTGTTTGTAGCCATTTTAAGGTTCATTTAACTATCCTTGGGGCCATGTGATAGATGGAAAAAGCTTCAACTACATGCTGGCCTTGGCTGGCGCCGTTAATCAATTTTGGTGGGCTTCAGTTTAAATGCATTTGTTCATGCAGAGGTCAAAACCTGAAGTAGTCCAAACAAAGTTTTGGTTTTTAAAGGCACTTGACTGTATTCATTAGCAATTAGTAAAATAATTGTGTATGTCACTATATTTGGATTTCCATATGACTTGGTATTCTTTTATCACTGTCCCTTCTTATTTCATATTTGCTCCAATGGAAACCAAATATTCTTCCAACAAACCCTTTTAGCGACTTCAGTGTAGGGGCATATGTTCCCATATACTACCTTTCTTAATTTATTTGTTAGCTTAAACAGTGTAGTACATTTCAACACAATCATCTAATTTGCTCCTGATTGATTGCTGGTGAAAGTTTCTACCCAAGGACAACATTTTAGGGCTTTTAAAGACATCTCTAAGGAATTAGTCATTAAGCATTAAGAGAGGAAGTAAGCGGTCAAATCGAATACTGACATTTACCAGAGTTTTGTAGTTAGAGGCATCTACATCTAAGATGTTGAAAGCAAAAATTATATGTGTATATATTTTTTCCACTCTCCCCAAAAGAACACATGATGGGGGCAAGTTGTGTGGTGGGGGTAAGCTTTGTAATGTCTATACTTGTTTGTAAAACTTACTCCTAACTATGTGTATTAGTAGTAACTTGCTGCTTTTAAAGGATTAATTTAGAAATGTTCAAATGCAATTTCAAGTGATATGTCTTTATTTATAATATAATTGATATAAACTTTTAAAATCTAATGATATCAGATTTACTGTGACATCCCATTAGCTAAGCATCTGTAAAGGTTTTCTATGCGCTTGCTGTCTTGTTACAAATAATCATAACCATCTGTGGGATGTTGTCAAGGTATACATGTCATAAGGGTGGTTTAAGAAAACAGTGGTGAAGCAAATCGCAGGTTAATAAAATAAAGGCCAGTTATACCCCTTTGATATGAAAAATGTGGTTCTAATTATTTCCTTAATGCTTAAGGTTAAAATTATTTATGCAAGAATATTTTAAGGTATTGCCAACCTTATATTGAAACTAGAAGTGTGTATTTAGTTCCCTTAACAGTTTCATTATTCAAGAATTTGGGGGTTTAAATGTCAATCAGGCAGTGCATATTTCTTAGGAACTGATTTAATTACTCTAGATTTTAGTCTGTTGTTCAGTATTTAGGAACAAAAGGATTGAACTTCTTAATCTCTCAAATCAATCAACCTGTCCCCTGCTAAAATTAGGAATTTCTTTTTAGTATATGATGATGCCTTTGGAATATTTTTAACACATATTTTAAGCAAAATAGAAAATGTAAAGCTAGTAAATGAATAGCTTGTAGCTTGTTTACAATAAATATATGAAATTCTATATTTGTATCTTAATAGAATTTGTTTTGTTTCTAGTTATTAGGAATTACTTTTCTGTTTTTAAAGCTTAGAATTAAAGAAAAGTAACAACTTAAAAGTTTAGATGAAATTCTCTTTAATTAGAGATTCTAATTCTAATTTTAAGTTTTAGATCTCTAATAAGGGTCTATTTTAATTTGTGTGGGTGGTATATTTTCTAAACCTAGTTTAAGTTTGTTATTTTAGGGAACTGTGGTGTGAGACTAATTGCTTGACTCAAGTGGGCAAACTGTTACTGTTTTACTTTAAGTAAATCCTTTTTATTTTTCAAAAGTTTGTTCAGAGTATATTTATGAAAGTGTTATCAACAGTGCACTAGAAAAATGGGTCAATATTTAATATTGTTGGCTTTTAATCTGCATATTGAAGTACAATATAAAATGATGTTTTATAATTCTAACTCATATAGATGTATTAATATTTGTTAATTATAACATGGAAGAGGGACAATGTTACTGGAGGGTTCCTGGGTACTTTGGTTTCTTCAAGAACATAGATGATATCATTAAGGCAGCCATACACACTGCGGCTTGCCCTCTCTTGCTACTTTTTGGATCACTGGTTCTACTGTGTCAAGAAACCTAGGATAGCCTATTGGAGGATAAGAAATTATATGGAGCAGAGTTAAGACATTTCAACTGAGTACTGCTAAACCAACTCATCCTACCAACTGCCAGTCAAGTGAATAAGGATACCCTAGACCAGTGTTAGCAAACTAGGATTAACTGGCCCACCGCCTGCTTTGGTAAATAAAGTTTTATCGGAACATAGTCACACTCATTTGTTTATGTATTGTCTGTGTCTGCTTCCCTGCTATAAATGGCAGAGTTGAGTGGTTGTCACGAAGACAGTATGGCCTGAAAACCTAAAATATTTACTGTCTTGCCTTTCAAGAAAAAGTTTGCTAACTGTTGTCAAGACCATCCAGCCTCATCTGAACCACCAGTTGACCCACCTGACCACAGAGATTAATCATGCTGGTCTAGACCAGAGGAATCTCTCAGCTGATCTACAGAACTGTAATTGTGAGAAATCATAAATGTTTGTTATTTTAAGCTTTTGGACTTCGTGGGGGCAGTTTATTATGCAACAAAAGATAACTGATGTGATATTAAATTATATCTATAAAAAGAACAATTGTGGCTTTTCCATATGATTTGTTTAACTACTTTCATTTTGGCATTGATGTTAAAATATCAGTGTTTTTTAAAATTCTTTTTTTTTTTTATAGATTTGTTTTACTTTGACAATGTTTTTTCTTGCCATAAATTTTATTCTATTAAAATGATGGACTTGGTTGAAAAGAATTCATTTTATTTCTGTTCATTTAAATTGCATTGCTTGCATTTTGGTATAGTACCTCAGGATTTAATTGTTATTTAGATGATAACCACATTTAGTTTCTTGGATGTATAGCTTGCAACTAATTAATATAGTTGTATGTTGGTGGATAAACCAAATATTTAACATCACTTCAAAGTCATTTTGGGGTGCTATATTGGATTTCTTATATAGCTAAGGGATTATATTTTATTTAAACCCCTGGAATAAAATTATTGCTGCCATATTTTTTTGTTTTGATTGCCTATTTTCCTTTATGCTTGGGAAGATTCAAAATTATATTCTGAGAGAAATCTTGGTGCTAGCCCCAGGTACTTCTCTTGGCGTACCTAATAAGTGGGGTAGGTTAGTCTTTCTTTTCGGACCCTTGTTTTTTTTATTAGGATCCTCAGTTTTTATAAGAGAATGCTACTTCTACTTCCTTCTGGGTTGACTGTTATAGATTCTCTGTATCTACAGTAACCACATAAATAGTTGCCCACCAAGTACTTGTAAGGGAATATAATCATAAACTCACTGCTATGCAAAACTTTTCATAAGCTTCGCTGAGAAAAAGAATATTTATGAAGGGATGCTTAAAAGGTATATAGTTTATCTGTTTCTTTCTTAGCTTAAAATCCACCCCTTAGCTAAACCTAAGTCTTACATATGGGCTCATCATATTGATCATTTCTAGAATTGATTTGACTGAATTGTATTTTGGCATATGGCCTATATTCAGGGAAGTTATTGGAAATAGCCTTATGGAATTCATTGTAGGCTTTATTTTAAGAATGACCTCTGGGTCAGGGATAGTTTTACTTGATTTCATCACTTGGTTTGTTTTTATTCTATTAGTATCATGAATCTTGCCTCTTGCCCAAGCCAGATTTTTGGTCTAATTCTAACAAAATGTAAGAGCCTTCGGTTGTTTCTTGCAAATGAACTTCTTTCCTAGTTCTGTCTTATTTTTCTTCTTTTTTCCTTTCCTCCTCCTTGTTCCCCCTTTAATTATTTATATATATTTGGAATAGTGCATAAGGATACAAATAAGAAATAAGATGTGAAGTCCTTTGGGCTTTTGGAGCTGATCAAGATGGTGTAAATCCACTCAGCTTACCTCTCCCTCTGATTATGACTAAGACTTAAAGCAAAATACAAAAAGCAACTACCTTATGACTCAGAAACATAAATAGTAGAAGGCAAATTGAAGAGGATAGTCAAAACTTGAATAGGCAACACACATGAGGCTGAGACAAATACCATCTTTCTGCCTAGAGGATAGAGAAAGATGACCCTGCAAACCAGAGAATGTGGGGGCATCCCTGTTTTGTTTTGTTTTTTTGTTTCTTTCATTCCCCTCCCCCCACTCCCCATTTCTCTCTTGCTGAGAGCAACCCCAGCCATGGAATGTGGACTCCCCTTTTCTCTAGCTTTGCCCCAAGAGCCATCCAGACTCCCGGTCAGGGCTCATAGAACTGCATGATGGTAGCACAGTCGGCTTAAATTCCAAGAAAAACCTCATTTCATCAATTTGTTATAGTTGATGAGCAAATATTGAAGCATTGCAACTAACCATGCTCTATAGCCATGGTGGTTTAATAGCCACGAGTCTAACAGCTAGAAGATGATACCTCCTTGTAGTTTTGCTTTGCATTTCCCTAATAGCTAGTTATGCCGACCATCTTTTCATGTGCTTTTTAGCCATTTGTATTTCCTCTTTGGAAAAGTATTCAAATCTCTTGCCCTTAAAAAAAAAAAAAAGGGTTGTTTGTCTTTTTGTTTTCAAGATACAGGACTTTATGATATATGCTGACTATTAGACTCTTACCAGATAAGTAATTCCCAAATATTTTCTCCCATTGAGTAGGCTGCCTTTTCACTTTCTTGCAAACTCCTTTGAAGCACAAAATTTTTTAATTTTGAGGAGGTCTCTTTTATCTATTTTTTCTTTCATTGCTTGCACTTTGGTTTTTTATGAAACCATTTCCTAACTACAAGATCACGTAGATACTTCCCTACATTATATTATATTATTGTCTTAGCTCTTATATTTATGTCTTTGATCTATCTTGAATTAATTGTAGTATAGGGTGTGAGATGTTGATCTTCTCTCCTTCTTTTAGATATGGATATCCAGTTCTCCCAGCACCATTTTTTAAAGAGGCCTTTCTGTCCCAGTTGAGTGGGCTTGGTGGCCTTGTCGAATATCAGTTGACCATATATGTGTGGATCTATATCAGAACTCTTAATTTGGTTCCATTGGTCAGTATGTTTATCCTTGTGCCAATACCATGCAGTTTTGACTACTGTAGGCTTTTAGTATGCTTTAAAGTCAGTAGTATGATTCCTCCAGTTTTGTTTTTCTTTTTCAATATGTTTTTGGCTATTTAGCACCCCTTACCTTTATAAATCAATTTTATAATTGACTTTTCCAGTTCAGTAAAAAATGCTGTTGTAATTTTTATTGGGATTGCGTTAAATCTGTAAATCAATTCGGATAGGACAGACACCTTAATGATGTTTAATCTTCCAATTAATGAACATGGAATATTCTTCCATTTATTTAGGTCTTCTTTGATTTTCCTTAATGATGTTGTGTAGTTTTCTGTGTACAAGTCCTTTAGATCTTTAGTTAAGTTTTATTTCTAGGTATTTGATTCTTTTAGTTACTCTTGTAAATTGAATTTTTTTTCGTGATTTTCTCCTCAGATTCCTCAATATTAGTGTACAGAAAGCCTGCTGATTTTTGCATGTTATTTTATATCCTGCCACTTTACTGAACTCGTTTATCAGCACTAGAAGCTTTGTTGTAGATATTTGGGGGCTTTCTATGTAGAGGATCATGTCATCTGCAAATAGTGAAATATTTATTTCTTCCTTTCCAATTTGGATGCCTTTTATTTCTTCTTCATGCCTAAGTGCTCAGGCAAGTACTTCTAACACAATGTTAAATAAGAGTGGGCATCCTTGTTTTGTCCCAGATTTTAGAGATAAAACCTTTAGTATTTCATCATTGTGTGTGATGTTTGCTGTGGGTTTTTCATATATATCCTTTATCATGTTGAAGAAGTTTCCTTCTAGTCCTATCTTTCAAAGTATTTTTATCAAGAAAGGATGCTGTATCTTTTCAGATGCTTTTTCTGTGTCTATAGAGATGATCATGTGATTTTTTTCTTTCTATCTGTTAATGTAGTGTTTTACATTAATTGATTTTCTTATGTTGAACTGTCCTTGCATACCAGAGATAAAACCCACTTGATCATGGTGTATGATTTGTTTGATGTGTTGTTGAATATGATTAGCAATTATTTTGTTGAGGATTTTACCATCTACATTCATTAGAGAGATTGATCTGTAGTTTTCTTTTCTTGTGGCATCTTTATGTGTCTTTGGTATTAAGATGATGTTGGCATCATAGAATGAGTTATGTAATGTCCCCTATACTTTTATTTTTTGGAAGAGTTTAAACAAGATTGATGTTAGTTCTTTCTGGATGGTTGGTAGAATTCACCCATGAAGCCATCTGGTCCTGGGCTTTTCTTGGTTAGGAGGTTTTTGATGACTAATTCAATTTCACTACTTGTGATTGGTCTCTTGAGTTCTTCTGTTTCTTCTTTCATCAGTGTAGGTTGCTTGTGTGTTTCTAGAAATTTGTCCATTTCATCTAAGTTATCAACTTGTTGGCATACAATTTTTCTCAGTATCCTTTTAATGATACTCTTTCTTTACTTCTGTGAAATCTGTGGTGATATCACCTCTCTCTCTTTTATTTTATTTATCTGTATCTCCTCTTTTTTTCTTTTTTAGTCTAGCTAAGAGATTGTCAATTTTATTAATCTCAAAAAGACTGCTTTTGGTTTTAATTTTTTCTTGTGTTTTTTTATTTTTCAATTTATTTTAGTTTTGCTGTAATCTTTGTTATTTCCTTCTTTCTGTCTGCTTTGATTAGTTTGCTGTTCTTTTTCTAATTCTTCCAGGTGCGCAGTTAGGTCTTTGATTTTAGCTCTTCTTTTTTAGTATTAGCATTTATGGCTATAAATTTCCTTCTCAGCACTGCTTTAGCTGCATCCCATAGGGTTTTCTTCTTTATTTTAAAATTACGTAAATGTTACATAAAAAATATAGGGGTTTCCTGTATACCCCACCCCCTCCACTTCTCACACTTTTCTCCATTAACATCTTTGTTACAACTGATGAGCTTATATTGAAGCATTGCTACTAACCACAATCTATAGTTTACATTATAAAATTTATACTTTGTACCACTCAGTTTTATAGGTTTTGATAAAATGTGTAATGGCTTATATCCATCATTGCAATATCATGTAGAACAATTCCAATATCCCCAAATGCCCCATGTTACACCTATTTTTCTCCCTTCCTCCCCTCAGAACCTCTGGTGACCACTGTCTTATTGTTACAGGTTGTTTCGTTACTAGAACAATAATAAGTCTACTGTAGTCCATAGTTGCATTCCCCCCTTATGTTTGTTCATTCCTCATTCTGGAGGATTTTGTGATGGTGGTGCCCTCTCTGCTTCCAGTTGAAAGGAGGCTTAGATCCCATGGGGCAGATGGATGGAACTATCTTGCTTGCAGTTGCAGACACTCTCTGTTCCTTGGAATGTGCATTGTCATCATCATCTCCTTGTTAGTTGTCCTGGGCAAGTCCGACGAACTGGAAACTAGGTGTTGGCTGCAACTCTGCTGAGATTCAGGGCCCAACCAACGTATGAACAGCTGGAAGATTTAAGTTTCTGGGGTATATATTTAATGTGTATAGTGCTAATTATAGGTTCAAATAATAGGGGCATAAGAACTATGTATAGGGAAGTTATAAATGAGTGTAACTGTGATACATTGGGGAGATGGGTTATCATATATTCCAAGGTAAGGCCCACCAGGATGGGGTGCCGATTTCCTGGGGTTGTCTGCCCTGCCTATAGTGTCTAAATGTCCTAGAGTCCTCAGGAGCACCCCTGCTTGAAGCATTGTTTACTGTGGCAGTCAGATCCTCCTGAAATGTGCATAAGCGTAACCTCTGGAACGATTCCCCAACTCACTTTGAGATCTCTTAGCCATAAAAACTCAATTGTATTTAATATTTCCCCTTTTGGTCTAGGTCTTTTTTCAAATGCATCACTAGCTGGTACTTGGTAATAATCCTTTGATGCCAGGGAGGCTCATCTCTGAGAATAATGTCTCACACTGGGGAGAAGGTGCTGAGTTTATATGCTGAGCTTGGCTTAGAGAAAGGCCATATTTGAGCAACAAGGAGGCTTTCAGGAGGTAACTCTTTGGCAATATATAGTACTAGGCTAAGTTTCCATTTCACAAGAACAAGGTTCGTAAATGTAAGCATCAATATCAAGGGCCTGGTGTATTGGTCTGTCCTGTTTCTCTAGGCACTGCCCATGTACTCTAGAGATTCATGCCACTCGATGAGAGAATGTAGCAGGATTCCTCAGGATGAGAATTCAATATTCCATCAGTTATTGTGTATGTCTCCACTCACCGAAACAACACCCCATGACCAAATGAACACATTCATATTCCATAGAGGCATGCCCCAAGTACATCTTTCTTTTTTGATATGTTGTGTTCTCATTTTCATTCATTTTGAGGTAGTTACTGATTTCTTTTGCAATTTCATCCTTGACCCACTGGACCATCACTCAAAGGCAACATAAGTTTGAAGGGTATTCCCCATCTTTCTTAGGATCTAAAAGACTTTTTGGTCTAGCAGGTAAACCTACTTGAAAAAAAAAGGTATTTTTAGGAGGTACCGGGGCTTGAACCTGGGACCACGTACATAGGAAGCAGGTGCTCAACCACTGAGCTACACCCGCTCCCCCTAGTATGTCTTTTATGTCTTTTAAATTCTCTTTCAAAATTCCCAAGCCTTTTGGTATATTGGTCCCATGCAATCTTAGGCAACTGAGCAACTCTCTTTGGGTATGGAAGCCCTGTATCAGCCTTTTTCTAAAGTTTCTTCACAAATCCAATGAGATTTTTTCAGTGCTTCTCTCTCACATCTGCCTAAACTTTCAAGGTCTTAACTGCTTGTGAATACTGAGCCTTAAGTTCAGCAGTCATCTGTAACAGTCTCTGATAACTGAATTTAGTAAAACATATTACTGGGAATAAATAAGGTAGGTTACGAAGTACCTATACAACCAAAGTTCTATCATTGTAGAAATATTATCTCTTTTCTTTCTATTCTGAAGAGTTAGAGCTATCATCTAGAATAGAGCTTAAGCATCAGGGTTTCAGACTTAGAGTTGCAGCTAAGGAGAATACTAGAACTTCCTAAATTCCTTTCTTTTTACAAGTATTTCACCTTGTATTTGATTCCCAAGTGTCTGGATTATCTGTCATCACTGTAAATGTCCATGTTACATTGAGATGTCAGGTATTAATTATTTATATGGCTGTACTAGCACAACTTGATTCATTTCATGTAAGCTGAGCACCGTGGGCCACTTGAAAAGAGATGCTGCTACTGTGGCCAATCTCTGCCCCCACCATGGCACTTGTTAGTAGGGCTGCTGCCACAGGAAGCTCTAGAACAGTAAGCTATTAACTTAAGAAAAATAAATATGTTAGTAGCATGTCTCTCCAACAAACTTATACAGTTATTCTGACTGTTGGTTTAATTGATTGCATTAGGCTAAAAAAGGTTAAAAAAGGTATTTGTTTACAGTTTAACCCAGGGAATTTTTTTGGACTATTGAAAAATTCCTAAAATTAAACATAATTATTCACATGTCATCATCTTTCAGGATGTTTATTTAACCTATTTTTAATATTCAAAATGATTAGTAGCCTCTATTTGATATTCATTGTTAATAATTTTTAACTCTCTGAGCTTAAAATTTAAATAAATTTAGGTTCTTCCCAATTTAGTAATGAACTAAATGTTTCTTCAATAATTGGTTGATGATTCATTCTGAAAAACCTTTTCATCTGATTTGTGCTAATCATTTCTTAGCTTGGGAGCTGGGGTTGTTTTTTTTTTTTTAATCCCCTGTTGGGTATTGAATCATGTCACCCATAAAAGGCATGTTCAGGTCTCAATACCTGGTTTTGAGGGTATGAACCCTTTTGTAAATAGGACCTTTGAAGGTGTTATCAGTTAAGGCATGCCCAGCCAGAATGAGGGTGGATCTTAATCCAAAATAGCTGAAGTCCTTATAAGCAAAGGAAATTGGACACAGTGGGGGGAAAAAAGGCCATGAGTAGCATCCCGAAGCTGGAAGTCAGTGAATGAAACACAGAAGAGAAAGAAGATAGCGCCTTGTGCTTTGCCGTATGACAGAAAAGCCAAGAACCAAGGATTACCAGCCGCCAGCCCTAAAATGCTACAGTCTTCAAGGAGAAAGCATTGCCTTGCAGATACTCGATTTTGGACTTCTATCCTGTTTATACCAAGCCAAGTGGTATTTGTTTTAGCAGCCAAAAAACTAAAATAATCTCCTTTGTGAGAACCTTCAATAGTTACTATTTTGGATAATTAAAATTTTGCTCTTTGATTTTAATATATCTATATTTTCCAGGGAAGTTTGGTTAGATAATGTGAAAGTATGTGAATACAATTTACATAGTTTCCCAGCTGCATCTAGAAAAGCTTTGTATGGGAACCCAACCATGTTCCTTTTTACATGCCAAAGTATTTTGGCTTTCGTGGTGTCCTTAATTATTAATTTTTGACAATAATTAAGTTTATATTGCATTAATTCCAACTATTAATAATGGAATATATCTTAAGTGTATCAAGACTCTTAGTATCTATTTCCAGACAAGGAATGTACTTTAGTAACTTTTTTCCCTGTTAAATTACTTAAGAGAGACTTTCTATGACTTTAGAGTATAGAAATCAATTACAAGTATCCACTTCTTAGAATTTAGAAATCCTAGAAATTTGATTTTTAATGCACGTATTGGTTGATATTAAAAGACTCTATTGACAGTATTTTGGAAGATCATTCTAGTGTTGGTGAATACCCAAGTCATGTGTTCCAGAAAGAGCTAGTGAAAGTGAGCATGTTACCTAACCTTGGTATTACATTGAATTTATGACTTGTCAGTTATCTATGTTTTGTTGGTGAACTGAGAGTTGAGAAGCCGGAGGAGTTCTTTTAGAGAAGAAATAGAAATATATGGGTAAACAAAGTGGCAATATGATCTTTGAAGTGTGGAGAAAGACTGGGAGGCTTCTGTTGATTAGAGCCAGCTGATTTAACATATGTAGCCATTGCTATAGAGCTATCAGTGAGCCACATGAACTATGTTAGAATGGTAATTTCTAATAGCAGGTACAGAAGCCAAAACTTTACCTAAGAGTTTCAGTTATGTAATGTGGTTAAAACTTAGCTCTACGTTAAAATAAAAATTTTATCTTCTGTAAAATTTTGTTTCTCTCTCTCTTTTTAAAAATTTAATTGAACTAAGGGGGAAAATATTTTTTTACTCTTTAACCATGATAGGTAGGGAGGTGTTCAGGCCCGGTGTTTGAAATCTCTCTCCCAGCTTGAACACCCAGAAAAGAGTTGGTGGGGCTGGAGCAGATCGACTGTTTGCTCATAACTCAGTCCTTCAATGCATATAGAATCCTAGCTGTGCAGAATCTGGTGTTTTAACAAAGTCAGTGAATGCCTGCTTCACATTAAACATTGATTCAAAGTGATATTTATTTTTTAAAAAGCATACTTATTATCAGTCACCAAACTGTATTGATATTTTAAAGTTAACCTCAAGTATATATTCTCCATAAGGCCTTACCTGACCAGATTGCCTCCTATTCAGATTTAAAATATCACTAAATATTCATTAAGAATTAACTAAGGAAGTTAAAAATAAATTTACCACATGACCCAGCAATTCTACTGTGAGGTATCTACCCAAGATAAATGAACACAAATATCTACACAAAGATTTGCATATAAATTTTCTCAGCAATGTTATTCATAATAGATAAAAAGTGGAAATAACCCAAATGTCCATCATCTAATGAATGGGCATACAAAATGTAGTATAGCTGTACAATGTAATACTATTAGCAAGAAAAGGGCACGGATTACTGATTCGTGATCTGACATGGATAAACCTCAGAAACATTATGCTAAGTAAGAGAAGCCAGATACGAGAAACCATGTATTGTATTTATATGAAATATCCCAAATAGACAAATCCATAGAGACAAAATCGATTAGTGATTGCTTGGGGTGGGGTGGGGAATGAGGATTAACAGTAAATAAGTGTGAGGACTCTTATTGGGGTAATGAAAATGTTCTAAAACTGATTTATGCTGGTGGTTGCACAATCTGGTAAATTTACTAAAAAATCGTTGATTTATCACGTAAAATGGGTAAATTATCTGATATATAAAATATGCTTCAATAAAGTTATTTAAAAAGAAAAAAAGAACCAACGTTATAAGGTAGGAATCTTATTTCACAATTCGTATTATAGCCACTCCAAGACCCATCTTGACGTTTGGCATTTGATAGGTGCTTAATAAATGTTCATTTTAATTTTCACTTAGTTGAGCTTTTAAAATTAAACTGAGCCTACTACCTAGGAAAGAATTACACAGAGATAAGTCCCAAACCAGTATCTAACATAGATGAAGTTTATATATTTATCTAAAGCTATTTGTTGCTTTCAAGTATCAGATAAAAGGTAAAAATACAGAGGTCATTGTTCAGTTCAATGACTCATCACAAAATGAATATAATTCTGTAATCACTACTGAGGTCAAGAAAGTCAAGAAATATGATGTTATTAATACCTGTGAATCTCTCACAGTCATTACTGTCTTCCATTTTCTCAAAGTTAACCAATATCCTGACTTCTAAATCGATAGATTAGTTTTGCCTGCTTTTGAAATTTATATAAATGGACTTATTCAGTGTAATCTTTTATGTCTGGTTTCTTTTGCTCAATATTTTTGTGAGATTCATTTAAGTTGTTTCATGTAGCTGTTGTTCATTGTTCCACAGTCTTCCATAATATAAATACACCTTAATTTCTTTATATATTTTATTGATGATAGGCAACTGGGTTATTTCTGTGGTTTTTTCTTTTCTTTTTTTCTATTACAAAGAATGCTACTGAGAGCATTTTATTCACGCCTCATTTGCACGTGTGCATCCATTTCTTTTGTTTCTATGTTTGGGAACAAAATTGCTGGGTCATAGAATATGTGTTTTTTTCAACCTAATGCCAAACTATTTTCCATAATGTTTATATCTATTTAAGTTCCCATCAGCAGTATATGAGAGTTCTCTGTGCTCTAGATCCCTATCTGCACTTGATATTGTCAGTTATCTTTTTATATTTTAGCCTTTTTCGTGGGTATGTAGTGGTGTCTTTGTTTTTAATTTTATTCCCCTGGTGACTAATATAGCTGAGCACATTTTCATGTATTTATTGGTCATTTGTATATTCTCTTTTATGAAGTACCTTTGTAAATCTCTTTTCTTTTATATTGTTTGTTTCATAATGGTTTGTAGCAGTTTTTGAGGTTTTAAAAATATATATTCTGGTTATAAGCCTTTTGTTTCTTAATATGTATTTCATGTATCTTTACATTATATCGCTTGCCTGTTTACTTTTATGGTGGTGTCTTGATGTCCAGACTTATTAATTTTAAGGTAGCCTTTCTTTTATGACTGAGACTTTCTGTCTTTAAAAAATCTTTGCCTATCACAGGATCATGAAGAAAATGTCTTAGAAACTATCATTTTACACTTAACATTCAAATCTTGAATTTATTTTTACATGTGGTGTGTATGATGTAAAGTCTTTTTTTGTTTAGTTTTGTTTTTTTAATATGGTTACCAGTTGACTCAGAACTATTGATTGAAAAGAACTCCCTTTTCTCACTGCTCTCTAGGGCTATATTGTCCATTGGTCTTATTTATCTATTTTTATACCAATACCACATTTTCTTAATTACTGTTGCCTAAATTAAGTCTTGATATTGGATAAATTCTTCTGCCTGGTTCTTTTTTCCACAAAAGTATTTTGGCGAATTTTGGCTGTTGACATTTCCATATATTTTTAGAATCATGTTGCCTATTTCTAAAAAAGTATTGGCATTTTGATTGGAATTTCACTGATTTCATAAATCAACATGGGGAGATTTGACATCAGATTTTTTATTTCTTTTTGTGTCAGTTTTTGAAAATGTGTGTGTGTTTAGGAATTTATGCATTTAATTTAGTATTTTTAAAACATTTACATTTATTCATGGAAGTTATTGCTAACATCTTATCTTTTTGATATCTATAGACTCTGTTGTGATGACCCTTTTTCCACTTCTGACAGGAGTTAGAGACTTCTCTTTATTTTTCTTGATCAGTCTCGCCTAGGGATTCATCAATTCTTACAATAAAGTACCAAAATTTGGCTTTATTGACTTATGTCTTTAATATTTATTTGCTAATTCTTTATTTTTTTTCCCTTAGTCATTATTATCTTCTCTTTTCTTTCAATTTAATTTGTTGATCATTTTCTAGTGAAATTTTGAAATCAATGCTTTAATCAATTATTTTTTTATTTTTTCCCCTTGTATATACATTTAAAGCTAGACTGTTTTCTCTAAGCTGAACTTTAACTATATTCCAGTACTTTCATATAATATTTTTGTTATTCATTTAAGCATATTTTCCGATCTTCATTATAATATCTTTTTTGGCCCATGGATAATTTAGCTTTTTGTTTTGAAATTTCCAAATACAATTTTTTTTTAAGTTATCTTTTTGTTACTGATTTCTAGCATAGTTTTATTTAGGTCCTTTATCAGAGAACATAGACCGTTTTCAATCCTTTTATATTTGTGGAGATAGCTCCATGATCCAGAATATGGCCAATTTATGTAAATAAGTCTGTTCCTGTTTTAGTTTGCTAAAGGCTGCCAGTGCAGTATACCAGAAGTGTGTTGTCTTTTACAATGGGAATTTATTAGGTTACCAGTTTATAGTCCCGAGGCTGTGAAAATATCCAAATCAAGGCATCATCAGAGATGCTGTCTCAACCTAAGGTTGGCTGCTGGTGATCCTGGACTCTTGCCATGTGGCAAGGTATAGTGGAGGATCTGCTGGTGCCTGCCTTTTCCTCCAGTCTATATTGCTTTCAGCTTCTTGTTTTCGTGGCATTCTCTTTGCTTAGTGCGTTCCTCTCTGTCTTTGCAGTTGTCTTTCTGTGTCTGCAGCTTTTTTATTCCTCCATTTATAAAGGACTCCAGTAAGAGGTTTAAGACCCACCTGGGTTATCCCTACTGGGGCAATCTAATCAAATGACCCTAACTGAGCCAATCAAAGGTTCACAATAGAGTCAATTTAAGAACATAATTTTCTGGGGTCTATATAAAAGACTTAAACTAACAAACTACCTTAAAAAATCTTTATTCTTATTTATTAGTAGAACCATTATCTATATATCAATTAGGTAAAATTTGTAATCTTGTTCAAATATTTTATATCCTCTCTGATCTTTGGTCTGCTAGCTCTCTCAGTTATTGAGAATCGTGTGTTAAAATTTTTCCTTGCTTTATATTAATATATCTTGAGGCTATTTTATTATGCCTATACATAAAATTGTAATTCTCTTGAGCTTTTTTTATCATTATAAAATATCCCTCTTCTGCTAAAGTCTAGTTTGTCTGATATGAATATATCTACCCTGTAGCAGTTTGATATTATTGATGAATTCCAAAAAGAAATATTGGATTATATTTGTAAACTGGTCTTTTCTTCTGGGTGTATTAGAGTGTATTGGATTCAGAGGTTTTACTTTTACTTGATTAAATAATGATTAAGGCTTTGATTGGGCCAGATAAGTAGGACGTTGAGTCTCCGCTCCCTTGGTGGGCGGGAACTCACAGAGAAACTGTACTGCAGAGAAGGGAGGTTAGAGTTTTGAGCTGGAGCCCTGGGAAGTAAGCACACAGAGGAGCTTGGTCATGAGGAAAGAGAAAAGGCCCTGGGAAGAGAAACAAGCTGTTTGCCTGATAATCTACAGCTGGCCTTGTGGAGCTAGCAGAGGAGCTGAGCCCAGAGAGAAGCAAGCCCCAGAAAGAGAGGAACGCGGGAAGCCTGAACCCTCATAGAAGTCGGCAGCAATTTTGCTCCAGCACGTGGCTGGATTACCTGGACTATCTTTTTTCATCCTTATACTATCAAACTTTCTATGCTCTAGATCAGGGGTTCTTAATCAGGGGTCCATGGACCCCCAAAGTCCGTGAGCTTGAATTGAAAATTCAAAAAAACATTATTTTTGTGGGGACATGTTGGTGCAGGTGTGATATATTTATTAAATAATACATAGTATAGTGTGGACTTAGTGAGGGGTCTGTGGTTTTCACCTGACTGGCAAATGGGCCCGTGGAACAAAAAAGGTTAAGAATCCCTGATCTGGATGTTTCTTATAAGCAATATTTTTCCTTTCTTCTTCTTTTCTTTTCTTTCTTTTTCCTTTTATTGCTTGGTTTTTAATTGGGGTATTAGCCTTCATCTGTAATTAAGTTGCAAGTCTTTTCTCTCAGATTGTCATTAGTTTTTTTTTAAAAATATTTTATTTATTTATTTATTTATACAACACCCCCCCCGGTGCTTGTGCTCGCTGTGTCCGTTTTGCTGTGCTTTTACTGTGTCTGCTTGTCTCTCTTTGTTGCATCATCTCACTATGCAGCGCATGCTGTCATGCTGGGAATCATGCTGGGAATCGAACCAGGGCCTTCTATATGGTAAACAGGAGCCCAACCAGTTGAGCCACATCTGCTTCCCTGTCATTAATTTTTTGACTTTGCTTATATTGTTTTTCACTATAAAATTTAAAAAAATATATTTTTTATATAGTCCAATTTGGGAATCTTGTACCTGGAATTTTAGTCATAGTCAGAGAGCCTTCTCCTATTTTCAGGTTATAGAAGAATTCAACATGAGTTCTAATACTTTTTATTATTTTTTTAAAGATACTTAGATTATACAAATGTCACATAAAAAATATAGGGGATTCCCATATAACCCTCTCCCCACACCTCCCACATTTTCCCACATTAACAACATCCTTCATTAGTGAGGTACATTCATTGCAATTGATGAACACATTTTGGAGCATTGCCACTAAGAGTGTATTAAAGTTTACATTGCAGTTTACACTCCCACCCAATTCTGTAGGTTATGGCAAGATTTATAGTGGCCTATATCTGGTGTTGCAATGTCATTCAGGACAATTCTCAAGTCCCAGAAATGCCTCTGTATTACACCTGGTTTTCCCTCTCCCTGCTCTCAGAATCTCCAGTGGCCACTGCCTCCACATCAATGATATAATTCTTCCATTGCTGGAATCACAGTAAGTCAATAGTAGAATACCGGTAAGTCTATTTTAGTCCAAAGTTCATCCCCCAATCCTGAGGATTCTGAGATAGTGATGTCCATTCCACCTCTAATTGAGAGGGGGCTGCTGTCCCATAGGGCTGTTGGATGGGACTCTATTGCTTACAGTTGTACACTGTCTCAGTTCCTTGGTATGGTAGTTGTCCGTCATCACCTCCATGTTAGTTGTCCTGAGTGAGACCAATGAACTGGAGAGTATGTGTTGCAACTCCATTGAGATTCAGGGCCCAGCTGGCACATGGACTGCCCAAAGATTGAAGTTTCTTGGACGTACAACTACCAACTCTAGTACTAATTATAGGTTCAAGTAGAAGGACAAAAGAGCCATGTGTAGGGAAACCACAAATGAATCCAACTGTCAGTCTGGGGAGCATAAATTCCAAATAGGGCCTACTGGCAAGGCACCAAACTCCTCAGCTATCTGCCCTGACTATAGTGTCTGGTTGTCTCCAGAGCCCTCAGGAGCCCCACTATTTGTGGTAGTATCTACTTTGGTAGTCAAACAGATCCTGCTGAGACATGCATAAGTGTTACCTCTGGAATGACTTCCCGACTCACTTTGAAGTCTCTTAGCATGTAAACTCATTTGTCTTTACCTCTTCCCCCTTTTGGTCATGGTCTTTTTCCAGTTGCATTGCTAGTTGGTGCTTGGTAGTAATCCCTCAGCTCATCCCTGGGAGTCATCCCATGCTGCAGGGAAGGTAATGCATTTATATGCTGAGTTTGGCTTAGAGAGAGTCCACATTTGAGCAACAAGGAGGCTCTCAGTAGACAACTCTTAGGTACTCTGTAATATTTGGCTAAGTTTCAATTTCAAGAGCAAAGGTTCATAAGCACAGTCATCAGTATCAAGGACCATCGATGGACCATCCTCCTTCACTAGTCATTGCCCCTGTACTCGGGGGATTCTTGCTGATCTATTAGAAAATGTGGCAGAGCTCCCTAGGATGGGAATTTGATATTCCTTCGGTTATTGTGTGCATCTTTACTCACCGTGACAATGCCCCATGAACATTTGAACACATTTATATGCCTTGTATGTATGCCCACGTGAGCTTCTTCCCATGTATCCCTCATCTCTGACAATCTGCACCAATGATCCTCCCCCGCCACAGTTGTAACTCTTCTGTGATCCAAAACTTCTTAAAAAATGAAGCCAATAAAATAGCCAAATATGATTAATAAGAAAATGGAATAATAATGGTAGTTTTTAAAATAAATAAATACAAAAATTCTTTTAAAAAATGAAAAAATGAAAATTTGGGGTAAAAAGAATGAACAAAATATATAAATTTTTTTTGACATTTTCCCTTTCACCACTGTAAGATCTGTTGTCTTATATGTTCAGTAACATTGTCTTCTGTTTAATATCCCAGTGTCTTACGTTTTTTAATTTATTTATTCTTTTTTATTTTGGCCTCAAAGAAGTTTTAGGTTACAAAAAAGTCGTGTACCGAATAGAGGGGACTCCCATATACCCAGCATCCTCCCCCTTTTGCCTACTAATAACATTTTATATGTGGATTGTACATTTATTACAACTGATATACAAATATTGAAACAGCTACCAACCATGTTAAATGGTTTACATTATGGTTTACATATGAACCATCTACATCAGAACTCTTAAATGGGTTCCACTGGTCAGTATGTCTCTCCTTGTACCAATACCATGCAGTTTTTTTAAATTTTGTTTTTATGTATTTTTTTTTTTTAACCATGCAGTTTTGACCACTATAGCTTTGTAGTATGTTTTAAAGTCAGGTAGTGTTATTCCACCTATTTCATTTTTCTTTTTCAATATGTCTTTGGCTATTCGGCGCCTCTTGCCCTTCCAAATAAATTTTACAGTTTTTCCAATTTGGTAAAAAATGCTGTGGTGTTTTTTATTGGGATTGCGTTAAAGCTGTAGATCAGTTTGGGTAGGATAGACATCTTAATGATGTTTAGCCTTCCTATATATGAACAGAAAATATTCTTCCCATTTATTTAAGTCTTCTTTGATTTCCTTTAAAGTTTTTTTAAAGTTTACAGTTTTGTGTTGTTTTCTGCATATAAGTCATTTACATCTTTAGTTAAATTTATTCCTAGCTATTTGTTTCTTTTAGTTGTAAATGGGATTTTTTTCTTGATTTTCTCTTCAAATTGCTCATTATTGGCATACAGAAATGCTACTGATTTTTGCACATTGACCTTCTTACCTGCAACTTTACTGAACTCATTTATAAGCTCTAGAAGCTTTGTTGTAGATTTCTCAGGGCTTTCTATGTATAGGATCATGTTGTCTGCAAATTGTGAAATTTTTACTTCTTCCCTTCCAATTTGGATGCCTTTTATATCTTTTTCTTGCCTAAGTGCTCAGGCAAGTACTTCTAACACAGTGTTAAATAGAAGCAGTGAAAGTGGGCATCCTTGTCTTTTTCCCGATCTTAGAGGGAAAGCTTTAAGATTTCACCATTGAATATGATGTTAGCTGTGGGTTTTTCCATATATATCCTTTATCTTGTTGAGAAGGGTTCCTTCTCTTCCTATCTTTTGTAGTATTTTTATCAGGAAAGTTTGCTATATTTTGTTGAATGCTTTTTCTGCATCTATAGAGATGATCATGTGGTTTTTAAAATTTCTATCTGTTTATATGCTGTATTACGTTGACTGGTTTTCTTATGTTGAACCATCCTTGCATACCAGGGATGAAACCCACTTGGTCATGGTGTTTAATACATTTGATATGTTGTTGAATATGGTTAGCAAGTATTTTGTTGAGGATTTTATCATCTAGGTTCATTAGAGTGATTGGTCTATAGTTTTTCTTTCTTGTGGTGTCTTTGTTTGGCTTTGGTATTAGGGTGATGTTTGCATCACAGAATGAGTTAGGCAATGTTCCCTCTACTTCTATTTTTTGTAAGAGTTTAAGCAGGACTGGTGTTAGTTCTTTCCAGAATGTTTGGTAGAATTCACCTGTGAAGCCTGGTCCTGGGTTCTTCTTAGTTGGGAGGCTTTTGAGGACTAATTCTATCTCATTACTTGCTATTGGTCTGTTGAGTTTATCAATTTCTTCTTTTGGCAATGTGGCTGCTTGTGTGTGTCTAGGAATTTGTCCATTTTCTCTAAATTATCCATCTTGTTGGCATATAATTTTTCAAAGTATCCTCTTATGATACTCTATTTCTGTGGGGTCAGTGGTGATATCCCCTTCCTCGTTTCTTATTTTATGTATTTGCATCTTCTCTCTTTTTTTCTTTGTTAGTCTAGCTAAAGGTTTGTCAATTTTATTAATCTTCTCAATGAACCAGCTTTTGGTTTTGTTTATTTTTTCTAGTGCTTTCTTGTTTTCAATTTCATTTAGATCTGCTCTAATCGTTGTTATTTCTTTTTTTTCTTCTTCCTTTGGGGTTAGTGTGTTGTTTTTTTTTCTAATTTCTCCTGGTGTGCAGTTAGGTCTTTGATTTTACCTCTTTCTTCTTTTTTAATATAGGCATTTATAGCTATGAATTTCCCACTCAGTTCTGCTTTTGCTGAATCCCATAGATTTTGATATGTTGTGTTGTCATTTTCATTCATTTCAAGGTAGTTAATGATTTCTTTTGAGATTTCCTCCTTGACCCAATATTTGTCTGAGAGTGTGTTGTTTAACTTCCATATATATGTTTGTACCTCATCTGATTCTCTGTCCCTTACTGATTTCCAGCATCATTCCATTGTGATTAGAGATATTACTTTGTATAACTTCAGTATTTCTGAACTCATTGAGTTTTTCTGTGGCCCAGCATGTGGTCTATCTTGGAGAATGATCCATTTGTACTCAAGAACAATGTATATTGTTCTGTATATGTCTATTAGGTTCAGGTCCTCTAATGTATTATTCAAAGTCTTTGTTTCTTTTTTGATTCTCTGTTGAGATATTCTGTCTAAAGGTGATAATGGTGTATTAAAGTCCCTCTCTATAATTGTAGAGGCATCTGTTTCTCCACTTAGGTTTTCCAGTGTTTGCCTTGTATATTTTGAGGCACCCTGGTTAGGTGCATAAATGTTTATGATTGTTCTTTCTTCTTGGTAGATTACCCTTTTTATTAATATATAGTATCCTTCTTTGTCTCTTACAATAGTTTTGCATTTAAAGTGTATTTTGTCCGATATTAGTATAGCTACTCCTGCCCTTTTTTGGTTGTTGTTTGCTTGTAGAATTGTTTTCCAACCATTCACTTTCAGCCTCCTTGCATGCCTGGATTTAAGGTGGGTTTCTTGTAGACAGCATATAAATAGATCATATTTCCTTATCCATTCTGCCAATCTGTATCTCTTGACTGGTGAGTTTAATCCATTAACATTCAATGTTATTACTTTCAAGAAGTTACTTACATTAGCCATATTTTCTTTTATGTTTATGTATGCTATATGTTGTTTTTATTTTTCTTTTTATCTTTTTTGTTGTTCTTACACTGTCCTCCACGTCTCTCTTTCCTGTTTTTTCTTTTTGATTGGTAGTACTCCCTTTAGTATTTCTTGAAGTGCAGGTTTCATATCAACATATTCTCTTAATTTCTGTTTATCTGTGAGTATTTTGAGCTCTCCCTCATTATTGAATGCCAGCTTTGCTGGATAGAGAATTCTTGGCTGGAAGTTTTTTCTTTTTGTGCCTTAACTATATTATACTACTGCCTTCTTGGCCCCATGGTTTCAGATGAGAAATCAGCACTTAATCTTATCTTGTATGTGATGGTACTCTTTTCTCTTGCTGCTTTCAGCATTCTCTCTTTGTCTTGAGCATTGGAGAATTTGACAAGTATATGTCTTGGAGTAGGCCTGTTAGGATTTATACTGTTTGGAGAGTGCTACGCTTTCTGGACATGTCCGTCCATCTCCCTCAATAGGGTTGGGAAATTTTCATCCATTATTTCCTCCAACACCCCTTCTGTCCCCTTTTCCTTCTCTTCTCCCTCTGGGATGCCTATAACGCGTATGTTTGTGCATTTCATGTTGTCATTCAAATCCCTAACCCCTGCTGAATTTTTTCTATCTTTTTATCTATCTGTTCTACTATCTGTTTGATTTCAGATGTACTGTCTTCCACATTCCTGATTCTTTCCTCTGCCTGTTTAAATCTGCTGTTGTGTGCTTCTAGTGTTTTTTTTTTTTATTTCTTGGATTGTGCCGTTTACCACCATCATACCCATTATCTTTTTTTTTTTTAAGATTTATTTAAAAAAATTTTTATCCCATCCCCCCTTGCCACTTGTGCTCACTGTGTCCATTTGCTGCATGTTTTTCTGTGTCTGCTTGTGTCCCTTTGTTGTGTCATTTTGCTGCGCCAGCTCTACGTGCCGCGTGGGCCTACTTGCCTTCACCAGGAGGCCTCGGAAACCGAACCTGGGGCCTCCCATGTGGTAGACTGGAGCCCAATCACTTGAGCCACATCTGCTTCCCACTCTGTGGATTTAAGTTTCCCAGTTTGCAATAGTTTGTTACAGGAGCCCTGGTGAGCTAAGACAACCATATTTTAAAAAACCGAAACCCACCCACTCCCCATTATTTTTTTATGTATGTTTACAGTTTCTTCAGTATGTTCTCCCAGTGTCTTTTTAATATCCTTAATCTCTTCCTTCACTTTGTTAAGTTGATTCATGATATTTGTTTGGACATCTCTGATTAGTTGTTCAATGTTCTGCATCTCCTCCTGGTTTTTTTTTTTTTTTTTTTTTTTTTAAAACTAACAGAACACTTTATTTATTTATTTATTTATTACCGGGAGGTACCGGGGATCGAACCCCGGTCTCTCCATATGGTAGACAGATGCTGAACCTCTTGAGCCACATCCGTTTCCCTCTCCTCCTGGTTTTTAGTTTGTTTGTTGGACTCTGCCGCATCTTCCTGTTTCTTAGTATGGCTTGTAATTTTTTGTTGGTGTCTCGGCATCTGTTTATCTTGATGGGTTTATTCAGTTGATTAGCATCTTTCTCTAATCTTTGGTTTTATTTTGTTTTTGTGTGTGTGGTAAGGTTTAACTTTGACACTTAGTTCCTATTATTCTATTTCCTTGTTGTCTATGTTCTTGTTTTGGCCTCTTCATCTCTCTGACCCCCACTCTTCTGGGAGTTGTAAAGTAGTGTCCTGATTTGCGGTACCTCAAAGCAGGTCCCCAAGGCAGCCTCTGGCTCTTTCTCTGTTGTTTTAGGTGAGCGCTGAGCCTTTTTCTGACTAACCCATCAGCCACGTTCCCTCTAATACTTTTTAGAGTTTAAATTTTTTAATTTAAACCCCTCATCCATTTGGAGTTCATTCTTGTATTTGGCGTGATGAATGGATCTAATTTTATTTTCTTCTAAATAAAGTTATGCCTTTGCCCACAAACCTTTTTTTTTTTTTTTTTAAATAGCTCATATCCCAATGATATGAGATACCACCTTTCTTATGTACTATATTTTTGTATGTAATTGGTATATTTCTGGACTTTCTATTCTGTTCCTTTGGTTTGTCTCTCTAGAAATGTGCCGGTACAAATCTGTTTTTATTTTAGAGGCCTTTATTGCATGTTTTAATATCTGGTAGAGCTGTTCCCTCATTTGAGCTCTTTGTCTTTCACTATTTTCCTAGCTATTCTTGGATTTTTTTTTTTTTTTTCTCATGTGAATTTTAAGTTTGCGTTTTCAAGCTCTATGAAAGTGCTCATTAGGATTTTTATTGGGATTGCATTAAATTTGTAAATTAACTTGAGAAGAACTAACATCTTGATGAGGTTGAGGCATCCTAACCAATAACAAGAGATGTCTTTCTATTTGTTTTAGTTTACTTCTGTGTTTCAAGAGTGTTTTATAATGTGTGTAGGTGTGTGTTTTCTAAATTAGATTTTCTATATTTTTTGCTATGTTTATTCCCCAACATTAAAAAAAAAAAATCAATTTTATTGGTACATATATATAAAGCATACAGTTCATTTGGTGTGATCACATAGTTGTGCACTCGTCACTGCAATCATGAATAGAGCATTTTCATTATTTCAATAATATTAATAATAATAAACAAAAAGCTGACAAACAAGAAAATTGCTGTTGTAAATGGGGTTTCCTCATCCTTTATAACTTCCTACTGGTATTTGTGCATATATGAATGCTATTGATTTTTACATGTTAATATTATATCCTGCTTCCTTATTGGAATCTTTTATGGTTTGAATTGATTTTTTTCTTCTATTCCAAGTATACTATCTACAAATAGAGATAATTTTATTTTACTTATTATGCCTTTTATTGTTTTATCTAGTTTAATTGCTTTTGGCTAGTACCTGCAGAACAATGCATACATGTATTTTTTTTTTAATTACATTTTTTTTTGTGTGAGATAATTGTGGAATTACATCCATTGTAAGAAATAAAACAAAGAGATTCCACTACTCTTTTCTGACTTTCCCCCAATGGTATAATATCTTGCATTATTACAACCAAGATATTGACATTGATACAGTTAGATAATAGTTCTGTCCCTGCAAGAATCTTTCATGTTGTCCTTTGATAGGCACACCTACTTCCTTTTCACCCACACACCCTTCTTTTCCTATGTTCCCCATCAATCTGTTCTCCTTTTCTGTACTTTTGTAATTTTAAGACTGATGTAAAAATGGAATCATATAAAACGGTTGGGATTGCCTTTTTTCACTCAGCATAATTCCCTGGAGATTTAGGCATGTTGATGTGTGTATCAATATTTTTTCCTGAGTAGTATTCCATGATATGGATGTACCACTGTTTAACCACTCACCCATTGAAGCGTTGTTTTCAGGTTTTAGCTATTATGTAAAAAGGTGCTATAAATATTTGTGTATAGGTTTTTGTGTGAATATAAGTTTTTATGTCTCTGGGATAAATGCCCAAGCATGCAATTGCTGGATCACATGGTAGTTGTGTTTTTAGTATTGTAAGACACTGCTAAACAAGCTCCAGAGTGGCTATAACATTTACTTTTCCACCAGCAATGTATGATCTATAGAGTTTCCCTGCATTCTCACCAGTATTTGGTGGTGTTGCTCATTTGTATTTTAGCCATTCTGATAGAGATGTAGTGATTTCTTATTGTAGTTTATACTTGCATATCCCTAGTGGCTAATGATGTTGAACATCTCTTCTTGTGTTTTTTGCCATCTGTATATCCTGTGGTGAAAGTCTCTTCATGTCTTTTGTTTACTTTCTAATTGTCTTTTTACTGTTGAGTTTGAGAGTTCTATGTATATTATAAACAGTAATCCTTTGTTGGATATATAGTTTGCAAATATATATATATTTTTAAGGAGGTACTGGGGATTGAACCCAGGACCTTGTACATGGGAAGCAGGCACTCATCCCATGAGCTATATCTGCTTCCCAATGAGAGTTGGTTTTTTCTTTTGTTTTTAGGAGGTACCAGGGATCAAACCCTCGTATATGGGAAGCAGGCACTCAGCCACTTGAACTACGTCTGTCCCCATCACATTTTTTTAAATCCTCTTCACAGGGTCTTTTGCAGAGCAAAAATTTAAAATTTTTCCTTTAATGGATTGTGCTTTTGGTGTCAAGACTAATAGCTCTTTGCCTAGCCATATATCCTGAAGATTTTTCTCCTTTGTTTTCTTTAAAAGTTTTATGGTTTGGCCTTTGACACTTGAGTCCATGATCTATTTTGAGTTAATTTTTCTGTGTGTTGTGAGGTTTAGTTTGAGATCCTCCCCCCCCCCCCACCACATGTGTGTTTTTACAAGTTTCCCAGGTGACTGACAATAACTGGTATTTTTGTTTCCTAAGCTGCTCAAGCAGATACCATGAATGGGTTGGGTTAAACAAGGGGAATTTATTGACTTACAGTTTTGAGGCTAGAAGGAAAAGTCCAAATCAAGGCATCATCAATGTGATCTTTTCTCCCCAAAGACTGTCATTCTGGGACTGGCTGCCAGTGATTCTTGATCCTTAGCTTGTCACATGGCAGTGCACATGTGGCCTCTTCTAGCCTCTCCCTCCTCTTCTGCATTCTATTGGTTTCAGCTGCTGACTGCTCCCTCTGTAGCTTTCTCTCTCATTGTCTGAATTTCATTCCACTCATAAAGGACTCCAGTAAGAGGGTTAAGACTCATCCTGATTGCACTGGGCCACACCTTAACTGAAGTAACCTCATCAAAAGGTTCTTTTTACAAGGAGTTCACACCCACGGGAATGAATTAAATTTAAGAACATTTTTTTCTGGCATACATCCAGTTTCAAGCCACCACAAAGTGCCCAAGGTTGAGAATTATTGAATTAGATAATCGGCAAAGTTTGTGAAATGCTTTTCTCAAATGGGATTGAGGAGCCACTAGGGTTAATTAGAGCTCTGAGGACAAGGTAGCAATATGAATTTCGTAAATATGGCATACTAAGGATTTATCTTGGAACTTTCCTCCCTTTGTTTTTCAAAAAGATGGAGGAAGAATGTAGTTGTAGCATTCGTTTGGCATTGACCTGCTGGGGGAAATAGTGGCCTCACTTGCTTTCGAGGAGGGGCTGTGCCTGTTTTAGGTCAGGACCGTGCTGTACGGCTGCTGAATCTTACCCGTCATCGGAGACCTTGGCAGCGATTGGCCAAGTCCCTGTCTTAGGTTGATCCAGCGGCTTTGCCGCAGTGAAGAGAAGAAGGGGGGGGGTGTCCAGTTGCCCGTCACTGGCTATCCAACCCAACACTTGAAACCGCTGGCCAGTCGGTTCGCTGTTGGCATAAACTCTTATACAAGTGAGGCATATTTCACAAGGAGCTCAAAAACGGCCTTTGGTAGTTTTGGCCCTCCTTTGCGGTGCTTTGCCCTACACCCAGCGGTACCAAACATAGCAGAGGTTAACAGCATATTTTTGAGTTATATGCTGTTCCAGTAGGGGGGGTCTTAAGCCAAGAATTCTGTATTTATACCTTGATCAGTGAGGTGGAGCCGGTGATAATGCACTTGAATGGGCCTGCCTAGGGCAGAATCAATCTGATCTTTAACTAGCTGAATTATTCTTTTAATGGCCCAGGGTGCAAATGATATTACTAGAAGTAAGGTCAATATGGGGCCTAGTATGGGGAGGAGATAAGGGAGGATTCCATCGATACCCCAGGAAGGACCTCCTTGGGCCTCCCGTTCGCGTTTGCGATTCGCTAATCCTTCTCTAAGTTTGGTCATGGAATCTGTGATTAATCCAGAATGATCAGCGTAGAAGCAACACTCCTCGCCTAACGCGGCACAAAGCCCTCCCTGTTTAAGGAAAAGTAGGTCTAAACCCCTTCTATTCTGGAGAACTACCTCCGATAGGGACGTAAGGGATTTCTCAAGATGGGTGATGGAGGTTTCAATGCGGGCTAAATCCTCATCTACTGCAGCTCTTAGGTGAGAGAGACCTTGTTGTTGGAGGATGGCAGATGTGGTCCCAGTGGCTATACCTGCAATACCTAAAAGAGAAGCAATGGTAACAGCAGTAATAATTTCTCTTTTTTGTCTAGTTATGGTAACAGAAGGCTGCTCGTCCCAATGCTGATAGAGGTCTTCCTCGCGATGGTAAAGGACATGGGGGAGAACAATAACCAAGATGCACACTTCTCCTGAGCTATTGAGGGTTGTTGTGGCTACACAGGGAGTAAGCCCTGATGAGGAGCACAGCCATTTTGCCCCTTCAGGGGGAATGTAAAATTTATCCTGAGACGGAGGGGATAAATGTACACATGCCTTAGTTAAGGTGGCGGAAATGTTACCAAAGGCATTACTGACGCACCGTCTGGTGTGCAGGACGGATTGTATGGTGAGGCCACGGGTTTTTTCTTTGTTCCAATTGCATTGGGAAGGATTGTCATTAGAGGAAGTGTTATAGCTGGCATTAAGGACTATAGCATCATAGTAGGGGGGTTTAACAGAAAGACATAGCCAGCAGTTGCGAGTAAGATTGGGTTGGGAAGCATTTAGATCAAGAAAGGTAGCACTGAGCATTTGCCAGAGTGGATTGTTAATGGCTGGATTAGGGGTAGGAGAGGTAATTTTTACAATGCTAGGTGTAGTGGGCGCCCCTGGTGCATTTGTAGAATGGTTTAAAGCAGGGCGGGCGGCAGGAGAACTGAGCGATGGGGAAGGGGACAGGACTTTGTTAGGGCCTATTGGGCCATGGTTCACTTCCACCAATTCCTTTTTTATACGCAGGAGCGTGCCAGGGTCGGGGCCGGAGACATATAGTTTGATTCCCCAGGTCCGACCGACGACCCAAGAGGGATCTGTAGGGCTTCGAATGGAAAGGGTGAGGTTGGCACAGGGAGTTTTACCCGGTGGTAGTTTCAAGAGTTTGGGCCAAAATGGTCGAGTGCATCCGGCAGGGGCGAATTGCACCGTGAGGAACTGGTCAGCAGTTGGGGGTGACCACCCAGTAGCCAATGTTTCGCATCCCCAGTAGGCACAATAGTAGTGCGTGGGCTGATTGCAGTACGAACGCCCTGGGGCGGAACTGGGACAGAGGTAGACATCCTGAATATTGATATACGAATTACCAAAGTTCCCGAGCGATGGACGATAGAAGAGCTTGCTAATTGGGGCAGTAAAGGTGGGGGAGGTAGTAATATTGGTTAGTAGGACTTGGGAATCCTCCCATCTAGAAAGAGTCCATTTGTAAGGCTGATGGGGATTGGTAGTTTCCCCGTAGGTAGTGACAGTAAGGGTAAGGAGGCAAAGGACGATAGGCTTGAGTGGTGATAGGCCTAACATGATCGTATTGTTAGGGGCTCATTTGAGCTGTATTTGGTTAAGAGGACGGAGTGCAGATAGTTTATAGCAAGGGAGACCCTCAAGCCGAAGGTCACTCCCTGGGAGCAAACCTGCGAGCAGAACTTCTTTCTTCTGCTTCCTTTTCACTGTTGGGTGTGTACCGGTGGAGTAAGTCGCCGTAAAACCAGAGGCGTTCTGGAAGAGAGAGAAAAGGAAAAAAGGCTTCTCAGGGAGGGGAGACCATACCCTGGAAAGATTGTAAATCGGGGGAAGGGGAGTTTGGTGGAGGAGTGGATGTAGGTGGGGTATGTTCCGACGGTAAAGAATTAACATGTCTTATTAGTCTTTCTGGGAGCCAGCGAGGGCCTTCCTCTTCTTGGTCATATACGCAAGCAGACCCTCGTCCCCAGATAATAACGGGGTCAGGCCCATTCCATTTTGATGTTATGGGGTCACGCCACATAACAGGGACTTGCTGCGTTTGTGTTTTAGGATGCCAATGCCTGTCAGCAGCAGAGTGTCCATTGATATCTAGGGTTAGGAAGTTAAGGGCAAAAAGGGCATGGTGTAGAAGGTCTCGAGGACATTGTTTAGTGAGGTTGAGGGTACTCTCGGCCATGCGGCACAGCGCGTTCTTTAGGGTGCGATGTGCCCGTTCTACCATTCCATGACCCTGGGGGTTATAAGGTATTCCTGTTATGTGTTTGATATTAAATTGCTGACAGAAAGTTTGGAAGTTTTTTCCAGTATATCCAGGTCCATTATCTGTTTTAAGGAGCTTAGGCTGGCCTAATATGGTAAAACAATGCAGCAAATGAGAAATAACATGTTTTGAAGCCTCTCCTGTTTGTAGACTGGCCTGAATGAATCCACTAAATGTGTCAACACAGACATGGATATATCTAAGCTGTCCAAAACTGGCAAAATGGGTGACGTCCATTTGTCAGATCTCGTTTGGGACAAGTCCTTTTGGGTTGACTCCCAGGTGAGGGACTGGTAGCTGTGTTACACAGTTTTTACAGGCTTTAACAATGTCCCTTGCCTGTTCCCTTGTAATGTTAAATTTTAAGCGTAGAGTGTTTGCATTCAAATGGTGTTGGGCGTGAGCTTGGGAGGCCAAGGTTTGAGGATCACAAAGATTGGGACATATGAGTTGAGTGGCAGCATCTGCCAATGCATTGCCGTCCGCTAGGGGGCCTGGTAAGCACTGATGGGAACGGAGGTGTCCTATGAAAAAGGGGAGCTGCCGGGCAAGAATTAATTTTTGTAATTCTGAAAATAGGGGGACTGCATTGGTGGATGGTTTAATAAATGGTGTTGTTTCTAACAGAGGAACAGACTGAGCTATATATGCGCTATCAGTGTAAAGATTAAAGGGTTGGTTTTGTAGACGAGAAAAGACCTGTATGACCGCATAGAGTTCGACAAGCTGAGCGGAAGCATAGGGGGAGGTTATGGAAAATGTCTGACCCTGGATAACATATGTTGCTGTTCCATTAGCTGAGCCATCAGTAAAGACTAGGATAGCTGAGTCTATCGGTTTCATTTTCGTAACCTTGGGAAAGGTAAACTGATGAAGCTTGGCAAACTAAATTAACGGGTCACTTGGGTAATGGTTATCAATATCGCCCTGGAACGAAGAGCATGCAATAGCCCACTCGTCATCGGTTTGGAAAAGCCAATGGATCTGATCTTGGGTGTGTGGGACAATAAGGGAATCGGGATCTTTTCCAAATAGCTGGCGACTAGTTTGTCAGCCTTTAATTATGAGGGCAGCAGTGAGTGTAACATACGGCGAGAGGACATTTGTTGGAGTGGCTGGGAGGTGAACCCAGAGTAGTGGATAGCCTCGGCCGTTTGGCTGTTTTAAATTAGATTGCCAGAATACACCTGTAGGCGCGTGAGTTGAGGCAAAGATTATGAAAAATAAAGGCTGATGGTAGTTTATTTGAAAGCAAATTTGGTCTTGGATAGCTCGGTTTATTACAGTAAGTGCCTGCAGTGCTTCTGGGGTTAAGGTTCGAGGGGAGGAGGGATTTGCGTCTCCTTTTAGGATATTGTAGAGTGGTAGAAGAGTTTCGGTGGGTAGTTTTAGGTAGGGGCGAAGCCACTGAATATCTCCTAAGAGTTTTTGGAAATCATTGAGCGTTTGCAGATGCGAGAATTGCAACTGAATGCGGGGTGTTAAAACCTGCTGGTGCCAGAGTTCAAACCCTAGATAAGAAAAAGGGTTGGACATTTGTACTTTGTCAGGGGCTATTTGAAGACCTCTTGCTGTTAGACTTTTAAGGAGGTCTTGAAAGGAAGAATATAACTGTGAAACATTTTGTTCTGCCAACAGAACATCATCCATATAATGGAGAATGTAGATTTGTGGCCACAATCGTCTAATAGGGTTAACGGCCTCAGTGACAAATTTCTGGCATAAGGTTGGACTATTAGCCATGCCCTGTGGTAGGACTTTCCATTGAAACCGGGGCATAGGCCCTTGAAAATTGATTTGAGGGACACTAAAGGCAAAATATTGTCTGTCTTCTGGGTGAAGAGGTATAGAGAAAAAATCTTTTAAATCTATAACTATTTTGTGAAAATCAGCAGGGATGGCGACCGGCGAGGGAAGGCCGAGCTGTAATGCCCCCACGGGTACCATAGCTTTATTTACGGCACGTAGGTATTGTAACAGTCTCCACTTGCCTGGTTTCTTTTTTTTTTTTTTTTTTCTGTAAAAAATGCTTTTGGAATTTTTATTGGAATTGTGTTGAATCTGTAAATCAATTTAGGTAGAATTGACATCTTACTGATGTTTAGTTTTCTAATCCAAGAACTTGGAATATCCTTCTATTGATTTAGGGTTTTTTTTTTGTTTTTTTTGTTTTTTTTCCCCTGGTTTCTTTTTTATAACAAAAATAGGATTGTTCCAAGGGGACTGAGTAGGTTCAACATGGCTGGCATTAAGTTGTTCCTATACTAACCTTATTGCCGCTAGTGTTTTTTCCTGAGTTAGGGGCCATTGAGCAACCCATACTGGCTCTACGGATCTCCAAGAGATTTTTTCAGCATGGGGTACAGGGATGTCAACAGCCGTCAGATTAAATTTTGGGAAAGCCCGAGTCCCATCTTATCTGTTTTTGGTGCCACGGAGATGGGCTGTTTTATTCCTTGATTAGTTTTGCCTAGGCTTTTGCCAGGGAGAAAATTCATTTTTAGCATTTGAGCAGCAACTGTATCATTAGGACTGCACATAAAAACTTGCATTTGAGTTAGGATGTCTCTACCCCAAAGATTAACAGGGAGATGGAGGATAACATATGGCACAACCGTGCCAGAGTTTCCTTCCTCATCCTCCCATTTTAGGATTTGCAAACTTTGCAAGGGATTTGCGGCCCCGCCTATTCCACTCAGATGTGTGGCAGCGGCTGTGAGGGGCCAGGATTTAGGCCAGTGGTTTGAGGATATGACCGTGGCATCAGCTCCCGTATCTAGAATTCCTTCAAAAGTTTTACCATTTAATCTGAGTTTTAGCGTGGGTCGATCATGGGATATCGACTGTGCCCAAAAGACATCGGAAGATCCGGGCCCTTTTGCGGGTCGCTGGAGGCTTTTAAAATTGGAGTTGATATGCTGAAGGGGAAGTATTACAAGCTGTGCTATTCGAGTGCCCTGAGGAATAGAGATAAGATTATTTGAGGTAGCTGCAATTATTTGAATTTCGCCCTTAAAGTCATTATCCAGTATCCCTGGAACTATTTGTATTCCACGTAGGGCGGCACTAGCTCTACCTAAAATGAAACCAAAGGTATTTGGAGGCAGTGGTCCATAAACTCCTGTTGGTAGGATGAGAGGACTATTTTCTGGGGTTAATATTGATTTGGAAGTGGCACAGAGGTCCATTCCTGCGCTCCCTGCTGTTGCTCTCCATAAGTCTGAGATATGGCAGTATGGTTTATGGTCGGAAGCGCAGGCACTGCGGTTAGGGATGGCTGGACAAACCGTACTGCCCCTGGGTTTGTCTTGGGTGGGGCCTGGGGCCGGCCCCATTGGGAGTTTCCCTGGGGTTTAGGCTTCAGGGGTTGGCCATTTATGTCTGCTCGAGAGTAGCATTCCGATGCCCAATGGAATCCCTTCTTACAGCGAGGGCAAATGGATGGCGGTAACGGGGGTCTGTTAACGGTGGGCAAGGGTGGTTTAGCTCGTGGCGCAGGGCAATTCTTTGAAAAAATGGCCAAGTTGTTTGCAATTGTAACACGTTGGAGATTTGGGCTATACCGTAAATTTCTGGAGGGCGGCACCGATGGCTATTCCCAGAGTTTGGGTGGGTCCGATACTAGAACAAAGTTTTACGTAATTATTAAGATCAGTATAGTGAAAAGGGCGGATAGCTGCTTGACAGGCAGTGTTAGCATTTTCATATGCTAAATGTTTGATAAAGTCACTTTCGTTTTTGCTAGCCCCAAACAAACGTTCAGCCATGTTTTGTAGACGGCTGAGGAAGTCGCTATATGGTTCATCGGGCCCCTGCCTGAGTTTAGCAAGAGAAGAAGTGGCAGCGCTCTTTTGCGGGAGTTTTTTCCACGCTCTAAGCGTGGCCATTTGCACTTGCGCAAGGAGACCTGGGGGGAATTGAGCTTGCTTACCGTTTTGATGGTAAGGGCTCTGACCTAAGAATTTGTTTAAAGTCCAATTTTTGGAGGCCGGTTTTCGAGCATTGCGCGGGGCATATTTCTTACAATGCTCTTCATAATCCAATTTCCATAATAGGAAGTCACCGCCGGACAGGGCGGCTCTAGCCAGGTGTGACCAATCGTTAGGAATAAGTTCCTTTTCACTAATGTTTTCCAATAAGGCGAGCATGAAAGGGGCAGTAGCGCCGTAATCATTCACTGCCTTTTTCAGTTTTTCCAAGTGTTTTAAGTTGAGTTTTTTGTATTTGGCCGTGGAAGTGGTACTATCCTCTCCCCTCTCGTCTTCACTAGAGTTATGAGCCTCCGACTTATCATCTCTTTCGCTTTCACTGCTAGAGTCGCCATTTTGAGAATCAGCGGCGCCATTTTGTGAGGTAACACGAGAGGTAGCAGGTTGGGCTTGACTACGCGTGACTGGGAAAGCGAGGGCATTCTCTGGGGTTAGAGGCATTCTCTCTGGGAGTGCAAGGGCTGCGATACTTTGGGTTGCCGAGCGAAGGTTAGCTAGCAAACTGGCAGCCCGCAGACGCTCCTGCTGAAAAGCGTCCTTGAAATTCTCGGCGTGTAGCCGGAGATTTTCTGCGACCTCTTCGAGGGCGTGGAACTGAGGCAGGGATGTGACTGGGTGGAATTGAGGACGTGGTGGTTGTGAAACAGCAGGCGCGTAAGGAGGTGAACGGGGGAAGGGAATTATCCTCTAAGGAGGAAGCAGTTTCAGCCTTTGTCTCATTCTTACACTGATTGGATAATAACCCAGCCTGATTAATAGGGTTGCTCGGCCTGCTTTTTTTGTTTTCCCGAAAACCGATCGGATAACAAATCAATCCGACTGGCAGGGGTATTTGCTCTACCTTTATTCGGGTCCTCGTTAAGAAGTTCCTTAGGCATATCGGACATGTCAATGATTACAGAGTTATTTTTTGAGGTGGAGCAAGAATGCTATTTTATTTTATTTTATTATTTTTTTTCTTTTTTTTATTATGGGTAAAAATCAAAATTCTCACAATACATAGAATGCTATTTTAAAACTTCCTCCCCTTCTCTACAGAGCTTTTGAATGTCCGGGGCGGAGGAATGAACTTTTAGGATTTCATTAATGAGGTTCCAGTATGTGAAAGAGGTGACAGGGACCTTTTCAGGACCAAAAGTGCGATAGTAATCCTTTAAACAATCTCCGACCCTAAACCAGCATTTCTGATCTATAGTACCTTCCCGAGGGAACCAAGGGCAAGTTTTTAATAAGAAATCAAAGAAATATGTGAGATCCTTTTTCTTAACTCTAATTCCTCGTGCCTTGAGTGATCATTTGACTTGACTAACATATACTTCATGTTGGGAGGTTACTTGTCCCATGATGGGGGTGGGGGCTTACCTTTGCTTTTCTTCCTTTTTTCTTCTTTCGTTTCGCCGACACTGGTGAACTGGTGAACGGATCTGTCTCGCGAGCGAGTCCTTTGCGGCGATCCCGGTTGCCTTTTTCTTCGGTGAATGTGAGAGCTCTCTCTTTGAGTGCGGCGTTCTCCTCCTCGCAGAATCAGGGGCCCCACGTTGGGCGCCAATTGTCCCGGCCTGCGGGACAGTCAACCTGAGGCTCCAGCTCCTGCGAGAGAAGAATGGTATGGGACAAGAGACACGAGGAATGGCAGCAAGACAGGATTCTGATCAAGCTGCAAAACTTTATTGAAGAAGCAGGGTATATATACTCTAAGGGAAGAGGGAGTGGCTAATAAGGACGGGTGGTGGTTTAGGATTGGTAGGTACTGTTGCTGGGGGTGTGGGATTGGTAGGTGCTGTTGCTGGGGGGAGGTGGCAGTATTGAGGGAGTGGCTAGGTGCTGTTGCTAGGGGTAGGTGGCAGCATTTCTGGCGCGAATCTTTGGCGTGGGCGCGAAATGCTGCTGACTTCCTAGAAGAAGGCTAGGGTGTTATTGTTTCAGTCCTGGTGGCCATGTTGCATGCCACCGACCTCGCTTAAGGCAAAATAGACATGGATATATTATTTTTACGGCCCCCAACAGAACTTCATAATAAAGACTGGCTTAGAGTCAGTTCTGGGTACATGGGAGAAATTTCTGTGATCTAGGTAAGTATCTGTATTTGGGAAGATGTGATTGCAGATGATGCTTGACTTGAGAAAATGCTGCAGATGGCATATTTTTTTTTATTTCTTTATTTTCTTTAGATGGCATATTTTAAAATAAGAATTTATAGTTCATTGTAGACTGGATTACTTTTTCAAATTCTTGTACAAAGTTGGGAATGTATGTATACATTTTGGTGAAAACTAGTGACAAAAATAAGTTCACTTAATGGAATTTCCTGTATGAGTTCGTTGAAGTATTGTTATTGTAATATGAGAGATAAAAAGCAATGTAAAATGAACCAAAATACTATATGGTATAATTATAATATATCTGTTAGTTATACACATGCCATTTTAGTAGGAGCAGGAGAAAATATTGATTTCTAATATTTAAAAACAGTTTAGATATAGATAGTAAATTGAATAACATTTAAATAAATTTATTAAGGAAAAGTGTTAAAATTAATGCAGACTTTTGAAGGCAGGACAAAATTGGGAAGGTAGTATAAGAATTCATTTATTCATTTTATTTGTTCATTTTAAACCAATATTTGAGTGTTTTCTATGTGATAGGAACGTTCTAGATATTTGGGATACATCAGTTAGCAAAAGAAAGATCACTGCCCTTGTGGAACTTGCATTCTTGCAAAGAGGATAGTTAATAAACAAAAAGTATATATATTCAATAAGTAAATTATATAGTATGTTCTTTTTAGTGCAGTGGCAAAAAGAAAAATAGTACAAGGGGCACTGGGAGTTCTGGATGTATGGGGGAGGACAAATTTCAGTATTTAACTGGGTGGAAAAGATAAAGCTTAAATGAGAAGATGACTTTTAAGGAAGGATTTGAAGGAGATGAGGGAGCCTGATATCTCTAGGGAACATTGTTAAGGCAGAGGGAAAAGACAGTACAAAAACTGGAGGACAGGAAAGTTTTTTTATCTTTTGAATATTTAAGCTCACCACAAATCATTTGTAAAGTTCATAATCTCAAACATATAACTGAAAAATAACATAAACTAATTTTTAAAAATAACTTTTCAATTTTGAAATAATTTCAAACTTAGGGGATAGTTGCAAAAATAATACAAAATCCATACAGAGAACTCCAACATACGTCCCACCCAAATACCCAAATCCACCAACTTTTAACATTTTGCCACATTTGCCCACCCTTCCTTCTTCTTCCCTCCCTTTCATTCAAGTTCAGGAAATTTAACATTGACATAAAGCTTATTATGTATATTCCAGTTTTTTCATATGGCCCATTAATGTCCTTTTGGGCATTTTCTCCTCCATAATTATATCCAGTCCAAGATCATATTTTGCATTTAGTTGTTATTATATCTTTAGTCACTCTCTCTTTTTTAAATTGTGGAAACATATAAACAACTTGAACTTTCCCATATAACCACTTTCAAGCACGTATTAATTTTATAAATATCTTTTCATTGGGTGGTAGGGAAAGTCCCCAATTGGAGCTTATATTGGCTTGTAAGTGGGCCTGAAATAATCAGCTTTGTTTCAGATCCCTTCATAACTCATTGACCTGATAAGCATGCTTAAGGATTTCAAAATACTGTGTGTGCATTAGGAATTCTCCAGTTCTTGGTATTCTGGGCTCTTTGGCTTACTTGGTCCCAAACATGAGTACTTACAGCAGTCTTATACTTTTTCAAACTCAAAGTTAACGTTGTAGGCTAAATGTTAATGGAAAATACTTTGAGAGTTTGTGTAGACACCTTTTTTTAAATTTTAAGCTCTTCTAGTTGAGTGCTTTGTGTTTCAAGGAAAGGATGGTTCAAATGAAATTACTGTACTTTTTTTCCTGATTTAATATGTTTTAAATACTGTTCCTCTCTTAAAGATAGGTATTTCAGCATTTTTCATGAGGAGCAGATCTTTTTGTTTTGTTTTGAAAAGGAAGTCCAAATCCAGTTATTATTGTAGAAAAACATAAGGCAGTTAATGGGAAAGTAAATGTGCTTTCTATTTAATTGTCTATAAGGAAAGCTTTGTGTGCTAATTTGAGGAAGTTTTCATATTTTTCAAGAGAATAAACTGCATAGGGTTTTAATGTTCTTTGCTTATCTTCATTTGGTCTTCAACAAGTTCAAGTAAAATGACACTTGCAGAGTCTTTTTAAAAATGTAACCTCTTCGTTTACTTAATCAGAGGTGAAAAGAGAAGTTAAGGATGGTTTTAAAAAAAGGAATACTTTTGTGTTTTCTGTGTAAGTTGATCTTTTAGTGAACTTATGGGCTATTCATCATTAAATCAATTTAGTTAGGTAGTTATGTTTTTGATCACCTTGTTTAAAAAGGAAACTATCAGCTGAGAATAGTTAGAGATGATTATATATTGAAGCCATTTCTTTTTAGGAAGGTCCTCTGGGAAATAAATGCAGTTCTATAAAAGTAAAAAGTGAACTGATAGTTTGTAAATTTGAATATGAACCAAAAGATTTCGTTTTGCCCTTTTTGATAAAAATTCACACATGCTAGGTGCACTTGGGGTAGTATCCCTATTTTAGGTTTGATATTATTTCCAATAGTATAAAATCAATTATTTACGTTGAATCTAGAACTTAAATTTGAGAATACCTTTATTAAATCACTACAGAAATGTAGGGGTAAAGATCCAGGGGGGAAAAACAGGAAAAAGTATCATTTTTGAATTTTCAATGAACTATTTAAGATATTTTTATATATTTTTCTGCTTTGCCTTTATTTCCTCTTGTATCTGTGGAGCAAGACCTTAAAAGATATAGATTCTGATGCCTTCAGAAATCTCTACTTCCTCTTATGTAGTTTATAGAAAAAACAAAAACAAAAAAACCCAAAAAACTAGGATTAAAAAAAAAATACATTAAATTCATAAATAAACTGGCGTATTCCCTGATTACACATATTGTTTCCATCCAGTACCAGAGTTTACAATACAGTACAATATAATATAATGCTGGTGTACTGGAGTCCTGTTTTGTTTTGTTTTTTAAATGAACTGTGACCATTGAGATAAGTCACAGTTTCATGCATTAGGCTTCTTGCTTACTCTGATTCTTTACTTACTGTTAAACCCTTGTTAGGGCAATTAACATATTGACATAAGCAATTCAGAACTTGTTCACAAATTTGGAAGAGCAGCAAAAAACAAGGAAATTAAAAACCTTACTTAAAGACAACAGAATGCAATCTGATTTGTAAAACTATTCATCTGTCTTAGTTTTTTGTATTACATAGTTGAGTGGAAGGAAGCACTGGAGTGTGTTACAGAGGGCTTTAAAAAATATGTTTTTAAAACCTTTCTTAGTAAATAACTAAAAACTGAACTGTTTAGTGCCCTGAGTTTTTCTTTCAGCTTTATAGAGTTTGCTATAATTGAGGTATATTAAGATTTTGTTTCATTTAGTTTTTCTCTCTTTTGATCAAAGAAATAATCTTTTAAGGGAGATTTGTGTTTTTTTGGAGGGAGTGATCTATATTTTTTCTCTGTTTTATTTTTTAATATGAAGTAATTATTGTTGATTATGAACACAAAGTTATCAGAATTTGCTTTTAAAATTATATTTGTTGTTTTAAAATATTTTTTTGATGCAAGGATTCCATGAACACTTAAAATTTTCATGTATTCAGGTTTTGCACATTAGAAAGCATGTTAAGTTGACATTTCCTCTATTTCTTAAAATTGGATCCCAGAATCAAAATTAATGTTTAATAATTTAAATTTATTTGTGCATATGTATGTACCTTATTAGTGAAAGAAATTTTGAACTTCAGCAACTTTGATAGCTAAGTGTGAAAGGTACATAGTTTCTCGGCTAGGTGAAGAAACAGTAAACTTTTAATATATTGGTTTACCTAGTTGATAAGAATTTCCTACCTCACTTCTTCCCAATTCATAGAGGCATTTGCTTCTCCCTTCTACTTTATTTTGGAAAATTTTCTCTTACAAAGTATTATTCTTATTGCTCTATTAATTTAGGATTCCTTGAAACATTTTGCCTTTGAAAAAGTAATTTTTAGTTTTTATACATTTTGAAATTAAAATTAACTTATTAATGAAATTGTTGGTTAAGTAAACATTATTTTAACCTTTTGAAATTATATACTCTATTACTTTATTTAAAGCAATGATTTTAGTGCTAATAAGAGCTTAGAAAGTGTCATTCTTTTTATGGGCATCCATAGAAAACCTCATCCAAAAGCCATAAGGTTTAAAATGTAATGCTGGTTGCTACCAGCATTTCTTTTGCTGAATTACTTTTACTCTGGTGTAATTTAAGTGCGTTTATTTTAAAAGTTTACCTTAAGAATATAGCATTTTAAGATTAGAATGGTATCTAGAACATGCAGTCCAATGAGTTAGTCCAGTGTAATTGGAGGAATTATTAAATGACACTGACCTCATTTCCTTTAGAACAATGAAAATTAATAGTTCCACATTTTATTAGGCTGATATTCCAGATGTAGTGTACATTTAATTAAGTGTAGTTTCCTTTTAGTTATGGTATGTGTATCTGTTTTTTGTCGCAAATTCTTTCTAGTTTTACAGTTTTCCACATGTTTTCTTTCACCATTTATGATTTTTTTCAAAGCAAAGCTATAAGGATTTAAATCACTTTAGCATGCAGCAAAACAGTTTCCATTCAAACAATAAACGCCATTTTATAAAGCCTTTAGATCTTCTGTCACTTCATAAATATAAATGTATAAAAACGTTATGCAGTTGTAGTGCCCACCTGCTAATTAAATGCAGATTTTCTCAAACTTGTTTAAAATCTGTCTATTTGTTTCAAGTCTGTCTCATTTCAGAATACATATGGCCCTTGTGAAACTAATTATGCTTATGGAGCAGCTGTTAAATTTAGTGCAACTAATTTATCCAATATTTTACATTTTAATTGATTACCTGTGAAGAAATTAGCAAATTAACACTTATTGTACAGTAACTGAATGGTCTTTTATGGTTACTATCAGATTTAACAAGTGAGCCAGGCACTGATAGAATAAAGACATTTCTAGAATTTTTAGATAGGAAAATTATTGGTGGACCTTGATTATCTGGTGTGACAATTTAGGAGGACTGATGAGTGATGTCAAGCATCTGTGTGTTCTGTAGCTTAAACATGAGAAGCAGATTGGAAAGTAGTAGTGTTTTTTTTTTTTTTCTTCACAGAATTTGGTAACATATGGGCTTATCTGGATCTAAGAAGTCTTTGAAGATCTTTGAACTTGACTAAATGACTTAACCTTTGGCATAGTGGGTGGGTTATATACTCTTTCTTGGGGGGGGGGTGGCATTCTGCATTTCTCTTTTTCCTTTTTTCCTTTTCTCAATTCTACTTTTTAATATCCTCTCTTAAAAATGGGGGGGCTGGGAATGATAATTGGGTATTTGGAAGATAAATACGATAAGAATACCAAGATATTTAGTTGACTGGGTCTACATATGATAAAGTAGGGTTAAATCTTTATTAATGTTTAAGAAATGAGTCTGTGTAGATATTTATTTTCTCTTGGCTTTAATAGATTTTATTTGAAAATGATCCTGCAATCAGATCTTACTGGCAGTGTGCTGTAGTTGAAAGGATGTGGACAGACTGGGTTCAGATTTCAGCTCTATCATTCATTGGCTCTGTGACCTCTGAACTCTTCAGAGTTCAGTTTTCTCAAAGCAAAAACAAAAACAAAAGGAGATAAGAATAATAGCTATTTGTATAAATACTCCTGAAAATTAAATGAGATCAAGTACATGAATACAGCTAGCATGCTTCTTAACATGTAGAAGATCTTTAGTAGTAATAATAGGGGACAATGTTATGCCTTATAACATTACCAAAAGGCATACTAATGCAGATTATTTTCTTATTTTAGGGTATTAACTGCTATAGTAAATGAGAGATTGGTTTTCATTTACCAGCTTTGAATTCTGATGATGACTCAGTTGTAAACTTGATGTAAGTACAAGTAAATATATCTGGAATTTTGATAAGAAATATTATTTCAATTGGAGCACTAAAGTAGGGAATTACTATATCAGAAACAATACAAGCAATCCCTGTTTGTATTGTATTACTTTATCTACAGCATCTGCCCCTCGTAAGGCCAATTGCCCTTGGTTCAGCAGTTGAGAACATTTAGCAACTTAACAGATCTAGAGAGATGATTTCTCTAAGGCAGGTGTAGGGTCAGCAGCGACCAAAGCTAAAGAGTATTAACCCACTTAATTTGAGTTAGTTAAAATTCAAAATGTATGTATTTTCCTCAAAGAAATAGTGTTGGTCAGTGGTGGGAGGTGTATTTGAAAAAGTCTTTTGGTACCAGCCTTTCGGTATTTTCTGTCAATAGTCTTCTGTAGGTTGGACTGAAAAACTAACCATCATAATTTTATGGCCAGTTTCAAATGACAGCCTTATAAATAAAACTTCAAACAATTTTTTAAACCTTTCAGTGAAAAAAATTTTTAACACCCATTAAAGCAGACAGAATAGTATGATGAATCCTCAGGTACCTATGGTCTAATAATAATAACTTCATCATGTAGCAGTATTTGGCCCATCTCAAAGCTTTGCTTTTAAGCTTTACTAGGATGGGGCCAGAGCAACCATTACTCTGTGGCTAATTAGCTAATTGATTCTTCTGAGGATTCTTTGCCATGCTTTATGTTTGCATTATCGCTACTCTCAACTGGTGGGAACTCTATTTATTCCTCTATATGATCATCAGGAATTCTGGTTCTTTTCTCTGGTCTCATGGAATTTCACCTCACATCTTCACAGATAAATACTCATCAGAAGATGGAAGGGATTCCACAGCAGTTCCTTGGGTCCCTTTCTTTGTCAAACTTCCTCTTTGGTACAATGCCTTGCAAATTCTAGCCCTGTTGTCCTCCGTGAAGATCTACTTCTGTCTCAAGTCAGCAAAGCCACTGAGCTCTGTTTGGGTTCCATCTCTCTGCTCTCTGGCCTGAAAACTTCCTTAAGGCAGTAAGTTGGAGCAATCCTAGGGCTCCCTTTGTTTCTCTTCTCTTGAGGATGACAGTCCTGTGTTGCCTGTTGATTAGAGTCTAAAACAAATTGTTTTGTACATTTTGCCTGCTTTTCTAGTTGTTAAAGGTGGAAGGGCCTATAAGAAGAAGGCCATGTTTTTGCTCTGTTTTCCTTTATCATGTCTACCAAGGGTTTATCAAGGTTGTTAATCTTTTCAAAGAAGAGAAAAATACTGAAAGCCTGGTTGATTTTCAAATAATCAACTTTTGTCTTTCTTGATCATCTGTTCCATTAATTTTTGCTGTTTTTCTTTCTTTCCTTTTACCTTCGAGTTTAACTTTCTGCTCTATTTCTATTTCCTTGAGATAGATGTTTAATTTATTTTCAGCTTTTATTCTCTTCTGATATATGCACTTAATGCTATAAGTTTACCTCTAAGTTGTGCTTTAGCTATATCCTAGATATTTTTGATGTGTCATAATTTAGTTTTCACTCAGTTCAAATATTTAAAAAATACTCCTTGTGAGTTCTTCTTTTATATGGGTTTTGTAGAAGCATAATACTTAATTTCCAAACATTTGGGGAGTTTTTAGTTGTCATTTGTTTATTAATGTCTGGCTTAATTCCCGTGTCAGAAAATTTATATGCTTTTCATGTTTGAAATGTGTTGAGATAGTTTATTTTAGGAAATATTCCAGATACACTGCAGTTTTGGGTACAGTTAATTAGGTAAATTTAACCACTTGCCAAATTTTCTATATCTTCACCTTTTTCCCCCTTTCTAAGCCTGATTATTTTATCAGTTGCTCAGAGAGCTCACAGAAAAATTCTGATTGTCGGTTTGTCCTTTAAATTCTGTCAGTATGTTTTGAAACTCTGTTATTATGCATATTCACGATTGTTACGTATTCTTTTGGGTTTGACCTTATTATGATAAAATTTCTCTCTATATATTTAGTAATATTTCTTACTTTGAAGTCTGCTTTATCTGATATTGGTATGGATTCATCATCTTTCTTTTGTGAGTGCTTTTATGATATCTTTTTCCATCCTTTTACTTTCAACCTTTCTTTGCTTTCATATTCAAGATGTTCATTTTGAAAGCTATGTATAGTTTTTTTTTTTTTTTTTTAATTTATTTTTATTGTGGGTAAAAATCAAAATTCTCACAATACATACAAACATTTGCAAAATGATATATAAATATATATGCATATATGTGTATTTGCTTACAAAAATGTTATTTATATATATATATACATATATTTTAAGAGGTGCTTAGATTACCCAAAATATTACACGGAACCCACTGGGATTCCCATGTTGCCCACCTCCCACACCTCCCACCACATCCCACACAAACATCTCCCACAAGTGTGGCCCACCACCCTCAATGAACTTACACATCCTGGAGCCTTGCCACCAACC